>CM062815.1:837749758-838349758 GCA_031772625.1 Pinus tabuliformis
ATGATGAGTCAATTTATTGCTCATCAAGGTTGGACAATGCACGAGTTACTTTAATAATGAAGCATTCAAATGCTCAAGGAACTATGTGATGCCTAATGAGGGTAGAGCTCATGCTCAACTTTTGCCCACACGCTAATTTAATGTCCCAACCATATTTTGCATTTAATCTTTTTTTTTTGGATTTCTATGCTTTTATCTTGTTTTAGCTGCATCAACCTCTAAGGCAAAGTTTTCTAACCCAAACTCAAGGATCACGATGAAAGGGTGCCAATCCCATGCCAATGACCACTCACCCGAAGAATGGAGATAGAAAAACAAGAAAGATGGAAAGTGGTAATATGGAATACCATGGAATGCTCCTTCAATCAAAGCCTCCTCGGTAGCGTCCTTCCTAAAACCTAAACCTCAAAGGATATCCCACTAGACTAGAGCAATGACTAACCTCCCCAGGAAGTGAGGGAACAAAATATAGTCAAAATCGATCAATCATCGAGTTATCCCCTTGATCCATATCATGTACCCCAAACATTAAGTTAAAGCACATGATTGCAAAATGGTTGAAGCACCCACGATGAGACCCACCTTCCTTCAAGAAGGAATTTTGGATGGAGAGAAATATGACCGAAGCGATAAACGGAGATCCTGCTATCCTATCTTTTGTCAAATAGGACTGTTGGCTAGAAGGTTGTCCAAGGAGGAGAAACGTTCTCCCCTAAGGGTTCCCGCCTTTTGGTGGTAGCAGTCCACTCATTCATCATTCAACAAACAACCCACTCCTCCAAGTTTTAACAACTCCTTATGGGCAAAAAATCTCTCCATTCAAGGAAATATAATAGTGCTCACTTCAAGAACTCAACTCAACTATGCCATGTGGATGTGCATCATCTGCCCTCAAGTTCAAGCAAGGTTGAATGACCAATTTGACTTATGCACCAAAACATGAGGATGCACATCCAAATATCCTAGTTAAGCTAAAATCATCTATTCATTACAGATACTAAACCTTACAGCTTGGACACACCATCCCTGGGACCATTTAGTTCTGGTCTTGGACACACCAAGACATCCTTCGCTCAACTCAGATACACAACAAACCATCAACTCAAACACACCAAGAAATTCTTTTACAACTGATATCATTTCATAACCAACGAACTTTTTGACAGCACACACAATAATGGATCAATACACATGCTCCATTTACCAATCAAGACACACAAAGATAACAAAATGAACACCATATTTGTGTTAGATTGAAGCCTTCTATGACATGCACATAAGCTCAACATCTAGAACATGACCACTATTTTTGCTACTGCAACTCTGATTATGTCATCCAACAACACCATATCCTCCATAACTTGAAGATGGAAACCAACCACATCATCATACGATGTCGATCTTGAAAGAATGGGTTATCCATGCATAGGACAACAGTTGTCATGCTTCACCTTCTGCACACACTAGCCAAGATTCCACAGATCTGGGTTATTCAGCATTCACCTGCAGCTGCACCAATTACGATTCCTCCACCTTGATAGCATAACCCTTGATTTCCTCCATTTTTGGGTGAATTTTTCTATGCATAGGTCTCTCTATCAAATCATGGTGCTACTCCTCAACTCTTTAACTACCAATATATACAATGTGCAATGGATTCAATGCATGCTTAGTCAACCTTTGCAGATCAAGGCTCATGATCACACACAAACACTAAAGTATCCATGATTGCCATTCAAACTCCTAATTTGATTCATGATCTAAACAGCTGTAATGCAATCCAAGACGTATCAGTGCCAAACCACAACACTACATCCAACAATTAGAAGGATCCCCTTATATGAAAGACCACCACACACGTACCAAACATTCATATGATCCCATGGAAGGCAATTGATCAACAAAAAAGCATGCACCACTTACTAGGTTAGGTCCAAACGGAATTTGCGGTAGATGAAGATCAAGCTCACCTTTGAGAGGAAAAAGACTTATTCCATGATGTTGGAGGAAAAACACAAATTTTTCTTGCTTACATCTTTTCCTTCTGAAGATCTGCAAAAACAATGAGCTTGTGGCACAAAGATTCCTTCTGACACCTGACAATTTTGCACTACCTCTCCAGATTGGATGATCAGACTGTAATCATAGTGCCATAGTTTGCTAGAGATCAGATGCCAGAGAGCTAGGCAATATGTCAGAACGCTTATGAAATGAAGCATTCTTTTCAGGCACAACCCGTGACCTTTCCCGTTGAAATTTTGTCTAAACTCACTGATGAATAATTTCCTGTTGTGCACATCCAACTAAAATCTAACATGAACAACTCTGCAAACTACTTCCAACCTACTCAATCTATTTTTGCCATACCAACAGATCCATCATATCTGCATGCCTCTCCAGCAAATTTAAAACAACTAGAACTTTACCAGATCCTCTTGATCACAATGGCAGCAATGCTAGCATGTGGTGGATCTAGTGTTTCCTAACGTGTGTCTTCACATCAACCCCTTGACTTATGGGCGTCTCTTATTTCCATGATGGTGTCTAACTATAGTGGCTCTTTTCTTGGTGATGACTCCACCAAGACAGGTCTCCTTCACTCTATGCCCTTCAAAGAAACGACATCTCTTATATCAAAAACCATTTAACACAGGCGCATCCTCCATCTTGAATTGCAGCAACAAATCTAGGAGCAATTTCACATTAAGAAGCAATGCAAAACAGCCCCCACCAACGCATCTGTCATTGTCTTCCATTGTGACAACCAAAAGAATCCACAATGCACATGGTCTCATTCAATGGGCATCGGAGCTAGCAATTTTAGATCATGATCATTGTACCAATGTGATGAACAACGTTCACATACAACACCATTGATAAACAATGGTTCTAAAACACTACCACAGACACCCCATAGTAATCACCCATAAAACAATCTAATCCTCTACCTACAATTATCCTAGATCTACCTAGGATTAACACTGTGGAATTTTCAGGATCACAGCACCTCTCATGACAGAGTCAAGACTGTTCCTGCCTGATACCATCTAGAGACATTGGCGAGTAGATATTGTTTCCAAACACACAAAAACTGTGCTCAATAATCTGTAAACCAACAATTGTAAACATATAAATACATGAAGCTTTGCCTTAGACTATAAACACTACCTTAGCACACTAACAAACTCTTGAGAGACATATAAATACATGAAGCTTTGCCTAGACTATAAACACTACCTTAGCACACTAACAAACTCTTGAGAGAACATCTCAATCACAAACCAAAATAGGAGCCAACAACTCTTGAGAGAACATCTCAATCACAAACCAAAATAGGAGCCAACTAGTTGATGAGAATCTCTTATATCCAACTAGATCTAACAATCTACTAAACCTTGGAAGCAAACTACTCATGCAGAGACAAACTCTACAATACAGTGATGAATACAATAACCACAACCTTCTCATACAAGATAAGTAGAAGTTAATAATTACAACAGCCTGCATCCTCATGGTCCAGAGAAAACAAATTGGATGAATGGCATGGAATTAGGCATACTATGTCTCATATCATCATCATGTAGTTAGTAGTTTCAGACATTGGTCATAAGAATCAGATTTTGACTTCCTAAATACTATAGTCGGTCCACTCCTTGCGAAGAGGTTCAAGAATAAATTGGTAAAATTACATACACTTTAGCATTAAAAAAAATTACACTTTTCTGCTGTTTCATGGAAAATTACTTGTTTCTTATTAATTGTGATGATCCAGAGATAACACATACAGAAGGCCTCTGGAAGTACGCTGACGCTAGGTTGTTGACCTTTGCAATCAGTTGAGATCAGGACTCACGATGTATTGTATTCTCTCATTTATAATACAGAAATAGAGATAAGGATCACTATGTAGTAATAAATAACATGAGCTTCTCATTTTGGTGGTAAAATAGTTCTTCCTTAATTTACTCATGTGTGTCCTGGGAAGTTGCCTCAGTGTTGAGTAATTTGTGTCTGAATCAATAAAAGACAAAACGGATTTTGGGCACTTTAATTTAGTTGAATAAAGAAATATGACTGCCCGATGGACATTATGAATCCAATGCATGAAAGTGAATGTTCCCGAATTACAGATTAACAGAAATAATTGCACATATGACCAGCATAACTTACAATGAGGGTCATTGAGGTATTCAATAGATGACGGACACATCAATGCTGTACAAAGTCCTAGCCCCTGCATCCGTTATTTTCTTAATGAGTGGAGCTTCCAGAAATTTCCATTAAAAAAGATTTCATACACAACACATTCTATTAAACCATACAAGACATTTTAATGACTAAATAATGTACCTTCTGGACAAGAGTCGACTTCCTTGGTTTTCCTGTATACTTGTGCCCGTTATTTTCATCCAGTCCTCCTTTTCCTTCCGAGTAAGGACAACATGAAGCCTGGGGAGCTTCAATGTGGTGTGAGGTTCCTCTTGAGCTAAAACCGTTGTGCCACTCTCCTTGACCTCTTCATACCCTTGCCATGTGGTAGATTTGGCGGCGGAAATATCTCAGATTCACTCTTTCTGAAGAAGCAACAACATCAAAATAATTTAAATGAGTTTTTGTACATGATATGGCATGCAGAGACTGCAAGACCTACAACGTCCATATATTTAGGTTTTGAGATAGTTTTTGTCACCAAATCTCATTTTAGATATCGTGATTATGATGATCGAAGTCCATAATCTGAAATTCATAACTTTACATTTGAAACTCGAGGATATAACTAGAGATTTCTAACTACTCTCGCCAACTGAAATATATCCTCAAATCCTTGAGGCTTATGGAAATTCTTTTAGAACATGGAGCATATGTCCGCATAACTTGTTGCAAGATTCAAAACTTTTCAACATGTACTTCCCAAAATTTTATCTTTAAACACATACCAGCCCAAAGTTGATATTCTATTTCCGATTAGTAATAGCTAGGTACAATATTTGAAATGCGTATTCAATATTCAGATGGCCATACCCGCAATAACCATTTCAAGTTATTGATCCACAAAAAATAATTTTAGAGCGTTCCCTTTGAATTCAGATGTTCTGAGTTTCGTTGCCCTATAATTGAAATGATATAAAGAAAGTAATATTTTCCTCAAATATCCTCATATTTGTCAGCAAAACCCCCAACTTCGACTAATTAGTAATACTACCCCCTAATTAGCCTGAGAGATTTTATGATGGTCCAGAGTGCTTTGATGAATGCCCACACACAATATACTGCAAACATGTTCCATAGATGTATAGCAGGACTGAAATGCTTTATTGTTAAAAGCTTCTGGTTGCCTTATTTTGAAATTTTTAGGGTATCAAAAACAAAGTTAATTTATTGTAATCAGGAACTTATCGCAGGGAGCCTGAAATATAAATTATCGGCAATATCAGGGAAATTATTCGAAGTTATCAGAAATTATCAGGAAACTTCAAACAAAAAAAATCATTTTTTTAATTTTTTTTAACCTTTAAAGCAATATCAATATCAAACAAAATAATTGCCACATAAATATGAAAACAAAATTGACAAGATGTATAAGATGTCAAATGGTACATCACAGATCGATACTGAAACATGACATCCATCCTGAGTAATGAAAGAATGGATTTCCCCTTCTTTGCTTGATAGAAAATGATCACAACATCCTCAACAATGTATCAGAACCGGACTAGTCAACCCCCAAAACTTGATCTGGACTAAAACCGTCAACCAAAAATACATAAAACATTTTAACTTTGAAAAAAAAAACATATGTATTCATGTGCATCCATATGAATCCAAATCAGCAAAGTTTTTCCTGTATATAGAAAGTACAGGTGCATATAACCAAAATACAACCTAGTGCAATCCATCTATGAACCAAAATACATCAATAAAGAGGCTCTAAATCCTCTAGAGTCAAAAAAAAATAATGCTTCAACAAATAGCTACATAACATCAAAATCATTGCCTATATTGGGATCCTCATCATCAATATCACCCTCTAAGCATTAAAAGAAGATAGAAAAGCTTAACATGCCTAATCAGTGATTTTGCTTGAGTGAAGGGTACATTTTACTAAAGTAATGACAGAGAAGTTCAACAGTCAATGACACCAACATCAAGGTACATAGAGGGCTTGGTACTCTTGATTAAATGTCAGTACTATACACTCATATGTGACAGAATCTAGTGGAAATGTTGTAATGCGCCAATCTGAAATCCTGACAATATCATAGCCTTTCAATATCCTGAAATCCATGGCCTTTCAAGCTGGATTCCACTAGAAAAACAGAGCTCAATCCAAATTCTAGGTTGAATCTATGCACAGAAGATTAAGTCATGTGAATAATGCAGGATAAACAGGCAAATCTAAGTAATAACAGCTAATTTCGCAGACAAACATAACTAAACCTTAGACTTCATAAATCTCCCGTTAGATCAATACAACAAGCTCTTCATGCTATCACCATTTATCATACAGACAAATTTCATACACCACTCAAAATCATTCTAAAATACCTTCTCCCAGACTCTTCACATCTTCAGTACCCTCTACCCCTATTTCTCACAGTCTCATTGAACTACTTTTGGTCATTTATTGGACATTAATAAAAGTATATTATCTTATCTCCCCTATCTGCGTGAAGAAAATGAATGTGCTCATAGAATTTTTTTTAAAAAGGTCATCCTTACACAAGGTGGAAGGTGAGGCTTTAACTGCCTCTCCAGCTACCAAAATTGAACCCAGACGAATTGAAATTCTTGTAGGGAAAGCACAAGCGTCAGGTCATAACATTACTGTAAAACCTGCAAAAAATGGCATGTACTAAGAGAAAAAATAAACTGCAAAATTCTCAACAAACACAAGGCTCCTGCATCAGTTACTATGTACCATTATTAAAATATGTTTGGATCTCTTATGAAGATAAATTTTTAGTCATATTATTTTAAATTTTTATTATTTTTAAAATTTGAAATTGATTATTGAACTATTTTTGTCATTTGTTGGACATTAATAAAGGTATCTTATATTATCTCCCCCTATCTGCATGAAGAAAATGAATGTGCTCATAGAATTATTTTAAAAAGGTCATCCTTCCACAAGGTGGAAGGTTAGCCTTAACTGCCTCTCAACTACCAAAATTGAACCCAGATGAACTGAAATTCTTGTACGGCAAGCACAAGCGTCAGGCCATAACATTACTGTAAAACCTGAAAAAAATGAGTATGTACTAAAAGAAAAAGTAAACTGCAAAATTCTCAACAAACACAATGCTCCTGCATCAGTTACTATGTACCATTATTGAAATAGGCTTGGATCTCTTATGAAATAAATGTTTAGTCGTATATTTTACATTTCTATTATTTTTATAAATTTGAACTTAATCATTTGTTTTGGACTCAAGTATTTAATTCTAAGCCTTTGGCCCACAAAATGAGACCATTGGTTAATGTGAGTGGTTGCATCAAATATTAAATACCGATCAATCCCAAATGCAAGTTATATGTCGAAGGCATGAAATTCCAAGTGCAATTTCTCCTCCTGATTTAATGTAAGTTCCCATAATTACCTTCTGTTGTTGAGTTGAGATCTAAAATGCAAGAGAATGATACACACACCAAAAAAAGAAAAAAAGAAAAACTTTTGGTAGCAAGGGTGTGTCACTATGCAGTGGCATTGCTTATAAGAAATCTGATTATGTCTTCAAAGTAAATGATGAAATGGTAACATTGATGTTGTGTTTTAGTACAATGCCGGTCTTAAAGTGAACTGAGTCACTTTTAATTTGACTTTTCGTCTAATGACTGCAACTATAAATGCAAGTTAACCAATGAATGCAGGTGCATCTCGTGAGTCAAATATTAATGCTATTACATACATGTGTCAGTTGTTATAACTTTGGACACCAGATGAAAGTATATAGTATAAGATATAGAAATAAAACCAATTTTATATGCTCTGACCAAGGATGACAAATAGAATCCCTTTCCGTATTTGACTGATAGGACTCATCACGAGTAAAAAATTAGCTTCCTATCCACCAGGCTTCTCAGCCTCACAACAGGATCTGTGTAAGCTTTTTGGATTTACTATTAATATACAACAAGATACACAAGAACATTGAGCAATTCCATGATCATAATTCCATATCTCCTTGTTTTATTCACCATTATAAAAGAAATGAAGAGTTATAATTGAAAACAACCTTATTCTTTCAGAAGTTTCAAAAATTACCTGAAACTCAAAAGAGACCTTTCAGTACTGAAATTTATCTTGACAAATATGAAAAGTTAAAATAAACTTTAATGCGATAATAATTCTTTAAAAGTGTCATAGAGTCCTTAAAACAGGAAAACTACTGTAGTCACTGGACAATCCCATCAATATTTTTCCTGTACTACAATGGACTAAATTCAGCTTGATGAATGTAGCAAAATCAAAGCTCCATTGTAATCACTGAGAAACAAGGCCATGCAACAAACTGAACTCCTTAATGTGAATCCGACCTTTATGACAGGTAACAGACTTCAGGGTCACAAGTTCCCCGGGGGCTATCTCAGTGATTGTAACCCGTGGCAAACATAACCTTCTTCACGGGCTTGAAAATATCAGGTTCAAAACTTGTAAGATTGATTCAAAGCTTGGAGAGTATAGTTCAACCATGGTATACTCAATATAAGGAAAGGCCCTGAAATCAACAATTTAACCTTGGATACAAAATTAGAAATTCTTAATAGCACTGTGGCATTGAACACAAATGCAAATCAAAAGTGATTCAGTGATATTTTTTAAGGAGACACTTATTTGAATATATATATGGTTATTACAAGAAGCAGCCTACTGGCATATGCACAGACTACCAGTGCCAAATTCACCCTCCCAAAACCTCTTCCCCCGTCCCATGCTTAAAGTCCTAAACCTCTCAGTATCCCAACATGCCTAGCTACCCACCACAAACCAAACCATCTCACTAAGCCAAACTTACTGTACCACTGCGCAGGTCCCTGCTTTCAAGTTGGGGAAACTTCTCCACCAACTTAATAAAATCAGGATTCAAGGCACAAGCTAGTTAATTTCCCTTACAACTAACGTCTTGGCTCAATCTCTTCAAGCTTCACCATAACTCTGTCCAGCCGTACTTCTTGCATCTATAAATTATTGCAGCTACTGACTTGATACAATTTCCTTCAGCTGTTTCTGCTCCTTGAAAACATTGTGCAAGCTGGCCCCAACTTCACTGTATGAAGCATAAGATTCACAACAGCCACGTATATATTGCAAAACCTGAGTCCTGACCATTGCAGGTAGGATTGTCTCCATGCTTTCTCTCATCTCCTTATCCAAAATAATAAGATTCCTATGGGTGCTTACTCCTTAGGGCCAAAATCCTCAAACATTGGTCCTATCCTTGCATTACTATCTATTGCCAGCTCTTTCCCTGACCTTTGGCACCTTTCACAACCCTTTCAGAATCAATATCGGAGTCCTCTGATCCCTCATCCTCCTTCACAGTTTTGAGCTTATGAAGAATCCATACTTGTAATTTGCTCATTTCTACAAATAAAACTATAATAACTTTCGTGACATTGTGATTCCTTTATAAAGACTAAAATTTAAGCTTCCAAAGAGACCTTGTTGCCGTTTGTGTTCCATCAACGTCTCAATTCAATTATAATGAGAATATATAAGGTAATGATCCTCAAGAACATAGTCATTATATGTAGCCCATAATCACATGTCATTCCAAAAACAATTTTTAAATACACCTTAATACTCTAGTCCTGGTAGTTTATCCCATACTAAAAGGTCATTATTTTAGATAAATTGGCCCTAATTTAGTCCCCACACTTGCCATTTAACCCGCCAACCTATCTTCCCCTTCTGACATCATCCCGTTTTAATTATCTGAACAGTGATACAAGCTCCCTACTTCCTCAAGAAAATCTTGGAGCTTTCAAATTTAATACAGTTCCAGCCATTAATAAAATCCCTCAAACTTGACAGCTTTCTAGCATTCAGCCTACAGATGGTCCTTGCATCACTATAATCTCTGCTTCATAGTTAGTTGCCTAACCGATTCCTAAAGCATAATGGTAAAATTCACTTATCTCCTCCTTCCTGATTGGCTGCCTCATCAAATTTTAAACACGCCCACCTTTTAGGGATTGATTACAAAATTGGCCAGTTTTCCCTGCCTTTAACAGTGAAGGAAATTAATCCCATATTTATAAACCCACACCAATGCACTGAGTTAAGCCTACCAACTCTACTACCTAATCAAAAGTTAAGCCTTAAAATCTGACCAACAAGAGCTTTTGCAAACATGATACTAATCTGTAATGAATAAAAAATCTAATCAACAACTGATCAGTGATATATTGGGTTATCACAAATCCAAAATGCTGATTATATACAAAAATATGCTGTTAGTCATGAAAAAGAATTGACTACCTAAACCTAACCCTAGCCAGAGATTGAAATCACAGTTTAATAACCCCTGATAAGTGTAACGTGCTACTAACTCCTGAAGTAGCCAATAACCACAAGAGCATTTTAATGTCCTTTATTAACCTCTCTGTCTATCATATTGGGACCCTTGCAATAGATATGGATTCATAAAAAACTTGTTTTCAGTTCCATATTGATCAATTTAATGTGCCCTTCTACCGGCTGAGCTACAGAACCAGTACTACCAAGAATGATGCTGGATTTCACCTTAAATGATATCTGTATTACTATAAAATGTTGGTGATGGATTCCGTTCTTGCAGATTTGCGAATTGTGTCAACAGAAAGAGAACTTTGCTGTATAAAATATACACACACAGAGCTGGCAACCTTATTGAAGCATCCTCTTCATAAAAATGTTTTAGCATTGCACACATATAACCTACAAAAAAGAAAGCTGTAGTTGGCAGGGAATTTCTGTATCAAATCTTAAGGGACTTTCATGTAAGTTTTATTGCCTTTTACATAGAAACGAAGTATTCAAGAAATGGACACAAAGAAGAAAATCATACTCAAGAAATAGAACACAAAGAAGAAATGATCTGCACATTTATAGTTTTGTTGAAGCTAACATTTAAAGAGAAAAATCTTAGCCTATATTTAATTTAATGTTTTGGTTCATTTCAATTTCTGACCTTTAAAGAAACCTAAGTTTAACAACAAACACTGGGATGGTTCAATTTCAGGAAGATAAAGAGACGTCAGAAGCCAAAGGTTCATTTTTCAATAAAAACGAAACCTTTGAGGACCTAACATTATAGTTTTTTTTGAGTTCAGGGGACTAAAGTAATTTGACTATATAAACCATATATCCCTTGACCAAATGTACAATCAACTTGTGAAAGAAAATGATCTGCCCGCTTATAGTTTTGTAGAAGCTCATATTTAGAGAGAAGATTCTTAGTCTATATTTATTTTAATGCTTTGGTTCATTTCAATTTTCTAACATTTAAAGTCATATAATACTCTAGCATGCTACAGGAGAGCAGAAACATAAGTTTAACAAAAAAAACCCTGGGATTGTGCAATTTCAGGAAGATAAGAGACATCAAAAGCCAAAAAGGTTTCATTAATCAATAAAAACAAAACCTCCGAGGACCTGACATTATAGTTTCTTTTAGCTCAGGTGACTTAAGAAATTTTCCTATGAAAACCATAAATCCCTTTTACCCAATATACATTCAATTTGTTAAATAGATCCTGGAAAAGAGAAGAGAATTCGAACAGAGAAATATTAGAACAATGACAAATGATAACAAAGTTTATAAAGAGTTTATTTGCGTCCAATGACTTTCAGAACAGCTTCCCTCAAGCCGGTCATTGTACTATAGAACTGCACTTCTTTGCTTATCCTTTTTTCTATCTTGCCTATATGTATTCTCCATTAAATGTTCTCATAGCTTTCTCAGAGAAGATCTGACGAAGAACAATAAAGAACTGAAGTAGACACTTGGCACTAACTTTAAAATTTCAATATAGTCATTACTGATTATCCAATGTGCATGTGGAGCAAAGCTCACCCTAAAAGAAATTGTTAAGTTGACATTTTTCCAGGAAGAAGTTTGAGATTTACCGTTTTGGGGTCCTTGGACATTGATTTACCCTGCCCTTTTCAGAAGCAGCTTTAGGAGCTTGCCTTCGTCTTTGTCTGCTAACTGGCTGATTTATTTTTCTTGTTGATTATGATCTGATGCGACTTCTTGCTCATGCCTCAAGTTAGATCCATGATTTTCCTCCAAGTTCTGTTGTTTGCGCCTCCGCACCCGCACTCCTAAATCTGTAGTGCTTAATGTGCCATTGCCATGGCCAGTTGCTCCTCTTTTTTGTTCAGGTTTATTTTCTTTGAACTTTTTTGCAAAAGACTTTGGTCGAGGTTGCAGAGAATTATTCTCTTTATTAGCTTGATTGGATGGGAAGAATTCAGCATCCACTGATTCTATAGGCTCCGTGCCATTAGTTTTTGTGTCCTCAGAAAATTCATGGGTATGTGGCTTGCCGCATCACCATTACTGCAATTCCTGCAACTTAGACATTGTTAGGATCATGTACGTAAACCATGTTTAACATGCATCCACAGGAAAAACAAGGGCTACTTGATACATGTTTTATGTTTTAAGTGAATTCAACTTGTTTACTTAGAATAGCAACCTAGCTGGTGACTTTTAAGTACCCAGCAGGGTACAAGAAGTTTCCTATTAAAACCCTATAAGGGATCAGACTAAATTTGATCAAAACAAATGGTAACTCAATGATGATATTCTCGGTTGCTTGAAATGGAATACATATAGCAGTTTTGTCAGTTCATTACCTTTTACAATATGTCAGTTTGATGCTACTAGCTTCGGTGCCTTCTGCATCGTCAAAATGCTTTCTGACCCCATAGGAAGTTCTGCAGCGTTTGTGATGTTAGAAAGATACATATGCCAATGTACTAAACCTAATACATTACCAAGAAAATAAAATCTTTATTGCTAGCCCCAAATACTTGACTTTCGATTCGAAATTAGCACCAGGTGAAAATGAGTTTTCCAGGTACTATAAACCTACAATTCACGTTATGGAAAACTCTATTAAAAAAAAAATAGTGCCAAAACAGAAATATATTCACCTGCCTAACTCACACTGCCAATCCATGAACTTCTCGCTTTCCATCAGTAATCGATGGTTTGGCTGAGAAAAGTGGCCAGACAAAGGAATTAAATAATATTTTGGCGAGAAGATTTATTTGCAGCTTGCCACCTGTGATAAAAATAAAGTCAGACCAGCTGTAAGCCTATCTAAAACTTTTCGAAATCATATTGAACTGTAGCAGAACTCAAGATTCCAATATAAACTGAGACAGCAAATGATCAAAAGAACTTCTTGGGTACGATTGGAAACAACTGGTAGAAGCATCCAATAATTTTCATCCATTTTCCAAAAGATTAACAAGAAACCCAAGTGATTTTCATCCATCATTTCATGAAATAACAAGAACCCATAACCTCTTCCATTGTTGACTGCAGACCCAAATCAAAGAATTGAACTAATCAATAATGCCCACGCGAAACAAACACAAAGCAAGGCATCATTTGCATTGGATAAAACATTATCACAGCAGAGTTTTGGGAAAGGCAAATTTATGTTTCACATAATACATGAATTGGATAATCAAGCAAGACTAAGTTTCACATCAGCCCAAATGGAAAAATTCAATTTAAATGCCTAGGGATTAAAAAAAAAAAAAGAATAACATTACCAATCAAAGATTTGATGTAGCAGAACCTGGAAGGTTACACCAACTGTATGCTCCTTTGCACTGAATTCTATTGCAGAGATGGTTTTTTACAAGTGCCCACCACTCTTCAATAAAGAATTCCAAAAACCACTTTGGTCTCCTAAATAGATCCACTGGGAAACAACAAAAAATTGAAAAACGACCAGAGAACAATCGAATTGCCAATGAGGGAATTCATGTGCGAGACAGGAGATCTAGGGAGAGCCTAATGATGAATGAAGAGACTAAGGAGGACCATGATCCGCCATAACCAAAATAAAGAAAAGTATAATAGAGAAAAAGAAATAGCATTAGAAAGTAAGCATATCACTCCTCAGCCAGTGGATAATCCGGTCTATTCCTGTCAACTTCTTTCTGATGGTTCTTCTTTTAATTTTTAATTAACTACTCTATATTTTTGGTACCTGTTTCCCAAGTATAACATGGTCCCATGTAAGGTTTCTAAGTGTGTTTTTTGACTTACACATTCTCTCGTTTTTATCCATACAATGTTTGACCAATGCAAAAGCAACACCACAACGTCTCTCTGGCTGTGGGGCCTTTACAATTTTCACCTATTTAATTATGGTTTTTGTTTTTTTAAACCCGAGATGTTGCCTTTCACCTTTGTGTGTGTTCTTTCTTGTTGTTTCAAAGTACATTGGTCAATTGTTAAGGCCATGCTCACATAGGCCCATCCTTTCATCACCTTCATTATTTGTGATAGCGATATTTTGCATATTTTTTGGAAGTCAATAGATACAATACCCTGGTTATTCTGAATTTTGTATTCTGTGTGGCATTGTCGTACAAGATTATGCTCAGTCTCTCCCAAGATTCGCTGAATAGAAATACTTTTAGGTAATGCTCCCACAAACCTAGTAGCTCATATCTTACTAGATATTGTTGGCATCTGGTGCAATCGAGAAGAGCGTTTCATAACAAAATTCTATAAGCGAAAATGTCTCAAAGAAGAATTTGGGTATCTAGATGGGCCTTCAATACACGTGCATCCACATAGGCTTTAGATATTTTTTTTAATGTTGGTATATGTTTGGTTATTGTGCAATAAAACTTTCACCCACATAAAAGAAAATTTAAAAATTGTTTTTTTTTAATTAATATTCTTTAAATAAGTTATTTATTTTTGTTATAATGTGGTTTAGTTATAATTTGAAATAGTTATTAGCAAGATTATCCAAGTTCAAATTATGGTGGCTAATTTTTTTACTGGGGTTTATTGTATAATTATTGTACTGTAGTTAGTTTTTGTGTAGTTTGTATTTTCATGGGATTTTGTATCTTCTTGTTATAGCTTACCGAAGATGATTGCCATGTGTGGCTTTTTCAATTTGTGGTTTTCTGGTTTAAAAAGGTTGATGTGTTTGTTTGTATATTTGTATGTATATTAGTGATGTTGGTTAAAATTAATAAAATTAGTTCAATGCCAACATCTTCATTTTTTTTTTATTTTTTTTCATGATCACTCGTCCAAAGTTCTAGGCAAGGCCCACCATGGAATTACAATGGTTGCCACTATTCACCTCAATATCAAGATATTCAAATTTGTGTGCCCCTTCGAGCTTATAGGAATTATTCGTCATGATTTTCAACTTGTTCAAGTTTTGCCACATGAGCTAACATGTCTCCAAAGGATAGAACCCCCGGTGGGGAGAGAATTAACCCTCTAGCTACCACTCAAGCTATTATCCTTTCACCAATATCCTCATTTTCACTAGTAAAATATATGGCAATAAGACATCTTAGTTTTTCAATCCAATAGGTTGTTTCCTTTGATCCAAAAAAGAAGAGAAAAAACAAGCAACTAACTCATGCATTTTATTATAATTCCAAAAATTGACTTTAATTTTTGCTTAAATGTTGTAAAATATTTTGGAATACTTACACAATGATAGAAAAAGTACCTAGTTATTCATCTTTCTCTAGTTGTCACTATTATTGTTTTTTCAAGGTCATTTGTGATTATAGCTACTACACATTTTCAAAATAAAACTGGAAGCATCCATCTTTCTTCTCTTTCTACATTAATTCCTTGCAATTAGTAAGTACATGATTTTTCTTTTATTTTTTTATACAACTTTTTAATATTGTACAGATGGCCATATCAAGGATCAAGAGTTATCCTTCATTTCTTCCTAATATCTTTCCAATTATAAGAATGCAAAGTTGCATCATTTATATCTCAAATGATTCAATGGAGTTTGTATGTGAAATATACTAGATTCATGTAAGTCATAGTTAATGTAAAGTCGAGCCAATATTAACAAAAAAATATCCATGGGGTGGCAGAAGGGGGAGGGATTCTCATTAATCCCGAAGGAAACATCGAAGACAAATATGCTTGGGGCCTGGGTAGGAAGACAAACAATCAAGCTGAGGCTTATGGTATGTTTCTAGGACTATCCTTGGCTCAAAAAAAGGGCATCAGAAAGATCCAAGTCTTAGGAGACTCAATGTTGATCATAAAACATATGAAATACAATTCATCAGCAAAAAAAACATGAATCTAAATCAAATCATTCAGAGATCCCAAGGTATGATTCCCCTCTTTGATTTGGTGTCGTTCTTTCACATCCTAAGAGGGAATAACCAGGAAGTAGATAAGCAAGCAAATTTGGCTTGTCAGTTGAATGCAGAAAGAAGTATAGTGAATGAGATAGAGGAAACGATATGCATTCCCTAATCTTAGTCATGGGTTCCAAATATTGGACTAAGGTCGGCATTCTTGGCTCGATTAAGAGTTTAAGAAGGCAAAGCAATTTCGAAATCTTAGGGTATGTAAATCAATATCCCTTACCCCCTCTCTCCACTCACTCTCTTTATACCCCCCCCCCCCACCATCTCCTATGTCACCTCTCCTCCCTTGCCCTCGTCACCTTTCTCCTTCTTATCATGTTAAGCCTCCTTTCCATTTCATCCCTCCTCCACTCCATTCAGTTATGACACCCTTCTCCATTTCATTCCATTTCTCACTCTGAGTCAGTCATTGTCTCATCGGCCTTTACTCAGCCCAGCCCGTCCTCACGCCTCGTGGCATTGAAAGACTCACCTCGCTGCAGCAACGTGGCTGCATCCATCACGAAGGTACTACACTTGGTTTAGGGAGATCTCACAACGTGAGAACCCAAACTCCACAGCATAGAAGTTGTTGCAATAGCCAACGATCCAACATAGGGGACGGTAAGATAATGGGAGAGCACGAGAAACATTTAATCCCTCTGCTCCGAACTGCTCAGATTATGTGTGGGAGGAAGGTGTGGGTTAGGATGAAGGACGAGGAGAAAAGATGGGAAATTATGGTGGAGCATTGGGATCTCAACTTCATGAGTACCAATCTCTAATATTACATCAAAATCCAGACTAGCACCTTCTATAAATGGGGTAACGGTTTGATATGTTGTCATGGTTTATGGTTAATCTCTTCTCAGGTGGTCTTTGCAAAGGCCCAACGACTAAAGTTGGGGTCACTGAGCAATTGTTGCGGGTCTCGAGTCAAAGCGTTGGCCATCAAGGTGGTCTCTGGTGGCGTATGCAATCGAGAGGTGAAGTTGGGTGTTGATATGCAGAGTGTCCCTAGGCTGAGTGATGTAAAGAATTGTGCTGGTAAGTTGAGTTGGGCGGGGGAGTTTGGGTAGCAAAATGCGAGCTTTGGGTTAAGTGTCTAGAACATTCCTGAGTTGGGGGTCTGCGGTATCTTGGAGATTAGGCTTTCGGGTTGTTCCCTGGTGAAGAACATGAGCATGCATAGTAACTCAACGGAGGAAAGTTCTTTGTTCGGTTCCTGGGGCTACCTTCGGCCTAGGATGGGGGGGTCAAGGGAGGGCAAAGCTCGGGAAGGTGGCAGCAACATGAATACCTGTAAGGTCTGTGTGCAAGAGAATTTGGAAATTCAGGAAGGTTTAGCTATTCTATAGAGTGTATCCACCAGTAGCAAAAGGAGGCATTGGCTATGCAGGAGCAGCAGCTCAAAAAGGAGCGCATCCGGCAACTGGAGCACGAGGTGGGCGCACTAAGACAACAAATTGAGCACCTGAAGCTCAAAATGGAGGAGAACATCTCAAGTACTGAAGAAGAATTCACTGGATTTGATCTTAACAATCCAACGCGGATGGAGGAGTAATATGTTCTCTCACTCAGTTTAAAAATGTTTATGTATGGCAAACTATAAGTGTAAATATTTATTATTTCAATATTGTAGAATGTATAGCCACAAGCTATTAGTAATGGGATATTTTTGTAAGAAGTATGGGGAAAACTCTCAGGGAAGGGATGGGGAACAAATGAAGTTTCAGATGACCTTAGCAAGCTTTAAATTATGATGTAAAATCCCAATTTTGAACGTGAATGAGCACGATTTATATATAAATACACTATTCATTCTGTTAAAAAAAAAAAGGATAGGGAACAAATGAAGTTTTAAATGACCTTAGCCATCTTTAAATTATGATGTAAAATCCCAATTTTGAACGTGAATGAGCACGATTTATATATAAATACAATATTCATTATGTTTAAAAACAAAAAACAAAAAACTATCCAACTCTAACCCATGAATGAGAAGGATAAAAAACTATCCAACTCTAACCCATGAATGAGAAGGATAAGTTGTAAGGGGTTAGGTAGTTGTAAATGGCAAGGTTACAAGAAGCAAGGAATGAGTTGCATGAAGCAACATACATTGACTTTGTTAATTATGCTATATTCCACCTACACCCATGTGCCCTACCAATTATGTTGGGTTACACCTGCATCCATGCTTATTTGTAAAGCATTGATATATGTGGAAAAAAATTATGTAGCATATACAAAATACTTGTTAGAAATCAGATCTTCTCAAATTTGGGATACTAGGATCCCATACCTCTCACTTTCTATTAAAAATGCCATTTACAATTCATGCAATCAATTGTTGTGTCAAATGTGATTATTAGGTTTTTTTTTTTTTTTTTTTTCTCTCTTTTTACATATGATGTTTTGCTTATGGATATAAGTATTTACATTAATGAAAAGCCCATTTTTTTTCAAAAAATATGGCCTTGCATATTAGGTATTACAATTGAGAGTGATGATATAGTGTAAACACATTACCAATTTTCTTTTTCTTCCATGAATTTTTGGATGGAAAACAAGTCAACAACTAATTCAAATACATTTTTTTGTATAGAAAACACTAATCTTCAACCAACCAAAAATACAAACTTTTATCCCTAAGAAATTCAATAAAATTTAAACAATACAAAAGCATTTACCAACAAAAATAACTCTTAAAACTAATAAAAAAAACATTCCATACTTCAATATAAAAGAAATGTGTCATATATAAAAAGCAAAATAGAATAAAATTTTACATCATCAAACTTTTCATTAAAAATAATTTAAATTTACTTTAACCTCAAAGAAATAAACTAATGAAACACCTAGTAACATCAGCTACTCCTCACTAAAAAACATCAACTTCTTCCAAATAAGAATCGTAATGAAAAATCTTAATGCTTTATATAATTAATATATAAAAAATTAAAATACGAAGAATTTTATTACATTAGTTTAAATATATTTAATTCACCTAACCCATAAATATTTTTCAAAAAAATATTTCCTTTTAAAAATATTATCTCCAAAAAATCTACATCTTAAAAAAATAGTTTTTAAAACAAATTATTTTAAAAAAATAAAAATTATTAAATTAAAATATAATAATCATACTTTTATAATATTATTACATAGCTTATTATAAATATTACCTTTTGCCTTTCGAAGCGATAGCAATACCTTAATAATAATAATATAGAATAAGAATTCGCAGGTCGCAGGAAAGGAAAAGAAAGCATGAACCAACAAACAAATTATTATTGTTATTTTATTTTATATTAATAATATTATTTATATTAATTTTAATGAATATAAATTTAAATGTTAGTTGACTTTGTTATATTTAATTATGTATAAAGATTAAATATTTTTTTATTTTAATTATGATTTACAAATGTTTTTATTATATAATATTAAAATTAAATATATTTAAAATAATAAAATTAAATATATTTAAAATAATGTTATTATTCATATTACAATTATACAATATTAAAATAACGATGAATGAGTTTTTTTTATAAAATTTAGTATTTTTTATTCAAATATGAAAATTACATTTTGTATGTGCTTTAAGCACTCAAAAAAGGTTTTTACCAAGTTATATAAATATAGACATCTAGTATATGTGATCAATATATCAAAATAAACCGCTAAACATTTGGAAGAGGTAGAGGTAGAGGTTTTTCAGAAAAGTTGGAATTAAATCTCAAGGCCCAAAAAAAACTTTATTACATAATTAAGAGGGAATTATGATTTATAATAGGTTTTTCAGAAAAGTTGGAATTAAATCTCAAGGCCCAAAAAAAACTTTATTACATAATTAAGAGGGAATTATGATTTATAATAATCATGTAAATTCCAATTTTTTCTTTCTTTCTTTGTACTTTTTGTCAATTTCCACTGGAAGATTTTGCTAGAATCACTGTTAGTTCGAATACCGATTCCACTTGGGGCCGATCTTTGTTTGAATCTGAACTCCCATATTCATGAGCTTTCTTTGTTCCCACAACTCCATCACCTTGACTTACCATCTAACTCCTCATTCATGTTCTCCCTTCTTGAGGTCCCATATTTAGCTCTCTTTGTTCCCACAACTCCATCACCTTGACTGACCATCTAACTCCTCATTCATGTTCTCCCTTCTAAGATTTTGTTGGAATGCCTCTCAGTTCGAACACCGGCTCCACTTGGGGTTGATCTTTATTTGAATCTGAACTCCCATATGCATGAGCTCTCTTTGTTCCCACGACTCAATCACCTTGACTAACCATCTAACTCCTCATTCATGTTCTCCCTTCTTGAGGTCCCATATTCACGAGCTCTCTTTGTCCCCACAACTCCATCACCTTCACTAACCATCTAACTCCTCATTCATGTTCTCCCTTCTTGAGGTCGCTCCTCATTCATGTTCTCCTCTCTTGATGGGTTAGTACCGTCCATTTTCTAATTAGGGTTAGTACCTTCCATTTTCTGAATATCTTTAGTATCCTCAATTGGATTGGCATCTTCAATTTTCTCTTCACATTCTAGAAACTCCTTTTTTATTTAGCATAGCTCCCTTTTTCTTCTTAGAAGGTTTTTTACCCTGAGAGCAAGAGTCTTGTAAATGACCTATTTGAAAACAAGTGTGACATCTAATCATTGTATTTTCATAGTTCAAACTTTGTTCCACTGTAAAGTTTCATTATTTAGAAGTGTATATATAGACTTTATAAAATATATATTTTTTATAACTACATTTTTATAGTTTAATTGTTAATAAAAATAATAATAAATTAATTACAATTTTTGAAATAAATTTAATTTATCCTTGTGAAGGAAAAATCCTACCATGGTTTTATATATAAACTATTGATGAATTGTTTATATATATATATATATATATATATATATTATTTTTATTAAATACTTGGGTATAGTGAAATATTAATTTATTTTTTACAATATTATTATAAGTATTGATCTCAAATTTCAAATTTCCTTTTAAAGTGTAAAATAAAAAAAATGCATTTTATATATATAAATATATGTAATTGTTATAAGTTGTATTTTTGAATGCTATATAAGGTAGATAACTTAAATTTGTAAATCCAAAAATCTTTGTTGGGTTGAGAAAATTGACAAAAAAACAAAAACAAAAATATAAAATTGAGACTCTAATATTTTAATTATAATTTTTTTAAATTCTTTTATATAATATATAAATAATTTGTTTTAAACAATATATGATATGATGATGATGATGAATGTCCACTAAAACCAATATGGGTTATCAAACCTTAAGAAAGTAAGAGATTAATTAAGATTCTTAAACATTTATTTCTATGATCGAAAAGAACGGAGAGAAATGTCCCTAGATCATAATAGTTTCGCTGACTAAATAGGTAGTGTGGCAAAGATTTTGAAAATCAGAACAGATGTGAATAAGAGTTAGGCAATAGAAGAGAAAGTGTTTTTCATATTATGTGCATTGAGACTCCTCAAAGACCTTTCTACATTTTTATTGTTGTGCGTTAACCAATAAAAGCAAGTTCCATCACCAACTCCATCCTCTGGAGTTTTGGTGTTTGCAAGTTCCATCACCAACTCCACCCTTTTGAGTTTTGGAGTTTGGATAAAATTTGTAAGTAAAAGTATGTGGTGTAGACTACATTGTCCACATTAAAATGGTTTTTTTTGTTATTAATATAAGTCAATATTATTTAATCTTGCATATTAAAATATTTTATTGATCCACATTGAAATATTTATTATTATGTATATTTATACATGTCATATATTAATTTTATATAAAGAATTGGATGAATTACACCTCTCTTTCTCATTATTTTTTCTTTTTCCTTTTTTTAAACAGTGGGAAAATTATCACAATTCTATTGTCAAACAGGTAGTGGGACAACAATCATTGGCTGTTATGGCCAATGCAGGTTGACTCATCATCATTATTCAAGGAAAACCATTCCACATGGAATTACTAGTTTTAGGGCATACTCCACGCTCAAACCTCTCATTCTTCTTATGGGCTTTATTTTATTTTTTAACTTACATTTTTTTTATATTAAATATTTATTATATACAACATTAAAATATATTTTTTTAACATTGTATTTCTATATATAGGTATATATAAAGTTGATATTAAAATAATTAGGTAACATAGATTTAAATATTGATTTGAAATATTTTTGAAAAGTATAAAGTTTAAACATCTTACTTATACTTTTTTTTACTTCTAATTACTTATACTTTTTTTTACTTCACGATCTTTACTCTCCATTTCAAACCCAATAAGGATTGTAAACCGCTTAACTAAAAAGCATCGGGTCCGCTTTGGTGGTTAACCTCCAATTACTTTTCCACCCGATGGCCATTCGATTACAAAGGCTGTCAGGATCCGTGGCCGACGACCTACTAAGAGGCTTGTTGTTTACCAAGTGCCTCTCCCTTGTGGAAAGCGTCGTTTTAAGCATTTTCCTTCTCCCTTTTTTTCTTTTCTTTTTTAATTAATTTTTTAAAATCAACGGTTAAGAATGGCTTGCACTTCCGCTTTCTCCTGCTTCCACTAATCTTTCTTCTTGTTCAGTCCTAAAAGTATGGAATTTTTCCATGTCTTTGTCTTCTTGTCTTTGACAATCCTCACGCAATTTCCCCGAGGGTGTCAAATCCCATGCATACATGTTGTAACTTTCTTTGCAAAACACTCCTTCATTTGCCAGATGATCAGCTAGCATATTGGCTTTTCTTCGCACATGCACAAAGCTAGTTGTTCTCAGGGTTTGTAGGTGGGAATGAATGCGTTGAAAGACCTACAAAAGTCGCCAATGTTTTGATACTTTTCCAGGTGCTTTTCCATTGCAGATCTTCTTGGCCGCATTAATAACCAATTCTGAGTTAGCTTCAATGATGGCATTATGAGAATTTGACTCGATTAGTATTTCCAGGCATTGCTCTAAGGCCATGAGCTCCGCCATGTTATTTGTAGTAGTTCCCATATGACAATGAAATATGTCCTTTATGCATCCCTGCTCATCTCTAATGACCATGCCAAAACCAGCCACCCCTAGGTTACCTTTAGAGGCTCCATCTATGTTAATTTTCAAGAAACCATGAGGAGGAGGTTGCCAAAAGTCTTTACCAACATTTATCTGGCTCACATCCTTTTGTATGCTCTAGGGAACTAGTGAATGGAGACCCAACTGTAGTAGTATACGAGTGTCCTGAGGCAGAGTCGGGTTCTCAGGAGGTCTTCCTAACATGGCACCAATAGTATCTTTGAGCTGTCTTAATATCTATGCAATAGTGTTATGGGTTGAGCCAGTTTTTTCTCTTGAAAATCATGTTATTTCGTTCTTTCTAGACATTCCAGAATAAGAAGCCCGGAACTAGAGTCCAAGCGTTGTTGATGAGCTCATTGCCTGAGAAGTTTCTTCTCCAATTCCTCAAGGTGTTGGTAATACTGAGGCCATCCCTGTCAGTTTGCCCGAAGACTGAGGCCACCCAAGCCCACAAGGTTGAGGTGAAAGGGCAAAGGTTGAGTAAGTGTTCCATTGTCTCCTCTTGTGTACCACACAGATAGCATTTGGATGGGCCAACAAAGCCTTTCTTCAGAAGATTTTCCCAAGTTAGAATTTTCTTTTGTTGAACCAACCACATGAACAACTTTATTTTCATCCAATATGGTTTTTGCCAAAGGTCCTTCCATGCTTTATCGGGATTTTGATAATCACACCCTATGGCTATCTGCTTGGCTTCTTTGAGGTTAAAGTTACCTTCTGTGTTTCTTCCCCATATTAGTTGGTCAGACTAGGATGAAACCAAAATCTTCCTTTGTTCCAAGTCCATAGCAAGAGATTTTGCCTTAGCTCTCAAAGGGCTCTCTTCCTTTTAGCCTAGATCCTTCCAAGTTCTCCATTTGCTATTTTTCCTTACCTGATCCCAGAAGTCACTTACCATGCATAAACCTTTGTTGTCAGTGTCATTCTTGAGATCGGTTAGTTCTTCCCTAAACAGGTTTGGTTCTTGCTGCCAGTTATCCTCCCAGAATCTTGCCAGGTTCCCATCTTAGATCTCCCAGACGCTGTGCTGCTGGACAATGCCTCTATTTTCCCAAGCAAGATTCCAAATGTGGGAGCCCTTGATAAGCCCAAACATTCGAATATGATCCCTCTCCTGCCAATTATTTGCATATTTCTATTTCCAAAGCTTGGCCCATGGGGTTGTCGATTCCTTGAGCCACCTCCACCAAAGCTTTGCACCCGAAACTTTGTTGAGGGTTTCAGGGTCATGAAGCCCCAAACCTCCATGGGCCTTAGGTTTGCAGAGCTTATCCCAAGCTACCAAAGCCCATTTCTTCTTCTCTTCCCCTTTGCCCCAAAGAAAATCTCTTAAAATGTTCTTGATCTGTTGCAAAACTCCTTTAGGAACAGGAAGCGCTGACATCATGAAAATGGGTATGGCCTGTAGGACAACTTTTGTGAGCACAAGGCGCCCTGCTAAATTTAAAGATCTGCATGTCCATTTTCGGATCCTATCCTGAAGTTTGTTAATGACTGACTCCCACACTCCCTTGCTTAGAGGTTTGTCTGTAAGGGGCATTCCAAGGTACTTAGAGGGTAATTGATCCCTTTGGAACCCTAGAATTCTGGTAAGGTTTCTCTGAATAGCAATGTCTGTGTTAAAAAAGAAAACTTTTGATTTGTCAAGGCTTACCTTTGTACCAGCAGCCATAGCAAAGTCATTCAGGAGTTGTTTAAAAGCTTTGGCTTCCTTTACCGTGGGAATGCCCTGCAACATAGTGTCATCCACAAATTGTTGGTGAGTTGAAGTCACTCCATCTGTGGTGAGTTTCAAACCCTGGATTCTTCCCTCAGCACTTGCCATTTTTATCGCTATGCCTAGCCCTTCCATCATGAGCACAAAGAGGAAGGGGGAGAGCGGATCTCCTTGTCTTAGTCCCCTAGAAGGCATGAAGGTTCTTGAGGGTGAGCCATTAAGAAGGATTGAGAAACTGGTCGTGGATGCAAGGGCCATGACCCATCTGATCCAATTGTGGTCAAAACCATAAGCTTTCAGCACTGCCCTCATGTAAGACTAGCTTAGCTTGTCATAAGCTTTCGCTAGGTCAAGCTGTATGATCATACTAGCTTGCTTGTTTCTCTTCAGAGAGTGTACCATCTCATGAGCTTGTATGATATTGTTGAGGATTTGTCTTCCTTCCACATAACTAGTTTGCTCCTTTGAGATAAGAGTTGGAAGAAGGGGCTTGAGTCTGTTAGCGATCACTTTGGAAATGATTTTGTACACCACATTACATTAAGCTATGGGTTTGAATCTGTCCGGTGTGATGGCTTTTTCCTGCTTCAGAATCAAAGCAATGAAAGAGGCATTGAGAGCCTTCAAGATTGATCTAGATCTTCTTGAGTCTTCCACTGCATCAAGGATGTCTTGTTTGACTGTTTTCCAGCATGTTTTGAAAAAGTCCACATTGAAACCATCCAGGCCAGGAGCTTTCCCATTTTGCATCTCATTGATAACTTCCCTGACCTCATCTTCAAAAACTGGCCTATTGAGATTATGATTGTCTTCCTTTGTTACAATCTTGGAAATGTACATTGTGAATTTGTTAATAAAATGTGACTTGTCTAAGAGAGGCTCCTTTGCAATGCTAAGGAAGTGTTGTACTAGGACAGATTCCATTTCTTTGTGGGTTATGAGCTCTTTCCCTTGAGAATCTTTGAGTTTTAAAATTCTGTTATGTGACCTGTGACTCAAAGTTGACTTATGAAAAAACTTTGTGTTTCTTTCCCCTTCTCTAATCCATTGTACTCTTGATTTCTGTCTCCAGAAAATCTCCTCTTGCCTGCACCTATCATCCCATTCCTTCTGAAGAGCATCAGCTTGAGCTTTCATGTCCTCAGTAAAGCCATATGTGATCATAAGCTGATTAATCCCCTAAAGTTTTTGTTCAACTTCTTTCTTGGCTTTGAAAATGTTACCAAACTGTTTTTTGTTCCAATATTTGAGTCTAGCTTTGATGTGTTTAAGTCTTTGTTGTAGCATGTACATTTTGGTGCCTTGAAAGGGTAACTCTTCCATCCACCATTTATCAATATTGCTGGTGAAGTCAGGGTGAGAGAGCTAGACATTTTCAAACCTGAAAGGTCTATTCCTCGGTGTATCCATAAAATTGGCTTCAAGTTGGACAGGCCAGTAGTCCGAGCCTCCAAATGGGAGGATTAAAGCTGACATGTCAGGGCTTGTGAGAAATAGGTTCTCTGAGATCATGAATCTATCCAGTTTAGAGGCAACTTGAGAAGTCCCTCCTCTCTTGTTGTTCCAGGTGAAAGTGCCATTTATTGTGTTAGCATCCACTAATCTCATGTTACTTATGAAGTTCTGGAAGGCAGTGGAATCTCTGCCTAGTGTTCTGGTGCCACCTTTTTTCTCTATAAGAGATTTGATCATATTGAAATCCCCTACCAGAATCCAGGGTATATCAGGGTCTCTCTCTTAGCTCCTCAAGGGAAGTAAGAAGCTTGAGTTTGTCTTCTAGTCTTTGAGGACCGTAGACATTTGTAATAATGTAAATCTCCTTATCACCCCCAAGTTGTATTACCAACGAAAGATAGTTCCTGGACGCTTCCGCATCCAAGATTCCAAGTTTCTGGGGATCCCAAAGCGTAAGAATACCTCATGCCAAGCTGTCTGCCTTAACCTCTAGATACTCATACTTGCTTAACCAATTACTATGGATTTCTCTGATTTTATCCATCAAGCACTTTGTTTCCTGAATGAAAACCATGTCTGGTTTTTCTTCTTTTATTCTACTGCTAAGATTTATTTGTTTCATTTTACTTCCTAGGCCCCTAATATTCTGTCAACAGCTCATTTTGTCTTTTCCTTCCTCTTTTCCTACTTGAGTTCTTGGAAGAGTGCCCCGGTGTTTCCTCCATTGTCTTCATCCCTCTATTTTCCTAGCTGTCATGGTTTCTTTTGACTCCAGAACTCTTCGATTGTGATCTCCATAGGAAGAGTTGTTGAACCCTGTCAAACTCCTCTCTTGGCATGGAGTCAACTCCTTTGTTAATACCTTGCTCCAGAAACTTTTCTAGATCCAAGTTTTCCTTCTCAAGAATCTCATGAACACATGGAGTCAACTCCTTTGTTAATAACCTGCTCCAGAAAATTTTCTAGATCCAAGTTTTCCTTCTCAAGAATCTCATGTAGTTCATGATCCTCCGTTCCTGCCTCACTTGGGGTCATGTCATGGTCCCTGCTGAGCTCCACAATGTTCGATAGATCATCCTGTTGTTGCTATTTTCTGGTATGTCCTCCATGATAGTATCCCTATCCTTCTCATTGGTTTTAGTCTCTGATTTCTAGTTTTCCCCGTTGTTTCCAGTTACTTCTAAGATTTTGAAACTATTGTGGCTCAGTTGTCTGTCCTCATTGATTTTCTTTTGGTTCCACTTTCCTCCTTTCCCCTTACCCCCACCTTGGTAAAACCCTCGGGATCTTTGCTTGTGGTGGTTTTTTTGTTGCTTTCTAGTTTGTTTAATGGGCAGTCTCTGTATAGTTTCCCGTGTTCATGGCACTTACGGCATCTAAATGGGACATGCTCATAGTCCACCGCGTGCACCCATCCTTCATCATAAACTTATAAAATGACCTCGTCTTGGAATGCCCCAGATAGGTCCATATCCACACAGATCCGGGCAAAGGAAGTGTATTTGCCTCTTAATGTCGCATCTGATATCTTTATAAAATGCCCTAGTTTATTGCTGATAGCCTTTAGAGACTCCGACAACCAATAATCTAAAGGAAGGGAGTATAGTCTTATCCATATCGGTACTGAAGTGAACATTTCTCGTTCTGGGACAAAGTTCATCACCCATGGTCGCATGTAAAGGCCTGCAACAGCATAAAAATAGGGTCCTCCCTTGAACACTCTGTCTTTATCTTCTAAGCTCATGAACACCACCGTAAAGAAACCCTTGGATCCAAGGTGAAGGTTTATTTCCCCCTTTGGTTTCCAGTGGTTCCTTATCCATGCATGTAAGGCCTTCTCCGTCGGCCAAATCCC
Source organism: Pinus tabuliformis (assembly GCA_031772625.1). NCBI lineage: Eukaryota > Viridiplantae > Streptophyta > Pinopsida > Pinales > Pinaceae > Pinus > Pinus tabuliformis. The sequence continues at coordinate 837,778,249 of CM062815.1, forward strand.
CATAAATTTGCATATGATGGCGTGTTCCGTCATGTGATCTTTGTGCACCTGTAGTGCTGGGTCACTTAAAACGACTCGAGGAGTTATGGTCGATAGGTTTGCGGACGCTTTTCGCCCTCAGAGGTGTAGCTATCTTACTGCTGGCCTCTTTCCTCTTCTCCTTGCTATCTTCCTCCTGATTTACTCTCTGTTCATGAGGTTTGATATTTCCTGTGTTAATATCCTCAGTTATCACCTCTATTGGTTTCTTGAAGCGATGCATATCAGTTTCCTTGTTTCTATTCGCGGCTATTTGACTGTAGGAGGGAGCAGGACTCCCTCCTCCACGACCCGCCATGGTTAACAGTGCCAAACCCTGACTCAAACCCTAGATCAGATTGCGGAGCCTTTTTTCGAGCCCCACACTTCCAAATCAACTCTAAACATCACATTCAGTTGTACTATCAACAACAAATCAAGTGACCATAATGAAGTTGGCATTATTGATTTTTAAAATGCTTTTACTTAAGACTAACTAAATATGCATATTTGTTTTTGTTTTTTTTTATTATAGTCGACATTGTTTTTCTATTTAGAGAATATTTTATCTTTAGTTTAAGAGGGACACTTGTCAACTCTAGGTTGAGCATGGACGAAATTAGACATCACTCTTATACTTAGTTGTCGAATGCGCCTTTTGGCACAATGATTTAACTATTTTATATTTTGATTCTTTTCTCACGAATATAACTATACAAACCTTGATGAAATTGTGGTTTTTTATTATTTAAAAAGTATTTTGAGTGTATTAATAAATTTAACATCAAAAAAATCCCTATACACTAATTTTATTTTATATCTCAACTTTAAGATTCTAATTAACCAAAAACAATAATAAAAAATCCAAAATATATATAAAAAAAATTAAATTACAATATTTTTAATATTTAAAAAAACTAACATGATTTTTTTTTTTTTCCACATATATATATATATATATAATAAAATTTTATATATAAAAGAGAGAAGTAATACTTTTATCTAAATCTGGAATAAAGTCGATGAAAACTAGTCACTCCTATGATGCCAATATCTATAGGTAAAAATAAAAAATAGTTAACTTTCACCTATGATGCCCAGGTATATAATGAAAAATGTCATTCATTTCACTTAAGATGCGCTATGTATATAATGAAAAATGCAATTATTATAAAAATGTTAAGTTATAAATGTCATGGGAAATGATGTGCATCAAGATTCTAATGGTTGGAAAGTGCCCTCCCTCGTACTTTCTATGTAATTTAGAAAAAGGTGGTCGGTTGACTTAAAAGAGGAGAAAGGCACATCATGTTGCTTGAGAATAATATTACACTTAAAAAGCAACTTTTTATTATAAATTTTTAATTTATATTAATTTGATGATTGCATGTGAAACATTTTCTGAATAAGCTTTAGAATTTAGTAATGGTAGATTATATTAATTTTATAATAAACAGTTTATTATTATTATATATTTTAAAATAATAATAAAAAAAAATTGATACAAATAAAATTTAAGAATATCATTTCTCCCAAGAAATTAGTTTTCTTTATTTTCATATTTTAATTATTATATTAGGATTTTTAAGGTATAAAAAAAATATTTTTTTTAAAGGGATAAAATTTTGTAATGCAAGATCTTTAAAAATAATTTTTAAATTATATTTTTAAAATTAAATGAAATGTATTATTATTATTATTTTTTATAGAAATATATTTTTTTTGTGTGTTGGGAATATGATTATATCCAAGTATTTTAAGTTATAAAAAGAAGTTAAAAAATGGAAAATAAGAGGTTTTTTAAATTGTTTTAAATTTCAGCGAAAATTATTTTTGGTTAAAATGGGGATGTCTAATTATGTTTAGTCTTGAATGTATCATTGGAGATAAAGGAAGAGATTAATTTGTATAATCAAGATAATATTAAAAATATCATTACCTCAAATTTTAAAGAGAAATTGTAGCATGATAAGGAGTAAGAGGAAAAAAGAAATTAAAATATTATAGGGGTATGATCAAAATATCTTTGTCTTGACTACTATAAAGAAGAAAATAATATTTGTTAAAATAAAATAAAAAAATTATTATGAGCTCCATATTTAAATGGAAGTTGGTCAACTACTGAAACTCCTTATGATGAAAGAGTCTATCACCCTTATGACATGAAAAGAGGATTGAAGATGAAAATCACTTTCTCCTAAATTATCCATAATGCACTCAAATTATATTTAAAATTCAAAATATTTGTCACATTACCAATATTGTTGACTTTTTAACTAAATAACATTATGGTAATCTAAAATACTTTTCTTAATATTTTATAAACATTAAAATAAACTTTTAAAACCATTAAGTAATATATATCTGAGAAGCGACTATTTATCTCAATGGATAGTGTTCTTCTTCACCATTATTTAAATTTTGGAATGATTTTATAAAGAATATTTTATTCACATATAAAAAATATATTGTAAAAAATATTCAACATATTTTTCTATTTATATAATTCATTATTAATTAAAAAAAAACAATATTAATAATGATTAAATAACAAGATGATATTTTTCCTTATCAAGTGGAGAGGTGCTCTCCAATTATGGAAGAGATGTCTTATCCTTTTTTTTCATATCCTATCTTGTTATATAAACATTTTGACTTAGCGAAATTACACAAAATAATAATAATAATAATTAACGTTTAGCTATCAGGGTTCTTTATTTTGTTTATCAAATTAGTATGATACTCTCTATTAAGATCTACTCTAGTTACGATACCCCGCTCTGCTACTGACCCTCTGCGACTGAGGTTAGTGCCTCGGCCCTGTGGACGTTTCGGTGGGATCTTTATCCTTGCGCGGCGCTGCTCCTGCGCGACGCTCCCATCTGCGCGGCGCTTCGGCCCTCTGCCATTGCTTCACAGGGGTTCCTCTTGGGTTGGCTTGAAGATCTATGATCACTGGGATTTGCTCGATCCGATCGAGTTAAGGCGTAGCTTCAATGGATCCACCACCGCCTCCCCTTTCTGATTCTGAGGCTTTTATTAAACTTCTGGATTCACTCCCAAAGAAGAAAGCGACTGAGGCTACGAAGTTTGTGAAGCGTTTGGATGACATCCCTGAGATTTCGCTCCCACCTGAGGGTTCGATTCAGGTCGCCCTTTCTCTGGCTGAGTGTGCTTTGGTTGGACAGTTCACTGGACTTTGGCCCTCCCCCAAAACCATAGAGAGCTGGGTCGCAAGAAATTGGGCGCCGCTGATCAAAAGCAGAGTCACTTCGTATTTTCTAGGGAAGGGATTCTTTCTGTTTGAATTCTCTGAAAAGGATGATAAGGACCTGATATTCCGCAACATCCCCTACTTCATGGGCCCCTAGGGGCTGTATCTCAATAAATGGATGCCAAATTTTGACCCAGGAGTTGACGTTCCCACAGCCGTCCCTGTGTGGGTTAGGTTGCCCAATCTGCCAGTGCATTGCTGGAATTGGGAGTCTCTTAAGCACATCAGAAACACATTGGGCAAATTCATTGATCGAGCAAACAATAAAGACCAATACGACTGTGCTAGAATCTGTCTCGAAGTTGACCTTGAGGTCGGTTTTCCCGAGGCAATAAAGATTAGGGTTGGAAGTTGGACGCATCTTCAAAAGCTGGACTATGAGCAGCTTCCGTTCAAGTGCAGGAAATGCCATGTCTATGGCCATTTTGCTAGAAGCTGCCCAAAGAACAGTGAAGTGGAGAAAGGCAAGGACGAAGGATGGACTCAGTTCTAAAGGACCAAAGCCACTCACAAAGTGCCTAGAACTGGTAACAAAAATGGCAAAGTCCCCCAGGTAGGCTCTGGGATTCAAACACCTCACATGGAAGAACAAGGAAATAAATTTACACAGTTAAGCTCAGAAATAGAAGACACCCAAGTAATAGAGATGCAGAAAGAAGGATTGCCCCACAAAGAGCTCCCCTCAGGACCAAAGAAAGTCGAAAGCACTGCAGACAGACCGAAAGAGACACCCACAGAAGAGGCTGAGGAGGTGCAAGGTTCGGAGGACTCAGAAGAAGAAGGTGAAATAGGGGATTCGCAAACCTCGGCTAGAAGTTCACTGAGAGGCCGAAAATCTGCTCGTGAAAAAAGAGAACAGAAGACTTATAAAGACAAACTCCAAGGAAGCCAACCAACCCTCGAGAAAATCTTGGAAAAAACTCCGAAGACGACCAAAAACCAGTCCTAGAGCTCTAAAGGAGCTCTCCACTCAAAAAGTAAGTGATGAAGATTGTCTCCAGGAACTGTAGGGGTATGTGGAGCAGAATAAAAGTAGAAGCCATCAAAAGCCTGATAAGATCCGATTCTCCTGATATACTCCTCATCCAGGAGACTAAAATGGAGGACAAGGCCTTCCTCCATATCGGCAAAAATCTCTGGAAGAGAAGTGAAGGGCAAGCTGTTTCAGCTTGCAGTGCCTCAGGAGGCCTGGGCACTCTTTGGAACACAAATAAATTCTCATAGATCAAAGAGGTTACCAACACCCATTGGTTGTTCTCTAAGCTGAAACACGTCGATTCAGATGAGACCCTCTGTCTCTTCAATGTGTATGTCCCCGTCAGCGTAGGAGAGAAAAAGCTCTGCTGGGATTCCATTAGAAGCTTGGCAGATTCTGAAGATTTAGCGAACATCATTATTACAGGGGACTTAAATCTCACATTATCTTTGGCTGAAAAGCGTGGAGGAAGCATTGTAAGGGATCCGGCGCGAGAATGGGTTGAGGACCTGCTTCAGGATTGGGACATGATCGAAATTAAACCTTCGTCGGGCAAATACACCTGGTCCAATAAAAAAATCGACCCGGGACACATTACTGCAAGGTTAGACAGATTTCTTGTTCAAAGTACTTTTCTTCTTCTTGGTTTAGAGTCTAGAATGCATATTCTCCCTTGTAGTGTCTCCGATCACAGACCCATCAAACTTGATCTTTTGGCCCGTATGGATCAAGGTCCTATCCCTTTTAAATTCAGTCCCCTTTGGGTTAAGGAACAATCCTTTATGCATTTAGTAAAAGATACTTGGAAGCAACCTGTCAACGGCTCTGCCTTCTTTGTCTGGGAGGAAAAACTCAGGAGAGTGAAAGCTGCAATGAAAACTTGGGTAAAACCCCTTCCTAACCCTACAGTGGAAAGGAAAAAGATCCAAGAATGCCTCGAGATTCATCATCTGAAATCGAAAAATGAAGAGATCGCAAAAGAAATTCTAGATAAGGAGGCTGATCTTCAGCAAAAAATTCTCAAGGAAAGCTTGGCCGAGGAAGAGTACTGGAGGATTAAATCTCGTAGGCTCTAGCTCAAGGCAGGAGATAGGAACTCATCCTTCTTCCATAAGCAAGTCCAAGCCCGGAAAAGCTTCAACTCCATTTCAGAAATCAAGGAAGAAAACATCAATCACAGAGATATACAAAGCATAAAAAACGCTGCTTTCCTCCACTTCAAAAATCTGTATAGCGAAAAAGAGGGTCTGGGGCACATTTCAACTTTAGTGAATGAGGTGCCCTCTCTGATTTCTGCCAGAAAGAATCAGTTTTTGGAAGCAGATGTCACTAATAACGAAATAAAAAGCGCCCTCTTTGCAATGGAGCCAGATAAGGCCCCGGGCCTAGATGGATTTACTGCCAGATTCCTCCAGAATTATTGGCAGATTGTGGAAAAAGATTTATGCAGAATGGTTCAGAAATCTCAAGCTTGTCAGAAAATTGGGGGAAGCACCAACTCGGCTTTCTTGGCCCTCATTCCCAAGGAAAAAGGCGCCAATTCCTTCACCAGATTTCGTCCTATCTCCCTTTGCAATATAGGCTATAAGCTAATAACAAAAGCGATCGCAAACAGACTGAAAATCATCCTACCAGACATTATTCCTGAGAATCAAGGAGGATTTATTTAGGGAAGACAGATTGTGGACAATTTTATCCTGGTCCAAGAGGCGATCCACTCAAGCTTGACCCGGAAAGAGAAAGGAATGGTCATCAAGTTAGATCTTGAAAGTGATTTTAACAAGGTGAGACATAGATTTCTGTTGGATGTCCTGCGCAAATTTGGTTTTGGCCTCAAATTTATCAACTGGATCAACCTTGTATTAGTGAGCCCTGGATTGCCCCTTTGGTGAATGGGAGGGCTACTGATTTCTTCAAAGCCTCTAGAGGGCTGAGGCAAGGGTGTCCCCTCTCCAAGCTTCTACCCTCATCTTCCTTTTGAATAAAAAGCAAACTGACCAAGAAATAATGGGATTGAACATCACAAGAGGTGTCAAAAACATAAATCATGCGCTATTCGCGGATGACTCTCTCTTGCTGGGTGCAGCCTCCTTGACCTCGGCTAAAAGATTCAAAGATGTGGTGGATGCCTATTGTGAAGACTTTGGAAGCATCCTTAACAAAGGCAAATGTCATATATACTGCTGGAACTTTATTTCCAGATCGCTCCAAGCTATCTCCAACTGTTTCGGCTTTGCAGCCTCCTCTTCATGGTCATCCTTCAAGTATTTGGGGCTTCTTGTTTTCAAAAAAAGGGCTCTCAACAGAGACTGGTTGCCTCTGTTGGAAAAATTTAAGTCCAAAATCCACTCCTAGGGCTTCAATTGGCTCAATCTGGCTGGCAAGACAGTGCTTATAAAAGTTGTCTTGAACAACCTTCCCATTTATCAGATTGCAGTTATGATGGCTCCTATCGGCATCATGAGGAAAATGGAAGACTACATAAGGAATTTCTTTTGGAAAGGCAGCAAAGCAAATGAGAAGAAAATCCCTCTATTAAACTGGGATATAATCTCCTTGCCCAGAATGGAAGGTGGTTTGAACTTCAAGAAAATTAGTAAGCAAAATATAGCATTGGGTGCAAAACTGCTATGGAGGATAATTGCACCAAATCCGGGCTGGGCTCAGCTGGCGTTGTGGAAAAAATACTACCGTGGACAGAGAACACGCTGTCTGGACAATCCCAACTCAATCTCCGGAACGATGATCCACAAACTGTGCGCAAAAGCTTCCTCCTTAATTAATCTTCATGCGCACTAGATCCCTGGAAATGGTAAGCGCATTAAAACTTGGGATGATCGTATTATGGGATGCGATCCCCTAGCTGATGATTGCTCCCTAGTTTTGTTAAAAGAATGGATGGACAGAGCTGGATACAAAACTCTGTGGGACATATCGCGCTGGGAGAATGGTGAATGGCAGAGCTGGGAAAAGACATAGGTGCCTAAGAACCTCTCCAAAGACTACGCTACCTTTCTATCCCACTTAAAAGGCAAAGCCCCATTAAACAACAGAAAACCAGACAATCGGGGATGAGGCCCGATCCCTGGGCGCTATTCAGTTTCGCAGGGTTATAGACAGATTACTCTGCATCCTCATGTTCCTCCTGATCCGAAGCCCTAGCAGGGGGTCTGGTCTCAGACAATGATCCCTAAAATCGACTCCTTCTGCTGGCTCCTTTGCCATCAGCAAATCTTGACCGACGACAGGCTTCAGAAAAGAGGCTATATGGGGCCCTCTCGTTGCTCGCTTTGTGGGGATGACGAAGAAACTGCTTCCCATGTGATGCTTTTCTGTAAATTTGTTGCAGAATTATGGAAAGCGGCCTTAAGCCCATGGAGTATTGACTTCGCCCCCCCAAATCGCTGCTCAGATTTGTTTTCAAATTGGAAGCTAAAGTACCCTGGTGGCACTCCTCATAACGTTCATATCAAAGATGCCTGGATCGCCCTTCCCACTTTAATTTGTTGGCATATATGGATGGAAAGAAATCAAAGGATTTTCAGAGACAAGAAGAATGATCCCAAGATTACCTGGGTAAAAATCAAAAGCCATCTAAAAGACTGTTTGGGAGAACAGCTAGACGGGGCTGACCTTTGTGAACAAGACGCTGCATGGGGCGCTTCTCTTGATCTCCAATTCATTGATATAGTCAGGCATCCCATTCCTCTAAAACACTGGCAAATTCGCCTTAAGGCTACAAAATTCATTGAGTTTTGCATCAAGAAGGCAAAACATGCTCTCTTTTTTGACGGAGCAGCAAAAGGAAATCCTGGTATTTCCGGAGCAGGTGGAGTTGTCAAAAGTGCAGAGGGCAGAACTGAATTTAGATACGCCTGGGGAGTGGGCTTCAATACCAACATTCAAGCTGAAGCTCTGGCTCTTCTCTAGGGGCTCAAGCAACTCATCTTTTTGGGTATTAAAGAAGCAATAGTATTTGGGGATTCCCAGATGATTATAAAGGCCATTGTGGACAATAATTCTCCTTCTGATTTAAGGTTATCAAGACTGATGAGAAGAATCAGATCCCTGATAAATTCCTTTCAGAGACTGGAATTCCTTCATGTTAAGAGAGAAAACAACAAAGAAGCTGATGCTGAACCCAATAAAGCGGTTCTCCTCCCTCTCGGAGCTCTCCTAAGAGACAGAGACGAAGGCTGGGATCCCATCCCTTAACTATCTGTTTTAAATGTTTTATTGTCTTCTATTGGAGCAGTTTGTTTGTATCTGCAAATTAGGAAAGATAGAGGGAATAGAATCTGCAAAATTTGCAGGCTCACTAGTGGGGAAGTCACTTGGTTCCTAGCTGAGGAGAAATCTGAGCTCTGCCTATCTATTTGTAACCTGAATTGAGGCATTTCTGATCATACTAACCGTTTGTGTCAAAATAATAATAATAATAATAATTAAAACATTTTTTAAGTGAAATTACATTAATAATAATAATAAATAAAGAATTAACTGATTATAGTTATAATTAATAACTAAACCAGTCTAGATCCATCTTAACTCTAAATATATTAAGTATCAAGAATGATCAAATTTATTTTCATTCTAAAAATATTTTTCATTACAAAAAATTTTATCCTTAAATTTAATTTTATGTTATGTTTATCTCACAAAATAACAAATCCATTATTAAATGCAATAATGTAAAAGTAAAGTGTTTTTTTTTTCCTAATATTTTAAATTATGTCTTTTTCACTTTAAATATTATAAAAATAATTTTAAATTATTGAAACATAAATATTAATAATTAACATTAATATAAATTATAGTAAAAATTTTAAAATATATTGAAATCATTTTTATATTAAAAATAATAATTAAATTATTGAAACATAAATATTAATAATTAACATTAATTTAAATTATAATAAAAAATTAAAATATATTAAAATCATTTTTATATTAAAAATAATAATTTCCACGGTTTATAACTACAATTTTTAAAATTTTGTCATAACAATAATAAAAATAATTTTTTAATAATAATAATAAATTTGAAAGATAAAAAAAACCATATAATATTTAACTTTCTCCTTAAACTAAACTATGCCAACATTAAACTTATAAAAGCTTTTTAGGAGTAAGGGAAAAACCTCTTTGTGAGAATATCCATAAAATATAATATAGTAAAATAATAGAAGAATATTATACGATGATTGTAATTAGAATAAGAATATATATATATATATATATATATATATATATATATATATATTGGTTGATAAGTGGGTGAATCTTGAAAATCACTCTTACTCTGTGGCTGAGAGGCCACGACTCGGGGCATCTAAGCCGTCAAAGTCACCCGGGGATCGCACCCAGCCTGAGCCGCACCAGTGGAAACCATGCTGGATTTTAAGGTATCAGCGAGACTAGAACCGGTGACCTTTAGCTTACGGAGCGCCTTAACAACGCGCTCCTTCACCGACTGTTCTAAATCTCTTTGATAATTATATTTTGTTTTTAATATTGACGTAAAAAATTTAAAAAATTTATAATTAAATGTTAAGATAGAGTGTTTATATAGTTTATTAGTGTAGCTTATTTGACAAAGCATGTAAATGTGTTACATAAAATGTTATGAAGTTATTAGTTATATCTCTCATTTGGCAAAGAATATAAATGTGTTATGTAAAATATTATGAAGTCCTTAGTTCCATCCCCTAATTAAGTACAAACATGATGCATCTAGTGGTTATAGTGGTAGCATACATAATTGATTCTATATCACACAAGTATGACACCACTCATTAATGTGATACCATTCATCGTTCCACTAGTTACAAACAATAAAAGGATAAGAATGTTTATGTCATGATAATGATCAAGTTCAAACACAAATAAATATTGAATTATCTTAATTTATTTTATTTTTAAGTTAAAAAATTTGCATTACTCCTCAGTGGGGGTGATAAACCAAGGTAATAGGGGTGACGAGACAACACATTTCCATCGCCTCACTCAACAGAGGGGGAAAGTGGGGCCATCCCATCCCCCAAATGCATACACTTCCCATGATGAACACACACGTTATTGAACTCATGATATCACATTTATTGCGATGGGCATCAGTTTGAGTATTTTCCATTGATAAGGATTTGTATCTATCATTTTTCTCTCCGCTCCATTTGACTTGATCCATCTTGGAAACGTTCCCTTCAACCCTACCTCACATTGTGTTATTGCTCATTATGTTTGTAGTTTCGATATCTCTCCAGGGGGACGAACTAAGTCCTTCAGATCTAGCCACCCCCACTTCCTCCATTTACAGTCTTTCACCTATAGGTGAGGTCAATTTCATCGGCAGATACAAGGTGGTGTTTTGTGAATTTGGCCTCCCAATCGTCACTTAAGTTCATATTTCTCGTAAGTAGAGCGTTGATGGATTTGTGCTTTCACTCAACCTAGCAGTTTGGGTTTGGAGGGGGTCAATTACAAAGGAAGGTGGTAATTTGGCCAATCTCATATGGACCTCTCCATGTTTATGTGTTTGGATCCAAGTATTTTATTCCCTAGTTTCTCTACATCCTTAAAGGCACAAGTTATGGTTCACTTTCATTATGGTTGTGGTGGTTGTTAGTCATTTTATTATTCATTCATCTTGGTGGAGGCTTGACTTTGAAATTGGGGGTGCTATGTTATGCAACATTATATGGTTTATTTTTACAATGGGTGTGGTGGCTACTAGTAATTTCATATTTCAGTTATCTTGGAGGGGTCCCGACTTTGAAACTAGGGGTGTTGTGTTTACTATTGGCTCGTTGACCCATCATGTGTTTTGGCTTCACCCTCAAGTCACCTCAACCAGGTATCTCTCGTCCTTTTGGTTTGTTGCACCTATACACTCACCCCTGCTCTGTCCTTTTCTTATTTCCTCGCATGAGCACTTTACACATGGGCAACAAAGTCTCTCAACAACGCGCTACACTCCCCCATTTGTTTTGATTATTATGCCTGGACAACGAGTTAGGAGCTGTAGAGGCTCCTCTAGCCATGCTCAAGGTAGCAAGGGGTTGTTAGTGTGCCCACATCGTTGTATGTCGATATCATTCACAAATCCATGACCCTATCCAACTTGAATAGATCACACTATAATAGAAGTTATGGCAGCTTGTGAAGAGTTTACTGATGCAAACATTTTAGCTTCCATGGCTAAGTGGGATCCTAACCCATGGCACACTCATGGGAGGAAAATCCAATATATCTACATTGTGGAGTTATAATGGCATATTAAAGCTTTCCTTGACAAAGTATTGGTAGAGAGAAATTAAGTAGAACAATAAATTTATTTACAACTAGATGGCATCTAAGCATAGCACTGGGTAATGTATCTCGAGTATCGTGACATGGCCCTTCAACTTACCTAAATTGAAGCCATGCTTTCTCGAGGCAAGGGTCAAGCATCCCCAATGATACCTCAACTCCAATAGATGTTTCTACATCCACTTGACTAACATCATGGTTTACAATTTTATTAGTAATGTGTTTCTCTTTTTGGGTTTCCATATATCTCATGTTTATCTAGTTTATAGGTAGTCAAGTTATGTAGAAAATCCTGTAGATTCACAAGCTATTGCAATTTGCTAAAGCAAGAGACAAGAATCTACTTCTACTCTTTACAACGAAAACCCATAAAGATGGAGCAAACAATAATCAATAGAGGAAGAGAATCAAAGGCACATAACACAATAAATGTCTGGGGAAAGCCACAACTCAAAACCCCAATATATTTTTTGTGTTAATCCAGAAAATCAAGATGAAATTACAATGCTTGTTCTCTCTGGAACAACCCCAGCACTCAGGAAATTCAATCTCCAACTCATAAGAAATCTCAAGGCCAAAGCTTAGCCTCTTCACAAGCTCTCCAAGTCTATATTCCAATGTGTAATTCCTATGAAGGATAACTTGTATTTAAAGGGAAATACAACCTCTAAAAACTGTGCAATCCCTCAAGGATCAGCTCCTGAATGCATGCACTATCAGTGCAACTCAGAAAAATCTAAAACAAATAGAACATTGTCCATGCACTCTAGTCTCAATTGGGTCTTTCTCAGAACCAACATGCATGAGTTTCTAATGAGTAAATATTCAGTTAACAAAAGTGGCACTAGTGGAGTTCATTAGTGACACCATTGATTGTTAACTCACTATTAGTTCTCTCAATCAGTTTGAGAACTAATTTAACTGAACTAACTCATGAAACTGAGTCTTTTATTTTACAACTCATAATTAACTCACACTAGACTCCTACAAAGTAGGAAGAAAATACACATGATGACAGAAAGACTTCCAACTCAGTTAAGTAAGTTTAATAAACTTAATTAACTAATTTTAAGTTGCTATGAGAATAGAATTCGAATTTAATTCATAGTTTAATTCAAGGACAAATTAAACTGGAATTTCTTGTTGCCATTTCTCAACACTCCCTCTCAACAAGAAAGGGATTATCAACTACCTTGATCCTGTCTCTGTGAAACTCGAATTTACATCTTGACAATGCCTTTGTCAAGATGTCAGCATCTTGCTCCTCCGTGGGAATGTAATCTAACAACATGATCCGCCTCAATACACAATCTCTGAGATGATGATATCAGATATCAATATGCTTGGACCAATCATGAAAGACCGATTTTGAGAGAGTTTGATATAACTCTGATTATCACAATAAATCATTGTCAGATCCATCTGCTGACCAAACAAACCAACCAGGATCTTCCTCATCCAGATAGCCTCACATGATGCCTGACTTGCAGCCATGTACTCTACCTCTATCGAATTGAGTGCAATCGATCTCTGTTTCCTGTTGTACCAAGAAACTGTTGCTGACCCAATACTAAAGATCCCTCCTGATGTGATCTTCCTGTCAGATGTGTTGGAAATAATACTGAGAGGGGGGGTGAATCAGTATTATCTAGCAATTTAATAAATCTTCCTTATTTGATCTTTGAATTATTTTAGCATGTCAGTACCATAAAAGAATGAACATGAAAAACAGATAGTCACACCAAAGAACACAAGATGTAAGGTGGAAACCCAATGTGGGTGAAAACCACCTGCTGCAATATGTCTCTATCTTCTTTCAATTTAGAAACTTCTTTTACAATGATTTTGTACTGGTGCAGTCCTTTACCAGTACGCAGGCTGCAACCTGCAGAGAGCTACAACTCTCTCTCTCTCTCGTTTTCCAGTCTACTCCTGGAAGGGAGCTACAACCCCCTACTTATTTTCATAAAGCATCAGATAATCAACAAGTACATAACAGATATAGATCACTACAGATATCAGATTAGCAACAACAGAACTAACCCAGAACACCTTATCAATAGAGAAATTCAATCAACAGAACATCTTAAAACAGAGACGCAGTTTTTCTTTCTGTGGCCTGCGACCAGACGCCGTTAACCTTCTGATACTCCGCGTCCACACGCAGATATCCTTCTGCTCCACTGCGTGCCCACGCACTGTTCCTTTGACTGCTCTGCGTTCTGTTGCTTCAGGGACGCACCCAAAGATACTATCACGCCGCGTCTTTCGCTACAGAGACGCACCTGAAAACACTATCGCGCCGCGTCCTTCTGCTTCAGAGACGCACCTGAACCTTGATCGCCCTGCGTCCCCACGCAGGTCTCTCTCTACTGTGCTGCGTCTCGGCGCACTTGCCCTTTACAGTACCTGCGTCCCGGCGCACTTTCCCTTCACTGAACCTGCGACCCTTTAGATATAAATGATATGAAGGCTTCAGGACAAACCCAAACAGTCAGATCTACAGATCTGATCATGCGCCATAGAGATCACAGTCCATTAGAAGATTCGCCCTCTTAGATCTGGACTAGATCTCACCAAATAAGATATTCAACCCAAGACAATTGCTCAATCCAAATGAACTCCTTTGCTTTATATAGGCAAGCTCCTCCCCAAAACATGGAACAATACCACGAGCCGACACTATAGAAACATAAAATCGTCGGCTAGATACCACACAAGAAACCCCCACGTGCTTTTCTCTGCCTTGAAATGTGTGCACTGGGTAGACGCACCCCCTGAACGGCTGGCCGGTGTCCCTGGACGCGGGTTCTGCATGGTATACCTGCGGGGACGCACTTTCTGAACCGATTGCCTGCGTCCTTCTTAATTTTCAACAAACTGAGAGCCTTGCCACTGGAGTTGCCATCAAGTACAACATCTGTAACATACAGTCATACCAGAAAACATAATGCCAACAATCTCCCCCTTTGGACTTGATGGCAACCTTACAAACTTCAGCTTCATTCTCCCCCTTTGACATCAAGGGCAAAGGGTATGCTCCCCCTAAGCTCATGCTCCTCCAGATCTGCAACAAATAACCAGAGATCCACCATGAAAGAGATAGAGACATATTGCAGCTATTTCCAAGATCTCCTTCTCCATAATGCCAACAATGCATTATGTGCTCCCCCTGAGCCTGTACCACCAATAAGAAGATGTTCAACAATAAGATGATGCATCAACAACCCCCAGCTTTTGCCTGAGGTATTCAAACGTGTCCCTGGGCAATGGTTTGGTGAGAATATCAGCAACTTGTTCCTTGGAAGGAACATACTCCAACTTGACTTTCTGTTCAAGCACTTGTTCCCGGAGAAAATGGTACTTGATTGTTATGTGCTTGGTTTTTGAATGCATATCAGGGTTCTTTGAGATGCTGATTGCACTTGTATTATCACATAAGATGGGGATTGGTGGTGTACAAGTGATTTGAAAATCCTGCAAAGTCTACATCATCCAAAGAAGTTGGGTGCAACAAGATGCAGCAGCAACATATTCCGCTTCAACTGTAGACAAGGCGATCGAACTCTGTTTCTTGCTGAACCAAGATACCAGTCTGGAACCCATAAAGAACGCACCACCACTTGTGCTTTTCCTGTCATCCACGCTTTCGGCCCAATCTGCATCTGTTTAAGCATGAAGAGTAAGATTTGTATCTCTAGGATACCATAAGCCATAATTTTGAGTCCCTTGAAGATATTTGAAGATTCTCTTTACTGCCTGAAGATGAGTCTCCTTCGGATTTGCCTGAAATCTTCCAACTATTCCAACTGCATGCATGATGTCCGGTCGGGTACCTGTCAAATATAGTAAACTTCCAATCATAGATCTGTAGGTTGGTTGATTTACTGCTGCAGATTCATCATTTGCACTGAGACTACATCCTGTGACCATGGGTGTACATACTGGTTTTGCATCTTCCATGCCATATTTCTTCAAAATCTGTTTGAGATACTTGGTTTGAGATAAAAAGATTCCTCCTTCCTTTTGTTGGATTTGCAAACCAAGGAAATATGTCAGTTCTCCTAGCAAGGACATTTCAAATTCTTTCTGCATGACCGAGGCAAAACTTTGACTCATAGCTTCTTCATTGCTGCCAAAAATAATGTCATCTACATACACAACAAGTATTAGCAATTTGTCATTTTCAACTTTTATATACAGATTGCTATCTGCTGAACCTTTTGAAAAACCTTGTTGATGAAGATATTTGTCCAACCGGTAGTACCAAGCCCTCGGAGCTTGTTTGAGACCATAGAGAGCCTTTTTCAGTCGGCATACAAGATTTGGATCATTTCCAAGAATGAACCCATCTGGCTGTTCAACGTACACTTCTTCTTCCAAGTCTCCATTCAGAAAGGCTGATTTCACGTCCATTTGAAATATTTTGAAGTTTTGAAAACTTGAGAGAGCAAGGAACATTCGGATGGCCTCAAGTCTTGCAACAGGAGCAAAATTTTCTTCAAAGTCTATTCCTTCTTGCTGCGCATACCCTTTACAAACAAGTCTGGCTTTGTTTCTAATTACTTCTCCATTTTCATTCAATTTATTTTTGAAGACCCATTTTGTTCCGATAACATTCTTATCCTTTGGTCTAGGAACCAGCTCCCAAGTGTTGTTCTTTTCGATTTTCTCAAGTTCTTCATCCATTGCTTTTACCCAACATTCATCTTTGCATGCTTCTTTCACATTTTGTGGTTCAGTAGAGGATAGTAATGCCAAATAGCTTGAGGCTTCTGCAACTGTTCTTCTTGTTTGTACACTTGCTTCTTTCTGCCCCACAATCTGAGATTCTGGATGATTCTTCTGAACATATCTGGATGGAGTTTTCTCTTCTATTCTTGTCTGCTCCTTTGGTTCTTCTTGAGATTCTTCTTGAGGTTCTTCTTCTTCATCATTCTGTCTTTGAGGGTAGCCTTCATCTTCTTCGATATCTTCCCGATGTACTTGCCTAGGAATGTATCCCTTCTCATCAACCACCACATCAATGCTGTCAACAATTCTGCCAAGTCTTTTATTGTAGCACTTGTATGCTTTGCTATGTGGAGAGTAACCAAGAAGAATGCCTTCATCTGCTCTAGGTTCAAGTTTGCCAAGCTGCTCATCAGTATTCTTGATATAGCATTTTCTCCCAAAGATTTTGAAGTGCTTTACGGAAGGAGTTTTACCACTCCAGAGCTCATGAGGAGTTTGAGTGCTGTTCACCCGGACATTTGTCTTGTTGAGAATAATAACTGCAGCATGTGCAGCTTCACCCCAGAAAGTTGCGGGAGTTCCTGATTCATCAAGCATAGCACGAGCCATTTGTTGGATTGTTCTGTTCATTTTTTCAACAACTCCATTTTGCTGAGGAGTTCTAGCTGTAGAGAATTCTCTCCTTATGCCATGTTCATCACAGAAATCGAAAAATTCATTTGAAGTAAATTCCCCACCTCTGTCGGATCTGAGGCACTTAATTTTGTGACCTGATTCATTTTCAACCAAGGCTTTGAAGGATTTGAATTTTTCGAAAGCTTCATCTTTGTGCTTCATAAGTCCTAACCAGACAAACCTGGAGAAATCGTCAATAAATAATATCAAGTATTCCTCTCCTCTAGGTGTTCTTTTCCTGAATGGACCACATGTATCTGTATGTACTAGCTCAAGAGGCATGCTAGCTGATCCTTCCTTCTCTGGAAAGTTAGTCCTGGTTTGTTTTCCAAACTGACATGATCTGCATATGGTGTTGTCAGGAATTTTGATATCTGGAAGATCGCGAACTGCCTGATATTTGCATGCTTTCCTTATTTGTGAGAAGCTTAGATGTCCCAACCTTCGATGCCATAACCAGTGCTCTTCATCCTTGCTCAGATAGCATTGTTGTTGTCCTTCTTCAAATATGTACAGATTATTTGGAGTTCTTTTGCCTTTGAGTACTGTTTTACTTGTATCAAGATCACGAACAAGACATCCATTCGATCTGAAAATAACCTCGGTTCTTTGATCACACATCTGGCTGACACTTAGAAGATTATGCTTCAATCCATCAACATACAAAACATTTCCAGCTTTGACCTTTCCTATTAACTGAGCAATGCCTTTTCCTTTTATAGTTGCAGGAGTATCGTTTCCAAAAGAGACTTTCTTTCCTTTTTCTAGAACAGAATAAGATTCAAGTTTTTCTTTATCACCTGTCATATGCTTCGAACATCCACTGTCAATGTACCATAGATTTTCCTGTCCCTCTGCATAAAATGCTATTCCACATCTTTCTGTTTGAGGTTCCTTTATTCTCCATGTTTTGGTGCTTGAGGCTTGCTCCTTTTTCTGCTGAAACCTGCTCCTGCATTCAGATTCTTCATGACCAAAGTTATTGCAAATAGAACATTCGACTTCATTTTCAAGAACCGAAAAGTTGTTATAGGTCCTTTTTGTCATCCCTGTCATACTTCTTTGTTTTTGAGCTTCCCTAGTCATGATTTTTTTATATGCAACACATTGAGCTGCTTTGTGACCAAAATTATGGCAAGAAAAGCATTGTCCATTGAAGAAGCTTCTGCGGTTATTGAATCTACCTGCCAACTGATTGTAATTTCTATTTTCATCTATTCTTGAACCAAACTGAGAAGATTTTACCTGTGGCTGGTTGTAGCTTTTGTTCACCCTTAAGATGGATTGCCCCTGATAGTTTCTGTTTGTATTTTGTCCCTGCTTTACCTGATTATCTTCATTGTTCTTCTGCTCATTTCTTCTTGCCGCATCAAGATAACTTTTTGAGGTGGATGCTTGAGAGGTTTCTCCATTGTAACCCAAACCTGTCTTGTTTAGAGGAGACCGCTGCACATTGATAATCTCATCCAAAGTTTCAGATCCTTTGACAAACTTAAGATTAATAGCTTTTGTTTTCTCAATTTCTTTTCTGAGACCAACAATTTCACCTTCTAGTTTTTCAAGATGTTTTTCTTTTTCATCAATTTGAAATTGTAGAGTATCAATGATCACATTCTTTTCTTCTATACATCTCTTGAGTCTAGTAATTTCATCATAGAGGTTATTCACATCTACAGCATCCTCATAATCATCATCTTCAAATGCCATTAACAACTTATATTTATTACCTTGTTCATCTTCATCACTGTTTGATAAACCATCACTATCTTCATGGGTGTAGTAGCTTTTCTTATTTTCACTTTGTTTCTTGTTCCATCTAGCAAGTTCCTTTCCTTTATCCTTATAAGGACATTTTGCAGCATAATGACCTACTCTTCCACAAGCAAAGCATTTGAAAGGTAGCTTACCTCTGAACCTTCCAGAACCCCTTTGAAGATTTCTGACAAAATTTGATTCTTCTTCCTCTTCTTCTGGAACATGGCTTGCTTCATAGTAATCTTCTTTGCCTGATGCCTTAAAAGCAGCTTCCCTTCTGTCTGATGGACCTCCCTTTCTCATTTCATAAGCAGTTAGAATTCCATGTAGCTGAGACATAGTGAGAACACGGAGATTTTCCTTTTCTTCTATTGCAGATACTTTAGATTCAAACTTGGGGGATAATGATCTTAGAATCTTTTGAACTACTATAGCCTCTTTTATTTCTTCACCCAAATTTTTCATACAATTAACAATCTCATCTACCCGAAGAAAATAATTAGCAACACTTTCATCATTATACATCTTGAGAGTCTCATATTGAATCCTGAGAGTTTGAAGTTTAGCTTGTTTTACCTGTTCATCTCCTTCATAGCTCGTGACCATTTTGTCCCATATCTCTTTTGCTGATTTGAAGTGCATTACCTTCATGAATTCTGTTTGGGATATACTTCCTAATAGAGTATTGACTGCTTTTGCATTTGTTTCATACTTCTTTTTCTCAGCTGAATCTGTAGGAGTAGCTGAAGGAAAAGCATAGCCTGTTTCTACAATGTCCCAAACTTCTGTACCAAGAGATTGAAGATATGCAGTAACTCTTACCTTCCAATAATTGAAGTTTGTCCCATCAAAAATCGGTGGCCTGATTGATGCTTCTCTCTCGTAGTTGCTCATGATGAACGATCTACCTTCAAGCGATCAAGCTTCTCTGAAGGATCTGCTCTGATACCAATTGTTGGAAATAATACTGAGAGGGGGGGTGAATCAGTATTATCTAGCAATTTAATAAATCTTCCTTATTTGATCTTTGAATTATTTTAGCATGTCAGTACCATAAAATAATGAGCATGAAAAACAGATAGTCACACCAAAGAACACAAGATGTAAGGTGGAAACCCAATGTGGGTGAAAACCACCTGCTGCAATATGTCTCTATCTTCTTTCAATTTAGAAACTTCTTTTACAATGATTTTGTACTAGTGCAGTCCTTTACCAGTACGCAGGCTGCAACCTGCAGAGAGCTACAACTCTCTCTCTCTCTCGTTTTCCAGTCTACTCCTGGAAGGGAGCTACAACCCCCTACTTCTTTTCATAAAGCATCAGATAATCAACAAGTACATAACAGATATAGATCACTACAGATATCAGATCAGCAACAACAGAACTAACCCAGAACACCTTATCAATAGAGAAATTCAATCAACAGAACATCTTAAAACAGAGACGCAGTTTTTCTTTCTGTGGCCTGCGACCAGACGCCGTTAACCTTCTGATACTCTGCGTCCACACACAGATATCCTTCTGCTCCGCTGCGTGCCCACGCACTGTTCCTTTGACTGCTCTGCATTCTGTTGCTTCAGGGACGCACCCAAAGATACTATCACGCCGCGTCTTTCGCTACAGAGACGCACCTGAAAACACTATCGCGCCGCGTCCTTCTGCTTCAGAGACGCACCTGAACCTTGATCGCCCTGCGTCCCCACGCA
Organism: Pinus tabuliformis; assembly: GCA_031772625.1. Taxonomy (NCBI): domain Eukaryota; kingdom Viridiplantae; phylum Streptophyta; class Pinopsida; order Pinales; family Pinaceae; genus Pinus; species Pinus tabuliformis. The sequence goes on from CM062815.1 coordinate 837,798,695, forward strand.
GGTCTCTCTCTACTGTGCTGCGTCTCGGCGCACTTTCCCTTTACAGTACCTGCGTCCCGGCGCACTTTCCCTTCACTGAACCTGCGACCCTTTAGATATAAATGATATGAAGGCTTCAGGACAAACCCAAACAGTCAGATCTACAGATCTGATCATGCGCCATAGAGATCACAGTCCATTAGAAGATTCGCCCTCTTAGATCTGGACTAGATCTCACCAAATAAGATATTCAACCCAAGACAATTGCTCAATCCAAATGAACTCCTTTGCTTTATATAGGCAAGCTCCTCCCCAAAACATGGAACAATACCACGAGCCGACACCATAGAAACATAAAACCGTCGGCTAGATACCACACAAGAAACCCCCACGTGCTTTTCTCTGCCTTGAAATGTGTGCACTGGGTAGACGCACCCCCTAAATGGCTGGCCGGCGTCCCTGGACGCAGGTTCTGCATGGTATACCTGCGGGGACGCACTTTCTAAACCGATTGCCTGCGTCCTTCTTAATTTTCAACAAACTGAGAGCCTTGCCACTGGAGTTGCCATCAAGTACAACATCTGTAACATACAGTCATACCAGAAAACATAATGCCAACAAGATGGACTCCCGACCCAATCTGCATCGGTGAAGCCTTGAAGCTTCACTCCCTCTCTCTATTTGTACCATAACCCAAACTGAGTAGTGCCTCTAAGGTATCTCAATACATGCTTTGCTGCCTTCCAATACAGCTTGGTATGCCTAACCATTGCTTGAATAAGTTGGTTAACTGCATAACACATATCCGGTCGTGTATTCACCAAGTACATGAGTGAACCCACAAGCTGCCTGTAAACAATAGCTTCCACTACTTCCCCTGAAGTAGCATCCTCCTTCCCCCAGTTACTAGCTAGAGGAGTCTTAATGGGTTTACTTCTTTCCATGTAGAATCTCCTGAGTATCTCATTGGCATACTTTTCCTAAGATACAAACAACTCCCCATCTCCCTGCCATGCCTCTGTGCCAAGAAAGTAATGCATGAGCCCCATGTCCTTCATCTCAAACTCTCTTGCAAGGTCCTCCTTACAATATTTGATGAGCTTCTCATCACCTGTCAGTATGAGATGATCTAGATAAATTACAATGATCAACAACTTACCTTCCACCACTATGTGATACAGGTTCGCATCCGCGTTACTCTTCGTGAAGCCCAACCCAATGAAGTAGCTATCTATCTTGGTGTACCAAGCACAAGGTGCTTGCTTCAACCCATACAACTCTCTCTTGAGTCGGCACACATGCTACTCACAGTCCAAGGTTTCAAAACCTTCGGGTTGCTCTATGTGCACCCCTTCCTCAATCATTGCATTAAGGAAAGCAGTCTTCACATCCATCTGATGGATCTTCCAACCCATCTGTGCTAATAGTGTCAAAATAGATCTGATTGACGAGTACCTTGCAACAGGAGCAAAGGTCTCATCATAGCCAATCCCCTCTACTTGTGAAAAGCCATGAGCCACAAATCTGGCCTTATGCTTCTCCACACTACCATCTGCAACTTGCTTTACCTTGTAACGCCAACGGGAGCTCACAACTGACTTGTCCTCCACTCTCCGGACCACATCCCAAACACTGTTTCAAACTATGGAGTCATACTCCACCATCATATCAACCCAAACCGACTGTTGCATTGCTTCTTAAAAGGAAGATGGCTCTATCCAACACATGCACCCATAAGTACAATTTATCTAGTGTACCTCTCTGTTGACCTCCTTTTTCTGTGTTGAGAAGAGGATTCTCCCACATTCTCCCGTGCATCATCCAATAATCTGTCAGCCTCTCTAGTGCACTTTCTTCCCTCTCTAGAAGACTCTGCCTGAGTGGATGTCTCTACTCTTTGAACCTCTGCATGTGGTTGCTCCACATCAATCTGAGGCCCCTCAACCTTAGGAGCTAAAATCTCCTCATTCGCATGTAGCTCAAGATCCCTTTCAAGGGATACTCACATGGCCTTCTCCTCACCGAACTTGATATCCCTGTGAACCAATGTCATCTGACTGGTCGCCATGTACACCTGATAATTGTGGGGTGTATTAGTGTACCCCACAAAGATCCCCAACTTTTTTGTTGGCTCAAGCTTCTTCCGTGCATTTTTGGTCACATGGCAATAAACCGATGACCTAAAAATCCTGAAGTGACCAACATGTGGCCTCTTATTGGAATAAGCCTCCTCTAGTGTCTTCATCTCAAGTATCTGATGTGGGCTACGGTTTTGAACATAAACCGAAGTGTTGTATGCCTCAGCCCACAAGTGTAGTGGTAGGCCTTGATCATGCAACATCACCCTTTCTGTCCCTACTATGCTTCTATTCTTCCTCTCAGCAACCCCATTCTATTGAGGGTTATGGGGTGCCGTCAACTCTCGTTTAATCCCTTCCACTACACAGAAGTTCTTAAACTCATTGGAGACATACTCACCACCATTATCACTCCGTAGAGCTTTAACCTTCTTGCCAAACTCTTTCTCTACCAATGCTTTGAACTCACAAAACTTTGTGAAAGTTTGATCCTTTTTCTGCATAATTACGAGAATAGTCATCAACAAATATAACATAATACTTGTGTTGGCCGTGGATGCTGTCGAGAATGGTCCACACACATCTGAATGGACTCTCTCCAGAATATACTCTACTCGACTGTCTCTATCTCCAAAGGAAGACTTGGTGTATTTTCCCAAAGTACAACCCTTGCATGTATCAACTTGCTCAAGCGTACTTTTGGTAAGACCAGTAGATATTTGTTGTAATATCTTCAAATCCCCATGATGAAAGTGGCCCAATCGCCTGTGCCACAACTCATCGACGTCTCGGCTTAACATATTTTCTGCTTTTGAACTCAAAGCAACACAATCCTATACCTATATCTTATAGAGATTCTGAACTCGAATCCCTTTCTTCTTTACTTGACCCGTGGCTATGTGTCGAAGGAACACCTTTCCTTTCGAAAATATCACATCATAGCCTCTATCCTCAAGCATGGAAACAAATACCAATTTCTTTGTCAGTCCGGGTACATGCATAACATTCTTCAAGGGGAGTGGAGCCACATTCTCCCTCTGAAAAGTAATAGTGCCCTCACTAGTAACACTATACTTACTGTCATCACCCATCTCGATCTGCATCTTGAGATCTTTCTCCTCCATTTCACTGAATAACTCTTTGTCGCCATTCATGTGGAAAGAAGCTCCACTGTCGAAGTACTATACACTTCCCATCATTGAAGATACCATGCATGCAAGGAGGGAAAAGTCCAATTAGAATTGGGAGGCCAAAGCCCCACCCGCCGCTCCTCCCGAAGACTTCTCCTTGGACTTATTCAATGGACAATTTGTAGCAAAGTGACCCATCTTGCGACAATGAAAGCACTTAACTTTCGTCATGTACTTCTTCTTACCTCCATGATAAGAATCTGATTTGGAATGGGAAATTTTACCTTTCCCCTTCCTCACCTTAATCGCTAAGGCATAGTTCTCTTCATCATCAATCTTTGATGAAGAGCCATCCCTGGCTTTCCTCCTGATCTCATCCTGCATCAAATCCGACCATAGTCGTTTCCAATCTGGTAGCTTCTCCCGACCATTCATAGAGTCCTGATAACTATGCCAACTCTTTGGGAGTCCAAGAAGAGCAAGGCTCACCATATCCTCCTCGGAAATCGTGATTCCAACACTTCCAAGTTCATCCCAACATTGAGTGAACTTGGTCAAGTACTTTGGAATTGTCTCGCCTTTCTCCATCTTGATTTTACGAATCTTATCCTTCAGTGCCGATCCAGGTGGATATTGGTGGCCACCTGCCAAGTCCACTTGGACCCCCACCATTGTTGGTTTCAGCTTTTCAGTTTCCTTAATTGTAGCATAGTTTACTATTTTTAGCAGTTTTTCGTGTCCTGAACTTCCGGAGCAGTTTTGAGGCCCTAAACGACGTTTTTTGGGAAAACTGGGAGCAACATTGGTTTATAAACCACTGTTTCTCTTCCCAAAGTTGTAGTTCTCGGATAGTTCTTTCTAACGAGATATTGTGTGCGTCAAACAGAGATCGTATGCCAAAGTTATGACCCCGGGAAGTTGATGTACCAATTTACCCAAACGGGGCCCACAATTTGGCGTTTCATCTTCTAGGGTTAGGTTTTTGGATGTTTAGGGTTTTCCATTGTTTCCCAACAATAAATAGGCCTTTGAGCCTCCTTGTAACACAGTTCAGAGGCATGTAGCCACCATATCTCTTCTCAGAGATAAGCTACGATCGCCCTAGCTGGTTTATTTCCATTGCTGTTTGTAAGCATATTTTAGTATTTTACATTAATGAAATGAAATATTGTTTTCGCTGCATCTCCGTGTTTATGGTTATCTTTGTAATTTGTTGCATTCTTATTTAAATCCAGATTAGTGCTATTAGAGCGATCTGCTTTTTCTCTATTTTTCTTTGCATGTCCCCAACGAGGTCGAGATATAAGGAGTTAGGGCTTGAACTAGTCAAACCTTTGCAAGACCAGCCTCGCAAATCCCGACGACCTCCCATGGTGGATGAAAAGAAAGATGAGGGGTAGGAGATCCTATCAAAATCTTACTCGAAGAAGCCCTCGAGCGACAAAGGAACGCGATGATGGACAACTTTGCCCAGATCCTTTAGCGGCTACCTATGTTGGCATTATGATTCAGGTTTGGCGCTATGGCACAGGTGTTGTACTTGATGGCAACTCACTCAAGTGGCAGATCTCTGTTCAGGCTCTCAAAATCATAGAAAATGAGATACCCGCAGGTACGCCGACCAAGAAGTGCGGACATACCCGCAGGTTCTCCGTTCAGAAGGTGCGGACCCCAGTTCATTCACTCCAATGCAGATAAGCACGCACACGTGGGAATTCTTATATTTGGCCTTTGGTATTTAGCCCGTCGTTCATGATCCTATGGTTTTGGTCCGTGGTGTAGGATCTAAATTATTGAAACTCGGTTTGGATCCCTTGTATTGGTTTTCGATGGTTTTGTCCCATGGTTTGAATAAGGGCTTGCCTATAAAAAGGAAAGGAGATCACTTGGCTAATCACTCGTGAAATTTGAATATCTTAAGATCTGAAATTTTGGGTAACCGGTTTAAAAATCTAAATCTAAATCAAGGTGAAATCTGTAAAGTGTAAGGCGGATCTGTTGATAGGTCGTGATCTCTTGGGCGCGTGATCAGATCTGTGGATCTGACAGTCTGTGGTACATTGGAGGACTGTTAATTTGGCTCTATTTGGAGGTCCGCAGGCGATCCACAGCTCAGGTGCGGAGGTACGTAGTGCATCAGAAGGTGCAGGTGCGGAGGTATGCAGTGCAGCAGAAGGCACAGGTGTAGAGGTACGCAGCGCGATAGAAGGTGCAGCTGCGGGGGTATGCAGATAAACAGAAGGATCATGTACGGAGGTGCGCTGTCGGGCAGACAGTGCAAGGGCGGATCTGGGCAGAGGTACGCAGTTCAGCAGAAGGGCTAGGTGCGGAGGTACGCAGAGCACAGAAGGATCAGGTGCGGATTTGCGCAGTCCAGACACAGAAGAACTGTGGATATTCATAGGCTTCTATTGATGAAGTTGCAGACCCCTTTTGAAATAATCATTGGCTGCCTTTTATCTATTGCTGCAGAGTTCTGGGTTTAGATTACTGGTATTTCTTTTCTGTTTACAGCATTCTGAGAAGCTGGGTGATTCATTGGTTGATTGTATAAGGAGATTGGTTTATTCACATGTACTTGATGATTATTTGATGTTCTTGGATCCAGTCTGAAAATTAATGAAACACGATCCTTAAAGAAGTAGAAGAGCTAAGGGGGCTGTAGCTCCCTTCCAGGAGTGACTGGAAAACGAGAGAGGGTTGTAGCTCTCTGCAGGTTGCAGCCTGCGTACTGGTAAAGGACTGCACCAGTACAAAATCATTGTAAAAGAAGTTTCTAATTGAAAGAAGATAAAGACATATTGCAGCAGGTGGTTTTCACCCACATTGGGTTTCCACCTTATATTTGGTGTTCTTTGGTGTGACTATCTATTTTTCCTTGTTCTTGTTCATTATTATATGGTACTGACATACAAGTTAATGATCAATATCTGAAGAATAAATTGAAGTATAAATCTGGAAGGTATATTGAAAAGAATTTGATAACACTGATTCACCCCCCCCTCTCAGTATTATTTCCAACAATTGGTATCAGAGTAGGTCCTTCTGAAGAAGCTTGATCACTTGAAGGAAGATCTATCATCATGAGCAACTACGAGAGGGAAGCATCAATCAGGCCACCGATTTTTGATGGGACAAACTTTGTATATTGGAAGGTAAGAGTTACTACCTATCTTCAATATTTGGGTACAGAAGTCTAGGATATCATAGATACAGGGTATACTTTTCCATCAGCAACTCCTATAGATCCGGCTGAGAAGAAGAAATAATGCAAAGGCGGTCAATACTCTATTAGGATGTCTATCTCAATCATAATTTGTCAAAGTTATGCAGTATAAATCCGCAAAAGAAATATGGGACAAGATTGTTCTGAGCTATGAAGGAGATGATCAGGTAAAATGAGAAAAACTTCAAACCCTCAGAATTCAGTATGAAAATCTCAGAATGTACAATGATGAAAGTGTGGCTAACTATTTCCTTCGTGTCGATGAGATTGTTAATTGTATGAAAAATTTGGTTCAAGAAATAAAAGAGGCTGTTGTGGTTGAAAAGGTTATAAGATCTTTGTCCCCTAGGTTTGAATCTAAAGTTTCTACAATAGAAGAAAAGGAGAATCTACGAAACCTTACCATGTCACAGCTGCACGGAATTCTGACTGCTTATGAAATGAGGAAAGGAGGACCATCAGACAGGAGAGAAGCTGCCTTCAAGGCTTTCGGCAAAGGAGATTACTATGAGTCAGGACACGTGTCAGAAGAAGAAGAAGAATCAAATTTTGTCAAAAACCTTCAATGGGGTGCTAGACGATTCCGAGGTAAGTTACCTTTCAAATGCTTTGCTTGTGGAAGAGTCGGTCACTATGCTGCCAAATGTCCTCATAAGGATAAGATTGACAAGGGGAAGGAACCTGTTAGATGGAACAAGAAATAGAATGCAAATAAGAAAAGCTATTACACTCATGAAGATAGTGATGGACTTTCAAATAGTGACGAAGATGAACGAGGTAATAATTATAAACTTTTAATGGCTTTTGAAGATGATGATTACATGGATGCTATAGATGAAGAAGGTCTTTATGAAGAGATTTCTAATCTCAAAATTTGTTTAGAAGAGAAAAATGTGATTATTGATTCTCTGCAATGTCAACTGGCTGAAAGGGAAAAACATCTTGAAAAATTGGAATGTGAAATTGTTGGTATTAGAAAAGAGATTGAGAAAACAAAAGCTCTTAACCTTAAATTTGTTAAAGGATCTGAAACTCTGGATGAGATTATCAATGTGCAGCGTTCTCCACTAATCAAAACAGGTCTGGGATATAATGGAGAAGCATTTCAAGCATCCACCTCCAAAAGTTATCTTGATGCAGCAAGGAGGAGCGAGCAAAGGCCTAATAGAAATAATCAAGAATAGTTTACCTCAAGAACGAACAAAGACTATCAAGAAAATTGGGGGCAAGCTACCTTAAGGACAAATAGAAGCTACAACTAGCCACAGGTAAAATCTTCCCAATTTGCCTCAAGAATGGATGTCAGTAGAAACTACAATCGGTTGGATGATAGATTTGATAATCGCAGGAGTTTCTTCAATGGCCAATGTTTCTCTTGCCATAACTTTGGTCACAAAGCAGCTCAATGTGTTGCCTATAAGACAATCATGACTAGAAAAGCTCAAAAACAAAGAAGTATGTCTGGAATCCAAAGAGGACTTATAACAACTTTTCCGCCCTTGAAAGTGAAATTGAATGTTCTATTTGTAATAACTTCGGTCATGAAGAGTCTGAATGCAGGAGCAGGTTTCAGAAGACAACTCAGAAGGAACAAATCTCAAATACCAGAACATGGAGAATGAAGGAATTGCAACGAGAAAGATGTGGGACAGCTTTATATGCAGAAGGACAGGAAAATCAATGGTACATCGACAATGGATGTTCGAAGCATATGACAGGTGATAAAGAAAAACTTGAATCATATAACGCTCTAGAAAAGGGAAAGAAAGTTTCTTTTGGAAATGATACCCCTGCAGTCATAAAAGGAAGAGGCACTGCTCAGTTGAAAGAAAAGGTCAAAGCTGGAAATGTTTTGTATGTTGATGGCTTGAAGCATAATCTACTGAGTGTCAGTTAGATGTGCGATCAAGGAACCGAGGTAATATTTCGATCAAATGGATGTAGTGTTCATGATCTTGATACAGGAAAAACAGTGATCAAAGGCAGAAGAAATCCAAATAATTTATACATATTTGAAGAAGGACAACAACAATTCTATTTGAGCAAGGATGATGAACACTGGTTATGGCACCGGAGGTTGGGGCATCTAAGCTTTTCACAAATAAGGAAAGCATGCAAATACCAGGCAGTTCGTGGTCTTCCAGATATCAAAATTCCAGACAACACCATATGCAAATCATGTCAGTTTGGTAAGCAAACCAGAACTAACTTCCCTGAGAAGGAAGGATCAGCCAGCAGGCCTCTTGAACTAGTCCATACAGATGTATGTGGTCCATTTAGGACAAGGTCACCTCGAGGAGAAGAATACTTTATATTATTCATTGACGACTTCTCCAGGATGGTTTGGTTAGGACTTATGAAACACAAAGACGAAGCATTCGAAAAATTCAAATCTTTCAAAGCCTTGGCTGAAAACGAATCAGATCACAAAATTAAGTGCCTCGGGTCTGACAGAGGAGGGGAGTTTACCTCAAATGAATTTTTCGATTTCTGTGAAGAACATGGAATAAGAAGGGAATTCTCTATAGCTAGGACTCCTCAGCAAAATGGAGTGGTGGAAAGGATGAACAGAACGGTTCAACAAATGGCTCGTGCTATGCTTGATGAGTCTGGAACTCCCGCAACCTTCTGGGGTGAAGCTGCATTTGCTGCAGTTGTTATTCTCAACAAAACAAATGTCCGAGTGAACAGCAGTCAAACTCCTCATGAGCTCTGGTATGGTGAGAATCCTTCAGTAAAGCATTTCAAAATTTTTGGAAGCAAATGCTATATTAAGAATAATGATGAACAATTTGGCAAACTTGAACCTAGAGCAGATGAAGGCATTCTCCTTGGTTATTCTCCCCACAGCAAAGCATATAAGTGTTACAATAAAAGACTTGGAAGAATTGTTGACAGCATTGATGTGGTGGTTGATTAAAAAGGAAACATTCCTAGGCAAGTTATGAAAATATCGAAGAGGATGAAGATTACCCTCCAAATCAGACTGAAGATGAAGAAGAACCTCAAGAGGCACCAGAAGAACAGACAAGGATAGAAGAGAAGACTCCATCCAGGCATGTTCAAAAGAATCATCCAGAATATCAAATCTTGGGGCAAAAGGAGACAGGCGTACAAACAAGAAGAACAATTGCAGAAGCTTCAAGCTATTTGGCATTACTCTCCTCCATTGAACCACAAAATGTAAGAGAGGCATGCAAAGATGAATGTTGGGTCAAGGCAATGGATGAAGAACTTGATCAGATTGAAAAGAACAACACTTGGGAATTGGTTCCTAGACCAAAAGATAAGAATGTCATAGGGACAAAATGGGTCTTCAAAAATAAGTTGAATGAAAATGGGGAAGTAATTAGAAACAAGGCCAGACTTGTTTGTAAAGGGTATGCTCAACAAGAAGGAATAGACTTTGAAGAAACTTTTGCTCCTGTTGCAAGACTTGAGGCCATCCGAATGTTCCTTGCTCTCTCAAGCTTTCAGATGCTCAAAGTTTTTCAAATGGACATGAAATCGATCTTTCTGAATGGAGACTTAGAAGAAGTATACATTGAGCAGCCAGATGGTTTCATTCTTGGGAATGATCCAAATCTTGTATGCATACTGAAAAAGGCTCTCTATGGTCTTAAACAGGCTCCAAGGGCTTGGTACTATTGTTTGGACAAATATCTTCATCAACAAGGTTTTTCAAAAGGATCAGCAGATAGCAATCTTTATAAAAAAATTGAAAATGACAAATTGCTAATACTTTTTGTGTATGTAGACGATATTATCTTTGGCAGCAATGAAGAAGCTATGAGTCAAAGCTTTGCCTTGGCGATGCAGAAAGAATTCGAAATGTCTTTGCTTGGAGAACTGACATATTTTCTTGGATTTCAAATCCAACAAAATGAAGACGGTATCTTTTTGTCTCAAACCAAGTATCTCAAGCAGATCTTGAAGAAATATGGCATGGAAGATGCAAAACCAGTATGTACCCCCATGTTTACAGGATGCATCCTTAGTGAAAATGATGAATCAGCAGCAGTGCATCAGCCAACTTATAGATCTATGATTGGAAGTCTACTTTATTTGACAGGTACCCGACCAGACATCATGCATGCAGTAGGAATAGTTGGAAGATTTCAGGCAAATCCAAAGGAAACTCATCTTCAGGCAGTGAAGAGAATTTTTAAGTATCTTCAAGGAACTCAAAACTATGGCTTATGGTATCCTAGAAATACAGATCTCACCCTTCATGCCTATACAGATGCAGATTGGGTGGGAAGCGTGGATGACAGGAAGAGCACAAGTGGTGGTGCATTCTTTATGGGTTCCAGATTAGTATCTTGGTTCAGCAAGAAACAGAGTTCGATTGCTTTATCTACAGCTGAAGCGGAATATGTGGCTACTGCATCTTGCTGCACTCAACTCCTTTGGATGATGCAGACCTTGCAGGATTTTCAAATCACTTGTACACCACCTATATCCATATTATGTGATAATACAAGTGCAATCAGCATTTCGAAGAACCCAGTCATGCATTCAAAAACCAAGCATATACCTATCAAATATCATTTTCTTCGGGAACAAGTGCTTGAACAAAAGGTCAAGTTAGAGTATGTTCCTTCTAAGGAACAAGTTGCTGATATACTCACCAAACCTCTGCCCAGGGAGACCTTCGAATACCTCAGGCAAAAGCTGGGGGTTGTTGATGCATCATCTTGTTGTTGAATCTCATCTGTTTCAGAGATTGTTGGTTGTACGCGAGTTTCATATGGGGTAGAAGCGTACATTCGCTGGTTTATGGATTGGTCGAAGATCGAATGGCACAGGTTCAGGGGGAGCATATATTCTTCTAATAATGCATTGTTGGCATTATGGTAGAAGATCTTGGAGGAAGTATAGAAGGAGAACATGGATGCTGATCTGAATATTGCTGCTAATATGTCTCTATCTCTTTTGTCAAGGTCATTTATGGTGTATGGTGGATTATGGTTCTTCTTGAAGAAAGTTTCTTTTGCAGATCTGGTTTATAGTCAGGGGGAGCATGATCAGCAGAGCAGAGACTTCAGCATGTTCTCAGGGGGAGCATAACCCTTTGCCCTTGATGTCAAAGGGGGAGAATGACTTTGAGGATCTTGGGGTTGCCATCAAGTCCAAAGGGGGAGATTGTTGGCATTATGATTTAGGTTTGGCGCTATGGCACAGGTGTTGTACTTGATGGAAACTCACTCAAGTGGAAGATCTCTGTTCAGGCTCTCAAAATCATAGAAAATGAGATACCCGCAGGTGATCCTAAGAGAAGCTGCGGACCCGCAGGTACGCCAACCAAGAAGTGCGGACATACCCGCAGGTTCTCCGTTCAGAAGGTGTGGACCCCAGTTCACTCACTCCAATGCAGAGAAGCACGCACACGTGGGAATTCTTATGTTTGGCCCTTGGTATTTAGCCCGTCGTTCATGATCCTATGGTTTTGGTCCGTGGTATAGGATCTAAATTATTGAACCCCAGTTTGGATCCCTTGTATTGGTTTTTGATGGTTTTGTCCCATGGTTTGAATAAGGGCTTGCCTATAAAAAGGAAAGGAGATCACTTGGCTAGTCACTCGTGAAATTTGAATATCTTAAGATCTGAAATTTTGGGTAATCGGTTTAAAAAGCTAAATCTAAATCAAGGTGAAATTTGTAAAGTGTAAGGTGGATCTGTTGATAGGTCGTGATCTCTTGGGCACGTGATCAGATCTGTGGATCTGATAGTCTGTGGTACATTGGAGGACTGTTAATTTGGCTCTATTTGGAGGTCCGTAGGTGATCCACAGCTCAGGTGCAGAGGTACGCAGCGCAGCAGAGGGTGCAGGTTTGGAGGTACGTAGTGCAGCAGAAGGCACAGGTGCGGAGGTACGCAGTGTGACAGAAGGTGCAGCTGCGGGGGTACGCAGAGAAACAGAAGGATCAGGTGCAGAGGTGCACTGTCGGGCAGACAGTGCAGGGGCGGATCTGGGCAGAGGTACGCAGTTCAGTAGAAGGGCTAGGTGCGGAGGTACGCAGAGCACAGAAGGATCAGGTGCGGATCTGCGCAGTCCAGACACAGAAGAACTGCGGATATTCGCAGGCTTCTATTGGTGAAGTTGCGGACCCCTTTTGAAATAATCATTGGCTGCCTTTTATCTATTGCTGCAGAGTTCTGGGTTTAGATTACTGGTATTTCCTTTTTGTTTACAACATTCTGAGAAGCTGGGTGATTCATTGGTTGATTGTATAAGGAGATTGGTTGATTCACATGTACTTGATGATTATTTGATGTTCTTGGATCCAGTCTGAAAATTAATGAAACTTGGTCCTTAAAGAAGTAGAAGAGCTAAGGGGGTTGTAGCTCCCTTCTAGGAGAGACTGGAAAACGAGAGAGGGTTGTAGCTCTCTGCAGGTTGCAGCCTGCGTACTGGTAAAGGACTGCACCAGTACAAAATCATTGTAAAAGAAGTTTCTAATTGAAAGAAGATAGAGACATATTGCAGCAGGTGGTTTTCACCCACATTGGGTTTCCACCTTATATCTGGTGTTCTTTGGTGTGACTATCTGTTTTTCCTTGTTCTTGTTCATTATTATATGGTACTGACATACAAGTTAATGATCAATATCTGAAGAATAAATTAAAGTATAAATTTGGAAGGTATATTGAAAAGAATTTGATAATACTGATTCACCCCCCCTCTCAGTATTATTTCCAACAACCTAGGGGTGACACATCGGCTTCCAACAACTACTCTGGAAACGCCACACCATTTAAGATAAAAGTTAATTTTGAAATCCCCATATTCGAGGGTCAGATAGATGCAGATGTCGTTGATAAATGGTTAAATCTGCTAGAGGGTTATGTTTTTGTTCATGATTTTTCCAGTTGGGAAAAGATTATTTTCGCTCTTCTCAAAGCAGCCCCCCATGTCAAGGACTGGTGGGAAACCTACTGCGAGCAGAATGATGAAAGTATAGGCTCACTATTTTCAACCGCACCCACTTGGGATTCATTTCGAGATGCCATCAAGGAGCAGTACTGCCCTATGGGAAGCTATGAGGATCAATACATAAACTGGACCACATTTGCGGCAGGGAAGGGACGAAGACGTGCCAGTGTTTACCAATATTTTCCATACCCTTCGCAAAAAGTTGGGTATCAGGGATTCAAAGTAGCATTTGGTACTCAAATACCGCAGTTGCCTACACAATTACATCCAGGAAGAAATAGAATTCCTGAACATCCCCTCTCTTGGAACAACATATCGGTATGCCATCAAGGTCGAGTAAAATTTTAAACAGAAGAAGCAAGACTTTGGATCTGCGAATCTGAAGCAAGGGAAAGGTGCCCCCAAATCGCAGAACAAAGGACAAAGCCAAGGCGGGGCGGCCCAAGACAACCCGCCAAAGCTTCAAGCAAAGAACAACGTCGTGCAGCCGAAAAAGGACATAGGAAAGTGGTGTGAGTTCCATAAGATCTCCAGTCACAACACAAGTGAGTGTCGAGCCAAGCAGTCACTAGTGGTCGAGCTAAAGGTTTCAGAATCAGATGCATGTTTTGACTCTGAGTCAGAACCCGACAAGGGGAATGACAAAGGGAAGCAGATTATCAATGCGGATCCCGACGCCACTGTTTCCACCACGAATATCCAGAAGGAGGAACCCTAAGATCCAGAGGAGGAGGAGGAGCATCTCTTCCACTCCCAGATGTGGGTAAAGGGTTCCCCGCTGCAGTTCATTGTCAACAGCGGGAGCCAAAAGAACCTCATTTCGGTAGAGGCTGTGGAGCGATTGGGCTTACCGACCACAACATATCCACAACTGTACACCATCGGGTGGCTTCACTAAGGACGGGATCTTCACGCGAGCCAACAGTGTCACCTTCCATACAACATCAAGCCCTTCACAGATGAGGTATTGTGTGACATTGCTCCCCTTGAAGTTTGTGATGTATTATTAGGACAACCATACTTGTGGAAGTGACATGCTGTGTATGAATCAAGGCCCTGTGTTATTATTGTTACTTTGGGAAATAAGTTGTATAGGATATCGGAGGTAGCACCGCCTACCGCCATCTCTTTGATTACTGCAAAACAATGCAGTAAGCTCGTTTCCAAAACCAAGAAATTTGTTTTCCTGATGATACGCCCTCAAGGAAAGAAGAAGATGGTGGCCATGACCTCCAGGCAGGGCCCCTTTGCACGACAACTACAGATGGACAAGGTTGTGGAGGAGTACGAGGACATCATCACCTCCCCCGTCTGGGTTCCTCTGCACTGTCAGGTCAAGCACTCCATCGATCTAACCCCAGGTGCACCGCTGCCCAATGGACCAATATATCGGTGCTCCATTCTGGAGAATGATGAAATCAAGAGGCAGATTTAGGAGCTATTGCAGAAAGGTCACATCCGCTCGAGTTCATCACCCCGTGGGAGCCCGATCGTGTTGGTACAGAAGAAGGATGGGACTTGGGAAACTTTGTATTGACTATCGGGCGCTGAACAAGATCATTGTCCGTAATAGGAACCCGATCGCACGGATTAATGACCTCTTGGACCAACTAAACGGGGGAAAATATTTCAGCAAGATCGATCTGAAGTCAGGATATCACCAGGTACCAATCGAACCCTTCGATGTGTGGAAGACTACCTTCAAAGCCAAGGAGGGCCTTTTTGAATGGCTGGTTATGCCTTTCAGATTGACTAATACTCCTGCAACCTTCATGAGGCTAATGGATGACATCTTGTGGCCATTCACCAACTCATTTGTAGTGGTATACTTGGATGACATCCTGATCTTCAGCCAGAGTTGGGAGGAGCACCTCCAACACATCCGACAGGTTCTCCAAACACTGCGACAACATAAGTTATGTGCCAATTTGGAGAAATGCACTTTTGGAATGACCCAGGTTCAGTATCTGGGATACATTATTAATGAACAGGGGGTGCATGTGGATCCAACCAAGATCCAAGTCATTCGATATTGGCCATCTTCAACCACTCTGACAGAGCTCCGCAACTTTCTAGGTCTTTCCAACTTCTACCGCAGGTTCGTGTTGGGATTTTCTCATATCACTTGGCCCTTGAGTCAAGTCACTAAGGGAAGAGCGAAAGCAAAATTCTTTTGGTATGAATCTCAACAGAAGGCATTCACATATTTAAAAGATTGCCTCTGCACGGCACCAGTGCTCGCATTACCAGAATTGCAACAACCATTTGAGGTCGAGACAGATTCCTCTGACTATGCTATTGGGGCAGTCCTTACTCAACACGGGCATCTAGTGGCATATCACAGTGAGATACTTTCAGGCACACTCCAAAAGTATCCCACTTATGAAAAAGAGATGTATTCCATTGTGCAGGCCTGCCGAAAATGGAAGCATTACATTTTGGGGAAGGAAACGGTCATCCACACAGACCACTAACCCCTGCATTTCATACAGACCCAAGGGAAATTGCAGAATGATTGCCATCAGAAGTGGTCCACATACTTGCAATAGTTCCATTTGAATATGAAGTATAAGAAGGGTAGCACCAATAATGTTGTAGATTGCCTCAGTCGACCACTGATCATGGCGTTAACCACTGTGCTCAACTCTTGTGGGCACAAGACTTCTGATTGGCCACTTCTCTACAAAAGCGACCCAGAATTCGGTCATACATACTAGACACTCTTGGAGGTTAGCATGTTCCAGATTTTCATCTCCAGGATGCCCTGTTATGCCACCTGGGTCACCTTTGTGTTCCTTCAAGTGAGCGTGATAAGATTATTTGGGAAGCACACTACAGTTAGGCTGCTGGAAATTTCGAGGTCGAGAAAATGGTGGCAATACTGTAGAAGTATTTCTACTGGACAAATCTTTGACAGGATGTCGGGAAGTACATCAAATCATGCACTGCCTATGCCATTGCGAAACCAACCATCAAGAAGCAAGGTCTCTATACCCTGCTCCCTACCCCTAGTCGACCTTGGGAATCCATCTCCATGGATTACATGTCAGGCCTTCCTTCCACTAAGCATGGAAATGACTGTGTTTTTGTGGTCGTCGACAGGTTCTCGAAGATGGCCATTATGGCTGCCTGTAAGAAGAATATCACAACAGAAGCCACTGCTAAACTCTTCTTTGAATGAGTGTGGGTACACTTTGGGATCCCACAATCTATCATCTCAGATCAGGACAATAGATTCCTCAGTACATTTTGGTCCAGTCTCTGGTCGATGCTCGATACCAAACTCACTAAGTCCACAACCTTCCATCCTCAAACTAATGGCCAGATAGAGGTTGTCAACAAGATGATCGTGCACATTCTGCGCATGTACATCTCAAAGCATCCACGCACATGGGATGAGAGCCTCCCCTATGTTCAGCACAGCTACAACTGGGCTCTCCACATCTCGATTGGTCACAACCCTTTTAAGGTGGGCTTGGGATTCCAGCCACTATGTCCCATTGATGTGGCCATGCTATTTGCAGCTACTCACGCAGATTCAGCTCATGTCCAGTTCGAAGCAGATAAGGCAAACAACTTCATTGAACACATCCAACATATTCGCCAGCAGGTCCATGACATCCTGGAGAAATCAAATGCCAGGTACAAGCAACGACATGATCAATATCGGATGCAACACAAGTTTCAAGTGGGTGACAAAGTTTGGTTGCATTTGCAAAAGGAACACTTATTGGAGCCTATTAGAGCCTATCATAAACTCATACCCCTCCGATATGGTCCTTACACCATTAATAAGGCTATGGGAGACAATGCATTTGAGCTTAGCATTCCCCCATTCCTTGCCCTGCACCCAATGTTCAATGTGGACCGCCTTCGGCCATACTTTCCACCATTACTAGACACATCCGACATTGCAGAACAGCTCACACCCACAGAGTTAAATCTAGATTGCATGGAACAAGCTGCAATTGATTGGATCATGGACACATAGATCAAGCACACTCTCCAGCAGAATATCCAACTGTATCAAGCTGTCAAAGTAGGCCAAATCCTTCACCAGGGCAAGTGGCTCACCAGGGACCAAGTTCAGCAGAAGTTTCCTCATCTCATGGAGGAACTAAACGCAATGGGGACCATTGCTTCCCAAGGGGGGAGGAATGATCCAGGTGGATATTAGTGGCCACATGTCAAGTCCACTTGGACCCCCACCATTATTTGTTTCAGCTTTTCAGTTTCCTGAATTGTAGCATAGTTTACTATTTTTAGCAGCTTTTCGGGTCTTGAACTTCCGGAGCCGTTTTGAGGCCCTAAACAATGTGTTTTGGGAAAACTAGGAGCAACATGGATCCATGGACCGATGTTGCTCTTCCCAAAGTTCTAGTTCTTAGATAGATCTTTCTAACGAGATACTGTGCGCGTCAAACGAAGATCATATGCCAAAGTTATGACCCCAGGAAGTTGATGTACCAATTTAACTAAACGGGCCCACAATTTGGCTTTTCATCTTCTAGGGTTAGGTTTTTGGATGTTTAGGGTTTTCCATTGTTTCCCAACAATAAATAGGCCTTTGAGCCTCATTGTAACACAGTTCAGAGGCATGTAGCCATCACATCTCTTTTCAGATAAGCTACCATCGCCCTAGCTGGTTTATTTCAATTACTGTTTGTAAGCATATTTCAGTATTTTACATTAATGAAATGAAGTATTATTTCCATTGCATCTCTGTGTTTATGGTTATCTTTGTAATTTGTTGTGTCTATTTAAATCCGGATCAAGTGCCAACTTCCTTTGATCACTGCTATTCTGATACATGTCTGTCAATGTTTTCCACATAGCATGCAGGGTTTCCTTTCCATGGAGACTCGAGACCATATGATCTCGAAATTCCTCAAGGATTATCTACCTTGCCTCGCCACACACTTCTTCCACTCGGCCAACTTCTGTGCATCAGTAGCTGCTGGGTTAAGAATTGCTTGTTCAACAAATTCCTTCAAGCCATTTTCCTCTAGCACAACCTCCATCCTGTCCCTCTAGGCTATGAAATTCGAGCTGCCTTCCAAGGCATACTCAAACCTCAACCCATGGAACACTATTTTTTGATCTTGAAGTATGTATTGCAAATTTGACTTTCACCTATAACCGAGAAACTCAAAATTTCAAAATCTCTTCTAGAGAGTTGATTTTAAATTAGTGATATATCCCTCATCCGAACTCCAATTCGACTGATTTTTTTTGTTTGAATTTGGGTATATTTTCCCAGGGAATCCAGATTTGCAATTTGTTTTTGAAAATTTTGCATAGAAATTCTCAGATCTTCTCTACAAACTCTCGGCCCAAAAAGCAATATTGCTCTGATACCATGTAGAAAATCCTGTAGATTCACAAGCTAATGCAATTTGCTAAAGTAAGAGACAACAATTTACTTCTACTCTTTACAGCGGAAGCCCATAAATATCGAGCAAACAATAATCAATAGAGGAAGAGAATCAAAAGCACATAACACAATAAATATCCGGGGAAATCCACAGCTAAAAACCCCACTATCTGTTTTGTATTAATCCGGAAAATTGAGATGAAATTATAATGCTTGTTCTCTTTAGAACAATCCCAACACTCAGCGAATTCAATATTCAACTCATAAGCAAGCTCAAGTCCAAAGCTTATCCTCTTCACAAGCTCTCCAAGTCTCTGTTCCAATGTGAAATTCCTATGAAGGATAACTTGTATTTAAATGGAAATAAAGCCTCTAAAAACTGTGCAATCCCTCAAGGATCAGTTCCTGAATGCATTAACTATCAGTGCAACTCAGAAGAAATCTAAAACAAATTGTACATTGTCCCTGTACTCTAGTCTTAATTGGGTCTTTCTGAGAATCAACATGCATGAGTTTCTGATGAGTAAATATTCAGTTAACTAGAGTAGCACTAGTGGAGTTCATTAGTGACACCACTGACTGTTAACTCACCATTAGTTTTCTCAATCATTTTGAGAACTAATTAAACTGAACTAACTCAAGAACCGGGTCTTCTATTTTATAACTCATAATTAAATCACACTGGACTCCTACAAAGTAGGGAGAACATACACATGATGATAGAAAGACTTCCAACTCGAATTTACTAAGTTAAGTAAGTTTAATAAACTTAATTACCTAATTTTAAGTTGCTATGAGAATAGACTTCGAATTTAATTCACAGTTTAATTCAAGGACAAATTAAATTGGAATTTCTTGTTGCCATTTCTCAACAAGTTCCATTTTGGATAAATCTAGTCTTATATACTTTTTAGAAGCTCTCATGTTAGTAGCATTTATAGACTATGGTTTAGACAATGTTGTTTTTATGTCCTTTTTTGGACAGAAAATATACATTTCCGTTGGTTTGGTTTACCCTTTTGGAGACCACGTTAGCTAAAGTAAGTGATATGGATATATATGATGTACCACTTTTACTATTCAATAGAATACTAAAATATACAAAAAAAAATTATTTCGTTGAATTTTAATTAAGTTAAAATTCAATTAATTTTACAATCCGATTTATTAATTTCAAGGTTTGACTTTGATTTTATAACCTTCATAAGATCAAATATAGGGCCAGGTTGTTATAATTCCATTGCTTTGTCTAAGTTTAAATATTTAATTTCAAGGTGGTAGGCAAGGGTGGGGTTTTCATTAATCTAAATGGAACAATTGAATGCTTTTAAGCATGAAGCCTTGGAATCCTTTATAAAAACCTTGTCAAGGCTTATGTGCACTTACAAGTTCCAAAACTTGCTAACACTATACATATTCAACGTCTTAATGTGGTGGGGAATTCAAAGAATGTCATTAGACATTTGGTTCTAGGCACAAACCCTCTAGACTTCAAGTTAGAATTAGTGTTTATCAATATTTGGCAAGCTTTGTCTTTTATTCCTGGTCCTAGTTTCTGTCATGTGCTTCAAGAAAATAATCAAATTGTGAACAAAACAAGAAAATAAGGCAACACTTGGAAAAGAAGGGAGCATAGTCAAGAATGAAAAGGTCTATCACCTATCAATTCCATGATGGTACATGTCAACTCAAGAAAGGTTAAATTGTATAAACATTTGGCTTGTTCCATGGTACAAAATTCATGATATATCCATTGAAGTGAGGTGACAACTCCCATGCTGCATGCCCCAAACTCATAACTCTTTCAATTATGAATCAACTCTCTTAAGCTCACATGACTGTGGTGGGATAGACTATGGAAATGGAGCTATATAGTTGGGGTTTATGGCATTTTAATCTATGGCTCTACTTGGTGGCCCTTAGCTTGGCTCTCAATTCTATAAATTGGTAGCTTTATGCAGGTTAACTCTAGTGGGAAAGAGGTTGTTTTCTTGTTCCTTTATTTTAGGGGGTAATTCAAAACTAGGTGTAAGCTCATGATTTGAAATTAATGCTTCAGCTTAAAATCATTAATCCGAATACATTTAAACAATTTCTCATTTCCCTACATTTGCACAAGAAAATATTCAATCACTATAAGTAAGAAATGCAAATAGAGACAATACTCCAGCAATTGATAACAAAATTCAACCACATGGGCTATATCTTTGGGTTCACTTCAATCCACAAAGCACTTCACTAATTGTCCTTCAAAGAGGGCTTGTTTTAAAAAAAAGGTTGGATTGTTATCCCAATAACAGGTTGGTTATATAACATCCCCTTGTTCTACCCTCATTCCTTGTAATAATCATTGTGACTTTAACACCAGCGTGTAGAACCACAATTGGATGAACCCCAATTAAACATCTAACAATTTTTATTTAAAATTAACTAATTAGAACAAATGAAGGTCGGACAACCTTACAGATCCTTGGTTTGAGGGAAGCTTCCTTGCTCACCTGTTTTTCCTAAAGCTACTTGCTTTCCCATCTGCCTTGAAAAGCCATGAATTGAACTAGTTGAATTTAATGTTGAGGTTGCTTGAAAACTCAGGAAGACATTTGTCTAACAAGTTTAATGAGATGTTATTGGGGCTAATCTTGGTTGGCAGAGCCACTGATAGCTATTATGAGATTTGACTAGGGCAGTGGAAGGGCAGGTGGTGCCCATTCCCCTTTTCTTCTCATAAATCGAGGAGTCAACTCTCGAGAAGACACAGCCAAAGAGCCAAAAAATGAAGACAGAGAACACTATGAAGAGCCAAGATACACTCTATAGAAACAATTAGAGAGGAATTAGATTGTGCTGTCTCTCTGCCTTGAGAAATCATGAAAAAACAATGAGAAGGATATATAAACGCTCACAACAGATGGCATAGGAGCTCTCGCACTATCTCTAGCTCGTGCTAGCTCAATCAAGCTTTCATATTCATTTGGAAGGCTTCCTAACTTGTTTTAGATAGAATGGAAGTTGTGGAGGATAACATGAATGATTAATTGGATGGAGCTGAATCTGAGCTTGTGCCTTAAAATCTTGAGTTGGTTCTCTATGGATTTTAGTGCTTGTTTCGATGACTGTGTTTAATACCATTGAAATTCTTGTGTAGGGTTATGTTTCCTATGTAAATTTCAATGATTGAATTCAACTACTGAGTGCTTGTAGTTAAATTGATGAACCACTTAGTTCCTACTAAGTGCTTGCTAACTGGCTGATGAACCACCCTCATTGTGGAATCAATCCTTGGGTAACACCACTAGGTGCTTGTAATTACACTGATGAACTAACCTCATCGCGGAATCAACCCACGGGTAACACTATTAGGTGCTTGCAATTAGATTGATGAACCACTTCATGCCTACTAAGTTCTTGCAATTAGACTCATGAATAAATTAGTGCTTGCAATCTAACTGATGAACCACACATAATGTGGAATCAATCCCTGGAATTGCACATAATACCACTTCTGATGTTATTGTTTTGTTAATGAACCACTTAATGTTGATAACCGCTTGCTAACTAGTCAACAAACCACCTTCATGGTGGATTCAACCCTTTGGAACTAAGCATATACCCCTATAGAATTTTGGTGAACCTCTGTGTTTCAAATCCATAGAGTAAATAGGTCAATGGGGTGCTTACTGTTAGAGAGTATTTGATGAACCACCCAGACTCCATCTCCTGAGTGCATGACCAAACATTTGGTGCAAATTTTCCCTTGTGTAAGCAATCCCTTAGACTCTAAATTCATCTCGAGGGTGGTCAAATACAAGAAAGGTTGCATTATAGTTTGCCTATGCTTGAGTGGAGAGTGTAAGTCCTTCAATTTCCAACTAATCTAACTCACACAACTAAGTATAATGAGTCGTGCATATTGAAATGATGGATGATGATTTTTTTTTTTTATGTTATTGGCAGATATATGGTTTTGTATGATTCATGAAAGAATGTTTAAATCACTATATATTCATGATTTATTAGCTATCTTACCTATGTAGGATGGTAATGAATTTTTGAATGGTGTATTTATTGCAATCTTCATGAATTACAAGATCACTTGCATGATTGTGACTAATTATCTAAAATTTACCTAGATAACTTGTCATCTCATAAGTTATCAGTTAACTTATCTATTTATGAGTTTGGGAAATTCCTTGCTATGACCTGGTCTATAGGTCATTTTAATTTATATACATTGGATGTTAAATGAGCACGAATGATGTGATGGTTATTATCATCATGAACTATAAGGTGAATTACATGAATATGATTGGTTGTATGAGGTATTTCAGTGAACCTATTATTACAAGTGTTTTCATCTATCTTGACATGTCTGTGCATGGAATGGCCCACTGCCATACTTAATATTGTAGATTTTCTACAATTTTAGCAAGGTCAATTTATGTGTTGTGCGTTGAATGAAAATTTAGCTAGTGTTGATGGTCACTTGGTTTACGA
This sequence comes from Pinus tabuliformis, assembly GCA_031772625.1. Taxonomy (NCBI): domain Eukaryota; kingdom Viridiplantae; phylum Streptophyta; class Pinopsida; order Pinales; family Pinaceae; genus Pinus; species Pinus tabuliformis. The sequence goes on from CM062815.1 coordinate 837,821,913, forward strand.
GTGTTGTGATGATTTCTATGGGTTTATGCAATATGCATACTTATATGCTACTCTAACATCCTAAGAATTATTGTTCCAAGTTTGGTTATAACTTTCTTGTGAAATTTGGACTTTGAAGACATCTATATCTTTCGCTCAAAAGCTATGGAATATAAAACTCTATTGAAATCTTTGAGATCTTCTAGAAGTAGTTTATTATATCTGAAGGTCTATTCCTAAGGACTTGGCCATCACATTCAAAAATATGGAGTTATGGGAAATTATCCTTAATATTATGGGACTCTATAATTCCCCAAACTTCATTTAAATTTCCCTTTTGGCAAAGCCTCAACAAAAGTATGAGTCTCTTCCAGACCAGATTAACCTTTTCTAGCAGATCACGTCTCGGACCAAATTTACTTCTCAATTTTCATTATATATGGACAAATTACCTTCTCAATTATAGTTTGTTTCCAGGCCAAATACCTTTCTACAAGAGCAAACACATTTGAGCATTCAGGTGATTAAGACAATAATTCCTTACGATTGGTTCAAACTCTATTAAACCAGATTTTGCATTGAATATGGGGGTAGAAAAGGTTGTACAACCCCTTGGAAGCCTAGATATCCTTAAGCCCAGATAATTACCATTTTCCTTATAGCATGGGGACCGCCTTGCATGGGACCCATAATGCACTATGTTCAATTTTATTAGGTATTTGTGGAATCTAGATGTGGACAATGGAATTCCCATTCAAGAGGTCTCAGATAGGGCTAGGGTAAAGTTTTGTGATTTTTTCTGAGCATCTAACGAATCTCAGATCTAGAGTAGTGAGTGGTGTACACCCTTATGGAGACTCATATATCCACTAAGAAAGGCCTCCTTCAATGAAGTTAATCTATCAGGAGGTTTGGGAGTCTGAGTCACATCATTAGTGGACAATAGCGTGAACCCCCAGATTTCTTTAAATGTAGATATAAGAGGAAAATATCACAAAAAATGAGGGATAAGGCCAAGTGGGGCTCACTCTATATTTGATATGGCATTGCCATGGGTATTTGATAGGGACCACGTTGACGCCATATATGACACCCATGATGACATGGACCCATGTTATGATGATGTGGAAGCACCACATGTGGATTCCATGTGGTAGTACTGTTATGATGTGTATCCATGTCATGTTAATGTGGCAATTCCACTTGGAATCCATGTGGCATCTCGATGCTAATATGGCCTAATATGATTAACTAAATTTCAAATGGGCATAACCTTCAATTTAGGAGCAAGTTGAGATAAAATGTATATCGTCAAAAATATCTTGATGAGATGAACATGATGGTGGAATTCGTTTTGATTTTTATAACATTACAAAAAGAGGGATATTGTAACCCCATATTCATAATAGACCATGGAGCTCAGGGTAATTCATTGTTGTAAAATAGATCGCTTTCGGGGGGGGGGGGGGGGTGTTTAAATCCATAGTGATAACAATTATCTTACTTTTTAAATCTTTTTGTCGGATTCTCATTTAGCCACTTGCATAAATATTATTAGCTTATAAAAACATGAAAGCAATATAAACTCAAAGCATAATAACCATGGGAAACGCCAACACAAACATGCACACATGAAGACACAAGTATTAATGGTGGAAACCATTTTGAGAGAAAGTCACCCTACTATTTTTGCGCTTCTCAAATCTTTTATTAATCTGCTGAACAAATTTTACATGGATTAGCTTACATCCATAAGCCTAAAGACTTGGTTTCATTCACATTATGTTGTCACCTATCAGTTAGGAAGTTTTTTTCTCTCATGGATCCATGGAAATCTATCTGACGGAAGCCGCCATGATCAATGATCCTTGCCCAACTCCCATTGGACTATCCAACACCTATTGGATAGATAAATTTGTTCCTTATGCTGAGTTTGTCCAATCATTGTCTACTTTGAAGCCTCTACTCCTTCACATCCTCCATGCCAACCACATTTAAGAATATTTCACACTGGGTTCTCAATCTTCTCAACATGAGCAACCCAAAAACACTATCATTCTGGAACATAAATTCTGAATCAAAAAATATGCTCGGAGGGGGTTATTTCTTCTCTTCTACTCACAACAATCTCTGCTCTCTAACACACCACAAACTACCAATTTCTTCTCCTCTCAGAATACAACCACCTGCAAAACAAATGCTCTGAATTTCTCCTCAAATCGATCTCTGAATTCTAAATCCAACACTCTGATATAACTCTGTAAAACTATGTGAGTAGTTGTTGAAACTTCTATTCACTCTTAATGCCATCTCAATGACATTCTCTCACACTCTCAAGAAGACCAACCAAATAAACTCAAAGTCTTCATCTATTTATTATTTTATGAGATGACCAACTCAGTAAATGCTACAAGTGATGGAGTGCTTCAACAATACTTTTCGCACTTTTCAATTTTCCCAGATCTAGCTCCTTGACTTGATCAAGCCACTTACTTCACTTAATAATGGATATTCTCATGTTTCACCACTTTCTAGAAGCTCCCTGACCTTTTCTAACATTTACATGAAAATTTATGAACAAGACAAGCTAAAAAAACCATAAATTAACCTGAGATGCACGAGGAATGAGGGGATAGTCACCAAAATAGAGTAACGCTCCATTGGTTCTAATGAACTGCATTATAACTCTCTTCCCTAAGATCTATCCAATGTTAGTAACTCTCTGTGGCCCACTTCTAGCATGGTTTACTCCTGTTTAAGCCTTCTTCCATAAGGTCTTTGCCATTTTTTCTTCAGTAGGATGCTAAGGACACCGAGACAACCCTTCCAAGACACTTTGACATCATGACAACCTCTAATATGCATGAACACAAGTCTCCAACCATCCTTAATCACCCTATGCAATTATAAGGTCTCCAACCATGTTTTTTGCAAACATCAATAACTCCACCTTATTAGATACTTGTACATCCTCTTAAAACTCCATGAAATCCTCCTCTAGCACATATATCTAACTCTTATCCACCATCAAGGACCCTACATCATTTCATCATCATGAAGACCTAGAGAATCAATGACAAGCCCACAATACCTCTATACAATTTCCATACACAAGCCACATGCATAATGAACTGTCCTGCAACATCATCCATACACAAGCCATATGCATAACCAACTATCCTGCAATCCAAGCTACTAGGTTGACATCAATGCTAGCCAACAACACTGCAACACACATCAATGCCAGCAATCTCCCCCTTTAACATTGATGGCAACCCCAACTGATCCAATCATTTGAAACTGTCCTTAGAAAACTGATCTCCATCCTCACACTCTCCCCCTTTGACATCAATGGCAAAGGGATAAACATATCAAGGGAAAATGCTATATGCTCCTCCTCTTCACACAATGGGATCCATCAACAAAAATAGAAACTCCTCATGAACAATGTGATGCAGGATTGGAAGATACGAACAATAACAACAATCCTCCACATAACTAAATAATATATACAAAGGAATCCCCTAGACACAAGCTAGGTCTAATCAACAACACACTAGTGCAATAGATACATCTCCTATCATAAATTTCTCACTCCTATGGTAACATTACAATAAGAAAAAACAATAATAAATGAGTCATATGCTCTTCTCTCCCCTGAAGCAACAATAGTAAAAAATGATCAACTCTATAGCGGCAACAACATATGCATCTCCACAATGTACTATTGAGTAGTAGAAAACTCATACATCAACAATAACAATATCTCAATCAAATTCTCTCTCTCCCTCCTGAAGTAGCAACAACAACAACATCTGATGTTGTAACAGTAGCAACAAAAATGATCACCAACACACACCTAACAGCAACAAATTCAAACAACATCTCCATTTATACCAACAACACTGTCAACCTAACAAAACATCAACAACATATAATGACCATATGGCAACAACAACTCTCTCTCCTATCTCAATGTGCAATAACAACATCCTTTGAGGCAAAAATTGTAGCAACAAATACATGATGACAAGGTCACAACAACATAACCAACCACATTCACTCAAGCAACAACACAATAACCACATCTGATCTACAGTCACACAATAAACATGCTCCCCTTCAACATCATCATCATCAATCCTGCAGTCAATGCCTTCTTGTTGAAATCTACACCTCTCTCTCTATTCATTTCTAGCAGCAATTACAGAACATACTTCGAGATAACAACTCTACCCAATCTATGCAAGTAGAAGCATACTCTACTGAATAAAAAGCATCACCATGGCTGATTGTATAATGATATATATTTCACTGTCATTACTTCCTTGTCATAAGCAAGAGGCTACTCCATATGAACCAATGACTTTGACCTAAATATATGCAATAAATTATAGGGCTTCATAATCCTAATACATGGCTACAAGAATAATGACACATGGTTTAATACTTGCACACACATTTGCTTACATGGTAGGATCAAAATACTCAACATAATGCATGCCTAGGACACTCAATCCACTAAATGCCAAGACTCAAGATAATACATATTTGTACGAGCTCTCATGACTCACTATGCAACACATGTCATTCATGGCTCATGACTCTACGACCAAGACCAATGATTTACAATGAAGGTACATGATTTCATGAGCATACTACATGAATTTGAGAATGACACCAAGACCTCCTACATGGATGCAACATATCTTCCACTACAAAGCATGTCAAATTCCATGGATCACCTCCATGCATGACATTAACAAGTACATGATATGTGTGATATGTACCTTTCATAGCAGCAAGATAATAACAATGCATATCACATGATAGGCATGTGATTGCCTCTCCAAATCACCAATCATAGATCAAAATAATTGCAACAGTGATCAACAACAACAATGCATAGTAGCCCAATAGAAGCATCATGAAATCTCTTTTGAACATAAAAATCCTCATAGCCACAGTATCAGAAACCAACAACATATATCAACCCTCTAAACATATACATGGAAACAACCATAATCACCATATGGATCATGGAACTCTACAAGATAAACTGAACTAACAACAATAATAACATTAAATATATCCATCATGATTAGCTCTAGATTTTATGTGTATAAGATGTAAATGAATAATGCAAGAAACTATCACCATACACTACCATCATACTAATCTCCATGACACCATCACATACATGATATCATCAAAATAAAATGCATTTTGCCTCAAACTAATGCAATTCATCTGCATGTTATGTAGGAAACACATAATCCATGCACAACCAAAACACATACTCTTGCAATGGAAGAAAGTAAGAAAAGTACATAGCAAGGAATGTATAGCCAACTCTTCCAAGGAAACATGATGCCATCAATATCACTGAAACATTGGAAGAAAATGAGTTGCTCCCCCTGAATATGTGCCATCACATTTGATGAGCCCCAAAAATGGATGATTATTTGGGCTCATTCAACCTCCTAATTCGACTTAATCCACCATTCTCATTAGTTTATTGCATGTTTTTGATTATATTTATGCTAATAGAGTGAATTGGGTTAGTCATTATGCCAACAAGTCTAATGGGTGCTTTGTGTAGCCTTTTTGGTCAACTTGGAGACAAAATTGAAGGTTTTAATGAGCACTTGGCAGCCAAATTCGTGGGAGAACAAGGGAGAGGATTTGTAGGAAGGTGTCCCCTTCATTTATGGGCCCTTACCTCGAATTCTCCACCATCAGCTCGGAGTTCAAGGGCCACCAAATCAATTAGCACAAGGGTAGCCAAGCAAGTCAAGTAGGACTGTTGTTAACTACAAGTTTTGGGCAGCCGAGTCCCTAAAGTTTAGGAGGACTGTTGGGTCCTCAATTTGTATAAATAAGAAGGCTTAGGGCCTCATTTTGGTTAGCTAGTAGTTAGCCAATGGTTAGTCATTTTGTAGGCAGAAGTTAGCTAGTTTGTATTTCGATTTTGAGGCAATAGATTAGCTTTTCTTTTAGCTCATTTTCAAGTTCTCCTTATGGACAGTTTTGATGTAACTCTTCTTTTCTTGCTCAATAAAGATGAATCCAGCTTTGCACCAGCTCTAAATCTCTCTTAGGAGGCTGTAGCTCTTGGGGTTGGGCCCATCTCAAGTGCCCAGTACCTCCTTTGTTTATCTTTATGTGTTTTTGTTGCATTCTTACAATAAAATCTGCTATTTAGATTTAAATGTTGTGTTGTTGTTTAAGTTTCTCTTGAGGATTAAAAAGGTTCTTCATGTTTAGATTTACTTGATTGGTTAATCACGGGGAATATATTCAGAAAAAGGCTACCAAGTACTTTGGATCTCACCTCCCCCTCAGTGGAATCATGAGCTGGGACCAATGTGACTTTGCTGCCAACAAAAACACTGTCTTTTTGCTTCACCATGCAATTAGTAGTGTTGGATTTGTAGTTGTCGAACTTGATATCAGTTTTGATTGCATGCTTTAGTTTATTATTGCTTAGTTGCATAGTTATTTCACGTATTTCATTTTGAATAAACTTCTGTTCATTTCCTTTTGCTGTTAGGTCAGATTAGAGTGAAGTAACTAGGTCATAGGTTTTATAAGTGTTTGTTTGTTCAGTTTGAAAAATCGCTTGCAGAGTACCTGTTATCCTTCCTTACCTGCCCATACTCCATCCAACCTACCTGCTTCACCCTTCACTCAGAACCCTTACCTTACATTTGCCTCATTCGCTTACTTTGCCATGATTCTCATCTTCTTGTGCAACATCGTTTCATCCCTCCTTGAACAAATCTCACCATCTACGCCACTCCTCAACTCCATCCTCCAAGTCTTGAACTCCCCTACACCCCTATTTCACCTCCATACTCATTCCTCCACCTTTTTCCCTCCATCCATGCTCCAAAATTCCATTACTAAACATCCTGTAGAAAAATTACAGAACATCCTGTAGAAATCCCAGAACATCCTGTAGAACCCCTGCAGACTTCCTGTAGAAGCTCATAAACGCGGTTTCTTGGCAGCCAAACTTTGTGAAACTCTCTGGAAGGGTGTTAGGGACCCCTTAGACCCTCTCTGAACCTTCCCAACCTTTCCCAAGCATTTCTCCCCTTGATCTACCCCTGCACAGTAAAAAGCTAGTTAGAAGCACATGCATGATAATTCCAACAACTTGAACAAAAATACAAAAAGATGTTTTCTTTAGATAGAGGTAGTCTAGACACATGTATTTTACCTTCATAGAAGTAATGGCATCTCTTTCAGTAGTTTGCATGCTCTCCTTTGCGTCAGTAGGACTAGCTGGTAGAATTAGGGTTTGCTAGGGTTTGCGTTTCTTTTTGGCTTTCAGTTTCTTTCCGCAAGTAGATTAGCTTCCTTTGAGTTAGCTTTCATCCATCAATTAAAAAGCTTCTTCTAAAAGCTCATAGAAGTTGGCTTAAGCTCCTAGCGGACTTGTGCCAGCTGACCAAGTGACAGCTGCGGCAAGAGCTAGTACTTGTGCATACAGCACCATCGTTTCCAAGTTTGTTACGAACTACCGGGTTGATAAAATTAAAGAAGGGAGTTCCAGGAGTTGCAACATTATTGCTGCAATACTGGGGCCCACCATCTTTTTAGAGCCGTTGCCGGGGAAGCATCAGAGTATTGGTGATTGCCGCTTTTCTTCTATTTTCCACTACAATCTTCTGCTAAGTAGTTTATTTCATTTCCATTATGCAATTTCGTTTATGCAAAAGTAGATTAGCCTTTCCCGCTTTCATAGATTAGCATTTCAATTCTGCAATTTCATTTCTGCAAGCGTAGATTAGCATTTCAATTCCGCAAGCGTAGACTAGCATTTCATTCTTGCAATTTCATTTGAGCAAAATAGATTAGTCCTTTCCTGCTTTCATTTCAATTCCGCATTTTCATTTTAGCAAGATAGTTAGTTGCAGTTCAATCTATTTCAGTTTTGCAGGTAGAAGTAGAAAAAAGCAAAAATCAACCAAAAAGATTTGATTTCATGCCTTGTAGGAGTAGAGATAAGTTAGAAAAATGATTGCACAACACCCCCACTGCTTCACACAGCCAACATTCTCTCTTCTTCGATGGCTGTGATTAAAGAACCCTTAGGTGGACAACAAGACATATTTGAAGAACCTCAAGGGAAGAAGAAGAAGAAACCATTCCTCTAGAGCAAATGGCTACAAGCAGAAATGTTGGGAGCAGTCCCTTGTCCAAAGACGAATTTGAAAATCATATGGAAGATTTCAAGAGTGATATGAGGTAGTTTCTTGCCATGCAACTGGATACCTTACAGATCCAAAGGAAGCAACGGGAAGCCAAGAGGGCTTTGAACATCTTCTGTCCTAGGTGCACTAGAAAGCATCCTAGGAACGAATGTCCAATGCACTCCCTAGAAGTGTGTTTCATCTGTGAAGAATACCATCCTACGAATCAGTGCCCTTCCTTGCCCGAAATTAAAGCTGCATATCAGAGAACCAAAGGAGCCACTGAATCACTCCGTTATATGAACCAAAGGAGGCCACATGGACCTAGATCTTACCAGCAGGAACTGCAAGGGACATCCGAGACCTATTATGACCCCTATCAAGCCACTTTCATGCCTTCTTGGGGTCCCCCTGCTCATCTTTCCTGGTTCACACCTCCTCCTTGTTCCTTCACAGATCCATATTATGCCCAACCAGTTGCTCATTCATTTCACTCTTATGCTCAGCCACAGCCTCAATGGAATGCACCTCATCAGGGGTGGAGGCCCCAATACAACACTCCTCCCGATTCTTTTCCTCAACCACCTGCTCGTCCACAACCATCGCCTCCTGCTCCACCAAGGCAACCCCAAATGCCTGCCCAACCACAATGCCATCCACCTCCATCTCAATTACACACCTCCACTCAACTACCCGTACTACCATTTCCAAAACCATACCATGGAGCAGCTCAACCCAATTGCAAAGCTGAGGCACAACATATCCAAATGACTCCTCTTGAGCTCAATGATCTTCACCATAGCTCAGGAAAAGCATTGCAAAAAAGAGATCATCTTGAAAGCATTGAAGGATCACATCCAGCAAAAGAAGATTCAAAAGAGGAGATCAAAGAACCATGGGCTGCACTTGATGAAGAGAAGAGATCAGAATCAGAGATTGAGAAAGCTTCCTCATGGTTACCATCAAATCTTCCATGTATTCAAGAGAAAGATCAGCAAAAAGAGGAAGATGAGAAAGTCATGTTAGAAGGTGACATGAAACATGATCCAGATCAGCAAAAGAACCAAGGATATCAGAGCTATATTGAGATATGGTTTCAGACAGTCACTAAGTTGCAGCGGTACTCTCTTCCTTAACTATGTTTGATCCCTTCAAAGTCAGATCATTTGGTCTCTAAAATCCGGATAGCTATCCAAGCATGCATTTCGAGCCTCCACATCATTTTGTCTCTAATCTCGATGTGCACATGGCTCCATTGGAAGTATTCTTATACTTGAGAATGATTTTGTTTTTCAAGTAGGGTAGGGTAGAAAAAGAAAAGAAAAAAAGAGAAAAAAATGAAAATAAGAGAAAAATAAAAATCTAAGGCGAAAACCTCCTCGGAGGCGCCTTAGATTGGCTCATTGATTGAAAACCTCCATGAGGCGGTCAATGGGTTGGAAAAAAAGAGAAAAGAGAATAAGATCTTTGGGTGAAAACCTCCCTTGGAGGCGCCCAGGGCAGGCAATTAAGGTGAAAACCTCCATGAGGCGCCCTATTTGTTTTTCAAAAAAAAAAAAAAAAGAGAAAAAGAAAAAGAAAAATAAATCTAATTTCCATTGAATAATTTCAGGTTGCACATTGCAGGTCAGGAGGATCACTCAAAACAAAGACAAAGGAGTTTTTGTGCCTTCTAGAGGAAGTTCTATATTTCTACAGGAAACATCCTGTAGAACCTTCAAGCGAGCCAGATTCGATTTTGGAAGGGGATCTAAAGCTTGGAATCCATTGGTTATGCCTGCAAGCATCCATGTTCCCATTCCTCACCCTTTTCCATCATCTTTTCCACCTCATTGTGCTTCTTCATTGTGCTTCTACAGGAAGTTCCTGTAGAAATTGTAGGAAGCTAGAAATGGATTTCAAAAAGGTGGTTTGGCGAACATGGTAGCTTCCTCAAGGGTTCAGAAGTCCTCCTGCAATCTTCAAACTCCTCCTCCATCATCTCCATACCTGCATCACAGCCCAAGTTCATTTTTCTTACCACGCAACAAAAACTGTAGAATGCCTTGAAGCAAAAATACCTAGAACAGAATTTGTTTTTGCCCTAACATGAAAACCATGAATCCATTTGAAAAACCGTTTTATGGGGAATTGTACAAGGGTGATGGCAACATGCCTGAGTAGTTTCAGCCAATTCCGGTGCACGGTTTCTGAGAAATCAGCCTCCATCTCCTTCAGCCATTTTTGCATTTTCTCCATATCCGTGCATCCATTTCAAAACGTGTTTCATGGGGAGATGCACATGGGTGATAGTAGCCTACCCAAGTAGTTTCAGCCGATTCCGATGCACAGTTTCCGAGAAATTGATCTCTGAAATCTTCAGCCATTTTCCATTTTTCTCGAAATCTGTGCATCCATTGATCACGATTTTGCTATGGGAGGTGCATCATGATGATAGGAACATGCTCGGAAATTTTCAGATCGATCCGGTTTACCGTTTGGGAGCAATGGCGAAAACAAGTTCTGGTCCTGTGAAAATTCAGCAGCAGCAGCTTGAAGGTGTAGATCTGAACGTGGAAATGAACTCCTGTAGCTTAGATCCGGCCAGAGGACACCTGCACAAGGAAAAAACAACCATAAATCATCAGCCAAGCCCTCATGCAACCAAAGAAACCAGTGCATGCAGCAATGACTAGCCTCAGCACCTCACAGCAGCCATTTGACTTGAGGTACGTGACTAAAACTTGTTCCTTTATTGCATGAATCTAATTAAAGAAATGCATGAACGAATGGAATGGTGAAATTGAGCCACGAATATAGCAAGGTTAAGCCGATTTCCTTCTCTAGCACTCAGCTGGAAGTCACGCAGTACACGTGGACAACTGACTTACGTGAAAATTAAAGCAACCAGGAGTGTTGGCCGGTTAAACTTCAGTTCAATTCACGACAGTGATTACAGGGGGAAAACACATAGTTCATAAACAACACTTCCAGTTGCATGTGGCCACGTACACTTGGCCACTTCACTCTCTCATGCAAATCACGCAGCAATTAAAGACGACTTGGCTGAAACTCACGAACTGCTGTTCATCTGCACTTTCCACATCCTCAACTGAAGTGTGCACAATCGGTTAATTGGTTCTCTATCATCAACTCATTGATGATTGTTTTATTTCTCTCCGGAATGGTTGCAATGATCATGATGCAAACATTTGTACCGGGATATCTCAAAGTACAACCAATTAGAAACACAGGATGAGGCTCAAGAGGAAACAAGATGGAAGTCGGTCCATGGAGATGTGGTCAGGGTCCCAACCAATGCAAGCTTACTTTGTGTCTATGTGGGCACTGGAGTTCAGTTTTTTTGCCATGACACTAGTGACAATGATATTTGCAGTCCTTGGTTTCCTTTCTCCTTCGAACCGTGGAGGTTTAATGACAGCTATGCTGCTATTATGGGTGTTTATGGGTTTGTTTGCAGGGTATGCATTGTCACGTCTATATAAGATGTTCAAGGGCACAGAATAGAGGAGGAACACGCTGAAGACAACATTCTTGTTTCCAGGCATTGCCTTTTGCATTTTCTTTATTCTCAATGCTCTGCTATGGGGAAAAAATCATCTGGTGCAGTTCCTTTCGGGACTATGTTTGCCTTGGTCCTTTTATGGTTTGGAATTTCTGTGCCATTGGTCTTTGTGGGCAGTTACTTTGGCTACAAGAAACCTGCAATTGAAGATCCAGTGAAGACCAATAAAATCCCCAGGCAGATTCCAGAGCAAGCTTGGTATATGCAGCCCATTTTCTCAATACCAATTGGAGGCATGTTGCCTTTTGGAGCTGTATTCATTGAACTGTTCTTCATATTAACTTCAATATGGCTGCATCAGTTCTACGATATATTTGGGTTCCTGTTCAGTGTCTTTGTGATCCTCATTGTTACATGTGCAGAGATCACCATTGTCCTGTGCTACTTCGAATTGTGCAGTGAAGATTACAACTGGTGGTGGAGATCTTATTTGACTGCAGGCTCCTCAGCATTTTACCTGTTTCTCTATGCCACATTCTATTTCTTCACCAAGCTGGAGATGACAAAGCTTGTTTCTAGAATTTTATATTTTGGCTACATGCCCATCATGTCATACTCATTTTTTGTTCTGACCGGTACAATAGGTTTCTATGCATGCCTTTGGTTTGTGCGGACAATCTACTCATCAGTGAAGATTGACTGAGGCTCTGCATGCAGCTACCATTTTTCAGAGGGGCCGTTTAAGTTTTGGTTTAGGGGAATGGTGCTTGCTCCTTTTATGTTGTTTTAGAGGTTTTTGGGTAACATTACAAGAGACACCAATGTCAATGTGCTGCTGTGGGAGTTAACGCTGAAGATGTTGCAGGAACACAATGCCGAAAGGGGGCCTCCCAACACAAGCAGAAGTGTCCCTACCAAGTTCCCAGGCATCCTCACATCCATCCCCTCCATGAACACTCATTTTTTCAGGGTTCAGACACAATTTAGTCATGGTTCAACCTTCTACAGGAAGCTACAGGACTTTCTACAGGAAGTTCTGTATTTTTACCAGAAACATCCTGTAGAAGCCTTTGGGCAGGCCAGAATCAATTATGGAGAGGGATTTGAAGCTTGAAGTCTGTTGAGGAGGCATGCAACCACTCTTTTCTTCCATCCTCCACTGGTTTCATCTCCTTTCATATGATTGAATATACTTGCACAATCATACCAAGGCTGAGAATTCTCTAGGAAAAGAAGCAGGCAGTGGGAAGAAGCAAAGAGAAAAGCATGGTTTCATGAACGAGAAGAGGAAATCACTTCAGAAGCTTGGGATGACAGGGAGGCTACCAGGGCCATCAAAGATGAGGAAATAGATTGGTTGCTCAGAGGATGAGCAACACTTTTAGTAGGGGGTGATGATGAGCCCCAAAAATGGATGATTATTTGGGCTCATTCAACCTCATAATTCGACTTAATCCACCATTCTCATTAGTTTATTGCATGTTTTTGATTATATTTATGCTAATAGAGTGAATTGGGTTAGTCATTATGCCAACAAGTCTAATGGGTGCTTTGTGTAGCCTTTTTGGTCAACTTGGAGACAAAATTGAAGGTTTTAATGAGCACTTGGCAGCCAAATTCATGGGAGAACAAGGGAGAGGATTTGTAGGAAGGTGTCCCCTTCATTTATGGGCCCTTACCTCGAATTCTCCACCATCAGCTCGGAGTTCAAGGGCCACCAAATCAATTAGCACAAGGGCAGCCAAGCAAGTCAAGTAGGACTGTTGTTAACTACAAGTTTTGGGCAGTCGAGTCCCTAAAGTTTAGGAGGACTGTTGGGTCCTCAATTTATATAAATAAGAAGGCTTAGGGCCTCATTTTGGTTAGCTAGTAGTTAGCCAATGTTTAGTCATTTTGTAGGCAGAAGTTAGCTAGTTTGTATTTCGATTTTGAGGCAATAGATTAGCTTTTCTTTTAGCTCATTTTCAAGTTCTCCTTATGGACAGTTTTGATGTAACTCTTCTTTTCTTGCTCAATAAAGATGAATCCAGCTTTGCACCAGCTCTAAATCTCTCTTAGGAGGCTGTAGCTCTTGGGGTTGGGCCCATCTCAAGTGCCCAGTACCTCCTTTGTTTATCTTTATGTGTTTTTGCTGCATTCTTACAATAAAATCTGCTATTTAGATTTAAATGTTGCGTTGTTGTTTAAGTTGCTCTTGAGGATTAAAAAGGTTCTTCATGTTCAGATTTACTTGATTGGTTAATCACAGGGAATATATTCAGAAAAAGGCTACCAAGTACTTTGGATCTCACCTCCCCCTCAGTGGAATCATGAGCTGGGACCAATGTGACTTTGCTGCCAACAAAAACACTGTCTTTTTGCTTCACCATGCAATTAGTAGTGTTGGATTTTTAGTTGTCGAACTTGATATCAGTTTTGATTGCATGCTTTAGTTTATGATTGCTTAGTTGCATAGTTATTTCACGTATTTCATTTTGAATAAACTTCTGTTCATTTCCTTTTGCTGTTAGGTCAGATTAGAGTGAAGTAACTAGGTCATAGGTTTTATAAGTGTTTGTTTGTTCAGTTTGAAAAATCGCTTGCAGAGTACCTGTTATCCTTCCTTACCTGTCCATACTCCATCCAACCTACCTGCTTCACCCTTCACTCAGAACCCTTACCTTACATTTGCCTCATTCCCTTACTTTGCCATGATTCTCATCTTCTTGTGCAACATCGTTTCATCCCTCCTTGAACAAATCTCACCTTCTACGCCACTCCTCAACTCCATCCTCCAAGTCTTGAACTCCCCTACACCCCTATTTCACCTCCATACTCATTCCTCCACCTTTTTCCATCCATCCATGCTCCAAAATTCCATTACTAAACATCCTGTAGAAAAATTATAGAACATCCTGTAGAAATCCCAGAACATCCTGTAGAACCCCTACAGACTTCCTCTAGAAGCTCATAAACGCGGTTTCTTGGCAGCCAAACTTTGTGAAACTCTCTGGAAGGGTGTTAGGGACCCCTTAGACCCTCTCTGAACCTTCCCAACCTTTCCCAAGCATTTCTTCCCTTGATCTACCCCTGCACAATAAAAAGCCAGTTAGAAGCACATGCATGATAATTTCAACAACTTGAACCAAAAATACAAAAAGATGTTTTCTTTAGATAGAGGTAGTCTAGACACATGTATTTTACCTTCATAGAAGTAATGGCATCTCTTTCAGTAGTTTGCATGCTCTCCTTTGCGTCAGTAGGACTAGCTGGTAGAATTAGGGTTTGCTAGGGTTTGCGTTTCTTTTTGGCTTTCAGTTTCTTTCCGCAAGTAGATTAGCTTCCTTTGAGTTAGCTTTCATCCATCAATTAAAAAGCTTCTTCTAAGAGCTCATAGAAGTTGGCTTAAGCTCCTAGCGGACTTGTGCCAGCTGACCAAGTGACAGCTGCGGCAAGAGCTAGTACTTGTGCATACAACACCATCGCTTCCAAGTTTGTTACGAACTACCAGGTTGATAAAATTAAAGAAGGGAGTTCCAGGAGTTGCAGCTTTATTGCTGCAATACTGGGGCCCACCAACATTTTCTCGAATTTTTCATGAAGGGTTTTGTCCTCAAGCTCACATAATAAATCCTCCATCATAATATGATCACAATAGCTTATGTAGATATGACATTAGTAGCACAAATATAACCTCATAAGATCACCATCAAAATATAAACATCATCTAAACCCTAGCTGCAACTCCTCAATAAAAATATATATTCATGTTTACACTTTACTCGCTATGGCAACACCATTAATGATTAGATATGCAAACAAGAAGTGCCATATGCTCCCCTTGAGGCCATGCAAGCCTCATTTTCTCCTTGTAGATTCTTGCTGTTCCTTTTTCCTCCAAACTTTGAGTGGTTGATCTCTTGCATGAGGATGTCTAATTGTCCTCTTGTTTGAATTTTTTTCATATCCTTCATTCCTTGATTAGGTGGCCTCGAGTAAATTGGAGTCTTGCAATCCTTGGCCATATGACCAATATTGTCACATACGTGGCACCTAATATGAGCAAGAAATGGAGGAAAAGATTCAAATCTTTTGATCTTCTTTTTACTCCTCATTGTGTGTGTAACAACATCTTCCCACATTTACCCACTTTCATTAGTTGCTCGGGGTAAAAATGAGTTGAGGGTCAATATGATAAGACTCAACCTTCTATATGGCCTTAAGGAAATGGATTCAACAACTTAATACCTTACTGACTTCCCTCAGGTGGTACAAGACCTCTACGAGCAACCCAGCCCCTCTAGGTGTCCAACCCCTGAGATAACTCTCTTTTTCATTGACCTAGAGCCTTAGTGACTCCCTTACCAATTTATGCAAGCGACTGTAGGCCTCCAGTCACTCCCATAGGCCTTCCTACCAACAATTGTGGACTTTTTCAGTCAGTTCTATGTCAGCGAGCCAAATTCTGAGCCACTTTTTTAGGAATAGAACTCACGGCTTTTCCCAAAAGTCAATGAAACTTCCAAAAATGTTGAATGACATAGAAATGAATCTTATAAACCAAAAAATGAACTAGGACTTGACTTGACCTCTCCGATCTAGGATTGAAATTCCATCAAACACATGATAAACATGCAACCTACAGGTCATGAACGCATATCTGAACATAAGGATCTGAAAACTTATTTGAGGATAAAAAAGAAGGATCAATGCATTCTCAAAATAGTTTTCATAACACCAATTAGGTAATGTATTCATTAACCAGACATTCATTAATGGAAGTGTGATAAGATCCATACATAATTATGTCATATAACCATCCTTATAAGCAACATATAACGAGATAGATAATAATGATAGAACAATCATTAAAGACACATAATAAAAAATACATTTACTCATCAAAAGCAAGAGAAACTTAACTCTCATTAACCATATGCAAGAGCCAACCAAGTCAAGGACTTCCATGTACCACCCGACCATAGATTGGTCTGAACCAAATATTTCTTTCGACCAATCACCCTCGTTCTATATTCCAAGCATGAATGTGGGATCTCATGGGATAAACCAATCCATAAAAACCCAATATAATCTAGAGGTTAAACCACCTCCACTCTCACCATACCGTGATTTCACCTAAACCAAGCCCGAGATCACAAAACCAAACCGATCTTGGATTCCTCAAAATTCCTTCACCATCCCTTGAGTAATTTTCCTATCTCCACCCATTCGTTGAGGGGTTCCCTAGAGAAAACCATCTCCATTCCCAATCCTTGGGATTTTCAAGAGACCACCTCACCCGAATCCAAAACCTTCCAGAAATCCAAAGCTTAATCAAGAAAGAATCCCATCACACCATGTCTATATGGAAATGGTAAGGCAAGGCTAAAACCATTGTCAAAACCCAACAAAATCCATGCCACCGACAACAAAGAAATCAAATACACACATGCATATTCCATGCATGCCAAAACCAGCTAGGAAATCATACATACAACCTGTTACCTACAAGTATTCCCGCTGAAGCTACTTGATCCAACCTTTCCTTGCTTTATCCTTGCTTCCTTTGTCTTTCTTTTCTTTCCTTGTCCTTCCTTTGCTTTCTTGGTTTCCTTCTCCTCTTGGTGCTCTTCTTCTCTTTGAGACTAACTCCAAAACTGAACTGATAAAAGGCTACAAATTGATGCTCTGATGTCTTTTTATTCTTGATGCCTCTAATTTATTCATTTTCCATAATTTTCCTTCAATTTCCTCCTCACATGCAACATATGACCTTTCAACTCTTTTTTCTCCTATTTTCCATTATTTTCATAAATAAAGTGCCAAAAATACCTCTTTGCCTTTTCAAAGCCTTTGCCATTGCCTTTGCCAATTTCCCCTTAGTCATAAACACAACAAGTGATTCCTACTAGGATATTTTTCCCAACATTCATCTTGGAATAAGTGTCCCATGACCTTGGTCTTATTTTTCCTTTATTAACTTTATTACATGAACTTTTAGCTCGGGGTTGTTACAGATCCCTCCCCCTTAGGGAAACACCATCCTCGATGTTCTATGACACCTACAACTAGCAAAACCGTTGAAAAGAAAAAGCATATTGCCCGTGGAGCTTTATAACTTAGCTCATTGCAATATTTACAATGATCAACTTTCTCAAAAGCAAAACCATAATGATAAACATGACAATCATACCACTTATTAGAGTTTTATAACATAACTCATTGCAGTATTTACAATAGAAACCATAATAAATATGTACAAATACCAAAACTGTTTTGCCTTGACTAGCAAACAATGAAGGATACATAGCCCGCATCTTATCAACCATCTCCCATGTAGCTTCTTCAGGCCCAAAGTGCTTCCATTGCACTTTAACTTGCTCGATTGCTCTGTTCCAAAGCATGAGTTGTTTTCGCTACAATATGCACTAAGGTTCCGACTGGAATTCTCCTTATGGCTCCACTTGCAATACAGACCAATCAATAACATGATCAACATCCTTTACATATCTTTTCAGTAATGAAACATGGAAAACATCATGGAATTTCACTGTCGGAGGCAGCGCAAGTTGATAGGCCACTAGTCCAACCCTTTTAAGGATATCAAAAGGTCTGCAATACCGTGGTGCCAACTTGACACATAATCCAATCCTCAAGGAGCTATTCTTAGGCTCGATGCACACATAAACATTCTCCCCAACCCGAAACTCCTTAAATGCCTTGTGGTGGTTTGCATAACTCTTATTCCTGTCCCATGCTTCCTTTAAATTCTACTTGATAACTTGCATTTCCTATTCCATTTATGCCAACATATCTGGTCCAATAAGTACCCTATTCATTGGATCACTCCAGTTGATAGGAGTATTACAACTCCACCCACACAGTGCCTCAAATGGACTCATCCTCAGTGGCTCATGATAACCATTATTGTATGCAAACTCAACCATGGAAGGTACGCCTCCCATCTCCTTTGTTGGTGCATGACATACATCCTCAGCATATCCTCTAGGATCATATTGACCCTCTTTGTCTGTCCATCTATTTGTAGATGATAAGTTGTATAGAAGGCCAACTCTGTCCCCAAACCTACAAACAACCCCTTCCGAAACTTGGAAGTGAACTTAACATCCCTGTCTGAAACAATCTTTTTAAGAACACCATGAAATCTCACGATATCCTTGCTGAAGACCTATGCCACCTCACTAGCTGAATAAGAATTCTTCACTAGAATGAAGTGAGCCAGCTTTCTCAACCTGTCAACCACAACCATGATAAAATCTTGTTGCCTCAATATCCTCGGAAGACCTGTGATGAAGTCCATGGAAATGACCTCCCATTTCCACTTTGGAATTGGAATACGTTGAAGCATCCCAACTGGATGCCTACACTCTACTTTC
Organism: Pinus tabuliformis; assembly: GCA_031772625.1. Taxonomy (NCBI): domain Eukaryota; kingdom Viridiplantae; phylum Streptophyta; class Pinopsida; order Pinales; family Pinaceae; genus Pinus; species Pinus tabuliformis. Next base: position 837,840,974 of record CM062815.1, read on the forward strand.
ACCCGCTGACAGTCCAAACATATAGCCACAAAATTTGCCACTTCCTTCTTCATATTCGACCAATAGTAGAACTTATTCACTATTGTCAACGTCTTCTGATATATTGGGTGACTTGAATATGGCTTGACATAAAACTCTCTCAAGATATGATTCTTGAGCCCACTGCCATCCGACACATAGATCTTGTCCCTGAATCTCACCAAGCCATCTGTCGTGAGATGATAGTCCACATCTTGATCACCTATACCCTACCATAACCTATGCCTAAGCTCCCTGTACCTGTCATCTTGTTTTCATGCCTATAAGATTTGATCCTATAAATTTGTCCCATACGAGCTCACCATTGCAACATGGTTCATCTGTATTATTTACTAAGAGCATATGCAACTATGTTCTCCTTTCCCTCAATGTATCTGATCTCTGTAAAGCAGTAAAAAGGGTCTTTTTCACCTCTATTTACACTACATTAATTATCAATCCAGGTAAGATTTGTTATCTCAAGAGTGTACTCAGTCTGAGGCGGTCACTTGTCGATAGTAATGCTAGTAGTATAGTGGTTTTACAAAAGTAAATAAATGCTGGAAACAAACTCTAAATGTAATGGCAAGAAATTGAAATGCTTTGTAACTAAATCATTCATTTAAGAAACTACAACACTCATCAGTCAAGGGTGTAGTAATGATAACTCTTCCCTTTGTAAACTGATGCAAATGAAAAGCAATCAAAGAGAAGATCTCCAATATGGGAACCAGACAGCAATAGTCAATGTTCACTACAGTTGAAGACCATTTTGTTCACACCAAAGTAATTACTTGAAATGATAATTCAATTAACAGAAAAGGGAACAACAACTAATCTATTTGAAAAGATTGAACAACAAAGCTTTAACTTACAGAAATGAATTAAGCAGCAATCGTAATCTAAAGGAATTAAGCAGCAATCTTTAACTAGGAAATGATTTGAACAGCAAACCGAGAATGGAACAACAAACTAAAGTAAGTCTTATGAAATATTGAACAACAAACTGAATCAAGTGTAAACGCATAGCGAACCAAATCAAATGTTAACACACAACGAATCTATAATGATGGAATCAGTAATATGAGCTTTAGCATAATAAATATTAACCACGGTGATAAAGAAACAACAATTGCAGTTGCAATGGAACGACAATCCAAATGAACAACAATCACACTTAGAGGTAAACTGTAGCTAAATAAACAATAATACCGATCTGTAAATGCACAACAATGTTACTCTGTAAACGAACAATAATGTTAATCTGTAAAGGAACAACAATGTTACACAGTAATGCCAATCTGTAAGGGAACAACAATGCGATACGATTTCAGAATGAACAACATAACATTTCAGTTGCAGAAGATAACCTTACTATTCAAATATGAATTAAATATAACAGAGCCAGTAAACGAAATGATAAGGAACAATAGATTACTGAATGAAGCAAGTAAAATAAATCAAACCACACATGACTTGGAATTGGAAAATAATGGTACAGGAAGCAAGTGATCCACTAGGGCCGGGCCCTTAGCCTCCAGGGACGCACTGCTGCGGTTACTCCAGAATCAAAGATGGAACAACAACAAAGTTTATGTATTAATCATGAAAACGGAGTTACAGTAATCGCTCTTTAAAGAGAGTCGATGATCAAAGTTTAGTTTGCAATAGAAAATTCTATAAAACAACAATAATCCGCCCCCTGGGCTAGAAGCATTGTCCCTTTTTATAGCGGCCAGGCGGAAAAACCAAAGATACAGATATTCTTAAGGTAGTGATCCCTCAGGATCAAAGGATCCCGAGGGATTCGCCATATCGTTATCCTTCAGTTATCTCTTCGTCCTCTTGCACTGATTTGGTATTTCTTCTTCCTTTTCCTGGCTCATGCGCTTTGATCTAGATTGCCTTGTCTAGATGCGGTTCCCTGTCAAAGGGACAACAGTTGGTTTTGCCTTGTCTTTTCCTTTGAAATGGCGATCTTCAATTTTCTGCATAGAAAAAGGTAATGATTAGTTATTTTACTTTACTTACAAATCTCTTAAACTTTATCATAATCCTTCATCATATGCCCATTTCATAATGTAAAGAAGTTATGAATTAAAGGAAAAGATAATGAAATAAGTGGCAATTACATACCTTTTCTAATGCTCAACACACCCCCCTACTTACCCTTTTTCATGCCCTCATGAAAACATTGTAATTGACATGCAAGGCAGTTAGGGAATAGGCTGGAGAAGGGTTCTTAGTTGGTGGTCTACAACCATGATTCCTAGCTAAGATTTCGAAAATATGGCCTGGCTAACCTTCAAGCAATTCATATAAGGCTCTATACCCTTGTGCAGGATACCAAATGACTGGACTTCGGAACCTATAGCCTAACCAAGACGAGCTTTCTCTCAAGATGAGGTCACCATGGATAACCAAGCGGTCAGAAGCTAGCTTAAAATTCTCATAATTGAATGGTTCCCTGTTTTGGATATTCCGATTAGAAGTCTGGGATCAGAATTTGGTTGCTGCTATGGCAAGGTCTTTGATGGTTAAGAAGTATTCTACCCCTTGCTGGATGACTACTGTGTGAATAGGTCCCAATGTCTGGATCAGACCCTAAGTTCTCATTAGGCTCCTATGTTTATTCCATAATTGCAATGGGTCTCTAGGTTCACCCCTCACCCATAGATCTAATCCATTCTCCTGTATTTGGAAGACATTGTAGGATTTAAGCCACTTTATCTGATTAACACCAAAAGAAATGAATGCTTGAAGTCGGACATCACCCATAAAAGGGCTTGGGTTCTGTTCTGTTTCTCCGTCTAACACAAGATTGTGCAAATAAAATTCACATAACAATCGTTGAACTTTCACCCCGTAATGCTTACAACAGTTTATGAAGTCATCAATGGTTTTTATCTCTATAGGCACTCTTGCCTTGACAACCTTAATTTTCAATTGTAAATATCTTTCCATAAAAAACAAAGCATAGTTTCTGGCAGGTGCCCTACACGCTAGAACATCAGTATACAGAGAACATAAGGTATCCATTTGATTTATAACTGTGTCTAGTCTATGGGTTACCTTTTTGACTCTTTCCTCTGCCTTTCACCATCCATCGAAGGCCTGGCTTTCTGATGCATTGATGTTCTTTAGCTGCTGTTGTAACTTCTGATATTTTTCTTGAGGAACAGTTTCCTCTGTGAGTTTCTCTATCGTTTGTTGGGCTTGTGCCAAATCTTTTTGCAGAGTTACTATCCTCGGGTCATTATCCATCATGACAGTTTTGGGCTGGAGATCTACTTGGATCTCCTTATTGCGACATCTAGTCTTTATGGTCTGAGTTTCCTTCTCACTAGAGGACAGTGCCTCTGTCTGGACTTCCTTATCATAGGCCGGTGCGTTGTCCATTTGTGCTTCTGCATTTGCAACAGCCAAATGTTGTTCCTTGCGATTCTGAATAACAGGTTCGACTTGAGTCCTCTTGGTCTTTTTCTTATGGGGTTTTTCCTGGGTGGTTGCACGCTTTGCCCCAGAGGTTCCTCTTGAGTTCTTCCCCATTTTTAAGACTCTTATTTGTTGTCGGAGTTGCTTAATTACGTTAAGCAATCTCTGCTGTTCCTTTCGCAATTTTTTAATTTCATCTATTTTCTCAGAAGGAACAACCGTTTCTTTTCTCAGGCCTGGGCTTTGTACTTCAGGCATTGTACCCTCGCCTTGGCCAATTTCCATGTTTCCTTCTTGGAACACCTCCTCAGTGTTCTGTTGATCAGGTTTTTCAGGGGTAGAAACCCTGGTTTGTTCTGCTGTCTTCTGGGTAGCTTCTTCATCACCCTCTTCTTCATCATGAAATTCTTCGGGTGTATTCTGACTAGGGACAGATTGTTCTTCTTCCTCCTCTTCGGCACTCTTTTCCCCAGATACACTCTTATCATGAGCAGAGTGATCCTCTTCTTCTTCCTCCTCATCACACATTTCCTCGGATGCACTTTTATCATGAGCAGAGTGCTCCTGCGACCCTTCTTCGGTATGGGGGTTGAGTGGGCTGTGAGGTTGGACATACTCACCCATATTGGCCAAAATTTGGGCCAATTCATCTTCTTGCAGAGGGTTTTTTCAATGGAATTTCACTGCGTTGCTCTGTTTCCTCCCCTTCTTCCTGACCAGATTGCTCAGTCTCCTCCTCCGGTTCTTCTTCATCGTTTTCCTCCAATTCTTCTTCATTCTCCCCACCTTCCAGTTGTGGGGGTTGTTCGTCTTCTGAATCATGTATTTCCACAGGCTGGCTAATGTTTCCCTAGGAATTTCCCAGCATTCCTCTGCTCCTTGCCAATCTGACAGATTGTCTTCGTTTCAGTGGTCTGCTCGATGTGCTAGCAATATGTTTTCATTTTGGGGCTGGCAAAGCCAGTCCCCCATCTATCGAGAAAATCAATTCTTCCCAACTACTCTACTGTTGGGCAAGACTGTAATTGACTATCAATTGAATTAAACCATGATGGCTTACCACTGACTCTACATGGCGAGATTTTCTCATGCTTCAGGCAACATCATGTAATAAAAAGTTTAAGAACGCAGGCAAATTCACAGCACATTTTTGCTTTAACACGGCTAAAAGTTTGAGATGGCGTGGTCTTACCACGTCTTTTATACCATCACAGGTGATGTAGCTTTGGATAATTCTCACCAATTTTGCCCAAGGCTCTCCTAGGGTTGCCGACATGACTCTTTTCCCTTTGAAAATAAGGTTCTGCCCTTTGTCCTGGAATATGGTTATGGCGTCTCGCAGTCTCACCTTTTTCAGAGTCCACATAGGTCCAGCGGCTGGCAATCCTGGAACTTCAACAATTATGTCATCTATGACTACTATCTGTCTTCCTGTCACCATAGAATAATTTTCCTGCAAATTCTGCATAAACTTGTTATCGGGAAAAGTGTCTATTCAGAACGACCCTATCCCACTGAGGTGTGACAGTGACCTCAGAAACAAACAGGGAAAACTACTCTTGTATTCTCCTTTATGAACTATAAACGAAGAGGAATAGGATGAACCAAGCTGTGTCTTGCGCTAGTCCTTTGATCCAATCTCTCTCCTCTTTGACAGCTTCCAGCTACCTGCTCCCTTACTTGCCCAGCGTCACCAAGTTCCTGCAAGATCACAGAAGAAGGAAACTACACAAAGACATGGATTTATGTTCATAAAAAGCTTAGGATCAGATTTAAGCTAAACATACAAATATAACAAACATCAATGATATACAAGCATGTAGGAGAAAGTCAAATAGTTTTATTGATAAAACAAGAAGATCCAGGAGGAGTTACAACCGATGATTCCTGATCCAGCATCAACCTCCCAGCATAGAATCCCCTCTTCACCTCCAACAAAGCATAAATCACCCAATACTATGATATCTATCTCAAAACCAACAGCAATTCTCTGCAATGTACAAAATTCCAGCCTCCAACCTTTGGATCTCTGGGATGAGAGATCTATATATAGATATTTGCAGAGGTGTGAGTCAGCTCTGGGTTTTTGATTAGTGTCTTCTCTCTGAAAGTTCTTGATGCCACTTGGAGATCTCATTGATCTCTTACTCATCCTTGGGCGATTTTGAGAGGCAAGTGTCCCAGGAGAAGTTTCTGGAAGATTCCATGATCATCCACCTCGCAAACTGTCTCCGCCACTTGTCTTTTCCCGTCCATCACACCCTCACAGTGTATTTAGGTGCACTGAAATTCACTTCCCGTGTGTACAAGGTGCGCTGCATCGCACCCTGGCCATGGAGCAAGTGCACTGATCTAGTTTTGACCAATTTTGAGTAGTTTCTGGTGGAGAACTTCTGGGAGAAGCTGTAATTCGTTGACCTTGTTCCTTTAGGGGTTGGAACAACACTTTTAGGGACTTAGGAGCCCTTGGTTTATGGACATTTCCTGCTTAGAGTTGTACGGCACAAAAATGTCTATAACAGTTGCCCCCTAAAGTAAGAGGCCGTTTATCGGGTGAAATGCTTTATTAGGAGGATCCGAAGTTCTTTCAATGCTGGGAGGAGACCTGTAATAAGATACAATACAATACATTATCTTCATACAATTTTCATGGTCTAGCTGAGGCGGGCATTCCCATGCTCAGCTTTATAAATTCATTTTCGTGTACATAGGACAGACAACCGTCTGATGGTAGACTGATGATTCTGATAGAGCCATCATCCTTTTGGTAGGATGATTATTTGTGCTGCAATGATGTACATTTCAATGTCTTTATTTTCCTGAATATATATCGCAGCCCGGATGGATGAAACTAGATCCGGGGTCTTCAATCTCGTCCGATCTTCACTCGAAGTACAAGTCGATCCATGTGAGAAATGTTTTGAAGTCGAACATGGAAAGACATCGCTTGATTACCAGTCAATGATGTAAACTGTTAACAAGCGCGAGAGGAATCACCGATAATGATAATGACCCTCAAGGTACTGCAGTACAATTCACGTGGTGTGAATAAAGGACTTGGCGTCGAACACCATGCAAAATCTTTCGGTCGAAGGTCATTGGTGTATACCTGTCGCCGGAAGTGAGAAACTTGCCATTGAGGCATGCAAGCTTCAAAGTACTGAAGGGGTTGTTCCTAGATCAACTTCTTGGATAATGAGCTGATGTCGACAAGAAGCGATTCGTCAAAGGAGGGCCTTAATGAATCCCACATCAATGACACGGAACAGAGCAAATGATTTTGATGGAGGTGAAAACGATCTGATGATATATGGTTCAGGGTGGCGGTCATGAAAGAATGAGGTATAATGTATGGTAGTGGATGGGACACGGGTGACTTCTCTGGATGACTTCTCTTGAACATGTCGGCGACACTTATGTGATGGATTGGTAGCATTTACCCCAAATGTGGATGGTGTGGCGTGACCATGGTGATGTGACCGGTGAATGAAACAACCCAACCCGACTCAGGCACGGAGTGGAAGTGTCATGTTCAAGAGCGACTTGCTACCAATAAAGTTTCTTTGAGTTTTCTTCCCAATTTTTCCCCAGTCATTGCTGACCAGTACCTCTTTATTTTTGTCAAGCTTGAGGAGGATAACATATGCTTGTTCTATAATTTGCCCTTCGGGCAAACCCATCGCTATGTTTTAACGAGCCTAGCGATAGTGAAACTCGTTCTCGTCTAAAGATAAGTTTGTCGCTATTAATCTTTTTAACGAGTCTAACGACAAAGATAACTCGGTCCTTTTCATTTTTAGAGAGTCTGAAAAGGTACGTAAAGGTAACTCCGAAATTCATTTTTCGTCATCTAATCCCTTAAGTCCGAAAAAGTATAAAATAATACAGAAGGGATGGATTTTCGATAGTTTTAACGAGCCGAACAAAACAAGCGCTCGATCTTTTTGTGAAATAATCCCTCAGGTCCAAAAAGATTAAAATCTAGAGGAGGGATAGCATTTCCGGTCGCTTTAACGAGATGGAAGGCCAAAACTCGGCAATCTTTTCATATTTTACGAGTCGGTTGAAAAGAGCTTAAAGAAGACTCGTCTTTTGAGGAACGAGTGATAAAATGGGTAGCAGCTGATTCCAGGTAAGGTTTGGAATTTTCCAATCATGGCAGTGTCACAAGGATGGCTAGTGAAATCACTCTTCGCAGCTGTTCCTCAAAATGGGTAAACAATCAAATGGAGGTGAATGATCGGCCAATGGAAAAGTGGAGGTGACGGTGCAAACACGACCAAGGCTTTAATGGCTGAATTACTACATCCACGGTGGTTATTTACCAGGGAATAGTTCATTTTTTAACGAGCTTAAACGCGGGTGGAAACATTTGCTCGGTCCGGGTTTATTTTTTAACGAGCTTGAACCTCGCGGTAACACTGCTCGATGAAGTTTGCATGCCCCCAACATAATAACGCAAATCGAGGTGAACGAGCTTGAACCTCGCGGTAACACTGCTCGATGAAGTTTGCATGCCCCCAACATAATAACGCAAATCGAGGTGCATGCCCCCCAAGCTTCATTGCATTCAACTCAGTGGTTGGAATGAAGGTTTACCTTTGAGATTTGAAAAGGGGATTTGTTTCATTTTTTAATGAGGTTGACACAGTAAAAGAACTATCCTCATGACTCCTTGTTTCATTTTTTAACGAGGTTGACACGAGATAAGAACCGTCCTCGGAGTCCAAATCCATTAGATATAGAAGGTTTCATATTCCACTGTGGCCACTTCCGCTAGATTACTCGGAGGCGGTAGGGAAAAAGTACCCATTAAGGCAGGGTCTTTTAGGAGACCTACTTCGATATTTTGGAGCGAATGATTGCTTCCATGGATCATTGGAATGCTTCCCGTAACTTGTGAACTGTTGGGGAGAAATGTTTGTTGGTCGACGATTGTAATTCCTCCTTGGAAGGGAAATGAAATCTTCCTGAAGTAGGTTGACACAACTGCGGCCATGGCATATATCCAGGGTCTTCCCAATAGGATGTTGTAATCAAGGTTTCCGTCGATTACTTCAACATCAATTTCTACTGTTTTCCCTCTTAGTTCAACTTTCAAGTTACTTAGGATACCATATGGTGTATATGTCCTTCCGTCGAATGCTTTTAATGTCGTCGAAGATCATGACAAGGTTGGAGATCCTAAAGTTTTCCAGCAACTCATCGACATAATGCATGTAGATGCCCCCTCATCAATAATTGTTCGATGAACAGTTTTGTTGAGGGCTTTCACTTGAATAAGGAAAGCTAGTTGAGCTGGTAACTGAGGGTCATATCCTTTATGATCAAAGGCCACAAGATTGGAATCCATTGGGTCAATCCCACCTATTGCTGATAATAAAGCTTGCTCTTGGGAGAGGCAATTTTGCGGTACCTCAAGTGTCGACATAGCGGACGGCGATTGGGCCAGGTCCTCTATTATATTATAATCCTGTGCTATTTTTGCACGAGGATTAAATGTCGATTTGTGCACTACTCCCTTTGGCGACTTTATCATTTGTTCAGGAATGATGGGTGGCACAACTTTGGTCAAAGTTGTTGTCGAACTACTAGGTTGTTCATTAGCCTTGTTATTCGACACCAGTGGATTCCCGTAATCTTTATTCCTTGCCAAAGCATCATTTTGCTGCTTTGAGATAGACAACATAAGCACTTGGGATCGGGAAGCATTTTGATTAGCAACCAGTTTGGTTCCCGGGCTTGGAAACGGATCAGTCAATACTGCCGAGGTTTTTGAACTCTTAAAGAGTTTCTTAACTTTAGCTTTATGTGGACAATCTCTCGTCCGATGATCCTCATCGCATATATGACACCCCGCAGGGGGTTTCCTTTGCCCAGAAGGGTTTGCAGAAGCTTTATCGTGCTTCTTTTTTCTCCCTTTCCCTTTCTTCTTACTTCCCGGTTGTTTGGTTTCTTTGCCCTTATCTATCGATACGGCATTTACTTCTGAAGCAAGAAGTTCGTCTTTTGCATTTTGACCTGAAACCTTACGGGTCTTCTTGGATGTAGCCTTTGTCAATTTCGTGTCTGTCATGCCAATCACACCATCGCCGGCATGAGAGTCATTGTTTGATTTAGGAGGAGGAGGAATTGAGGATTCCGGTCTAGGGGCGTCAGGTATTTTGTCGTAGAGCGTGCCGGACTGAGTGTAAATCAAATCTAGATATTGTGCACGAGCGATCACTTGCTCTTCTGTTACGACTCCCCCCTTTGCCACATCTTCCGTGATGGAAGGCAGTAATGACTTGATAAACCATTCAGCTAATAGCTGATCGGGAACGTACGTTTTTACCATCCTACGACGACGTCGCCACTCATGTATATGATTAGATATGTGAGTGGCTGTTGTCTGTTTAAAGTTGGTAAGCAGTTCTGTTCCCGTTTCATACCTTATCGGTAATTGAAAATGGGTTAAAAAGGTTGTGGCTAAGGTGCTGAAGTTGTCGAACGAAGCTCTAGGCAATTCAATGTACCATTTTGCCGCCGGACCCGTTAACGTCCTCTGAAAAAGGTGAAGCCTTATCGAATCATCATTTAAAGTGTTTGATGAACACCATAGATGAAATGTCATCACGTGATTCGATGGATCTTCACCCGGATTTCCATTAAATTTAGGAATATCTGATGGAAGTTTATGCGGAATCGCTGGCCACCAAGGGGCGTAAGCAATTGGATCGTTTGTTAACCGGTTTAAATCAGGTAACTCTAAAGTTGCCACGAATGGTAACTGTTGATTCAGGTTAGGTGAAGCATACCCAGGATACGATGGAATCGCCTGAGCAGTTGGTCTTTGCATACCGGCATAATGCATTTGATGCTGGTATGTTTGGTAAGGTTGGTGGACTTGACCATTATAAAATGGTTGATTTTGACCGTTTTGAATGTACGGCTATCCACTGTTTGCAAATATCTGCTGCTCAGCACCTTGGTATACTTGTTGGAATTGTGGTTGTTGGTATTGCACCAGCCACGGTTGTGAAGCCATGTGCTGTTGCCCGATACTAACTGTTTGACCAAGGTGAGGGGTAATTGTACCCGTCTGGGCCTGTGTCGCCCCACTAGTTGGCGATTGTGGTTGAGTCGCAGGGTCAAGGGGCTGTTGCATTACAACCTGAGAAACTTGAGGTTGACATACAACAGGCAGCGCTTGAACTTGCGACACCGTCACAATAGCTGGCGTAGTCGGTATGTTCGACACAGGTACGCATTGTTGCATCGAATATACAACTCTTGGTTGTTGAGGTAGTATAGGTACCCAACCACTTGAGGTAATTCTAGTATAACCTGAATGCTGTTGTGAACTCCCGTATGGATATCCTCCCGGAGGTGGTAATGAAAGGGCGTACTGCCCCCCCATACGGTGGTAATCCAGAATTCAAGGGAATTGTTTGCCCTTGGGGACCGGACTGCCCAAATTGACCTCCAAATGGATCAATTTGTTGAGACTCAACATAAGAGTTTCCGGATATAATTCCGGATGAACAAACAGGAACGGACCAGACTGTCGAAATAGCCCCTGGATGGGCTCCTTCTAGCGGTTGTGAGCTAGTCGGGACAGATGGTATGCCGGCAAACATTGTCGGAGTGACAGCAGGGAGTTCTGCCGTCGCTGTGTCAGAAGACACAGTCCTAGATGTTGACGGTTGTTCAGACATTTGTAGTCTATCCAAAAGATTACCTAGCGATTCTACAGGAACTTCCGCTGGTGGTAGACTAACTTCTGATGTCGAAGGAAATAGAGTGATCCCGACTCCAAAATGCGTTGGAGTACTTGCTTGAGGATCTTCTACAATTTCTTCTATCGCAATCAGACCAGGTGGAAGGGGAAGACCGTCAGGTCCGTAAAATATTTCTGGTGCCGAAGAGGCAGCGACAGATGTTTGAAGAGTAAGACTCTCTGAACCGGTTATAGATGGTTCAGTTACACAAGTGTTTATCCTCAAACTAGGATCAGGACAACTGTCCTTCTGCGGCTGTTGAACTTCTTCTGTTGAGGCAGGGATTCTAGAAACGTTTGGAGTAACCGGAGTCTCGTGACAGTGACCTCAGAAAAAAACAGGGAAAACTACTCTTGTATTCTCCTTTATGAACTATAAACGAAGAGGAATAGGATGAACCAACCCGTGTCTTGCGCTAGTCCTTTGATCCAATCTCTCTCCTCTTTGACAGCTTCCAGCTACCTGCTCCCTTACTTGCCCAGCGTCACCAAGTTCCTGCAAGATCACAGAAGAAGGAAACTACACAAAGACATGGATTTATGTTCATAAAAAGCTTAGGATCAGATTTAAGCTAAACATACAAATATAACAAACATCAATGATATACAAGCATGTAGGAGAAACTCAAATAGTTTTATTGATAAAACAAGAAGATCCAGGAGGAGTTACAACCGATGATTCCTGATCCAGCATCAACCTCCCAGCATAGAATCCCCTCTTCACCTCCAACAAAGCATAAATCACCCAATACTCTGATATCTATCTCAAAACCAACAGCAATTCTCTGCAATGTACAAAATTCCAGCCTCCAACCTCTGGATCTCTGGGATGAGAGATCTATATATAGATATTTGCAGAGGTGTGAGTCAGCTCTGGGTTTTTGATTAGTGTCTTCTCTCTGATAGTTCTTGATGCCACTTGGAGATCTCATTGATCTCTTACTCATCCTTGGGCGATTTTGAGAGGCAAGTGTCCAAGGAGAAGTTTCTGGAAGATTCCATGATCATCCACCTCACAAACTGTCTCCGCCACTTGTCTTTGCCCGTCCATCGCACCCTCACAGTGTATTTAGGTGCACTGAAACGCACTTCCCATGTGTACAAGGTGCGTTGCATCGCACCCTGGCCATGGAGCAAGTGCACTGATCCAGTTTTGACCAATTTTGAGTAGTTTCTGGTGGAGAACTTCTGGGAGAAGCTGTAATTTGTTGACCTTGTTCCTTTAGGGGTTGGAACAACACTTTTAGGGACTTAGGAGCCCTTGGTTTATGGACATTTCATGCATAGAGCTGTAAGGCACAAAAATGTCTATAACAGTTGCCCCCTAAATTATGAGGCCGTTTATCGGGTGAAATGCTTTATTAGGAGGATCCGAAGTTCTTTCAATGCTGGGAGGAGACCTGTAATAAGATACAATACAATACATTATCTTCATACAGTTTTCATGGTCTAGCTGAGGCGGGCATTCCCATGCTCAGCTTTATAAATTCATTTTCGTGTACATAGGATAGACAACCGTCTGATGGTAGACTGATGATTCTGATAGAGCCATCATCCTTTTGGTAGGATGATTATCTGTGCTGCAATGCTGTACATTTCAATGTCTTTATTTTCCTGAATATATATCGCAGCCCGGATGGATGAAACTAGATCCGGGGTCTTCAATCTCGTCCGATCTTCACTCGAAGTACAAGTCGATCCATGTGAGAAACGTTTTGAAGTCGAACATGGAAAGACATCGCTTGGTTACCCGTCAATGATGTAAACTGTTAACAAGCGCGAGAGGAATCACCGATAATGATAATGACCCTCAAGGTACTGCAGTACAATTCACGTGGTGTGAATAAAGGACTTGGCGTCAAACACCACGCAAAATCTTTCGGTCGAAGGTCATTGGTGTATACCTGTCGCCGAAAGTGAGAAACTTGCCATTGAGGCATGCAAGCTTCAAAGTACTGAAGGGGTTGTTCCTAGATCAACTTCTTGGATAATGAGCTGATGTCGACAAGAAGCGATCCGTCAAAGGAGGGCCTTAATGAATCCCACATCAATGACACGGAACGGAGCAAATGATTTTGATGGAGGTGAAAACGATCTGATGATATATGGTTCAGGGTGGCGGTCATGAAAGAATGAGGTATAATGTATGGTAGTGGATGGGACACGGGTGACTTCTCTGGATGACTTCTCTTGAACATGTCGGCGACACTTAGGTGATGGATTGGTAGCATTTACCCCAAATGTGGATGGTGTGGCGTGACCATGGTGATGTGACCGGTGAATGAAACAAGCCAACCCGACTCAGGCACGGAGTGGAAGTGTCATGTTCAAGAGCGACTTGCTACCAATAAAGTTTCTTTGAGTTTTCTTCCCAATTTTTCCCCAGTCATTGCTGACCAGTACCTCTTTATTTTTGTCAAGCTTGAGGAGGATAACATATGCTTGTTCTATAATTTTCCCTTCGGGCAAAACCATCGCTATGTTTTAACGAGCCTAGCGATAGTGAAACTCGTTCTCGTCTAAAGACAAGTTTGTCGCTATTAATCTTTTTAACGAGTCTAACGACAAAGATAACTCGGTCCTTTTCATTTTTAGAGAGTCTGAAAAGGTACGTAAAGGTAACTCCGAAATTCCTTTTTCGTCATCTAATCCCTTAAGTCCGAAAAAGTATAAAATAATACAGAAGGGATGAATTTTCGATAGTTTTAACGAGCCGAACAAAACAAGCGCTCGATCTTTTTGTGCAATAATCCCTCAGGTCCAAAAAGATTAAAATCTAGAGGAGGGATAGCACTTCCGGTCGCTTTAACGAGCTGGAAGGCCAAAACTCGGCAATCTTTTCATATTTTACGAGTCGGTTGAAAAGAGCTTAAAGAAGACTTGTCTTTTGAGGAACGAGTGATAAAATGGGTAGCAGCTGATTCCAGGTAAGGTTTGGAATTTTCCAATCACGGCAGTGTCACAAGGATGGCTAGTGAAATCACTCTTCGCAGCTGTTCCTCAAAATGGGTAAACAATCAAATGGAGGTGAATGATCGGCCAATGGAAAAGTGGAGGTGACGGTGCAAACACGACGAAGGCTTTAATGGCTGAAGTACTACATCCACGGTGGTTATTTACCAGGGAATAGTTCATTTTTTAATGAGCTTAAACGCGGGTGGAAACATTTGCTCGGTCCGGGTTTATTTTTTAACGAGCTTGAACCTCGCGGTAACACTGCTCGATGAAGTTTGCATGCCCCCAACATAATAACACAAATCTTGGTGAACGAGCTTGAACCTTGCGGTAACACTGCTCGATGAAGTTTGCATGCCCCCAGCATAATAACGCAAATCGAGGTGCATGCCCCCCAAGCTTCATTGCATTCAACTCAGTGGTTGGAATGAAGGTTTACCTTTGAGATTTGAAAAGGGGATTTGTTTCATTTTTTAATGAGGTTGACACAGTAAAAGAACTATCCTCATGACTCCTTGTTTCATTTTTTAACGAGGTTGACACGAGATAAGAACTGTCCTCGGAGTCCAAATCCATTAGATATAGAAGGTTTCATATTCCACTGTGGCCACTTCCGCCAGATTACTCGGAGGCGGTAGGGCAAAAGTACCCATTAAGGTAGGGTCTTTTAGGAGACCTACTCCGATATTTTGGAGCGAATGATTGCTTCCATGGATCATTGGAATGCTTCTCGTAACTTGTGAACTGTTGGGGAGAAATGTTTGTTGGTCGACGATTGTAATTCCTCCTTGGAAGGGAAATGCAATCTTCCTGAAGTAGGTTGACACAACTGCGGCCATGGCATATATCCAGGGTCTTCCCAATAGGATGTTGTAATCAAGGTTTTCGTCGATTACTTCAACATCAATTTCTACTGTTTTCCCTCCTAGTTCAGCTTTCAAGTTACTTAGGATACCATATGGTGTATATGTCCTTTCGTCGAATGCTTTTAATGTCATCGAAGATCGCAACAAGGTTGGAGATCCTAAAGTTTTCCAGCAACTCATCGACATAATGCATTTAGATGCCCCCTCATCAATAATTGTTAGATGAACAGTTTTGTTGAGGGCTTTCACTTGAATAAGGAAAGCTAGTTGAGCTGGTAACTGAAGGTCATATCCTTTATGATCAAAGGCCACAAGATTGGAATCCATTGGGTCAATCCCACCTATTGCTGATAATAAAGCTTGCTCTTGGGAGAGGCAATTTTGCGGTACCTCAAGTGTCGACATAGCGGATGGCGATTGGGCCAGGTCCTCTATTATATTATAATTCTGTGCTATTTTTGCACGAGGATTAAATGTCGATTTGTGCACTACTCCCTTTGGCGACTTTATCATTTGTTCAGGAATGATGGGTGGCACAACTTTGGCCAAAGTTGTTGTCGAACTACTAGGTTGTTCATTAGCCTTGTTATTCGACACCTGTGGATTCCCGTAATATTTATTCCTTGCCAAAGCTTAGGATCAGATTTAAGCTAAACAAACAGGGAAAACTACTCTTGTATTCTCCTTTATGAACTATAAACGAAGAGGAATAGGATGAACCAACCTGTGTCTTGTGCTAGTCCTTTGATCCAATCTCTCTCCTCTTTGACAGCTTCCAGCTACCTACTCCCTTACTTGCCCAACGTCACCAAGTTCCTGCAAGTTCACAGAAGAAGGAAACTACACAAAGACATGGATTTATGTTCATAAAAAGCTTAGGATTAGATTTAAGCTAAATATACAAATATAACAATCATCAATGATATACAAGCATGTAGGAGAAACTCAAATAGTTTTATTGATAAAACAAGAAGATCCAAGAGGAGTTACAACCGATGATTCCTGATCCAACATCAACCTCCCAGCATAGAATCCCCTCTTCACCTCCAACAAAGCATAAATCACCCAATACTCTGATATCTATCTCAAAACCAACAACAATTCTCTGCAATGTACAAAATTCCAGCCTCTGGATCTCTTGGTGAGGGATCCATATATAGATGTATGCAAAGAGGATGAGTCAGCTCATGAATTGATTAGTGGCCTCTCTCTGTCATTTCTTACTTCCACTTGGAGACTGAGAGCCTCTTACTCATCACTGGTCGAATTCAGTGAGGCAAGTGTCATTGGAGAAGATTCTGGAAGCTTCCATTGTCTCTCCACCTCGTGGAATGACTCTACCACTTGTCATTTCCCGCTCAACGCACCCTGGCAGTGCATTCAAGTGCATTGCAACGCACCTAGCCAGTGTATTTGGGTGCTTTGCAACGCAGCTAGCTAGTGGAGCAACTGAAATGATCCTGATTTGACTAGTTCTGAGCAGTTTCTGGTGGAGAACTTCTGGGAGAAGCTGTAATTTGTTGACCTTGTTTCTTTAGGAGCTGGAACAACACTTTTAGGGACTTAGGATCCCTTGGTTTATGGACATTTCATGCTTATAGCTGTAAGTCACAAAAATGTCTATAATAGTTGCCCCCTAAAGTATGAGGCCATTTATCGGGTGAAATGCTTTATTAGGAGGATCCAAAGTTCTTTCAATGCTGGGAGGAGACCTGTAATAAGATACAATACAATACATTATCTTCATACTGTTTTCATGATCTAGCTGAGGCGGGCATTCCCATGCTCAGCTTTATAAATTCATTTTCATGTACATAGGACAGACAATCGTCTGATGGTAGACTGATGATTCTGATGAAGTCATCATCCTTTTGGTAGGATGATTATCTGTGCTGCAATGCTGTACATTTCAATGTCTTTATTTTTCCTGAATATATATCGCAGCCCGGATGGATGAAACTAGATCCGGGGTCTTCAATCTCGTCCGATCTTCACTCGAAGTACAAGTCGATCCATGTGAGAAATGTTTTGAAGTCGAACATGGAAAGACATCGCTTGATTACCAGTCAATGATGTAAACTGTTAACAAGCGCGAGAGGAATCACCGATAATGATAATGACCCTCAAGGTACAATTCACGTGGTGTGAATAAAGGACTTGGCGTCGAACACCACGCAAAATCTTTCGGTCGAAGGTCATTGATGTATACCTGTCGTCGGAAGTGAGAAACTTGCCTTTGAGGCATGCAAGCTTCAAAGTACTGAATGGGTTGTTCCTAGATCAACTTCTTGGATAATGAGCTGATGTCGACAAGAAGCGATCCATCAAAGGAGGGCCTTAATGAATCCCACATCAATGACACGGAACGGAGCAAATGATTTTGATGGAGGTGAAAACGATCTGATGATATATGGTTCAGGGTGGCAGTCATGAAAGAATGAAGTATAATGTATGGTAGTGGATGGGACACGAGTGACTTCTCTGGATGACTTCTCTTGAACATGTCGGTGACACTTATGTGATGGATTGGTAGCATTTACCCCAAATGTGGATGGTATGGCGTGACCATGGTGATGTGACCGGTGAATGAAACAACCCAACCCGACTCAGGCACGGAGTGGAAGTGTCATGTTCAAGAGTGACTTGCTACCAATAAAGTTTCTTTGAGTTTTCTTCCCAATTTTTCCCCAGTCATTGCTGACCAGTACCTCTTTATTTTTGTCAAGCTTGAGGAGGATAACATATGCTTGTTCTATAATTTTCCCTTCGGGCAAACCCATCGCTATGTTTTAACGATCCTAGCAATAGTGAAACTCGTTCTCGCCTAAAGACAAGTTTGTCGCTATTAATCTTTTTAACGAGTCTAACGACAAAGATAACTCGGTCCTTTTCATTTTTAGAGAGTCTGAAAAGGTACGTAAAGGTAACTCCAAAGTTCCTTTTTCGTCATCTAATCTCTTAAGTCTGAAAAAGTATAAAACAATACAGAAGGGATGATTTTTCGATAGTTTTAACGAGCTGAACAAAACAAGCGCTCAATCTTTTTGTGCAATAATCCTTCAGGTCCAAAAAGATTAAAATCTAGAGGAGGGATAGCACTTCCGGTCGCTTTAACGAGCTGGAAGGCCAAAACTCGGCAATCTTTTCATATTTTACGAGTCAGATGAAAAGAGCTTAAAGAAGACTCGTCTTTTGAGGAACGAGTGATAAAATGGGTAGCAGCTAATTCCAGGTAAGGTTTGGAATTTTCCAATCACGGCAGTGTCACAAGGATGGCTAGTGAAATCACTCTTCGCAGCTGTTCCTCAAAATGGGTAAACAATCAAATGGAGGCGAATGATCGGCCAATGGAAAAGTGGAGGTGACGGTGCAAACACGACCAAGGCTTTAATGGCTGAAATGCTTCATTCACGGTGGTTATTTACCGGGGAATAGTTCTTTTTTTAACGAGCTTAAACGCGGGTGGAAACATTTGCTCATATCTTATGTTTATTTTTTAACGAGCTTGAACTATGCGCTAAAACTGCTCGATGAAGTTTGCATGCCCCCAACATAATAACGCAAATCGAGGTGCATGCCCCCCAAGCTTCATTGCATTCAAATCCATGGTTGGAATGAAGGCTTACCTTTGAGATTTGGAAAGGGGGTTTGTTTCATTTTTTAATGAGGTTGATACAGTAAAAGAACTTTCCTCATGACTCCTTGTTTCATTTTTTAACGAGGTCGACACGAGATAAGAACTGTCCTCGGAGTCCAAATCCATTAGATATAGAAGATTTCATATTCCACTGTGGCCACTTCCGCCAGGTTACTCGGAGGCGGTAGGGAAAAAGTACCCGTTAAGGCAGGATCTTTTAGGAGACCTACTCCGATATTTTGGAGCGAATGATTGCTTCCATGGATCATTGGAATGCTTCCCGTAACTTGTGAACTGTTGGGGAGAAATGTTTGTTGGTCGACGATTGTAATTCCTCCTTGGAAGGGAAATGCAATCTTCCTGAAGTAGGTCGACACAACTGCGGCCATGGCATATATCCAGGGTCTTCCCAATAAGATGTTGTAATCAAGGTTTCCGTCGATTACTTCAACATCAATTTCTACTGTTTTCCCTCCTAGTTCAACTTTCAAGTTACTTAGGATACCATATGGTGTATATGTCCTTCCGTCGAATTCTTTTAATGTCGTCGAAGATCGCGACAAGGTTGGAGATCCTAAAGTTTTCCAGCAACTCATCGACATAATGCATTTAGATGCCCCCTCATCAATAATTGTTCGATGAACAGTTTTGTTGAGGGCTTTCACTTGAATAAGGAAAGCTAGTTGAGCTGGTAACTGAGGGTCATATCCTTTATGATCAAAGGCCACAAGATTGGAATCCATTGGGTCAATCCCACCTATTGCTGATAATAAAGCTTGCTCTTGGGAGAGGCAATTTTGCGGTACCTCAAGTGTCGACATAGCGGACGGCGATTGGGCCAGGTCCTCTATTATATTATAATTCTGTGCTATTTTTGCACGAGGATTAAATGTCGATTTGTGCACTACTCCCTTTGGTGACTTTATCATTTGTTCAAGAATGATGGGTGGCACAACTTTGGTCAAAGTTGTTGTCGAACTACTAGGTTGTTCATTAGCCTTGTTATTCGACACCTGTGGATTCCCGTAATCTTTATTCCTTGCCAAAGCATCATTTTGCTGCTTTGAGATAGACAACATAAGCACTTGGGATCGGGAAGCATTTTGATTAGCAACCAATTTGGTTCCCGGGCTTGGAAACGGATCAGTCAACACTGCTAAGGTTTTCGAACTTTTAAAGAATTTCTTAAGCTCAACTTTGTATGGACATTCTCTCGTCCAATGATCCTCATCGCATATATGACACCCCGCAGGGGGTTTCCTTTGCCCAGAAGGGTTTGTAGAAGGCTTTTTAGGAGATGACTCATCCTGCTTCCTTTTTCTCCCTTTCTTTTTCTTCTTGCCCCCTGGTTGCTTCAGTTGTTTTCCCTTGTCAGTCGACACGACATTTACTTTCGAGGCAAGAAGTTCCTCATTTGCATTTTGACTAGAAATCTTACAGGCCTTTTTAGATGTAGCCTTTGTCGATTTCGTGTCTGTCGCACCAATCACGCCATCGATGGCATGAGAGTCATTGTTTGATTTAGGAGGAGGAGGAATTGAGAATTCCGGTCTAGGGGCATCAGGTATTTTATCGTAGAGCGTGCCAGACTGAGTGTAAATCAATTCCAAATATTGCGCGCGAGCGATAACTTTCTCTTCTGTGACGACTCCCCCTTTTGCCACATCTTCCGTGATGGAAGGTAGTAATGACTTGATAAACCATTCAGCTAAAAGCTGATCAGGTACATACGTTTTTACCATTCTACGACGACGTCGCCACTCATGTATATGATCATATATGTGAGTGGCTGTCGTTTGTTTGAAGTTGGTAAGGAGTTCCGTTCCCGTTTCATACCTTATCGGTAATTGAAAATGGGTTAAAAAGGTTGTGGCTAGGGTACTGAAGTTGTCGAATGAAGCTCTAGGCAATTCGATATACCATTTTGCTGCCGGACCAGTTAGCGTCCTCTGAAAAAGGCGAAGCCTAATCGAATCATCGTTTAGGGTGTTTGATGAACACGACAGATGAAAGGTCATCACATGATTCGACGGATCTTCACCCGGATTTCCATTAAATTTAGGAATATCTGATGGAAGTTTATGTGGAATCGTTGGCCACCAAGCGGCATAAGCAATTGGATCATTCATCAGCCGGTTTAGATATGGTAATTCTAGAGTTGCTACAAGGGGCAACTGTTGATTCAGGTTAGGCGAAGCATACCCAGGATAAGATGGAATCGCCTGAGCAGTGGGTCTTTGCATACCAGCATAATGTATTTGATGCTGGCAACTTTGACAAGGTTGATGGGCATAACCATTATAGTATGGTTGTTGATAACCGCTTTGGAAATGCAGTTGCCCATTACTTACAAAGACTTGTTGCTCAGGTCCTTGATATGATTGCTGGAATTGCGGTTGTTGAGATTGAACCAGCCCTGGTTGTTGGACCATTTGCTGTTGTCCAATACTGGATGCTTGACCAAGATGAGGAGTCATAGTACTTGTTTGAGCCTAAGTCGCTCCAGATAAGGAGGCACTACCTTGAGGTTGTGATTGAGTTGTCGAGACAAGAGGTTGTTGTATTGCAACCTGAGAAACTTGGGGTTGACATACAACAGGTAGCGCTTGTACTTGCGACGCAATCACCATACCAGGTATAGTGGGAATATTCGACACAGGGTGGACTGGTTGCATTGAATATGCAACCCTTGGTTGCTGAGGCAGTATTGGTACCCAACCACTGGATGTAATTCCAGTTTGACCTGAACTTTGTTGTAAACTCCCATATGGTTGTTCTCCGGGAGGGAACAATGAAAAGGCATACTGCCCTCCATTTGGTGGAAATCCAGTACTTAAAGGGTATATTGGCCTTTGAAGGCACATTGGATCGATTTGTTGAGTTTCAACATAAGAAATACCAGATGATAATCCGGATGAAGAAATAGGAACTGACCATGTCGTCGAAACAGTCCCTGATTGGACTCCGGCTTGTTGTTGATAACTTGCCGGGACAGATGATATACCATCGAACATCATTGGAGTAGTAGCAGGAGGCTCTGCCGCTACTGCGTCGGATGACACAGTCCTGGATGTTGACGGTTGTTCAGACATATCTAGTCTATCCAAAAGATTTTCTAGCGATTCTACAAGAACTTGCGATGAAAAGAGACTAACTTCGAAGACCAACGAGGGAATGGTGATGATTATTCCGTTTAAAATAAATTTTAGACGCTTTGACACAACTTGTTTTTTCAATTTTTAAGAGTCGAGAAAAAACAAAAGATGACTCTAGTCTCCTTCGATTTTTAATGAGCCTGAAGTGACAAGTGCTCAGATGGACCTTTTCCGTTAAGGAGTCTGAAAAGGAACGAAAGGGACTGCTCTGGAGGTCTAGGTAGAGGGAGTACCAAACCAATCACAAAACTGCAGAATACTTTTTACGGTATGGCAGTCAATCTTCCCGAATGCTGTGTTCGGTGCATTGCGATCAGTAGGGCGGCCGACACGGCTTCCTATGGATAAAGGTTTTATGCCTATAGGGGTCTCCCAATATATACTCGACGGTACGTGGGAGCACAAGTCCGTACTGGCACTTATCGTCTCAAAGTGGAGGAATCACCCAACCATCAGTGAGGACAACAGTTACCAGGCTTTACGACGCCGAAATATGTCTCTAGCCTAGACCTCTAAATGTTGTGCGTTAAGTTACAAAGCGTTGTTAAGTTCATTGAATTTATTTTAGGTTGATCTTTCTTATGAAGTTTGCCTTTTGGGTTCACCAAGAGATGTAGATGTAATTCCTAAAATGCAATCTAAAGATGATAAGCAAGCTTTTATCTCTTTTTAGAAATGAAAATCCTAGCTATAAGGGGAAAAGAAAGACACAATCTTTTCTCAAAGAGCAAAGAGCACACTGTAAATGCACTTTTCCTAAATCAAGCCAAACAGACTGTCAATATGCAAATGCACATGTGCATGTATTTGTTTTTCACTTTCTTAATATTGATGCCTAAAAAGAAAGTTGTTGTACAAATTTGAATTCGTTTTCAAGTGAAAAACACAAACAAGCTTCTTTTCGAAATCAAAAGGTATAGACGATTACAACACTTTATGATTTTGAAATAAATACTTGTTTCGACACTAGAAATTTACAAATTCAAGCCAAAGGCAAAATTAAAAGCATAATCAACTGTCAACAGCAAATAAACTTTCTCCTAAGATCAAAATCGACACTTGCGACAGATCTAAATCAAAGGACGACAGTATGGCTATTCTACTTTTGCAATGGGAAACTGTAAATGACGCAACAAACACACAAAAACACATACAATTTCTTTTATACAACTGAGGCGGAATTAAGGCAAAGAAAAGGGGCTTTTAAACAGACACACACACTGATCACAGGCTGCAAAAATCAGAGACAAAACTGAAAAAATTGAGCAAAGAACCTCAGCTGCACAAGGCTAGGCTGATCAACGCATCTGCTACACAGAGAAACTGGATTGCAACGCAGGTAGCCCTCTCGGGAACTGCGTTGAAATGCAGAATCTCTTCACAGCACCTGCGCTGGGGCAGAAACAAGAATTCTATCCGGGTTCTGGGTCACTGTTTGCAGTTTGATCTATGGTTTTTGGCCGAGTAAAAGCAATCAGTAATGCACAATCAGAGGGTTGATTTAAAAGAGGTTTAAGAGCTATCACAAAGGGTAATCAGATCATTTGTGAATCAGCTGTTCAGATCATAAACAGATCCAGTGAATGGATTGAAGTAGCATATGTCTACTTTGCATTTGTAAATGGCAAATGCAGTTCGATTCGTTACTTCTAAGTTTATGAGACGAACAATCAAGAGAAACACAAACAAACTAACTAGACACGATCCCCAGCAGAGTCGCCATTTTGTTAACGGGAAAAGTGTCTATTCAGAACGACCCTAACCCACTGAGGTGTGACAGTGACCTCAGAAACAAACAGGGAAAACTACTCTTGTATTCTCCTTTATGAACTATAAATGAAGAGGAATAGGATGAACCAACCTGTGTCTTGCGCTAGTCCTTTGATCCAATCTCTCTCCTCTTTGACAGCTTCCAGCTACCTGCTCCCTTACTTGCCCAGCGTCACCAAGTTCTTGCAAGTTCACAGAAGAAGGAAACTACACAAAGACATGGATTTATGTTCATAAAAAGCTTAGGATCAGATTTAAGCTAAACATACAAATATAACAATCATCAATGATATACAAGCATGTATGAGAAACTCAAATAGTTTTATTGATAAAACAAGAAGATCCAGGAGGAGTTACAACCGATGATCACTGATCAAGCATCAACCTCCCAGCATAGAATCCCCTCTTCACCTCCAACAAAGCATAAATCACCCAATACTCTGATATCTATCTCAAAACCAACAACAATTCTCTGCAATGTACAAAATTCCAGCCTCTGGATCTCTTGGTGAGGGATCCATATATAGATGTATGCAAAGAGGATGAGTCAGCTCATGAATTGATTAGTGGCCTCTCTCTGTCAGTTCTTGCTTCCACTTGGAGACTGAGAGCCTCTTACTCATCACTGGTCGAATTCAGTGAGGCAAGTGTCATTGGAGAAGATTCTGGAAGCTTCCATTGTCTCTCCACCTCGTGGAATGACTCTGCCACTTGTCATTTCCTGCTCAACGCACCCTGGTAGTGCATTCAAGTGCGTTGCAACGCACCTAGCCAGTGTATTTGGGTGCTTTGCAACGCAGCTAGCTAGTGGAGCAGCTGAAATGATCCTGATTTGACTAGTTCTGAGCAGTTTCTGGTGGAGAACTTCTGGGAGAAGATGTAATTTGTTGACCTTGTTTCTTTAGGAGCTGGAACAACACTTTTAGGGACTTAGGATCCCTTGGTTTATGGACATTTCATGCTTATAGCTGTAAGGCACAAAAATGTCTATTATTGGTGATGATAATGACCCTCAAGGTACAATTCACGTGGTGTGAATAAAGGACTTGGCGTCGAACACCACGCAAAACCTTTCGGTCGAAGGTCATTGATGTATACCTATCGTCGGAAGTGAGAAACTTGCCATTGAGGCATGTAAGCTTCAAAGTACTGAATGGGGTGTTCCTAGATCAACTTCTTGGATAATGAGCTGATGTCGACAAGAAGCAATCCGTCAAAGGAGGGCCTTAATGAATCCCACATAAATGACACGGAACGGAGCAAATGATTTTGATAGAGGTGAAAACGATATGATGATATATGGTTCAGGGTGGCGGTCATGAAAGAATGAAGTATAATGTATGGTAGTGGATGGGACACGGGTGACTTCTCTGGATGACTTCTCTTGAACATGTCGGCGACACTTATGTGATGGATTGGTAGCATTTACCCCAAATGTGGATGGTATGGTGTGACCATGGTGATGTGACCAGTGAATGAAACAACCCAACCCGACTCAGGCACGGAGTGGAAGTGTCATGTTCAAGAGCGACTTGCTACCAATAAAGTTTCTTTGAGTTTTCTTCCCAATTTTTCCCCAGTCATTGCTGACCAGTACCTCTTTATTTTTGTCAAGCTTGAGGAGGATAACATATGCTTGTTCTATAATTTTCCCTTCGGGCAAACCCATCGCTATGTTTTAACAAGCCTAGCGATAGTGAAACTCGTTCTCGCCTAAAGACAAGTTTGTCGCTATTAATCTTTTTAACGAGTCTAACGACAAAGATAACTCGGTCCTTTTCATTTTTAGAGAGTCTGAAAAGGTACGTAAAGGTAACTCCAAAGTTCCTTTTTCGTCATCTAATCCCTTAAGTCCGAAAAAGTATAAAACAATACAGAAGGGATGAGTTTTCGATAGTTTTAACGAGCCGAACAAAACAAGCGCTCAATCTTTTTGTGCAATAATCCCTCAGGTCCAAAAAATTAAAATCTAGAGGAGGGATAGCACTTCCGGTCGCTTTAATGAGCTGGAAGGCCAAAACTCGACAATCTTTTCATATTTTACGAGTCAGATGAAAAGAGCTTAAAGAAGACTCGTCTTTTGAGGAACGAGTGATAAAATGGGTAGCAGCTAATTCCAGGTAAGGTTTGGAATTTTCCAATCACGGTAGTGTCACAAGGATGGCTAGTGAAATCACTCTTCGCAGCTGTTCCTCAAAATGGGTAAACAATCAAATGGAGGCGAATGATCGGCCAATGGAAAAGTGGAGGTGACGGTGCAAACACGACCAAGGCTTTAATGGCTGAAATGCTTCTTTCACGGTGGTTATTTACCGGGGAATAGTTCATTTTTTAACGAGCTTAAACGCGGGTGGAAACATTTAATGGCTGAAGTACTACATTCACGGTGGTTATTTACCAGGGGATAGTTCATTTTTGGAACACTTGTTCTAACTTTGATAGGAGACTTGGATCCGGTTAAACGAGTTCGCTTTGTCCGTACTGGTTTCGCTTCCGGAGACAAAGACGGTTGACTCGTAAGCCTCCGTGAACGACGGGGTTTCAATTGACTTTCTTCCACGATTGTGGATTACTCGATCAACTAAAATAAAAGGGAAAGTATGTTTCTGTATTAAATGAATTTTAGACGCTTTTGACACAACTTGTTTTTTCAGTTTTTAAGAGTCGAGAAAAAACAAAAGATGACTCTAGTCTCTTTCGATTTTTAATGAGCCTGAAGTGACAAGTGCTCAGATGGACCTTTTCCGTTAAGGAGTCTGAAAAGGAACGAAAGGGACTGCTCTGGAGGTCTAGGTTGAGGGAGTACCAAACCAATCGCAAAACTGCAGAATACTTTTTACGGTACGGCAGTCAATCTTCCCGAATGTTGTGTTCGGTGCATTGCGATCAGTAGGGCGGCTGACACGGCTTCCTATGGATAAAGGTTTTATGCCTATAGGGGTATCCCAATATATACTCGACGGTACGTGGGAGCACAAGTCCGTACTGGCACTTATCGTCTCAAAGTGGAGGAATCACCCAACCATCAGTGAGGACAACAGTTACCAGGCTTTACGACGCCGGAATACGTCTCTAGCCTAGACCTCTAAATTTTGTGCGTTAAGTTACAAAGCGTTGTTAAGTTCATTGAATTTATTTTAGGTTGATCTTTCTTATGAAGTTTGCCTTTTGGGTTCACCACGAGATGTAGATGTAATTCCTAAAATGCAATCTAAAGATGATAAGCAAGCTTTTATCTCTTTTCAGCAATGAAAATCCTAGCTACAAGGGGAAAAGAAAGACACAATCTTTTCTCAAAGAGCAAAGAGCACACTGTAAATGCACTTTTCCTAAATCAAGCCAAACAGACTGCCAATATGCAAATGCACATGTGCATGTATTTGTTTTTCACTTTCTTAATATTGATGCCTAAAAAGAAAGTTGTTGTACAAATTTGAATTCACTTTCAAGTGAAAAACACAAACAAGCTTCTTTTCGAAATCAAAAGGTAGAGACGATTACGACACTTTATGATTTTGAAGTAAACACTTGTTTCGACACTAGAAATTCACAAATTCAAGCCAAAGGCAAAAGTAAAAGCATAATCGACTGTCAACAACAAATAAACTTTCTCCTAAGATCAAAATCGACACTTACGACAGATCTAAATCCAAGGACGACAGTATGACTAGTCTACTTTTGCAATGGGAAACTGTAAATGACGTAACAAACACACAAAAACAAATACAGTTTCTTTTATACAACTGAGGCGGAATTAAGGCAAAGAAAAGGGGCTTTTAAACAGACACACACACTGATCACAGGCTGCAAAAATCAGAGGCAAAACTGGAAAAAATGAGCAAAGAACCTCAGCTGCACAGGGCTAAGCTGATCAACGCACCTGGTACACAGAGAAACTGGATTGCAACGCAGGTTGCCCTCTCGGGAACTGCGCTGAAATGCAGGAACTCTTCACAGCACCTGCGCTGGGGCAGAAACGAGAATTCTATCCGGGTTCTGGGTCACAGTTTGCAGTTTAATCTATGGTTTTTGGTCGAGTAAAAGCAATCAGTGATGCACAATCAGAGGGTTGATTTAAAGGAGGTTTAAGAGCTATCACAAAGGGTAATCAGATCATTTGTGAACCAGCTGTTCAAATCATAAACAGATCCAGTGAATAGATTGAAGTAGCAGATGTCTACTTTGCATTTGTTAATGGAAAATGCAGTTCGATTCGCTACTTCTAAGTTTATGAGACGAACAACAAGAGAAACACAAACAAACTAACTAGACACGATCCCCAGCGGAGTCGCCATTTTGTTATCGGGAAAAGTGTCTATTCAAAACGACCCTATCCCACTGAGGTGTGACAATGACCTCAGAAACAAACAGGGAAAACTACTCTTGTATTCTCCTTTATGAACTATAAACGAAGAGGAATAGGATGAACCAACCTGTGTCTTGCGCTAGTTCTTTGATCCAATCTCTCTCCTCTTTGACAGCTTCCAGCTACCTGCTCCCTTACTTGCCCAGCATCACCAAGTTCCTGCAAGATCACAGAAGAAGGAAACTACACAAAGACATGGATTTATGTTCATAAAAAGCTTAGGATCAGATTTAAGCTAAACATACAAATATAACAAACATCAATGATATACAAGCATGTAGGAGAAACTCAAATAGTTTTATTGATAACACAAGAAGATCCAGGAGGAGTTACAACCGATGATTCCTGATCCAGCATCAACCTCCTAGCATAGAATCCCCTCTTCACCTCCAACAAAGCATAAATCACCCAATACTCTGATATCTATCTCAAAACCAACAACAATTCTCTGCAATGTACAAAATTCCAGCCTCCAACCTCTGGATCTCTGGGATGAGAGATCTATATATAGATATTTGCAGAGGTGTGAGTCAGCTCTGGGTTTTTGATTAGTGTCTTCTCTCTGATAGTTCTTGATGCCACTTGGAGATCTCATTGATCTCTTACTCATCCTTGGACGATTTTGAGAGGCAAGTGTCCCAGGAGAAGTTTCTGGAAGATTCCATGATCATCCACCTCGCAAACTGTCTCCGCCACTTGTCTTTTCCCGTCCATCGCACCCTCACAGTGTATTTAGGTGCACTGAAACGCACTTCCCGTGTGTACAAGTTGCGCTGCATCGCAACCTGGCCATGGAGCAAGTGCACTGATCTAGTTTTGACCAATTTTGAGTAGTTTCTGGTGGAGAACTTCTGGGAGAAGCTGTAATTTGTTGACCTTGTTCCTTTAGGGGTTGGAACAACACTTTTAGGGACTTAGGAGCCCTTGGTTTATGGACATTTCATGCTTAGAGCTGTAAGGCACAAAAATGTCTATAACAAAACTCGATTGCCACCGTCTCGTTACATTGCTGTAGACGGTTAAGGTAAGCTATCCATCCTACCCTTGCTAGGATTTCTCGTGCGGCGTCAGAGACCATTAACACCTGTGGCTCACTGCGAATTGATCTTCCTCCCATATTATTCATGCTTAGCACACTGTAAAAACATAGAGACGATGATGGAACAACAGGCTGTTCAAATTTTTAGCTCACTGTTAAGAAAACACAGAGAAGATGATGGAACAACAAGCTGTTCAAATTTTTAACTTACTGCTAATTTTTGCAGAGAAAAACACGGAAATGGCATTGGAACAGCAAGCCATGCATATTGGGAAACAAAATACCGTTAGACTTGCTATTCCTGAGTTTTGGTGAAGTCATAATACCTCCGAATAATGGGCTGACATGTATGCCAACGAATTATGGAGATCACCCGCGCCCCCCTGTAATGTGATAGGCCGTCCTTGGCTGTCAAATAAAGGAGTAGCATGCTAAACTGCAATCGTACAGTGGAATAAAGGAACATCATATAGATATATGACATGTTTACAAAAATGAGCGGATTACCGAAATCGAGGCGTATGATAGAATCGCTAATAAATATGGAAATGCCATGATATGATGCGAAAAATGGAGGATAGGACAGCTGACGTGAATAAAAGTTCTTATGCGGTCATTATCCACTTTAACCGTCATGATTGATTTGTAAATGATTTTCATGTATCAAAGGTTTGAAAGGGTTATATACATAATCTCATTTGAAATCACTATAAATATATAAGAAGAAGGGTTTTATAATGACTATTGGTGTATAAGAAATATGACTTCAATACCATCAACAGAGCTTTGTTGCCCACAGGTGTTCATAACCTTGACAGAGTTGCTTATTTCACCCTTGGAACCATAATCCTTTGTGTATGCCTAGGAAAGTGCTGTACAATGTCAGAATGGAGGCCATTGTGCTAGCTTGGTAACTAGATGAATCACAATGCCATTCACCAGGAAGGAGTGAAAGGTGAACAGGCCAGCTTGTGATGAGACCTCCTGTTCCAAGGACTTTTTATTTTTCTGATGTGCCTCTTGGATCATATCCATGGTGTGGTGGCCATAGTGGGAATGCCACTTCAATTTCTTCCTTAGGATAATGGTAGGTTGGCTCTTGATGAGACCCCCTATCCTTCATCTAACAAATCATGTTAGTAATCATATAGATATACATTTTTCTTTTTCTTCTTTTCTTTTATATAACACTTTTCCTATTTATGTACAGAGGGTGGCTCAACACTCCTTAAGAGTAGGGATGGTGGAAGAAGTCTGAACATCTCAATAGAGAAAAATGTGCCCTTATTCTTATTCAATAATAATGATCAAAGAGAATTACGGGGATTAGGAAGAACCATCATGATAAAAATAATCAATCATATTGGTATTAGTGAAAATAATGACAACAAAGTGATATAAATAATTGCGTCCTTTCCTCTTTTCTCTTATCAATTCAAAGCAATTTCTTTTAAAGATGACAATTTTTCTTTGATTTGCTGATTTCAGTATCCTCTGGTTTTTGTATTCTTTCATAAATGTATGGTTGTACCTTAAATGACCATCACTCACAAAAATCCTCTAGAATGGTGAAACACACATACACACAAAAAGAAGAAAAATGCACTCAAAAAGTGCTGTTCTTTAGATGGAACAACTGTTGTTTCTTTAGAGGGACAACAAAAGAATATTTGCACACAAAAATCGCACGTAAAAGGAAAAAAACATGCTTGAAGCTGCTGTTCCTTGAGAGGAATAGCCGTGGTTCCTTGAGAGGAACAACAATGGCTCCTTAATCGGAACAACAAATAAAGCAAGCGCAAACAAAAGGTGCGGAAATTCTGTTCCTTCGGAAAGGAACAACAAAAAAACGAAAGTGTTGTTCCTTCGAAAAGGAACAATAGAAAAACGAAAGCATTGTTCCTTCGGAAAGGAATAACAGAAAAACGAAAGCATTGTTCCTTCGGAAAGGAACAACAAAAATGAAAGTGCTGTTCCTTCGGAAAGGAACAGCAAAAACGAAAGTGTTGTTCCTTCGGAAAGGAATAGCAAAAACCAAAAGTGCTGTTCCTTCGGAAAGCAACAACAGAAAAATGAAGGTGTTGTTCCTTCGGAAAGGAACAACAGAAAAACGAGAGTGCTGTTCCTTCGGAATGGAACAACAAAAACGAAAGCGCTGTTCCTTCGGAAAGGAACAACAAAAACGAAAGTGCTGTTCCTTCGGAAAGGAGCAACAAAAATGTGGATGGCTGTTCCTTCGGAAAGGAAGATAAAAAATGCAGAAGTGTTGTTCCTTCGGAAAGGAACAACAAAACGTGAAAGTGCTGTTCCTTCGGAAAGGAACAACAAAATGACGAAAATGCTGTTCCTTCGGAAAGGAACAACAAAATGCAACGATGCTGTTCCTTCGAAAAGGAACAACAAAATGGCGAAAATGTTGTTCCTTCGGAAAGGAACAAAAAAATGCAAAAGTGTTGTTCCTTCAGAAAGGAACAACAAAACGACGAAAATGCTGTTCCTTCGGAAAGGAACAACAAAACGTGAAAGTGTTGTTCCTTCGAAAAGGAACAACAAAAATGAAAAATTGCAGAAATGTAGAAATCTGTACAAAAAGTAATTTACACAAATAGAATAGAAAAAGCTATGTACAAAATTTAAAAGCGATCAAATTATTTAGTGAACCGAAGGCGAGGAAGTGTTCTCTTCCTCAGCTAGAATCTGCATGTCAGAGTCTTCCCGGAGTTGCTGGTAAAAGGATTCCCGAGTAAGCAGTTTGCGGTACAGTCGAACTTGGTGGCCATTTGCTTTAAAGGTATGTCCAGATCCGTCAATGGTAGTTAAAGTAATGGTACCATTATCATGCACTTTCTGGATTTCATACGGTCCCAGCCAGTGAGTTTGAAGTTTCCCCGGAAAATCCTGAAACCTGGAATAGTATAGGAGTGCCCAATCTCATTCGTGGAAGACTTTCTTTTTGATGAGGGCGTCGTGCCATTTTGATCTCTGTTGTTGGATTAATGTAGTATGTTAAAGAGCCGAGAGCCTGATTTCATCTAGCTCATTCATTTGCTATAGTCTATTAATCTGGGCCTCACTTAAATCTAGACCGACTTCTTGTGTTGTTCTGAACGTTTGTATTTCAAACTCTATTGGAAAGATGGGTTCCTTTCCGAATACTAGTTGATATGATGAATAATCGGTGGTGTTTCTCCATGTTGTTCGGTATGCCCATAAGGCTTCCGACAATCTTGTAGCCCAATCGCGTCTATGTGACGCAATGGTTTTTGTTAGTATTGCTTCTATTACTTTATTCGTGCTCTCTACTTGGCCATTTGCTTGCGGGTGGTATGGAGTGGTCATCTTGTGCTGAATATGATAGTTTTTTAATGCTGCAACAATTTTATTACCAGCAAACTGTGGTCCTTCATCCATGATTATGTCTCTTGGGAGGCCATATCGCACAAATATCTGGAACAAGAAATGAATGATGGAATCCTCTGTAGCTCTTGGAAGTGCCTTTGCTTCAACCCATTTGGTCACATATTCTGTTGCTACCAAAATATATGTTTTCTAGTTTGATGATGGGTTGATCGACCAACAAAATTGAGCGCCCAACGCTCAAATGGTTTGATGACTAGCTGTGGGTTCAAAGGCATTTCGTCAGACTGTCCAGGGCGTCCTGCTCTTTGGCAACTATCACAGGCTTGAACAAATTTCTTCGCGTCTTTGAAGATTGTGGGCTAGTAATACCCTATTTGCAGAACTTTGTGACCAGTTCTTCGATCTGCGAAATGTCCGCCACACGGTCCATCATGACAGGCTTTCAGAATGTCAAATATTTCATCTTCACGGACGCATCTTCTGATGTGCATATCTGCCCTTGTATGAAATAGGTAGCCCCCAATCCAAGAAAATCGGGTACTACGCTGCACAATCTGTTTTCGTTCATTGGGGGTCAGATGCTTTGGTAATTTTCCTACTGCTAAATAATTTGCAACATCAGCATACCAGGGTGTTTTGACAGTAACAACGAATAAATGTTCATCTGGAAATTGATCTTCGACTGCTGCTGCGTCCATTGGATTCAGAATTCGTGAGAGAAAATCAGCTACAGGATTCTCTTTCCCAAGTCGATCTTTTATTTTAATGTTGAATTCCTGCAATAAAATCAACCATCTTGTTACTCTACTGTTTTTAATTGGTTTATTTTCTAAATATTTTATAGCAGAGTGATCTGTGTTTAAAACAACAGGATATCCAGTGATATAATGCCTAAATTTATTCATAGCATGTATTACAGCTAAAAATTCTTTTTTCAGTAACAATATAGTTTAGCTCAGCAGGAGACAAATTCTTGCTAATGTAATAGATTGCATATGGTTTTTTGTCTTCTTCCTGCCCAAGGATTGCTCCAATAGCTGTGTCTGAAGCATCTGATGAAATTTGAAATGGTAGGTCCCAATTTGGGCCTCTGAGCACTGGGGCTGTTGACACAAGCTTTTTCAGATCCTCAAAAGCACGGTCACATTTATCTGTCCAAACAAAATCAACATTCCCTATTAGTGCGTATAGAGGTGCAGCTATTTGAGAAAAATGTTTTATAAATCTCCTATAATAACCAGAAAATCCAAGAAAACTGCGTACCTTTGTCTGTGTGGTAGGAGTAGGTATTAACAAAATTATTTGAATTTTGGTCGGATCTACCTGTATTCCAACTGCTGAGATATAATGACCTAGGATGAGTCCTTCAGTCATCATCATATAGCACTTTTCATGGCTCAAGTAGAGCCTGGTGGCGATACATCGTTGCAACACCTTTTCCAATGTGTCTAGTGCTGGGTTGAAATCATCTCCGTATGGTGTGAAATCATCCATGTATACTTCGAGCCCTTCATTTATTAAATCTGAAAAGATGTTGAGGATAGCCCTTTGAAATGTGGCAGGGGCATTGCATAGGCCAAAGGGTAAGACTCTGTAGGCAAACGTTCCCCAAGGACAGGTAAAAGTGGTTTTGTCCTGGTCTTCAGGGGCAATCTGAATCTGATTGTACCCACTGAAGCCATCCAAGAAAGAAAAGAATTTCTTTCCTGCTAATGTATCTAATACCTAGTTAATGAACGGAAGGGGAAAGTGGTCTTTCTGGGTTGCTTTGTTTCATTCTATATAATCTACACAAATCGTCCACTTTCCATTCTTCTTTGGCACCACCACTAGCGGAGAGACCCATTTGCTATCGGAGATTGGATATATATAGTTTACATCCAAAAGTTTTTTTAATTTAGCTTTCACAATGTCTTTTAGGTGAGGGTTAAGTCTCCGTTGGGGTTGGCGAACAGGTCTCGCATATTTTTCTGTATAAATGTGGTGTGTACATAGCTAGGGATAGATTCCCTTCATGTCCAGATAATCCCATGCAAAAGCTTCCTTGTATTTTCTCAGTAGTTGGACTAGCTTTGCTTCTTGTTCGGGAGTCAGGTTATTATTGATGTTTAAGGTTTTTCCTGGCCCAATCTCTATAGTTTTTCTATTTGAAACAGAGGTAGTGGGTATTGTCTGATCATGGGAACCTTTAAGAGGATCTTCTTCCAGTTCATTGTCAAATTCTGCCTCTATCATGTGACATTGTACGTGGGATCTGGATTCAGCTTGGTTAATGAAGTTGTTAATAATATCATCCTCTGTTTGATCTTTGAAATCGAGGGCATCTTCTATGGTTAATGGGGATCTAATGTTTTCGGTGAGGTATGATACAGGATGTTTGTTAGTTTTTATTATTGTTATACTTGGCTGAGCTGGAGGGTCTAGGGCTAGATTCTTGATGTTATTCCCTCTAGTTATGGTCATACTGCCTTGTCGGCAGCCAATGTAAGCATCAGCGGTTGCAAGCCAAGGTCTGCCTAAAATTAACAGATGTCCATTGAGTCGGTTTTTGGGGTTTATTATCAGAAAGTCAGCAGGATATTCCCAGGAATCAACGGATACCATGACATCATGTAGTGTGCCTTCTGGCCTAACCACTAATCGGTCAGCCAGTTCTAATAAGGTGGAAGTTGGTTCTACTGATGTAATGCCCAGTTTTTGACAAGTGGTGGTTGTTAAAATATTAATTGCAGCCCCTAAATCAACTAAGGCATTTGAAAAGGTTTGTCCATTGATTTGCACTATCACTATGGGATTTCCTGGGTCTTCATATTTGATGGGTGCTTCTCTTCTTGATAACAGATCAGATAGGGTGCCAACTACTTGGACTGTTGGGTTATTTGTTATTCTCCTCCTTGGTTTTTTTATACATAGCTCTTTGATGGTCTTTGCATATATTGGGATATCTTGGATAGCTTGGAGGAGTGGGATTTTTATGTACAAATTCTTCAGTTCTCCCAGAATATCAAAGTTGGGATGTTCTATAGGGTGCGGTACGATTAATCGTTCTGGGAATGGGGGAGAAGATGTGGTTGCTTAGTCATGAGTCTGTTGTCTGAACACATCTTCTTCTTGTAATGGTTGTTTTGTGGGTAATTGGTTTTCAACTTGAACATTTTTATCTCCCTCGGTTTCTATAATGCACCTAATTGAAGGTCATTGCACTCCCTTAGATCGGTTTCTAGTTTTGGTGTTTCAATTATTTGAACAATTTGAACTGGTCTGTTATTTGGGTTCGGGTTGGGTTGGGCTGGGAATTACGGTCTTAAGTTGGACTGGGGGTTTTGTTGTAGTGTTGGTAGTGTAGGTTGAGGGAGTGGAATGGTTACTACTAGCTGATTCATTGGTCTTTGCCAGTTTGTCTGCCAGGCTTGACTCTGCGAAGTGGAAGGGGACCATTGCGTTGGATACACATTGTTTTGCCAATATGGTGGAGCGTAGGGAAAATCTGGCCAATTAGATTGGCTTGCTTGATTCGGTCATGGTGATGATGAAGGAAATGGTTGTTGTGACCAATTTGAGAAGGGAGGTTGATTTTGCCACATTGTATTATATTGTTGAGCATGATATTGTGGAGGTTGGAAAGAAGAAGATGGATCAAGGAACATACCTGATTGTCGCGGTTGCCATTGATGACACTGATTAAGTAGGTACACCAGTTTTGGTTCTTCTTCCGCTTCTTTGTATACTGCTTTCAAACCAGGAAGTGAGGGGCAACTCTCCGTAGAGTGGTCTTTTGTACAAATAGCGCAAACTTGAACTGCATCTAATGGGCACTCTTTGTGGCTGTGTTTCTTTCTGCATCTGGGACAGAATATTGCCAGATTTTTCTCTACTTCTGCTTGTTTATGTTTCACTTGCATAATATTGAGATGTGTTGTTAGAGTCCCCAATATATCAGTTTTGAAATTTTCTAGTAAATTTCCAATTTCTGCGCGAGTTACTCCTTCTCCAGAGATCTTGTTGTCCCTTGTAAACCTGTCATGTTCTGCTGGTTTTAGCCTTGTGCTGCCTCGTGAGCTCCTGATACATAAATCAATGATGTTAGCAAAATATTCTTGATAGATGTCTCCTTTTCCCATAATATTCAGTGTTTCAATCCATTGTTCCTTCATGCCTTTAATTAATGTTGTTTTTAACACATTGTCAGGTAAGGGTAATGATGCATAAGGAGATCTTTGAAGATTATACTGAAAACGTTCAACATATTCTTCTAGTGTCTCATTAGGTCTAGCTACCATCTGAAATATTTCATCCTTTAACTCTCTGGACCTACAATAATCCTGATATTTCTTCAGGAAAGCACCTTTCATCTAATCCCAGTCATTTATAACACCTCCACCCAACCCCATAAACCATTGTAAAGCAGCTCCTTTTAATGTAGAGGGAAATAGTTTCAGCTTTTGGGGATCGGTGGTATAGTCATATCCCCTGCATAGCACATCGAATTCAAACAAAAATGCATTTGGGTCTTCCGATGTTAGGCCATGAAATGTAGGGATATGCTAGAGAGGAATTGCCTTCATAGGTGCATTGACTGCAGTATCTACAATGGGATATTGTAGTGTGGAGGTTTGGGGGGTTTGCTGGTTCTGGGCCATTTGGTCAAATATGTGCCAATAACCTTCTGGGATTTCTAGGAGGGTATTCCTAGGCTGGTTAGACGGAGCAGGAATGACCTTAACAGGAATGGCCTTAACAGGAATGGCCTTAACATCACTTCCTTTGTCTGGGATGATGAGAGTTCCTAATGTCTGGGGGGATTTTAGCTCTTGAGGTTCTTCAACTTCGTTTGGGCTAATTTTTATAGCACTTCCCTTATCTGGGCTACTTAATGGCTGAATTATTCTAAGAGGAGATCTTGGTTCTTCAATTTCCCCTGTTTCTCCTCTCCCTTCACGGAGATTACTAAGGTCCCCTTCTTGCAATGATTTTGGACTAGAATTCTCAATTTCTTGAAAATCTTGTTCCTCAGTTTGGCTGCGCACCTCAGCAAAGGCTACAAATGGTGATCCTGTGGCTTGAAGGGAACTAGTAGGTTGTCTAGAAGCAGCCTTTCTAGGTCCTACTGAAGGCTGAGATTCTACTTTTTTAAGGATTTCTTCTATAAAGGTCAATCGGACAAGGGTCACCGGCCCCTTAGCTTTATCAGGCTTGGGTAGTGGTTTAGGATTCTTTTCAGGCTTTTTCTGCTTAGTCATGCACACAAATCAAATGATGATTTCTACCCAAAATAACAACAAATATGTAGGAAAGCGGGCGGGGGAGCAGGGCTGTTACATGCTTCGTACGCAGGTTCTTTCCTTCCGTTTTTAAAACCCAATTCTCTCCTAGCAGGTACTTACACTACTCTCAAAAGAAACAAATGGCTACACTCTTCTCCGGCAACGGCGCCAAAATGTCAAGCAGTAAAAATGGTCTTTTTCACCTCTATTTACCCTACATTAATTATTAATCCAGGTAAGATTTGTTATCTCAAGAGTGTACTCAGTTTGAGGCGGTCACTTGTTAAGAGTAATGTTAGTAGTATAGTGCTTTTACAAAAGTAAATAAATGCTGGAAACAAACTCTAAATGTAATGGAAAGAAATTGAAATGCTTTGTAGCTAAATCATTCATTTAAGAAACTACAACACTCATCAGTCAAGGGTGCAGTAATGATAACTCTTCCCTTTGTAAACTGATGCAAATAAAAAGAAATCAAAGAGAATATCTCCAATCTGGGAAGCAAACAGCAATAGTCAATGTTCACTACAGTTGAAGACCGTTCTGTTCACACCAAAGAAATTACTTGAAATGATAATTCAATTAACAGAAAAGGGAACAACAACTAATCTATTTGAAAAGATTGAACAACAAAGCTTTAACTTACAGAAATGAATTAAGCAGCAATCGTAATATAAAGGAATTAAGTAGCAATCTTTAACTAGGAAATGATTTGAACAACAAACTGAGAATGGAACAACAAACTAAAGTAAGTCTTACGAAATATTGAACAACAAACTGAATCAAGTGTAAACGCACAACGAACCAAATCAAATTTTAACACACAACGAATCTATAATGATGGAATCAGTAATATGAGCTTTAGCATAATAAATATTAACCACGGTGATAAAGAAACAACAATTGCAGTTGCAATGGAACGACAATCCAAATGAACAGAAATCACACTTAGAGGTAAACCGTAGCTAAATAAACAATAATACCGATCTGTAAATGCACAGCAATGTTACTCTGTAAACGAACAATAGTGTTAATCTATAAAGGAACAACAATGTTACACAGTAATGCCAATCTGTAAGGGAACAACAACGTGATACGATTTCAGAATTAACATCATAACATTTTAGTTGCAGAAGATAACATTACTATTCAAATATGAATTAAATATAACAGTGCGAGTAAACGAAATGATAAGGAACAATAGATTACTGAATGAAGCAAGTAAAAGAAATCAAACCACACACGACTTGGAATTGGAAAATAATGGTACAGGAAGCAAGTGCTCCACTAGGCCTAGGCCCTTAGCCTCCAGGGACGCACTGTTGCGGTTACTCCAGAATCAAAGATGGAACAACAACAAAGTTTATGTATTAATCATGAAAACAGAGTTACAGTAATCGCTCTTTAAAGAGAGTCGATGATCAAAGTTTAGTTTGCAACAACAAATTCTATAAAACAACAATAATCCGCCCCCTAGGCTAGAAGCGCTGTCCCTTTTTATAGTGGCCAGGCAGAAAAACCAAAGATACAAATATTCTTAAGGTAGCGATCCCTCAGGATCAAAGGATCCTAAGGGATTCGCCATATCATTATCCTTCAGTTATCTCTTCGTCCTCTTGCGCTGATTTGGTATTTCTTCTTCCTTTTCCTGGCTCATGCGCTCCGATTTGGATTGCCTTGTCTAGATGTGGTTCCCTGTCAAAGGGACATGAGTTGGTTTTGCCTCGTCTTTTCCTTTGAAATGGCGATCTTCCATTTTCTTCATTTTTTGCATAGAAAAAGGTAATGATTAGTTATTTTATGTTACTTAAAAATCTCTTAAACTTTATCATAATCCTTCATCATATGCCATTCAATAATGTAAAGAAGTTACGAATTAAAGGAAAAGATAATGAAATAAGTGGAAATTACATACCTTTTCTAATGCTCAACAATCTCGAAGTCAAACTCGCTAAGGGTGGCCAACCATCTAGCTTGGTTGACATTCAGATTTGGTTGGTTAAAAAAATATCTCAACCCACTGTGATCGCTTATCAATAAAAACCTCCTACCAAGAAGATAATGCCTCCACATATTTTAGGAATGTGTAATAACTTCCAACTCAACTTCATGTGTCACATAATTATATTTGTGCTCATCCAGTTTCTTGGATTCATAGCAAATCACCTGCCCCTCCTACATAAGGACTCCACCAAGTCCTCTTTTGCAAGCATTTGTACACACTATAAACTCTTTTTTTGGATATGAAATCTTAAGAACATGAGTGTTTTTCAACAACTACTTCAATTGCTCAAAACTGGCTACACATTCCTTTGTCCATTCAAATTTCTTACCCTTTCTTTGCAATGATGTAATAGGATATGAAATGCGTGATAATTTACTAATGAACCTCCTTTAGTAACCTGCTAACCCCATGAATGATCTGACTTCATCCACATTCTTAGGAGCTTCCCACTCCATGATGGCACTAATATTTTCTAGATCTAATACTATGCCTTCCTTGGACACAACATGTCCCAAGTAATGTGCCTCTATCTGAAATAAACTGCACTTGCTAAGCTTCGCATACAACTGATGCTCTCTTAGTAATCTAAACATTGCTACTAAATGATCGACATGCTCTTCCTCATTCTTAAAATATATCAAGATGTCAACAATGAATACAATAACAAACTTGTCCAGATAAGGGCAAAACACACTATTCATGAAGCACATACAATTAGCTGGAGCATTATTCAAACCAAATGGAACTACAACAAATGCATAGTGCCCATACCTGGTCCTAAATGCAGTCTTGTAGATGTCCTCTTCTTTGATGCATACCTGATGATATCCCGATCTCAAATCAATCTTAGATAACACTGTTGCACCCTTCAACTAATCAAACAAGTCATCAATCCTCAACAATGGGTACATATTATTGATCGTCACCTTGTTCAAGTGTTAGTAATCAATGCAAAACATGAGAGTACCATCATTATTCTTCATGAACAATATTGGTGCACCCTAAGCGATACACTTGGCCTAATGTATCCCTTATCAAGAATTTCCTGTAGCTACAACTTCAATTATACTAAATCTAGAGTGCTCATCCTGTAAGGTGCCTTTGATGTTGGTGTTGTCCCTGGTACCAACTCAATAGAAAATTCCACTTCCTTGTGGGGAGGAAACTTTGGAATCTTTGTAGGAAACACATCCTAAAACTGCTATAATACAGGGTACCTCTTGAAGATTTCTTCATCCTCAACATCCTTACCCTTATCACTAGAAATATGAACTGAAAACATCACACATTCTTTCCTGTAACTGCACTTAGCCTACATAATTGTGACCATCCTCACTGATGTAGTCTTCTTCTTCCCCTACAAGATTCTCTTTTTCCCATTATCATCTAGACACTCAATGGCCTTGTCATAACAATCTACTTTGATCCTATGAAGATACAACCAATCCATACCCAAAATCATACTATATGATCCCAATGGTAGTACATTCATATGTGTTGTTGTAGGCATACCTTTCAGTTCAAATGCACAAGCTCTTACCAAGTGATGAACTCTCTTCTTGGTACCTGTATCCAATTGAACCAACCAAGACTTTTCATGCACTTCTTTTCTCAAGCCACACTTATCCACCAGGTCAAGATTAACATAAATATAATTATATCTAGGATCAATTAAAATAGAATTAAATCGACCACAGAACTTACCTTCCATCTCAATATAGGATGCCTGGTGATCTTCTTGCTTGTTTTCTATAACTGCATAAATTTGAGGAATGCTGTGATCAACATCCCCAACTATTTGTGCCTCCTGAGCACTATAAATCTAAATCATACCACCTTGGTACAATAAACAGTCCTTCTTGTGATGATATTTGCCACATATCCATTACTACAATGATCCCCTACCATTACCTCTAGTCTGCTACTCTCCAGGCTACGAACCATGTCCCTTCTCAACTACATTGAAATTCTTGTAAGGAACCACATTTTATTTCTCACTTGCATCATGAAATCTTCCCCACTTCAGTGGCCACTTCCCTTTAACTTTCTCATTCCCCTTCAAATCACGCTTAGGCTCAACTTTGCGCTTTGATTGCGCATAATAATGCTTCATCTTTCGGATGACCTCCTCCAATAATCTAGGCTTATCAAACTCAATCCAGTATCTATATGCTACTGGAAATCCACTGATGAATCTATGAATCTTAGCCTTCTCATCCTTGAGGTAAGGCACATA
Source organism: Pinus tabuliformis (assembly GCA_031772625.1). Taxonomy (NCBI): domain Eukaryota; kingdom Viridiplantae; phylum Streptophyta; class Pinopsida; order Pinales; family Pinaceae; genus Pinus; species Pinus tabuliformis. The sequence goes on from CM062815.1 coordinate 837,882,839, forward strand.
CCTCAATAGCTCCAGGAACCTGCTAGTATACTCATCATCTGTCATAGAACCCATCTACAACTCATAAAACTCCTTAGCTCTGTCATCATATTACCTCTCCAACAAGTACTTCTTCATGAAGAGCCTCTCAAACTCATCCCAAATCAATTATTCTTCCTAAATACCCTTGACATTCTTCACATTTTCCCACCAAATACATGCTTTCCCTCTAAGACTGAAGGTGGCTATCTTGGCTTTCGTGTTCTATGAATAGTTATGAAATCTGAAGAATTTATTCATCCCAAACAACTATGCCTCTGCATCTTATGATTTCTTCATCTCTCCACCGAATGTAGGAGGCTTAACTTTCTTGAAATCCTCAGACAATTACTCATCCCTCCTATAAGGATGATGACGGTGATGAATATGATGATGTCTCCTGGATGAGGAACTAGAATGACTCCCATATATACTATTCCTCTTGTCAAGTGTATCAAGTGATCTGTCACCTCTAATTGTATTCCCTCTATCCAACATGTATCTAGATTAAGACCTACTACCATAGGATCCATTAGTCTTTTCTTCCTTCTTTTTTCTGATCCTTAACTGTCCCTATCTCCGAAACTCTGACAAGCTTTCAAGAATCGCTACATTGAATTCTACCTGCTTTTCTTGAGCCCTTTCAAGCCTTTCCTGAGCCTTAACCAACATGTTATTGTCTGCTTTGCAACTTCTGATCTTTTCCCTCAAACTCCTCAATGTATCTACTATACCAGGATAATACCCTCTTCCTTGATGCCTAACTGATCTATAGGGAAAGTCACGAGAACTGTAGTCTACCATTTTTCTTGTCATCTTTGATTTTATTCTTCCTACAAGTGTACCATGTTAGATAAATCAAATAGATACCAAAATCAAATCCACACCTCATTGATGTTTAGGGGAGACTTATCTCTTCTACAAAATCAATCCACATTAACATGTACATGTATAATCATAATCAATATAACACGATCATGCATGGCCATACTAATTGTATGCCATGACCCCATGCATGACAACCATAACCTTGACGTCCAAAATCTTGAAAGCCATAGTCTTGACAATACTAGACTTTACCAAAAGAGAGTGCAACCCACTCTAATACTACCTTGTAACCGCCTCCTCCAACATTTACCCACTTTCACCGAATTCCTAGGGTAAACATGAGTTGAGGGTCACTATGATAAGACTCAACCTCCTATATGACCTTAAGGAAATGGATTTGGAAACTTAATAACTTAATAACTTCCCTTAGGTGCTACAGGACCTCCAGGAGCAACCCAACCCCTCCAGGTGTCCAACCCCTGAGATAAATCTCTTTTTCACTGACCTAGAGCCTCATCCGCTACCTTTCCAAGGCATGAAAGCGATCGTAGGCCTTGAAACACTCACATAGGCCTACTTGTCAGCAACTATGGACTTTTCTAGTCAGTTCTATGCCAGGGATCCCAAATTTTGAGCCACTTTTTCAGGAATAGAACTCAAGCCTCTACCCATAAGTCAGTGAAATTTCCAGAAATGTTGAATGATATATAAATGAAGCTTATAAATAAAAAAATGAACTAGGACTTGACCGACTTGCCCATCCAGGACTGACATTCCGTCAAACACATGGTAAACATGCAACCTACAGGTCATGAATGCATATATGAACATAAGGATATGAAAACTTATCCGAGGTTAAACAAGAAGAACCAATTCCTTCTCAGAATAATTGTCATAACACCAAGTAGGTCATGTGTGTTGGTAGGCTAAATTGCTTCATTTTTAAACCATTTTTCCCTTCAAAACCATAACCTTATACCTCTATTTTAACCTTGCAAACCCCCTTATTCCTGCACTAGTCCAAGAATCGTGTCCCTTCCTGCACTAGCTTTATGTTTCATCTTTAAGGGTTACAAATGTGCTTAATTAATCATTTTCATAGATTTTATGCCTTTAAATATTTGCAACTAATAATTCTCTTCCTAGAAGTATTTGATAGACAATGAATTAATCATCTTGTTAGCATGGTCGAGTGCAGGTAGGATTCCTGCACTGCTGACGAATCTTCAACTACCGTGACAACTCACCACTCCATGCGGACAACGTGTTCTAGAGCGATCAATTCGAGTTGGGCTCAAAGCATAGAGGAAAATTAGGGATATGGTGGAGATTAGGTCGCTGGATGAATACCTAGAATAGCATTTTGTTATAGCCGAAAGGCTTAGCACGAGATGTTATTATTTTTTGTTATAGCTGAAAGGCTTAACACAAATTGTTATTGTTATTTTGTTATAGCCGAAAGGCTTAGTTTGGAATGCTTGCTTTAATTTGGTTACGGCCGTAGGCCTGAATGAATGTATAAAATGTAGGACTCAGATAGAAAATGGTAGTGAGCGATAGATATAGCAAGGATATTGTGATTCTGTCCTTTTGTAATTTTCTTGGTATCGCCCTTGTTCTAGGCTGGATTCGAATTCATGATGTATATTTTCTGATCATTAATAGAAAGGAACTGCACCATGATTTCTCAATCTTGCATTGTAATTCTGTGTTGATGCGTTGATTAAAGAGCTGAGTCTTTACGTTTCCTAAACAGGGAAACGAGCTGGTTGGCTAGGGCCCAGCCAACCCAACTCGTTCTCCCTTGTGTTCTTCTCTTTTTTGATTAAGGTGTGTTAATTACTTTTAATGCAAAGTGTGAAGTAAATAGATGTTTCTTTTATCTTTCTGCAAAGTTTGAATCTGATTTCATTACAGTGTGACGGATCTGTGGTGTGCGAGTTCGATTGAAGTTTAATCTTATGATTTCCTTCTTTGAAGTTTAATCTCGTTTTCTACCTGGATCGTGCAAGCACGCATTCCTGCACTAGTGCATTTATAGTTTCACATATTGATTCTTCCGGTTCATTATAGTAATAGTCTTTTGTTTTTATTTGATAAGTCTTAATGCGATTCTGAAGAGCATGATTTTTATTAAGTTTTATTACGATTCTGAAAAGCGTGATTTCTATTTTGAAGTTATTTTGATCAAAAACACTTCTGAGAATCAGAAACTGAATGCTGTTGTGACACACTGGTCTGTGCCTGCACTTTATACTATTTAGGAAAGATTTGATTCATGGGTAATTATTCTTAAAGGAAATCTTTCTGAGTTAAGAAGGTTATGAATGCAGATCAGTTCGTGTGGATAACTATTACAAGATTGAAGCTTGTTGTAAATGATCTTTTAGATTACATGCAAAAGTTCCTTAATTAAAGAAGAGTGCGCTTTGACTTTGGAAATTAATTCTTGTTTTAGACATTAAGATTAGTTGAAGCATCTTTCAATTTGAGGAATTTATTTTGAAGTTTTGTTCACCTTTGCAAGCTATTTTTCTTAGTTAACACATTCTTTATTTTCTCGAAAGAAGGATTGGAAAACTTGGTTTAGGAACCTCTGTCCCGGTACAGGAATCGATCTCTTGATATAGGAATAGAGTGCTCTAGCCTTGAGGCTTAGAGTTCCTACATGAAGACATAAATCTTCAGTACAAGTGTAAAATATACTCCCAACACCTAAGCTTTGTTCTGGTACTAGTGTAAGCACATTGCAGAAGTATAGGAATAATAACTTAGTACAAGGGAGAAGATCTATAAGGAATCAGATGTCTTCAAGGGTCCAATTATTAATCTGGCACACAACTATACTGAAGATAAACATAGATTCACATTTTCATTGATCAAATATTGTTTGTAAGAGGTTTTGATAACTCCTTTCATTTATTTTCCAGCAAAGTACTTTCTTTCATATTCTAGCACTAGAATATCTTTGGTGTAAATTGCCGGGTGATCTTTTCTTTTTGATTATACAAGGCTATAATTAAGGAAGTAGGAACAGAGTTCGGAAAAGTTCATAAAATTTTTGGCATTTCCTGTGCTTTGTCTCTAAGTTTACGAAACCCCCAGGTTGACAATTAAGTGTTGAAGGAGTTTGCTTGACCACAATTCCTGCACCCAACATTTTGGTGTCGTTTCTAGGGAGGTGATTTGAAATTGGTAAGAAATTTCCATTTTTTGCAATAGGGGTAAGTCTGCTATTATTTTTTCTGCAGTATGTTTCTTTTGTTTTGAGGATTTTACGAGTCATGATTTTCTTTTTCATTGCAACAATTAACAGTTTCTTTTTCTTTTATAAGAATTTGAATTTTGTTTTTGGATTTGATTTTTAAAAAATGAATGCCTAAGAAAGGTAGCAGTCCGAAGCCCAATAAGGGCCGAAAAAATATTGAAAGATCTGAAAAATATTCTCATATTGGACCTTCTTTTGAAGGTAGAAAGTCTAAGTTAACGCAAACTCATCACGTTGGAAAAATGCACCTGGATTCTGGACAAAGTGGTTCAAGTGTGACACAACCTGAAAAGGGGAAGAAGGAGGCTAAAGGTGATTGGAAAGTTCAATTAAGCATTAGTCAACCTTCACCTTCTAGAAGTGGTCCAATTGGAGGCACAACAATGGCTGATCATGAAGACCATGCATAGGGGTTTGGCGAGAACCAGGTAAATGACAAGCATACCACTTTTGATTTCAAATAGTTAACTCAGAAGAGAATGTACAAATGAAGAATATTTCACCTTCAACTCTTCCACACTTTCATGGTAAGGTGCACGAAGAACCAGATTCATTTCTTTTCAAATTTGATATATTGTGTCGAAGTTATGATTATTCTTCTGATGCCCAGAAATTAAAGTTGTTTCGTGCAACTTTCAAGGATTTAGCCTTGCACTGGTTCATGGGACTAGGAGGAAACACTGTAAGTTCTTGGGACCAAATGAAGAGAGTATTTTTGAATAAATATTAGGAATATTGTAAAACTAGAGAAATGCAAGACGAGATCTTCACTATTGTACAAGGTGATGATGAGACTTTGGAGGATTATTTAGAGAGATTTTGTATATACTCCAAAGGTCCAAACACAAATTTGATTTAAGTACTATTCAAACCTTGTTCCTATGAGGACTTATTGAGGATTCTAGACATAATCTGAATTTGTTAGGACAAGGAGACATTGCTCAGAAAACTTTTGAACAAATTTGTGACTTGTGCAGGAAGTTCTCCAGAAACCATCTAGATCCACTAGAGGAGGTCGAAGCAAAACTAACAAACTGGGATCTACAGATGCTATGATCATTGGCTTGGAGAATAATATGGAAAATATGAAAATTGAAATAATGAATACTGTTAAAAAACAAATAGACTCTTTGACATTTCAGCAAGAACTAGAAAAAGACCTAGAGTAATTGTCTATTTTTTGTCCAAAGTGTAGAAAAAAACATCCTTTAAGAGAATGTCTTGCTGATATGAAAAGTGCTAATAAATATGTGATTTTTGTAGAGAACCATGCCACCGAGGATTGCCCCTCCATACTAGGATTAAAAGCTGTACTTGAAGGAGAGCATTCCGAACCTGAGTCCTTACATGCCATGGGAGCACAAAGGAACTGGCCACAGGTAAGTGCAGGTATGGCTCTTGAACCACATTTTTATGGCTATAATGCATCTCCATATTCCTATAATAATAATAATAATCACTCTCAACATTGGCAACATGGGAACCATTTTCATCATGGACAATCCTCTCAACCTTGGCAACAATGATGGAGAGGGCCAAACCATTCATATCATTCCTATCCTTCTCAGATTCCATCATATCCTCCTTCCTATGCACCACACCATATGTCACAACCATTTTTTCCCTCTCTACCTCAACAGAGTCAATCATTGCCACCATTGCCTTTGCCACCACCATTCAAACCACCTCAAGTACCTGCTCAACCAGTATTGAATCCTAATAATAGCGTGGTACAACTGATTCATTAGGTTGGACCATCCCCTCTTCCTACCTATTGAACCTTGCCGGTTGGGTTAAATGAGCTTCAATTGAGATTGGGAAGGGTGATTAAAAAAAAAACAAAAATAGTCCACGATGATTATTGAGCAAAAAAATGAGGAGGTAACTCTTGATCATTTGAAAAATAATATCACCCTTCAGCCCATTCCCGTATCTTAAGATTCACTATCTTCTTCAAACCAGCCCCCTATCCAGAGCGGTTGGTCATGGAGAAGAGTGACCCCAAGTCTACCTTGGCTTCTGAATTAAGGAATCTTTGTATAAAGGTTCCTTTACTTCAGGCTATTCGAGAAATTCCCATATGTACAAAAATCATTCAGGAATTATGTCTTAAAAATCCAGGGAGGAAGAGAGTAGAACCTAGGACCATTCAATTTGTTGGTAAAGCAGTTAAGTTGATGACAGGATGCGTATCGATGGAGAAATATATAGATCCTGGAAACCTAGTTGTTTATATCTAGATAGGTGATATCCTTGTCTTTAATGTATTAATAGACTTGGGGGTGACCATCAATGTGATGACCAGGCAAACCATGGAACAACTTGGGTTGAGCCATATTTGTCCTACACCCACCGTGCTTGAACTTGTAGACATATCTAAAATCAAGCCTGATGGAGTATTGGATGACGTGGTTGTCTCTATAGATTCATGGGAATACCCTGCAGATTTCATTGTGCTTCAGCCAAAGAATCCAGTGGGAGGACATCCTTTGATTCTGGGATGACCATGGCTTGCCATGACTGATGCTTATATTGGATGTCGCTCCGGTGATATGTACATTTCACATGGAGACTCTAGGAAAAAGGTCACCTTATACCCACCTACTAGATCTATTCAGGAACTCAAGGATACCTTATGGTTAGATTATGACAGTAGTGATGAGGAGACCCAACTTATTTCTTCGATTCAACATCATACTGAGTCTGTTCAGGATGGTGAATTGCAATATTTCTTGAACAATCTAGAAACTATGCCTAGTTTTGATACACTTCATCAGATATTTAGTTTGGATTTCCAAGAAAACTCTGATTCCCAACCTTCCTTATCCCCTGCTGTGCCATCATCTTCCTATACTCTTGAGCCTGAGATCACTGTTGTTGAAATTATTCCAGGCAAATCCTTACACATTAGTTCAGACCTGGATTCATCTCAGCAAGAGCAACTCATTACCTTGTTGCAATATCATTTGGATGCATTCACTTGGAGTTATGAAGACATGAAAGGCATTCCTCCTGAGACTTGTACTCACCATATCTATAACTAGGAGGGAGCTCGATCTGTTCGACAACCCCAGAGATGAATGAATCCCGCAAAAAGGGATATTGTTAAGGAAGAATTACAAAAAATCTTAGATGCTAATTTCATCTACCACATTTCTGACAACCAATGTGTCTCTCCATTAGTGATAGTCCCTAAGAAATATGGGAGATGGTGTATTCACATTGACTATCAAGAATTAAACAAAGACACTCTGAGGGATTGATTTCCGCTTCCTTTCATCGATCAGGCGCTAGATGCCATTGCCGGTAAAAGTACTTTTCATTTTTAGATGGATTCAGTGGGTATAACCAAATCCAGATCAAGACAAAACCACCTTTACATGCCCTTGGGGTACATTTGCCTACTGAATGCTTCCTTTTGGGTTTTGTAATGCACCTGCTACCTTTCAAAGGGTTGTGCTGGATATTTTTGCTGATCTTGAATGCGTTGAGATTTATATGGATGAATTTTTTGTGTTTAGTAACTCATTTGATGAAGCTCTTAAAAATTTAGAAAAAGTTCTTTTACATTGCCAAGAGGCCCATCTTGCTTTGAGTGATAAAAAATGTAGATTAATGTGCAAAGCAGGAGTGGTTCTTGGTCATTTGATTTCTAACAAAGGTATTCAAGTAGATCCCACTAAAATTGAAGTTATTATTCGTCTGCCTGCACCGAAAATTCAAAAGGAAGTGAGAGGTTTCCTAGGACATGTTGGTTATTACCGGAGATTCATTGAATTTTTTTCCAATATTTCTACCCCCCTTTTTTGATTATTAGCTAAGGATAGTGAATTCACTTGGTCCATGGCTTGCCAACAGTTGTTTGAAACATTGAAGGAAAAATAAGTACAAGAACCATTTTTTAGAGGACCAAACTGGTCCCTACCATTTCATATTTCCTCCGATGCTTCAGACACTGTTATTGGCGTAACCTTAGGACAAGAAGAGAATAAACAGTCCTATGCTATTTACTACATCAGTAAAAATTCGTCACCTGCCGAATTTAACTATACAGTGACTGAGAAAGAATTTTTAGCCATTATTTTTGCTATGAACAAATTCAGACATTACATTACAAGATATGAAGTTTATGTGCATACTGATCATTTTGCTATAAGATATTTAATGAATAAACCTTTAACTAGCGGTGGGTGACTAGGTGGTTACTTCTATTACATGAATTCAATGTTACAATTATTGATAGGCCAGGAAAGTCTAATGTTGTCGCTGATTATCTTTCCAGATTAAACAATCCTGGCGAAGCAATTCCCATTGATGATGATTTCTCTAACGAACATCTTTTTCATATGTTAGCAAAATCTCCATGGTTTGCTGACATAGCCAACTATTTAGTCGCTGGAAAGACACTACCTCACTTATCCGCTCATGAAAAGCGGAATATTTTCCAGAAAAGTGCTTCATATTCTTGGAACAGGGAGACCTCTTTTACACTAGAATAGATTTTGTTATTCGTAGATGTGTAAGAGAGGAAGAAATGTTTGATATTTTAAAATCTGCCCATGATGAACCTTGCGGCGGCCACTTTGCTCACAAATGAACCGGATATAAAATTTTATGCACTAGCTATTTTTGGCCTTCTTTGTTTAAGGATGCCAGACAATATTTTAGGCATTGTGATAGTTGTCAACGAATGAGTTAGCCTGTTCAAGCCAATGAAATGCCTTTATGTCCTCAAGTTATGATTGAGCCCTTTGAAAAATGGGCTATTGATTTTGTAGGACCCATTAATCCCACATCTTTAAATAAAAAGCATATCTTGGTTTGTACTAATTTTGTTACTAAGTGGGGAGAGGGTAAATCTGTTTCTTTTACCACTGAAAAAGTTGTTGATTTTTTGTTTAATGAAATTTTTACTAGATTTGGTGTTCATAGAGAAATTGTTTTTGACAATGGACCGCAGTTTGTTTCGAACTTGGTATAGGAAGTTATGAATCAATATAAGATTCGACACAAGAAATCTACACTATAAAACTCGCAAACAAATGGCTAGGTGGAATCCACAAACAAGGTGATTGAATCTATCCTCACTAAAACAATAAACATTCATAGGAAGGATTGGGCGAGTCAGTTGCCCGAAGCCTTATGGGCTTATCGAACCAATTGGAGGAACAACATGGGGCATACACCATATGATCTGAAAATGGGGCTCTTAGGCTTCTTGTCTAACCTACAAGAACCTCTCCCACTTCCAAAGCTTTAAATTTTCCCAAGTCTTAATGATTAACCAATGCAGAACTAAGAAATGCTTAAAAATAAGGTGTATGCTTGCATGTGTTTTTAACTGTTTATGTGCTTTTAAAATTCGGTTGTTCGTGCTGATATGTAAATAAATATGGCAATAGACAAACGTAGCAATAAGCAAACACATAAGACAACAATTTAATACGGAGTTCACCCGAAACGCTTGGGCTACGTCTCCTTGAGCTCCAGTGAACTCGACTAGGCTCTCTAGGATTATGGAAACAGTTCTTTTACAAGTTCCCCACTCAACTCCAATGTTTTACACAAAAACATTGGGCTCAGAACACCATCTTATCCCTTGGCTCTTGAAGCTCTTCGACTTTCTGGCTCTGGCTCTAGCTTTGGCTCTGACTCTGGCTCTGGCTTTTTGTCTCGGGCTCTAGTTCTGGCTCTTAGCTCTCGCTCTGGCACTCGCTCTGGCTCTTGGCTCTGGCTCTGGCTCTGGCTCTTGGCTATGACTCTGGCTCTCTCGCTCTCACCCTGGCTCTAGCTTTTTGTCTCGAGCTCTGGTTCTGGCTCTCAGCTCTCACTTTGGCGCTCACTCTTGGCTCTAGCTCTCTGCATGCCTTTGTGAGTCGCTTGACCTCCAAGCAACTCCAACAACAATACCCTGCTGTTAATTGAGCTCTATGGATTTTGAATAGACCTTCGAGTGACTCCAAAGACTCTTTGCGCGTTCAAATTTTGCTCGCTGTTCGCTCTCCTCTATTCTTCTGTCCCCCCTGTGTCTCTGTCAGTGTGTGGCTTTAAGCCATTTGCTTCCTGACTGTTCGTTTCCGCTTTCAGTGCCCTTGTTCCCCACCTTTGTCCATTCGAATCCCTTCTTTTGGCTGTTGCAGTCACTGCATCACGCCTCACAGGGAAGTGGCCACCTATTCTGTAACGGATGAGCGTGTCAGGTTCACCAGAAACACTTGATCATTTGAAACAACTGTTATTTCCGTTTACTCCAAGAATGCCCGCGAAACACGAATCTCTGCCAACTCATCGTCCACGTCGGACTTCAAATCTCATATGATTTAGCCTATTTACCCGTAGAATCTGGTCATCCATCGGGTTGATTCTCTGCCATTGATGTGGGGCCTCCAGATCCTACAGTATCCGTCTATATCGCGCGGGTAAGTTGCTCGACCGTTACTCATGCGATGTAAGCAGTTTTCTCTCTCATCTGTTGGATGCGTGTCACTTGGTGTGTGGCATCACGCTTAACTCTGCCAAACCCGATTACTGCTCGAAGTGCACGCGATATCCTGCCGGTTTCTGTGGAATCCCGCCTCAGATGGAATCGAAACACTTTCTGCTGCATTTCATGATTTTTTGGGTCCGGGCGCATGTGGCTCTCCTTATTCGAGGGGTTTGCCCTGTGTATGCGATTAGCGACTTGTTGCTAATCGCATATCAAATTCCTCCCCCATTGACTCAAACCATCGCTGACTTTGCTAATTCGCAATAGCGCGCAATACCATGGTCCGCCTCTCTGTGCGCTTGATCGACGACCCTCGTTGATCCGCGCTGATTGCAGTTAGCAACTATCATGAAGATTCTTCTGATAAGCTTGATCTTCACAAGATTTTTGATCTTTGGCATAAATTATAGAGAGTTCATGAAGACTTAGAGAGTTTCAGGGTCCATTTTGGATCACGCCTTCCCACTAAAAGAACTTTTGGTCCATCAAAAGATTGATATACTTATCTGAGCAGTAAATGAGAGTAACAACACCCCCTTCTTTCAGCCTCCCTACACTTGCCTTTGCATAGTGCCTCTGAACCAAAATATTTGACCACTTCCCTTCTTGGATGGGTTGGTCGTCTCGGGAAGAACAGTTTTCCTCCTTGACTTCATGTAGAATTTCTGCTGTGAAGTTTATAGAAGGTAGTTTGAACTTCTTTTCCTTGATCCTTGATCCAAGGTGGCTCAAACGAATGTGAAGTACATCTACTCCACAAAAATTTCATTTGTACCTGTTTGAAAAGCTGCCAACAACAATTGTTAACAACAACAGGCATACAAACAACAACTGGATGGACTAACTCCTGCTTCAACAAAGAAACAGATTTCACATCTTGTGAACCCTTCCATGTCTTATATCTACATACAAATGAATGACTAGATAACAAGCCAATAAAACACACCCTTACAACAAATTACTCTTCAAGTCAAGCATGTAGGAAAAAGACCTTTAGGACTATTTTCCAAAAGATGAAACACTTTATCATTATCTCCATTTTAGAGACCAAGTTAACTTCTCCCAAGCCAACACCAAATGCAACTCATGCTCATGCATGCATTCCATCTTTCAACTTTCACTTAAGTACACTGTACTTTTGAAGCTGAAATGGACATACTGTTGCAGCAATAAAGTGAGTTTCCAAATCAACTTCTTTCCATTTACCATTTTGGTAAGATCCTGCAACTTGCATTTATTCCACAAAGAAATGCAAACAGATGCATCAATAGACATGCAGTCTTAGTTGGATAAGAATTATAACCATTTCTTACCAATCCATTTCAAAGGTCCCTCCTTTGTTTGCACATCAGCATCAATATGTGAATCATCCTGAAACACATCAATCATGGAATCTTTATTTCCATCCCTGCCATTTTATTTTTCCACCTTCTCCTTCAGCTTTGGTGGAAGCAGTGTTGGATTCAAAGTCCAACACCTTTCAGTAAGATGCCCTTGCTTATGGCAGTAAGTGCAACACATGTGCATCCTTTTGACAGCATGATTTGCCTTGTCTTGTGGACCTTTGGCTGCTTGCTTCTTTTCCTTCAAAAGTTTTATGTATGTGGCCATTCTCTTCCAACATCTAGAAACATAATGGTTATCCAAACCACAAAAGGAACATGCAATTATTTTTCCATGCTTTACAAAATCAAAAGGACTATGTTTAGAACCAGATTTATACCTACCTCTTTCACCTTTATTGCCTTCATGAGGAGGTGAAGCAAATGAAGAAGTGGCTCCCTTTGGAACACCATCACTTTCTTCAAGGCTGTTAGAGTTTCCACAACTCTTTGGTTCAAGTGTGTGCTTTTGAACACTTGCATCCTACGAATGATGTTTTGAGCTATTGCATTCCTCCTGAATACAATCCTCACACTTTTGAGGTAGAGCACCTGCAATGAAATTCCTTTTTGGAACTATTTCAATGGCCTTCATGGTAGCTTTGGAACTCTCTCCATAAGACTGTCCATAGCCAAGACCCAAATACTTAGGCCTTTCCTCAACCATTATTGGCTCAAAAATACCTTGTGCATGTTTGCCCAATCCTTTTCCTTCATAGCCCATATTGGACATTAGCTTGGAACCTCTGCCTCTGGTATGTTTTTCAAAAGAACCAATATGAGAATTCTTAGAAGAATTTGAAGACAAACATGAATGACTTACCTCTTCTTCAAGCTGATACTTGGCCAAGGATTCTTTGGAAACAAAGGGTTGTGATTCCAACTCATGCATCCTTTTCAGGTTCATATTTTCAATTTGAAGTTGCCTCTCCATTTCCTACAATTTGTCAGAAAGCATCTACTTCTCTTCCTTCATGGAATTCAACTACTCTTTAAGTATGTTGCTCTTTCTTCCATCCTCATAAATTTCCCTCACCTTATCCATCATGATGAACAAGTCTTGCTTCAAGTCTCCATCATAGAGTCTTGTGATGAAGGAGGAATTTGAGGATTCACTTGTAGAAGTTGTCATTATACCAATGAACAAAAGAACTTCAAACAAGATTAATAAAGAGCTTATTCAGTAACCTCTTGAAACAACCTTTCATGCTTTAAGGACTGCCCTGAGGTCCTTTGGGATAGAAGAATGCCTTCAACCCTTCTTCCTTCTTGTCCTTCCTGGATTGAGCTATCAAATCGCTTTCCATTCACCTCTGCAAACTCAAACAATGGTCAGTCTAAAACCAAGCATACAATCAATGAGGCAATCAATCCTTGATTATCCAAACACCTTTCAGACAAGCAATCTTTGCCCTGTCAATCAAGCATTCTGATATAATCTTCTTTGAAGGTGGGGTTAATCAATCTTAGGCTCTGATACCACCTAATTTGAAAATGGGGCTCTTAGGCTTCTTGTCTAACTGACAAAAACCTCTTCCACTTCCAAAGCTTTAAATTTTCCCAAGTCTTAATGATTAACCAATGCGGAACTAAGAAATGCTTGAAAATAAGGTGTATGCTTGCATGTGTTTTTAACTATTTATATGCTTTTAAAATTCAGTTGTTCATGCTGATATGTAAATAGATATGGTAATAGACAAATGCAGCAATAAGAATACACATAAGGCAACAATTTAATATGGAGTTCACCTAAAACGCTTGGGCTACGTCTCCTTGAGCTCTAGTCAACTCGACTAGGCTCTCTGGGATTATGGCAACAATTCTTTTACAAGTTCCCCACTCAAATCCAATGTTTTACACAGAAACATTGGACTTAGAACACCATCTTATCCCTTGGCTCTTGAATCTCTTTGGCTTTCTAGCTCTGGCTCTTGGCTCTGGCTTTGGCTCTAGCTCTGGCTCTAGCTCTGACTCTGGCTATGGCTCTTGGCTCTATCTCTAGCTCTGGCTCTAACTCTGGCTCTGGCTTTTTGTCTCGGGATTTGGTTCTGGCTCTCAGCTCTCACTCTGGCGCTCGCTCTGGCTCTTGGCTCTGGCTCTCTCGTCTTGGCTCTGGCTTTTTGTCTCGGGCTCTGGTTCTAGCTCTTAGCTCTTGCTCTAGCGCTCGTTCTTGGCTCTGGCTCTGGCTCTCACTCTTTGCATGCCTTTGTGAGTTGCTTGACCTCAAGAAAATCCAACAACAATACCCTACTGTCAATTGAGCTCTCTAGCTTTTCACTCGACCTCCAAGTGACTCCAAAGGCGGCGCATTCAACTTTTGCTCATTGTTCACTCTCCTCTATTCTTCTGTCCCCCCTATGTCTCTGTCAGTCTGTGGCTTTAAGCCATTTGCTTCTTGATTGTTTGTTTCCACTTTCAGTGCCCTCGTTCCCTACCTCTGTCCATTCGAATCCCTTCTTTCGGTTGTTACAGTCACTGCATCACGCCTCATAGGGAAGTGGCCACCTATTCTGTAACGGATGAGCGTGTCAGGTTCATCGGAAACACTCGATCATTTGAAACGGCCATTATTTCCGTTTACTCCAAGAATGCCCGCGAAACACGAATCTCTGCCAACTCATCGTCCACGTCGGACTTCAAATCTCATATGACTTAGCCTATTTCCCCGTCGAATCTGGTCATCCATCGAGTTGATTCTCCGTCGTTGATCTGGAGCCTCCAGATCCTACGGTCTCTGTCTATATCGCGCGGGTAAGTTGCTCGACCATTACTCATGCGATGTAAGCAGTTTTCTCTCTCATCTGTTGGACACGTGTCACCCGGTGTGTGGCGTTGCGCTGAACTCGGCCAAACCTAATTAACGCTCGAAGTGCACGCGATATCCTACCAGTTTCTGTGGAATCCCGCCTCGGACAAAACCGAAACACTTTCTGCTGCATTTCATGATTTTTCGGGTCGAGGCGCATGTGGCTTTCCTTCTTCGAGGGGTTTTCCCTGCGATATGCAATTAGAAACTTGTCGCTAATCGCATATCAGATTCCTCCCCTGTTGACTCAAACCATCGCCTGACTTTGCTAATTCACGACAGCGCGCGATACCATGGTCGACCGCTCTGCGCGCTTGATCGACGACCCTTGTTGATCTGCGCTGATCGCAATTAGCAACTGTCATGAGGATTCCTCTGATAAGCTTGATCTTCACAAGATTTTTGATCTTTGGCATAAATTATAGAGAGTTCATGAAGACTTAGAGAGTTTTAGGATCCATTTTGGATCACCTTATGGATGGTGTATGGAAAACAAGTCCTTTTGCCAATTGAATTTCAGATAAAGACTTTCAGGATTGCAGTTCAAGTGGGTCTAAATATCTCAGAAGCACAACAACAATGTCTATTGCAGCTAAACGAATTGGATGAATTTCGAAAGGATGTTGTTCAACAGAATATTTTGGTGCAGTAGCAACGCAAGAAGTGGCATGAAAAGTTCATTAGGAAAAAGCAGTTCCAACCAGGTGATTGGGTACTTCTCTATGATTCTAGATTTAAACATTTTAAAGGGAAGTTCCATACTCGTTGGATGGGGCCGTATGAGGTGATTCAAGTCTTTGAAAATGGGGCTGTAGAAGTAAAAACCATCGATAGGTGAGATTTAGTTTTCCTTGTGAATGAGCATAGGCTTAAAGTATATTTTCAACCCATCACAAAGGAAGACTTCATGCAGCAAGTGCAACAACAATCTGAACTTCAGTTGGTAGGTGGCTATGCCAGCCTATTGTAATCTGATTTCTTCTCTCTTGAAATGAAATTTAAGGAAAATCCCCAAAAAATATATAAATAATTAAAAGAAAAAAAAATTAAAAAGAAAAAGAAAAAGATTTTTTCCTATGATTGTGAAAATCAGTTCTACTAACATTATTGCAGAAGGATCAACTTGAAAACTAGCTTGCTGGTAGGAAGATCAATTCTAATAAAATGGGAATGTTGCTTGACCTTAGATGTGTTAACTATCACCAAGAAGAAGCAGGTTCAAGTACAGGAACCGGGCCCTTATCCAAGTTTGGGATAACGGGCACGTAAATTTTTATTTCAGGCAACACTCAATTCCTGCTGCATTTATTTTATCGATCAACACTATGCAGGCAAATATGAGGTGAAATTTTGCCTTTCTTCTATTCCCATTTTAAAAAAAATCCCCCTTATTTTCTTCCTTTATCCCAAAAGTTTACCATCCCTTTCTTCAAAGAAATTTCCCTATCTGATTTCATATTTCCCTCTTTTCCCTTGAATTTTTTCCCCAAAATACCTTTTCGATTTAGCCCTCCTGGGGGTTTCTCTCTTGAATTCCATGTTGTAATTTCCTTCCCGTTTTAAAAATTTACCCTATTTCCCACTTTTTTTCCCTCATGGTTTGATTGCAGGATCTGATGTGAACTCAGAAATCAGATCAAAAGGCATGTGTTAACATCAAAGAATGATGAATATGTATTGTATTCTATTAGAATTCTCTTTTGGCTCCTATTACGCTACAAATATCCCTGGTGTAGGAATGTGTGTTCAAGTGCAAGTAGATTCGGTGCAGGAATGAGTAGTGCAAGCATGTCTAAGTTCAATCATGCTCGGTGCAAGCATGGTTGGTGTAAGCACATTCAGTACAGGCACATTCAGTGCAAGAATCCTCACTACTGAGCGCGCCTAGTTCAAAAACACACATTTCTGTGCAGGAACACCTAGTCCAGAAAAAATGTGTATTGAAGCTTATCTTTTGTTTCATGAACCTTTGTACAAGCATAATAACTGTACCACCTGTAGATCATGACATTTAGTTTATATTATGATTAACGCTTTGTTTCATCATATTACTAAATTAGGAAGAAATAATTTAAGTACAAGGATATTTTATGCTATGAAATCTTATCTTTTCAATGAGTACTAAGTACGCCTTATGTGAAATCACGGAATAAATGTGGAGCAGTACAATTCTCCCGAAATTCAATACTTACCTTCCCTTGGAAAACTCATCACCTGATAATAATAGCCTCACCCCATGTCTGACCTTGCATGATCGTTATGTGAAATTATTGTCTAAACTGCCGCCTCTCCCAATCATCATTGCTTTCCTGTACTTGCACCAATTCACATTCACATCCGTGTAATTTTAATAATGAAGCATGACCTTTCGGGAAATGGTTGATATAACGACGGATGTGTAGCTTGATCACCATTTGAGTTCTTTTTGTTGTGATATCTTTTTGAAACAGAGAGTGGGTGAATTTGAACAGACATGGCGCCTGTAAGGATTGAGCCACGATCCATAGAGATGGAACAGATAGTTGAGTACAAGAATAGTCTTGCAATGTTGCAGGAATCCGAGTTCCTCCCGTTCCTGCAGAAGTTTGATGGGTTTGACTCAGCTGTGGAAATAGCATTTTCCCGGACCTTCGATGGGAGCCGAGCCAAGGTTGGTTCATTAGAATTTGCAGTAACAAAAGAATCAATATCTCAGGCTACAGGGTTGCCAGCAGTAGGGGAGAAATGGTTCAAGAAGGAGAAGTTAGAAAAGAAACTATGGCACCAGTTCGTGGTCAACCTGAAGAAGAAGGTGGACTAGAAGAACGGCCTCCAGCGGAATGCCATGATAGGGAAGTGGAAGGATCTCCTATATGTGTTGCAGAAGTTCCTTACTTGCGAGGGCTGCTACTCATTAACATTCCTCTACCACATATGCCTACTCTTGCACTTTGAGTCCGGTAAGCTCATCAATTTCCCATATTATTTGCTTAGAAGTTTAGAAAAGATGGCAAAAGGGGTTCAGAAAGGAAAATCCAATCAGGCCACATGAAAATTATATCACCACGGGTTGATCACAATCTTAGTTAAGAAAGAACTGGAAGCTAGAAGTGTGACTTGGGAGGAATTCTTGAAGGAGTTTTAGGGGCGGAGCATAGAGAAGTTGACTCAAAAGAAAAGTGTAGAGAAGTCAACTCAAAAGAAGAGTGCAGAAAAACTGAAGTCGGCTCAGAAGAGGAGTGCAGGCAAAAACGAGAAATCAGAAATGATGACCCCGCATCCTACTGAGACCAGGAGGTCGGCCAGGTGAAGAACTGCCTCCTCAAGGGCGGGTCACATTCAGTTGACCTCTCTGATACTATTGGATGACTTGCCACCTGCTTCACCAGGTAAAGATAATCTTTTGGTTCTTGCTAAGGCAGCGGCTCACATAGTGGTTGATGGTGACTATGTGGAGAAAGAAGATGACACACCCTTGTCGGTCCTCTTTGGCAGAATGAAGAAAAGAAAGGTGATGTTGAGTACAAGTAAGGACTTGACAGAGGGTTAGATGGATGACAAGGCACAAGGTGTTGAAACCCCCAACAATTTTGAAGAGCAGGGTACTGAAACCCTTGATGTGATGAATGAGCAGGGTGTTGAAACCTTGAAGAGCAGGGTATTGAAACCCTTGGTGAGATAGATGAGCAGGGTATTGAAGCCCTTAATAACTCTGAGGAGAAGGGTATTAAAGCCATTAATAACTTTGAGGAGCAGGGTACTGAAACCCTTGATAAGGTAAAAATGCAGGGCATTGAGACCCTTAGCAACATTGATATTCTAGGTGTTGAAAACCTTGATGATATTACAATGCAGGAATTGAGAGTGGAGAACTCCACCCTCTGTTTGAAAATTCGTATAGAAGAACTCAAGAAACATGTTTATGGCTTGGAGGTGTTAAACCAAGCCATGAAAGAGAAGCATACAGAGCAGAAACGAGCAAACGCAGAGTTGGCAGGGGAGGTGAAGGAACAAAAACGACAAGTTAAGATATGGAAATATCGGGCTTCAAAGTGTTATGAATGTCTTAAGAAGGTGACCAAGAAAATTAAAAAGGTTCAAAGCAGGAAGGCTAAGATAATGAAAGGAGGGATCAATATATAAGTTTATAACTAAAGGGAGACCCTTTTGTCTTGGTTTTTTTGCAGTAGGTAAAGGTTGTGTGAGGACCCACAACAACTTAAGGAGGGGAGGATGTTGGTAGGCTAAATTGCTTCATTTTTTAACCCTTTTTCCCTTCAAAACCATAACCTTATACCTCTGCTTTAACCTTGCAAACCCCCTTATTCCTGCACTAGCTTTATGTTTCAAGTTTAAGGGTTACAAATGTGCTTAATTAATCATCTTCATAGATTTTATGCTTTTAAATCTTTGTAACTAATAATTCTCTTCCTAGAAGTATTTGATAGACAATGAATTAATCATCTTGTTAGCATGGTCGAGTGCAAGTAGGATTCTTGCATTGTTGAAAAATCTTCAACTACTGTGATAGCTCACTACTCCATGCAGACAACGTGTTCTAGAGCGATCAACTCGAGTTGGGCAGAGCATAGAGAAAAATCAGGGATATGGTGGAGATTAGGTCGTCGACTGAATACCTAGAATAGCATTTTGTCATAGCCGAAAGGCTTAGTTTGGAACGCTTGCTGTAATTTGGTTACGACCACAGGCCTGGATGAATGTATAAAATGTAGGACTCAGATAGAAAATGGTAGTGAGCAATAGATATAGCAAGGATACTGTGATTCTGTCCTTTTGTAATTTTTCTGGTATCGCCCTCATTCTGGGCTGGATTCGAATTCATGATGTATATTTTCTGATCATTAATAGAAAGGAACTACACCATGATTTCTCAATCTTGCACTGTAATTCTGTGTTGATGCGTTGATTAAAGAGCTGAGTCTTTACGTTTCCTAAATAGGGAAACAAGCTAGTTGGCTAGGGCCCAACCAACCCAGCTCGTTCTCCCTCGTGTTCTTCTCTTTTTCGATTAAGGTGTGTTAATTACTTTTAATGCAAAGTGTGAAGTAAACAGATGTTTCTTTTATCTTTTTGCAAAGTTTGAATTTGATTTCATTACAGTGTGACGGATCCGTGGTGTGCGAGTTCGATTGAAGTTTAATTTTATGATTTCCTTCTTTGAAGTTTAATCTCGTTTTCTGCCTGGATCGTGCAAGCACGCATTCCTGCACTAGTGCATTTACAGTTTCACATATTGATTCTTTTGGTTCATTACAGTAATAGTCTTTTGTTTTTATTTGATAAGTCTTGATGAGATTCCCAAGAACATGATTTTTATTAAGTTTTAATATGATTTTGAAAAGCGTGATTTATTTTATGAAGTTGTTTTGATTAAACATACTTATGATAATCAGAAACTGAACGTTGTTGTGACACACTGGTCTATGCCTGCACTTTATGCTGTTTAGGAAAGATCTGATTCATGTGTAATGATTCTTAAAGGAAATATTTCTGAGTTAAGAAGGTTATGAATGCATATCAGTTTGTGTGGATAACTATTACAGGATTGAAGCTTGCTGTCACAATTAAATGATCTTTTAGATTACATGTAGAAGTTCCTTAATTAAAGAAGAGTGCACTTTGAATTTGGAAATTAATTCTTGTTTTAGACATTAAATTAGTTGAAGCATTTTTTGGCTTGAGGAATTTATTTTGAACTTTTGTTTACCTCTACAAGCTATTTTTCTTAGTTAACACATTCTTTATTTTCTTGAAAGAAGGATTGGAAAACTTGGTGCAGGAACCTTTGTCCCGGTACAAGAATCAATCTCCTGATACAGGAACAGAGTGCTCTAGCCTTGAGGCTTAGAGTTCCTGCATAAAGACATAAATCTTCAGTACAGGTGTAAAATATACTCCCAGCACTTAAGCTTTGTTCTGGTACTAGTGCAAGCACATTGCAGAAGTACAGGAATAATAACTTAGTACATGGAAGAAGATCTATAAGGAGTTAGATATCTTCAAGGTTCAATTATTAACCTGGCACACAAATATAATAAAGATAAACATAGATTTAGATTTTCATTAATCAAATATTGTTTGCAAGAGGTTTTGAGAATTCCTTTCATTTATTTTCCTGCAAAAGTACTTTCTTTCATATTCTAGCACTAGAATATCTTTGGTGTAAATTTTTGGGTGATCTTTTCTTTTTGATTCTGCAAGATTGTAATTAAGGAAGTAGGAATAGATTTTGGAAAAGTTCATATCATTTATGGCATTTCCTGTGCTTTATCTCTAAGTTTACCAAACCCTCGGGTTGACAATTAAGTGTTGAAGGAGTCTGCTTGACCGCAATTCCTGCATCCAACAATGTATTCATTAACCGAACATTCATTAATGGAAGTGTGATACGATCCATACATAATTTTGCCATATAACCATGATTATAGGCAACATATAACTAGATAGATAAAAATGATAGAATAGCTAATAAATCCATATAATAACAAGTACATTTACTCATCAAAAGCAAGA
This sequence comes from Pinus tabuliformis, assembly GCA_031772625.1. Classification (NCBI taxonomy): domain Eukaryota; kingdom Viridiplantae; phylum Streptophyta; class Pinopsida; order Pinales; family Pinaceae; genus Pinus; species Pinus tabuliformis. The sequence continues at coordinate 837,904,141 of CM062815.1, forward strand.
GAAACTTAGCTCTTCTAAACCATATGAAAAATCCTACCAAGTCAAGGACTTCCATGTACCACCTGACCATAGATTGGGCTTAACCAAATCTTTCTTTCAGCTAATCACCCCCGTGCCATATTCAAGAATGAATGTGGGATCTCATGGGATAAACCAATCCATAAACAACCAAGGGAATCCATAGGTTAAACCATCTCAACCCTCCATACCATGATCTCACCTAAACCAGCCCCGAGATCACAAAACCAAACCGAGCTTGGATGCCTCAGAATTCCTTCACCACCCCTTGAGGAATTTTCCTATCTTCACCCACCTATTGAGGGCTTCCCAGAGATAAACATCTCCACCCCCAACCCTTGGGATTTTCCCGCGACCACCTCACCCGGATCCATAGTCTTTTGGAAATCCAAAACTCAACCAAGAAAGAATCGCTTCACACCATGGCTATCTAGAAATGGAAAGGAAAGGTTAAATCCATTGAAAAAACCTGACAAAATCCATGCCATTGACAACAAAGAAACCAAATACACACATGGATATTCCATGCATGCCAAAACCATCTATGAAATCATACATGAAACATGTTACTTGCAAGTATTCCTGCTGAAGCTGCTTGATCCAACTTTTCCTTGCTTGATCCTTGCTTCCTTTACCTTTCTTTGCTTTCCTTGTCATTCCTTTGCTTGCTTGCTTTCCTTGTTCTCTTGGTGCTATTCTCCTCTTCGAGACTAACTCAAAAACTTAATTGACAAAAGGTTACAAACTGATGGTTTGATGTATTTTTATTTTTGACACCTCTAATTTCTTCATTTTCCATAGTTTTCCTTCAATTTCCTCCTCACATGCAACTTGTGAATTTTCACCTCCCTTTTCTCCTATTTCCATTATTTTCATAATTAAAGTAACAAAAATACCTCTTTGCCTTTTCAAAGCCTTTGCCAATTTTCCCTTAGCCATAAACACAACAAGTGATGCCCACTAGGATATTTTGCCCAACATTTAGCTTGGAATAAGTGTCCCATGACCTTGGTCTTATATTTCCTTTATTAACTTTATTACATGACCTTTTATCCCAAGGTTGTTACAATGTGTTGAAAAGTGTGCAACAAGAAATGCTTGTTGAGAGTGAAACAAGATGATGGAGCTTAGTGAAAAGAGTCGCCTTCACTAAGTGGGCCCGCAGGCTATTTTTGGCGCAAGTCTATTTTTAGACTATGTCTATTTTTAGACATATGGATCATGTCTATGGATGATTGATCAAGTTGGGAAAAATAGATGGACTTCTATTTTTGATGAAAGTGTGAGTGATCACAGTGTGAGTGATTACAGTGTGAGTGATCACAGTGTGAGTGATCAAAGTCAAAAACAGAAAAGTCAAATATTATTATCTCACAATAATATTTGGACTATAAACTTAATCTTATTCTCTTGGAGCACTTCAGTTTGAGCTACGGAAGTGGCACATGCAGCTGTCAGAAGGAAATTCGTTTTTCTTATGAGTCAGTTGAGTTGTTGCATGCATGACTTCAGTTAGAACTCAAGTGAGTTGAGTTTAGTGGACTGGAGGTACAGTTGATGGAGTTGTGTTCAGTTTAGCTTTGTTAAACTGGTTGTATTTAGTCTAACTGATCAATAGACTAAAGATGAGTTGGGTGAATTAGTTATTAATTAATTCACAAGTTATTAACTCATAATGCAACTATAGAATACATCAGTTAACTCAGTTGCATGTCAGTGCATGTTCAGTTCAGCAGGGACAGGTGTTAGAGGATCAGATTGCTATCAGTTGTGACTATAGCTGTGCATGATGATTTGCACAATCAAAGGATTGAGTATGCCAATGAGTTTGCTCACGTATCTTCATGATATTATAGCTGTTGCTCACGTCCAACATAGTGTGGGTGACTATTTTGCAGTGTAAAATCGAGTTTGGGAAGCTATTCTCATCAGTTCTTGAGCAGGTTTGAGCAGTGGAGGCAGGCAAGCAGCGGGAGAGATTTGGAGATCAAATCTGAGCTGTATTGTGTGTAACAGGTGGAGATACTTGTGAGAAGTATTATGCTTTGTATTGTTACATGATTCAATCAATATAATATACAGATAGTGTGGGGTTTTTAGCGAGATGCTTTCCCCGGGATACATACTGTGTTTATGAGTTTGATTGATGCTTCTATGTGTGCCTGTGGATGTTTCTGCTTCTGTAATTTGATGATCAACATAGAGGAGATTATGTATTATACATGTTCCGCTTAAATTGTATGATCAGGATAATCTCTGTTGAATATGTGTCATATTATTCAAAATTTCTACATGGTATCAGAGCTAGATGATTTGTAGAAAAAGTTTCTACATGGTATCAGAGCTGCTTGATTTGTAGAAGAGATTTTTACAGGATATCAAGCGAGGATTGATCATCAGATCTACTATTCAGGAAGTGTTTACATTCTATTTCTTCAGGCAGAGTCTGTAATCGGGCCAGGTAGCCTCTGGATTCATCCTTCCTTTGGAAGGTGAGATATCCGGTGAATGCCCATACAGTCAATCTCTGTACAAGAAATAATTTGTTCTCACGAATTTTAGATCGGAAGCGGTTGAGTTTTGAGCTGGTGGAATTCGGATTTAATTCCAAAGCAAGAGATAAACTCAAAAACATTCAGTTCGAGAATGGAGATAGTATGCCCCAGTATCTCACGAGGTTCACTCAGTGTCGAGATGAGCTGGGAAGTGTGGGGGTTACTGTTGATGATGAGGATGGTGAGTCTAGGACACCTTGACCTTCCTAAGAGTTGGCATAGCTACCAGGACTCAGTGAATGGAAGGGAGAAACTGCCAAATTGGGAACGACCATGGTCGGATTTGATGCAGGAGGAGATTAGACGGAGCACCAGAGACAGTTCTTCATCCATGCAGGATGAGGAGAACTATGCCTTAGCGAGTAAGGTGAAGAAGGGGAAGGAGAAGGTTTCTCTTTCCGAATCCAGTTCTTCCAGTGATGGGAAGAAGGTTGACAAGTCGAAGGTGAGATGCTTTCGTTGTCATGAGATTGGTTCATGGGTCAGGAACCTGTATGCTCTTGAGGTTCAAGATGCATGCAAAGCCTTGAGCAGCGAGGCAACTGATGGAGACTTGGTGGTTGAGAGGGAGCGTATATTACCTCTCAACATGCAGAGCCAGAAGAAGTCTCAGACGATTGTGGAGGAGCCACGATTGGTGCAGCAGCTTCAGGAGGTTGTGGAGCAGCCACAACAAGGGAAGCTGAGAGGAGATCGAGTAGAGACATCTACTCATCCAGAGACCTCCAGTAGGGGGAAACTTCAAGCCAGGTGGGCTGAGGGATCGCATGCATCCATACCTCCAGGTAGGAGGTGGGGTGATGTGGATTGATTGTCCCAAGGAGGAGGGGCAGGATCCTTGAGGTACCCAACCTCTTGGATGAGACCTTGCTACGGGAGCCCCAGATGTGTAGTAGCAGGAACTGACTGATTGGGTAGAGTCAGATGCGGATGGAGCGGCAGAGAGAGCGACAGTGTAGGGAATCCCAGGACAGCGCATAGCTAGCAGGCTGTAGCAATGCGAGAGGCACAAGTGTTTTGCACAGTGTTAGGTGGCACAGAGAGGTGTGCAATGGTGCGAGATGCATGGAGATGTTGCAGTAGCGCAGATGTCAGAGAGGGAGCACTTGTCAGCAGCAGGTAGAGCTTCAGCATCAGAGGATGTTTCTATCCCAACAGGGAGGTCAGTTGGGAGGTGCAGTGCGGATGCAATGCTGGGAGATAGAACCAGCAACAGCATGGATGCAGTCAGAGATCAAAGTGACAGAGGCTAGAGCAGTCAGATACTGAAGAGCACAGAGATGCAGAGTTTCAGTTGACAGAGGCAATAGCAGTCAGAGACTTTGATGACAGAGCAAGTGGACCGGCCAAATGTGTTGCATGGAGAACATTCCAGAGTTACAGGATCGGGTTTGAGAGGAAGCCTTTCTTGTTGAGAGGGAGTGTTGAAAAGTGTGCAACAAGAAATTCTTGTTGAGAGTGCAAAAAGATGATGGAGCTTAGTGAAAAGAGTCGCCTTCACTAAGTGGGCCCGCAGGCTATTTTTGGCGCAAGTCTATTTTTAGACTATGTCTATTTTTAGACATATGGATCATGTCTATGGATGATTGATCAAGTTGGGAAAAATAGATGGACTTCTATTTTTGATGAAAGTGTGAGTGATCACAGTGTGAGTGATTATAGTGTGAGTGATCACAGTGTGAGTGATCAAAGTCAAAAACAGAAAAGTTAAATATTATTATCTCACAATAATATTTGGACTATAAACTTAATCTTATTCTCTTGGAGCACTTCAGTTTGAGCTACGGAAGTGGCACATGCAGCTGTCAGAAGGAAATTCGTTTTTCTTATGAGTCAGTTGAGTTGTTGCATGCATGACTTCAGTTAGAACTCAAGTGAGTTGAGTTTAGTGGACTGGAGGTATAGTTGATGGAGTTGTGTTCAGTTTAGCTTTGTTAAACTGGTTGTATTTAGTCTAACTGATCAATAGACTAAAGATGAGTTGGGTGAATTAGTTATTAATTAATTCACAAGTTATTAACTCATAATGCAACTATAGAATACATCGTTAACTCAGTTGCATGTCAGTGCATGTTCAGTTCAGCAGGGACATGTGTTAGAGGATCAGATTGCTATCAGTTGTGACTATAGCTGTGCATGATGATTTGCACAATCAAAGGATTGAGTATGCCAATGAGTTTGCTCACGTATCTTCATGATATTATAGCTGTTGCTCACGTCCAACATAGTGTGGGTGACTATTTTGCAGTGTAAAATCGAGTTTGGGAAGCTATTCTCATCAGTTCTTGAGCAGGTTTGAGCATTGGAGGCAGGCAAGCAGCGAGAGAGATTTGGAGATCAAATCTGAGCTGTATTATGTGTAACAGGTGGAGATACTTGTGAGAAGTATTATGCTTTGTATTGTTACATGATTCAATCAATATAATATACAGATAGTGTGGGGTTTTTAGCGAGATGCTTTCCCCGGGATACATACTGTGTTTATGAGTTTGATTGATGCTTCTATGTGTGCCTGTGGATGTTTCTGCTTCTGTAATTTGATGATCAACGTAGAGGAGATTATGTATTATACATGTTCCGCTTAAATTGTATGATCAGGATAATCTCTGTTGAATATGTGTCATATTATTCAAAATTTCTACACAATGTACAACCTGCATTCAATATCCTTGTGGCCAAAATAATTGCATGAGTAACAATAACCGTAAAAATGTCCATTATACCTTATTTTGGTTGAACTCCATAAAGAGGGTTGTCTTCCTTGATTGTTTGCTTGATAGGGCCTTCTATATCACTACTTCTCTTACTGCATGGTTTTACAATTTGCTGCAGTGTTAGGTCCCTATAATACTAGTGATTCCCCTATTACTATTGTCGTTGTATCCCTTATTGTTATTGTTGTGCCCCTATTGTCCCCATCAGGGAAAATTTTAAGAACCCCCCCTAAATTTACATGTATAATAAATGGGTGAATTTCCATGGTATATAGGAAAAATGGAAGGTGATTTTATCAATAATATGATATGTATATATAATTTTTTGGCGAATCTCTCACCAGGCATGGCAAATATTTTACTCAATTATAAAATCTTGTGTTTATTGAATACACAAATGAAATATTTTACTCAATTATAAAATCTTGTGTTTATTGAATACACAAATGAAATCATTGTATTTCTTTAAAATATCTTTTGAAATCAAAATTACCGAAATTACATATCGATAACCTAGTGGGTGTAGGATAAAATTCACCCGTGCCATTCACAGAAATCATGAGAAAAAACCTAATAATATATATAAAACCAAGAAAAATTCAAATTCATCACTTCTAGGGACCTCGTAACCACCCTGCCAATACACAAGTATGTTCCTGTTTGCAATTAGAAAAATTACCCAAATTCCAATCTGTTTACTCCAGCATATGTTGGAAAGTTATAGAAGGATGACTAGTGCAATCAATCTATTCCTTTTAGCTCTAGATTTGTTTCAGTTTAAAACAGAAGTATACAAATATACTTGTCCAATGTCTATGCTTTAACCATTCACCTTAAGATGTTTTTACAATATAATTTCCTAAGTCTATTTAATATCTTCATTATCATAAAAACCAACCTATATCCATCTTAACTCCACATCTACCACTCTTAGGGGGATGAAATCTATTTATCCCTCTCAGCACTTGGTAGACCCATAATTAAGATGGATCTAAGATGATAGAATTTCCCCTTTAAATAGTCTATGCTCACATGAATACCATGGTATTACCATGGGTCAATACCATGGGTTATCATAAACCTGGAGCTTAAAAATTACTATTAGTAATTTATAAAAATTAATAAAATTAATAGTTGATTTTTATTTTAAGTAAGCTAAAATGTTTAACATACATTAAATTACAACATCCATTTTTACTCTTGATCGGATCAAATATTTTTTCACTCTATGCTAGTTTGCATATCACAATATTTGATACCTCTCGGGGGTTAGTAGATCCAGAGTAAAGATGGATCTATGCTGGTTTAATTCCCCCATTTAAATAGGCTACATTCCAGGTGAATACCATGGGTCAATACCATGTGCCATTTTAGTGAATGCCATGGGTCAATACCATGTGCCATTTTTATTTTTATTAATACTAATATTAGGGTTAATAATGTTTTTTTGCATGGTATTAATAACAATCTAGTCCATGGTATTTGTCCCATAATATTTTACCCATAGGTTTCAATATAACGCATTTTTTGAGTGTTCGTAAATATAAGGTGACTTATGGAGTAAATATAAAAAAATGTTTTATTTGTTTACCATACCTCTCATTTATTTATATTTTTATTAATTTACAATACCTCTTTTACAAATATGGTATTTGGCCCATAGGATTCACTTAAATAAAACCTCTTTCTTGAGCCTTCATAAATAGAACGAGGGTTATGGACTAAATATAAAAAGAGGTTTTATTTATTTACCACGCGTCTAGTTTATTTATATTTTTATTTATTTACCATAACTTTTGATTAAGTATAAAAAGAGGTTTTATTTATTTACCATACCTCCACTTTACTTATATTTTTATTTGTTTACACCCTTGCATGTATATAAGGTGACTTATGGAGTAAATATAAAAAATGTTTTATTTATTTACCATACCTCTCATTTATTTATATTTTTATTAATTTACCAAACCTCTTTTATAAATATGGTATTTGGGCCTTTAGCCCATAGGATTCACTTAAATAAAACCTATTCTTGGAAATGGGCGAATGGATTCACTTAAATAAAACCTATTCTTGAAAATGGGCGAATGGAAGGTTGTAACTCCTAATTTCAATGGCTAAATTTACCTTTTTTACCCTCTCCCTTAAAATAAGGTGGGCTATTTGAGGTGATTTGTAAAAATGTACTATGATACAAAATATTCGCCCACTAAAAATTTAAAACCCCTTAATTTCGCCAAAGGGAGAACATTCGCCCCTAAAATTTTCTATGGTCCCCATATTTTTATTATTGTGCCCCATAGAATCCCACTATTGTTATTTTTGTGCTTTTATATTATTATTGTTAGGTCGGCTTGGTTATATTGTGACCCCTTAAACTCCTATATATAGAAAGGAGGTTTTGTCATTTGAATCATCCAAGAATTGTTCATTTGTGTAATGTAAAGGAAGTTGCCCCCTTGAAGAGGCTGAATTCTAAGGCGTTGATCTATCTTTTCTATCTTTTTGTGTGCTGGTTTCATAACATTTGGTATCAGAGCTTTAGATTCTAGGGTTTCCCTGCTCCAAATAGGCATCGTGGAATTTTCGCTATAACTTGTTTTCTACAACATTTCAGAAGATAAAAAAAAAACCATTTGAGACAAAATCTCACTGAACCTTGGGTCTGAATTTCAGATCTTATCTCGCTATATTTTCGGAGATATGATTTGATGAAGTTAGGGTTTTTGCAAGCTCCAGAATTTCAATAACATCAGGTCATTGTGGAAGTTTCGCTATAACTCTTTCGCTACGAAGTTTCAAAAGCTAAAAGAAAAAACCATTTGAGAAGAAATCGGTCTGAACCTTAGCTCCGAATTTCAGATCCTGTCTCGCTATATTTTTGGAGATATAATCTGAGGAAGTTAGGGTTTTTGCAGACCCTCGAATTACATTCCAAACAGGTCACCTTGGGAAAATCATCATAACTTTCGCTCTGAGCATCAGATTGAATTTTTGTAAGAAGTTACAGAAAGAGGATGGACTATAGTTGTTTGGGTATCATTTTCAGAACCTAAGGTTGAAACAATGACCCACGACACGTCATACAAGTTCACTCTACTGAACTAGTCTATACTCAGGTCATCATGGGAAAATTGACATAACCCTTCATTGGAGAATCCAATCTTAATCAGACTTGCAGGGTTAGAAATATTACTCAGAGAGTTACCGCAAGAAGAAACTTCATAACTTGGAGATCCAAAATTACAGAGATACATCAGATTCAATATCGAGCTCCTACAAAGTGAAAAAAGGTTTGTAGTTTTTTAAATTTTTGCATAAGCTTGGTTTGAAAATTTAGTTTGAAGGAATTCAAAGGGTATAGTGAAGCATTATTATCGGTAATTGATGTCCTGAAGAAAGAAAATGGAAACACCTAGTAGGCAACCTAAAAGCTCTAGCATGACTCGTGAAGAAGAGAAAGAAATGCAACATGATATATCAAAATTACAAGACCAAGTGCAAAAAATTTCACTCATACAAAAAGTAACAGAAGCTAAGATGGATGGTTTAAAGAAAGGCAAAGAAGCTAAGATGTATGGCGTGGAAGCTAAGATGTATGGTTTAAAAAAAGACGTGGAAGATAAGATGAATGGTTTAAAGAAAGACGTAGAAGCTAAGATGAATGACGTGGAAGCTAGGATGGACGTCGTGGAAGCTAAGATGGATGGCGTGGAAGCTAAGATGGATGGCGTGGAAGTTAAGATGAATGATTTAAAGAAAGGCATGGAAGATTTGAAGATAGATTTGACAAAGTTTCTACAAGAAATGCTTACTAATGGCGAAAGGGTAGTAAAGGAAACTCATGATGAGAACAAAATAAATGTTAATCATGATTTCATAGACTCTAACGTTGGATCGAAGAATCACCATGTTCCAAATATCAATATGAGGAAGTTTGATGGCAAGGATCCCAGAACATGGATACTACAAATGGAGCAATTTTTCGATCTCCATAATGTGCAAAACACACAAAAGGTACGCATTGTAACTTTATATTTGGAACCAAATCAGTTTGTATGGTATCGATGGCTTTGCTCTCGTAAACAAATTGTCACTTGGGCTATTTTCATAGATGAAATGATAGCACATTATGAGGATACAAAAAACAACACTTTTTTTAGCCAATTAATAAATCTCAAACAAAAGGGTTCAATGATGGAGCACACTGATGACTTCCAAAAATTGAATATAAGGGTAAAAGATATTCTAGAGGAGCATAGGATTGACGTGTTCATAGGGAATTTAAAAGATAACATCCAACATGAGGTTTGCCTTTGGGAACCGGATTCATTGGAGAAGGCATTCAAGTTGGCAAGAAAAATTGAAAGAAAAATTATGGCAACAAGGAAGCCTACCACTCACAATCATAAAGATGGAAGTGTTGGCGCCCCTAGCCATCCACAACCTACAAGGTTGACACCACAAAAATTGGAAGAAAAAAGAGCAAAAGGGCTTTGTTATAGTTGTGATAGCAAATACACTAAAGGTCATAAGTGTGCCGAGAAGAAATTATTTTACATAGATTGTGAAGAGGAGTAAGAAAAGGAACAAGAAACATCAAAAGAAGAGGATATACACCAGGGAAAAACCATAGAAAAAGAAGAAATGAATCCGACCATATCTTGTAATGCATTGGTTGGAATTAACACTCCTCAGCTATTAAGATAGAAGGGCATATCAAGAAGAAAAAGGTAATAGTGTTGATTGATTCGGGAAGTACCCATAATTTTATTCATTATAAGATAGCCAAGGAATTGAATTACTTCCTATATCTAGCACCAGAGTGTCAAGTGATGGTTGCAAGTGGAGGAACCATAAATTTCTCTGGAAAGTGCCATAATATCAAGCTATCCATGGGAGAATATGTATTGAATAGCCCAATGCTTTCCATTCCAATGGGTGGTGCTGATGTTGTACTAGGAGTCCAATGGCTACAATCCTTGGGTACAATAGCTTTTAATTTTCAAGAACTTTTCATGAAATTATCTTCAGAAGGAAATGAAGTTGAATTAAGGGGTATCGCAGGGAAACTGGGAAAGATAATTAGCTCTAACAGAATTACAAAGCTTCTAAAGAAAGAACAACGAGGCATAATTGCACAATTATGTTCACTAGAGGTTCCCACATCAAAATCATCCATTTCTCCAGATTTCCAAAAAGTCTTGGACAATCATTCCAAGGTATTTGAGGCTCCCAAAGGCCTCCCACCTGTTATAGACATTTTTGTGCCTTACAGCTCTGAGCATGAAATGTCCATAATCCAAGGGATCCAAAGTCCCTAAACATGTTGTTCCAACCCCTAAAGGAACAAGGTCAACAGACTACAGCTTCTCCCAGAAGTTCTCCACCAGAAACTGCTCAGAATCAGTCAAATCAGGATCATTTCAGAGGCTACACTAGCTGGCTGCGTTGCATAGCACCCAAATGCACTGCCTAGGTGCGTTGCAACGCACTTGAATGCACTACCAGGGTGCGTTGAGTGGGAAATGACAAGTGGCAGTGTCATTCTGCGAGGTGGAAAGACAATGGAAGCTTCCAGAATCTTCTCCAATGACACTTGCCTCACTGAATTCGACCAAGGATGAGTAAGAGGCTCTCAGTCTCCAAGTGGAAGGCTCTCAGTCTCCAAGTGGAAGCAAGAACTGACAGTGAGAAGCCACTAGTCAAATCATGAGCTGACTCATCTTCCTTGCATACATCTATATATGGATCCCTCATCCAAGAGATCCAGGAGGCTGGAATTTTGATATTGCAAAGAATTGCTGTTGGTATTGAGATAAACAATTATACTATTGGGTGATATATGCTTTGTTGGAGGTGAGGAAGGGACTTCTCTCTGCTGGGAGGGTGATGCTGGATCAGGACATCGGTTGTATCTCCTCCTGAACCTTTATTCTTCTATCAATAAAACTATTTGGGTTTTCTCCTACATACTTGTGTTTCATTGATGATTGTTGCATTAGTATGTTTAGCTTATAATCTGATCCTGAGCTTTTTATGTATATGAACCTATGTCTTTGTGTAGTCTCTCTCTTCTTTGATCTTGCAGGTGTTGTGCTGCTGGGCAAGTGAAGGAGCAAGGGGTTGGAAGCTATCAAAGAGAAGAGGAACTGGGCCAAAGGAACTAGCGGAAGACAACGGTTAGTTCATCCTTTCCTTCTTTGTTCATAATTCATAAAGAAGAATACACAAGTAGTTACTTCTGTTTGTTTCTAAGGTACTGTCACACCTTAGTGGGTTAGGGTCTTTCCGAATGGATACTTTTCCCGATAACAAAATGGCGACTCCGCTGGGGAAGTTTGTTTGATTAGTTTGTTTGTGTTTCCATTGTTGTTTATTTCATAAACTTAGAAGTAGCAATCGAACTGCATTTGCCATTAACAAATGCAAAGTAGACACCTGCTTCTTCAATCCATTCACTGGATCTGTTTATGACTTGAATAGCTGATCCACAAATGATCTGATTACCCTTTGTGATAGTTCTCAATCCTCCATTTAATTCACCCTCTAATTGAGCATTACTGATTGTTTTTACTCGGCCAAAAGCCATAGATTAAACTGCAAACCGTGACCCAGAACCCGGATAGAAGTCTCGTTTCTGCCCCAGCGCAGGCACAGTGAAGAGACTCTGCATTTCAACGCAGTTCCCGAGAGGGCCACCTGCGCTGCAATCCAGTTTCTCTGTGCTGCAGGTGCGCTGATCAGCTTTGCCTTGTGCAACTGAGGTTCTCTGCTTCAGTTTTTTCAGTTTTGATCTCTGTTTTTGCAGCCTGTGATCAGTGTGTGTTTCTGTTTCAAACCCCTTTTCTTTGCCTCAATTCCGCCTCCGTTGTACAAAGAAACTGTAGGTGTTTTTGTGTGTTTTTTACATCATTTACAATTTTCCTTTACAAAAGTAGAATAGTCATACTGTCGTCCTCTAATTTAGATCTGTCGAAAGTGTCAGTTTGATCATAGGAGAAAGTGTATTTGCTGTAGACAGTTGATTATACATTTACTTTTGTATTTTGGTTTGGATTTGTGTTTTTCTAAGTGTCGAAACGAGTATTTTCCTTGTTTTTGTTAATCACTGAAAAAGCGAATTCAAATTTGTACATCAACTTTCTTTTTAGGCATTAATATTAAGAAAGTGAAAACAAATACATTGCACAAGTGCATTTGCATATTGACAGTCTGCTTGGCTTGATTTAGGAAAAAGTGCATTTACAGTGTGCTCTATGCTCTTTGAGAAAAGGTTGTCTTACTTTTCCCTTTGTAGCTAGGATTTTCATTGCTGAAAAGAGATAAAAAGTTTGTTTATCATCTTTAGACTGCATTTTAGGAATTACATCTACATCTCGTGGTGAACCAAAAAGGCAAACTTCATAAGAAAGATCAACTTAAAATAAATTCAATGAACTTAACAACGCTTTGTAACTTAACACACAACACTTAGAGGTCTAGGCTAGAGACGTGTTCCGGCGTCGTAAAGCCTGGTAACTTACCGTCGAGTGGTTGGGTGATTCCTCCGCTGTGAAACGATAAGTGCCAGTATGGATTGTACTCCCACATACCGTCGAGTATATATTGGGAGACCCCTATAGGCTTAAAACCTTTTATCCATAGGAAACCGTGTCGGCCGCCCTACTGATCGCAATGCACCGAACACAGCATTCGGGAAGATTGACTGCCGTACCGTAAAATGTATTCTGCAGTTTTGTGATTGGTTTGGTACTCCCTCTACCTAGACCTCCAGAGCAGTCCCTTTCGTTCCTTTTCAGACTCCTTAACGGAAAAGGTCCATCTGAGCACTTGTCACTTCGGGCTCATTAAAAATCGAAGGAGACTAGAGTCATTTTTTGTTTTTTCTCGACTCTTAAAAACTGAAAAAACAAGTTGTGTCAAAGCATCTAAAATTTATTTTAAACGGAATAATCATCACCTTTCCCTCGTTGATCTTCGAAGTTAGTCTCACTTCATCACAAGTTCTTGTAGAATCGCTAGAAAATATTTTGGATAGACTAGATATGTCTGAACAACCGTCGACATCCAGGACTGTGTCGTCCGATACAGCAGTGGCACAGCCTCCTACTGCTACTCCAACGATGTTCAATGGTATACCATCTGTCTCGGCAAGTTATCAACAACAAGCCGGTGTCCAATCAGGGACTGTTTCGACGACATGGTTAGTTCCTATTTCTTCATCCGGGTTATCATCTGGTATTTCTTATGTTGAAACTCAACAAATGGATCCAATGTGTCTTCAAAGGCCAATCTACCCTTTAAGTACTGGATTTCCACCATATGCAGGGCAGTATGCTTTTTCATTATTCCCTCCCAGAGAACAACCATATGGGAGTTTACAACAAAGTTCAGGTCAAACTGGAATTACATCCAGTGGTTGGGTACCAATACTGCCTCAACAACCAAGGGTTGTATATTCAATGCAACCAGTCCACCCTGTGTCGGATATTCCCACTATACCTGCTATGGTGACTGCGTCGCAAGTACAAGCTCTACCTGTTGTATGTCAACCCCAAGTTTCTCAGGTTGCAATACAACAGCCTCTTGTCTCAACGACTCAATCACAACCTCAGGTTAGTGCCTCCTTATCTGGAGCGACTCAGGCTCAAACAAGTACTGTGACTCCTCATCTTGGTCAATCATCCAGTATTGGTCAACAGCAAATGGTCCAACAACCAGAGCTGGTTCAAACTCAACAATCCCCATTCCAGCAATCATATCAAGGACCTGAGCAACAAGTCTTTGTAAGTAATGGGCAATCGCATTTCCAAAGCGATTATCAACAGCCATATTATAATGGTTATGCCCATCAACCTTGTCAAAGTTGCCAGCATCAAATACATTATGCTAGTATGCAAAGACCCACTGCTCAGGCGATTCCATCTTATCCTGGGTATGCTTCGCCTAACCTGAATCAACAGTTGCCCTTTGTAGCAACTCTAGAATTACCAGATCTAAACCGGCTGACGAATGATCCAATTGCTTATGCCACTTGGTGGCCAGCGATTCCGCATAAACTTCCATCAGATATTCCTAAATTTAATGGAAATCCGGGTGAAGATCCGTCGAATCATGTGATGACCTTTCATCTGTGGTGTTCATCAAACATCCTAAACGATGATTCGATTAGGCTTCGCCTTTTTCAGAGGACGTTAACTGGTCCGGTAGCAAAATGGTATATTGAATTACCTAGAGCTTCGTTCGACAACTTCAGTACCTTAGCCACAACCTTTTTAACCCATTTTCAATTACCAATAAGGTAAGAAACGGGAACAGAACTTCTTACCAACTTCAAACAGACAACGGCCACTCACATATTTGATCATATACATGAGTGGCGACGTCGTCGTAGGATGGTAAAAACGTACGTCCCCGATCAGCTGTTAACTGAATGGTTTATCAAGTCATTACTGCCTTCCATCACGGAAGATGTGGCAAAGGGGGGAGTCGTAACAGAAGAGCAAGTTATCGCTCGTGCACAATATCTGGACTTGATTTACACTCAGTCCGGCACGCTCTACGACAAAATACCTGACGCCCCTAGACCGGAATTCTCAATTCCTGCTCCTCCTAAATCAAACAATGGCTCTCATGCCGGCGATGGCGTGATTGGCACGACAGACACGAAATCGACAAAGGCTACATCTAAAAAGGCCCGTAAGATTTCCAGTCAAAATGCAAATGAGGAACTTCTTGCCTCGGAAGTAAATGCCGTGTCGACCGACAAGGGCAAAAAACTGAAGCAACCAGGGGGCGAGAAGAAAAAGAAAGGGAGAAAAAAGAAGTAGGATGAGTCATCTCCTGAAAAACCTTCTACAAACCCTTCTGGGCAAAGGAAACCCCCTACGGGGTGTCATATATGCGATGAGGATCATTGGACGAGAGATTGTCCACATAAAGCTGAAGTTAAGAAACTCTTTAAGAGTTCAAAAACCTCAGCAGTATTGACTGATCCGTTTCCAAACCCGGGAACCAAACTGGTTGCTAATAAAAATGCTTCCCGATCCCAAGTGCTTATGTTGTCTATCTCAGAGCAACAAAATGATGCTTTGACAAGGAATAAAGATTACGGGAATCCACAGCTGTCGAATAACAAGGCTAATGAACAACCTAGTAGTTCGACAACAACTTTGACCGAAGTTGTGCCACCCATCATTCCTGAGCCAATGATAAATCCGCCAAAGGGAGTAGTACACAAATCGACATTTAATCCTCGTGCCAAAGTAGCACAGAATTATAATATAGTAGAGGACCTGGCCCAATCGCCGTCCGCTATGTCGACACTTGAGGTACCGCAAAATTTCCCCTCCCAAAAGCAGGATCTATTATCAGCAATAGGTGGGATTGACCCAATGGATTCCAATCTTGTGGCCTTTGATCATAAAGGATATGACCCTCAGTTACCAGCTCAACTAGCTTTCCTTATTCAAGTGAAAGCCCTCAACAAAATTGTTCATCGAACAATTATTGATGAGGGGGCATCTACATGTATTATGTCAATGAGTTGCTGGAAAAATTTAGGCTCACCACCCTTGTCGAGATTGTCAACGACGTTAAAAGCATTTGATGGATGATCATACACTCCATACGGGATTTTAAGTAACTTGCAAGTTGAACTGGGGGGAAAGACAGTAGAAATTGATGTTGAAATAATCGACGGAAACCTCGATTACAACATCCTACTAGGAAGGCCCTGGATATACGCCATGGCTGCAGTTGTGTCAACCTACTTCAGGAAGATTGCATTTCCCTTTCAAGGTGGAATTACAATCGTCAACCAACAAACATTTCTCCCCAACAGTTCACAAGTTACGGGAAGCATTCCAATGATCCATGGAAGCAATCATTCGCTTCAAAATATTGGAGTAGGCCTCCTAAAAGACCCTGCCTTAATGGGTACTTTTGCCCTACCACCTCAAAGTAATATGGCGGAAGTGGCCACAGCGGAAACCTACAATATGAAATCTTCTATATCTAATGGATTTAGAAGATTCCTAAATATTTTGTCAGCATGGATCATCGCCATTTTAGAAATATTGTAGCAATCAATTTTCTTGGCATGGGGATCAAACCCAAATCAATGCTCATCGAGTGTTTGGATAGATAGGTCTAAGGAATATGGTACCTCTTCAGATCCTTGGTCGCATGTACATTCTACAGACGAAGGAATCATTCAATCAATGATGATGGGAGAGACACCATGGGAAGATTACCACCATCACTCCCATCTTCCGGATTACAACAAAGATTATTCCAATGACCTTAATCATCCATCAGTTTTTGATTTTCTATCAAATACTGTAAATACGGTGGATTTCGAGGATAGTTCTTTTACTGTGTCAACCTCATTAAAAAATGAATGCAAATCTCAAAGGTAAACCTCAAAGGTAAACCTTCATTCCAACCACCGAGTTGAATGCAATGAAGCTTGGGGGGCATGCACCTCGATTTGCATTATTATGCTGAGGGCATGCAAACTTATATCGAGCAGTTTTAGCACATAGTTCAAGCTCGTTAAAAAATAAACATAAGACCGAGCAAATGTTTCCACCCGCGTTTAAGCTCGTTAAAAAATGAACTATTCCTCGGTAAATAACCACCGTGAATGTAGTACTTCAGCCATTAAAGCCTTGGTCGTGTTTTGCACCATCACCTCCACTTTTCATTGGCCGATCATTCACCTCCATTTGATTGTTTACCCTTTTTGAGGAACAGCTGCGAAGAGTGATTTCACTAGCCATCCTTGTGACACTGCCGTGATTGGAAAATTCCAAACCTTACCTGGAATCAGCTGCTACCCTGTTTATCACTCGTTCCTCAAAAGACGAGTCTTCTTTAAGCTCTTTTCATCTGACTCGTAAAATATGAAAAGGTTGCCGAGTTTTGGCCTTCCAGCTCGTTAAAGCGACAGGAAGAGCTATCCCTGCAAACTTATATCGAGCAGTTTTAGCACATAGTTCAAGCTCGTTAAAAAATAAACATAAGACCGAGCAAATGTTTCCACCCGCGTTTAAGCTCGTTAAAAAATGAACTATTCCTCGGTAAATAACCATCGTGAATGTAGTACTTCAGCCATTAAAGCCTTGGTCGTGTTTTGCACCATCACCTCCACTTTTCATTGGCCGATCATTCACCTCCATTTGATTGTTTACCCTTTTTGAGGAACAGCTGCGAAGAGTGATTTCACTAGCCATCCTTGTGACACTGCTGTGATTGGAAAATTCCAAACCTTACCTGGAATCAGCTGCTACCCTGTTTATCACTCGTTCCTCAAAAGACGAGTCTTCTTTAAGCTCTTTTCATCTGACTCGTAAAATATGAAAAGGTTGCCGAGTTTTGGCCTTCCAGCTCGTTAAAGCGACAGGAAGAGCTATCCCTGCAAACTTATGTCGAGCAGTTTTAGCACATAGTTCAAGCTCGTTAAAAAATAAACATAAGACCGAGCAAATGTTTCCACCCGCGTTTAAGCTCGTTAAAAAATGAACTATTCCTCGGTAAATAACCACCGTGAATGTAGTACTTCAGCGATTAAAGCCTTGGTCGTGTTTTGCACCATCACCTCCACTTTTCATTGGCCGATCATTCACCTCCATTTGATTGTTTACCCTTTTTGAGGAACAGCTGCGAAGAGTGATTTCACTAGCCATCCTTGTGACACTGCCGTGATTGGAAAATTCCAAACCTTACCTGGAATCAGCTGCTACCCTGTTTATCACTCGTTCCTCAAAAGACGAGTCTTCTTTAAGCTCTTTTCATCTGACTCGT
This sequence comes from Pinus tabuliformis, assembly GCA_031772625.1. Taxonomy (NCBI): domain Eukaryota; kingdom Viridiplantae; phylum Streptophyta; class Pinopsida; order Pinales; family Pinaceae; genus Pinus; species Pinus tabuliformis. The sequence continues at coordinate 837,922,238 of CM062815.1, forward strand.
AAAATATGAAAAGGTTGCTGAGTTTTGGCCTTCCAGCTCGTTAAAGCGACAGGAAGAGCTATCCCTCCTCTAGATTTTAATCTTTTTGGACCCGAGGGATTATTGCACAAAAAGATCGAGCGCTTGTTTAGTTCGGCTCGTTAAAACTATCGAAAATTCATCCCTTCTGTATTGTTTTATACTTTTTCGGACTTAAGGGATTAGATGACGAAAAAGGAATTTCGGAGTTAACTTTACGTACCTTTTCAGACTCTCTAAAAATGAAAAGGACCGAGTTATCTTTGTCGTTAGAGTCGTTAAAAGAATTAATAGTGACAAACTTGTCTTTAGACGAGAACGAGTTTCACTATCGCTAGGCTCGTTAAAACATAGCGATGGGTTTGCTCGAAGGGCAAATTATAGAACAAGCATATGTTATCCTCCTCAAGCTTGACAAAAATAAAGAGGTACTGGTCAGAAATGACTGGGGAAAAATTGGGAAGAAAACTCAAAGAACCTTTATTGGTAGCAAGTCGCTCTTGAACATGACACTTCCACTCCGTGCCCGAGTCGGGTTGGGTTGTTTCATTCACCGGTCACATCACCATGGTCACATCATACCATCCACATTTGGGGTAAATGCTACCAATCCATCACATAAGTGTCGCCGACATGTTCAAGAGAAGTCATTCAGAAGGAGTCAACCATGTCCCATCCACTACCATACATCATACTTCATTCTTTCATGACCGCCATCCTGAACCATATATCATCAGATTGTTTTCACCTCCATCAAAATCATTTGCTCCGTTCCGTGTCATTGATGTGGGATTCATTAAGGCCCTCCTTTGACGGATCGCTTCTTGTCGACATCAGCTCATTATCCAAGAAGTTGATCTAGGAACACCCCATTCGGTACTTTGTAGCTTGCATGCCTCAATGGCAAGTTTCTCACTTCCGGCGACAGGTATACCTCAATGACCTTCGACCGAAAGATTTTGCGTGGTGTTCGACGCCAAGTCCTTTATTCACACCACGTGAATTGTACTGCAGTACCTTGAGGGTCATTATCATTATCGGTGATTCCTCTCGCGCTTGTTAACAGTTTACATTATTGAGCGATGTCTTTCCATGTTCGACTTCAGAACAATTCTCACATGGATCGACTTGTACTTCGAGTGAAGATCGGACGAGATTGAAGACCCCGGATCTAGTTTCATCCATCCGGGCTGCGATATATATTCAGGAAAATAAAGACATTGAAATGTACAACATTGCAGCACAGATAATCATCCTACCAAAAGGATGATGGCTCCATCAGAACCATCAGTCTACCATAAGACGATTGTCTGTCCTATGTACATAAAAAATGAATTTATAAAGCTGAGCATGGGAATGCCCGCCTCAGCTAGATCATGAAATCAGTATGAATATAATGTATTGTATTGTATCTTATTACAGGTCTCCTCCCAGCATTGAAAGAACTTCGGATCCTCCTAATAAAGCATTTCACCCGATAAACAACCTCATACTTTAGGGGGCAACTGTTATAGACATTTTTGTGCCTTACAGCTCTGAGCATGAAATGTCCATAATCCAAGGGATCCAAAGTCCCTAAACATGTTGTTCCAACCCCTAAAGGAACAAGGTCAACAGACTACAGCTTCTCCCAGAAGTTCTCCACCAGAAACTGCTCAGAATCAGTCAAATCAGGATCATTTCAGAGGCTACACTAGCTGGCTGCGTTGCATAGCACCCAAATGCACTGCCTAGGTGCGTTGCAACGCACTTGAATGCACTACCAGGGTGTGTTGAGCGGGAAATGACAAGTGGCAGTGTCATTCTGCGAGGTGGAAAGACAATGGAAGCTTCCAAAATCTTCTCCAATGACACTTGCCTCACTGAATTCGACCAAGGATGAGTAAGAGGCTCTCAGTCTCCAAGTGGAAGGCTCTCAGTCTCCAAGTGGAAGCAAGAACTGACAGTGAGAAGCCACTAGTCAAATCATGAGCTGACTCATCTTCCTTGCATACATCTATATATGGATCCCTCATCCAAGAGATCCAGGAGGCTGGAATTTTGATATTGCAAAGAATTGCTGTTGGTATTGAGATAGACAATTATACTATTGGGTGATATATGCTTTGTTGGAGGTGAGGAAGGGACTTCTCTCTGCTGGGAGGGTGATGCTGGATCAGGACATCGGTTGTATCTCCTCCTGAACCTTTATTCTTCTATCAATAAACTATTTGGGTTTTCTTTTACATACTTGTGTTCCATTGATGATTGTTGCATTAGTATGTTTAGCTTATAATCTGATCCTGAGCTTTTTATGTATATGAACCTATGTCTTTGTGTAGTCTCTCTCTTCTTTGATCTTGCAGGTGTTGTGCTGCTGGGCAAGTGAAGGAGCAAGGGGTTGGAAGCTATCAAAGAGAAGAGGAACTGGACCAAAAGAACTAGCGAAAGACAACGGTTAGTTCATCCTTTCCTTCTTTGTTCATAATTCATAAAGAAGAAATACACAAGTAGTTACTTCTGTTTGTTTCTAAGGTACTGTCACACCTTAGTGGGTTAGGGTCTTTCCGAATGGATACTTTTCCCGATAACACCACCTATTCGTGATCATGATCATGCTATTAATTTGCTTCCAGGAAATGTTGCTCCAAACATCAAGCCTTACAGATATCCCTATGTCCAAAAGAGTGAAATTGAATGTATGGTTGCAGAAATGTTAGAGGTTGGTATAATTCAACCTAGTCAAAGTTCTTTCTCTGCTCCAGTAGTATTGGTTCACAAGAAGGATGGATCATGGCGCATGTGTCCAGATTATAGGGAGCTCAATAAGATCACTATTAAAGATAAATTTCCCATTCCTATCATTAATGAATTATTGGATGAATTGCATGGATCAATTTACTTCACCAAGTTGGATCTTCGTTTGGGATATCATAAAATTAGAATAAAGACTGAAGACATTCCAAAAACAACATTTAGAACTCATGAGGGTCATTATGAATTTTTGGTCATGCCTTTTGGCCTTACGAATGCACCTTGTACATTTCAAGGTTTGATGAATTCCGTTTTCACACCCTTCATTAGAAAATTTGTGTTAGTATTTTTTGATGATATACTAATCTACAAGTCTTGGAAGGATCATGTCCAACATGTTGACATGGTGCTCAAACAATTGGAGGAGAAACAATTATATGCAAAAATCTCCAAATGTTTCTTTGGAGTACAAGAGGTGGAATATCTGGGTCATATTGTATCTCATGAAGGTGTTAAGGTAGACCCTAGCAAAATTAAAACCATTAAGGAATTGAAAATCCTCACATCCATAAAACATCTATGAGGATTTCTTAGGGTGACAGGGTATTATCACAAGCTTGTTAAGAATTATGGGAGAATAACAACACCTCTAACAAAATTATTGAATAAAGATGCATTTTCATGGACTTCGGAAGCAACGAAGGCCTTTGGACATATTAAAGAGGCAATGTGCCAAGCACTAGTCTTAACTACACCAGACTTCACAAAAACCTTTATTGTGGAATGTGATGCCTTAGGAAATGGAATTGGTGTTGTTTTAATGCAAGAAGAAAGACCCATTGCTTTCGAAAGTCGTCCAATCAAATGAAAGTATTTACACAAAGCTATTTATGAGAAGGAAATGTTGGCAATACTACATGCACTTAAGAAATAATGACCCTACCTAATGGGAAGACACTTCAAGGTAAAAATAGATCATGATAGTCTTAAATACCTTTTAGAAAAAAGATTATCTTCAGAAGAGCAACAAAAATGGGTCACAAAGATGCTGGGTTATGACTTTGAAATCATCTACAAAAAAGGGAAGCAAAATGTTGTGGCAGATGCACTCTCAAGAAAGGATGAGGATGTGGAAGCATTTCTTTGTGCCATTTCTATTATCCAACGAGATTGGTTAAATGAAGCAACAGATGAATGGAAGAATGACAAGGAAGTGTGCGAACTCATTCAAAAGATACAACAAGATCCCATTACATCTGATACATTTAGCTAGAAAAATGATTCGTTATGGTACAAGGATCGGTTATACCTATGTAAGAATTCCCAACTGAAACAAAATATTCTTAGGGAATTGCACACCTCTCCCTTATGAGGGCACTCAGGAATTCTAAAAACCTACCACAGGGTTAAGAAGGATTTTTTGGGATGGCCTTAAATCGGATATTCAAAAGTTTGTGGCGGAATGTTTGGTTTGCCAACAAAATAAAGTTGAAACAATTAAGACCCCAGGACTATTACAAACTTTATTCATTCCAAACTAATGTTGGGAGGAGGTTTCAATGGATTTTATGATAGGTTTACCCAAGTCCGAAGGAAAGAGTGTTATCATGGTGGTAGTTGACATACTTACCAAGTATGCACACTTTTGTGCATTATCTCATCCATTTAAAGCGAGTACAGTTTCTACTGCATTTATGTAAATAATTCAAAAGCTACATGGAAACCCAATGATTATTGTAAGCGACAAAGATCCAATTTTCACTGGAAATTTTTGGATAGAATTATTTTCTTGTCTTGGTACTCAGCTAGCTCATGGCTCATCTTATCATCCTCAATCTGATGGACAAACTGAGATATTAAACAAATGTTTGGAAGGATATCTTCGTTGCTTTGTATATGATAAACAGACATAATGGGTCAAATGGTTGCCTCTGGCTAAATGGTGGTATAACACTTCCTTCCATACTGCAACAAAAATGACCCCATTTATGGCACTTTATGGATATCATCCACCATCCATCACATCATATTTAAAAGAAAATTCTAAGGTTCAAGCAGTGGAAGATCACATCGAGCATCAACAACAAGTCCTCCAACTCTTAAAGGATAACCTCACCTTGGCATAGAATAGAATGAAACAACAGGCAGATCAACATCACAACGAAAGAAATTTTGATGTAGGTGATTGGGTATTCCTATGGCTACAACGATATAAACAAATGTCCCTCAAGCAAGCTAAGAAGGATAATAAATTATCACCAAAGTATTATGGTCGGTACAAGGTGTTGCAAAATATAGGTACTATGGCATACAAATTGGAGCTTCCTGCAGCTTCCCGAGTGCACCCAGTTTTTCATGTTTCATGCTTAAAGAAGGTTATAGGTTACAAGCTTCCAGTTCAAACAATATTGACAGAACTTGATGAGGAAGGAAAAATCATATTGGAACCTGAAGCAGTCAAATAAAAAAGAACTCGACAGCTACGAAGTCGATCAATTTCAGAGTATCCCATCAAGTGAAAGAACTTACCCATTGAAGATTCTAGATGGGAGGATAAAAATTTTATACAGAAGCATCCAGAACTACTCAAGCATTGAGGACAACACTTTTTTGAAGGAGAGGGGCATGTTAGGTCCCTATAATACTAGTGATTCCCCCATTACTATTGTCGCTGTATCCCTTATTGTTATTGTTGTGCCCCTATTGTCCCCATATTGTTATTATTGTGCCCCATAGAATCCCACTATTGTTATTTTTGTGCCTTTATATTATTATTGTTAGGTCGGCTTGGTTATATTGTGACCCCTTAGACTCCTATATATAGAAAGGAGGTTTTGTCATTTGAATTATCCAAGAATTGTTCATTTGTGTAATGTAAAGGAGGTTTCCCCCTCAAAGAGGTTGAATCCTAAGGCGGTGATCTATCTTTTCTATCTTTTTGTGAGCTGGTTTCATAACATGCAGTATGTCCAAGCTTTTGGTAGTTGAAGCATCTCACATCTTCCGAAGGTGAAAATGATCCTTGGTGTTTTCTTTCTCATAAACTTTGGCTTATTTTCCTTGTGCTCCTCTTTGACTACTGGTTTTATTGATGGTTCTCCTTCTTGTTACTTTTTCCATAGTTATCATTTGTTATACTTGCAGTTACAACTAAGCTAGTTTCACATTTATGCATGTTGCAATCTGATTTGCAAGATGAGGTACTTTGACTGCTCTTCAATTATGTGTCTTTATTATCTAAATATCTTCTTAGTGAAACCACTTATGCTTCCAATATCTCACATTCCTCATTTTCTTTATATTCTTTCTTTATATCATCTTCTATCTTCTTTGCCTCCTCTATATGATTTTTTAATCCATTGATCTCTTCTCTTAGCCCATTTTCCTTATCATCGGAAATTTGCAAAAGTATTTTATGATCTCTACATGTAGTGGTTAGTCTATCCACTTAACCAGATATCTCTTTCATGACTATCATTGTTGATTCATATTTAGCCTTAACAAGAGAAATGCCATTTTCTTCTTCACTGTAATTCAATATAATCATCAGAATCATAATTCAGAAATTCTTTCAAAATTACCTCGTGACACATCTGTTTTGGCTAAGATTTCACAATTTGCAACTCCTTTTGCAATGAATTTAGTTTCTTCCTTATCCAGGTTATTTTTCTTCTGAGACATCCTCTTCTTGTTCTTGTACATGATCCATGATCTACTCTTCAAGTGGTCAAGCTTCACTGAAGGAAGCCAACTTTGATACCAATTGTTGGAAACTAGATCACTACTCAGAGGGGGGGTGAATCAATAGTGATAACAACTATCTTACTTTTGTTAGATCTAAGACTTTTGTGATCCATAATGTAGAAATATGTCTTTCATATTAATCACACTATTAGGATTTGGTCGACGTTTCAAACCAACTAATGTGGTTCATCCTTGTCCTAAGGATGGACCACATTAGTTGGTTCGAAACGTCGACCAAATCCTAATAATTTGATTAATCCAAAAGACATATTTCTAAACTATCTTACTTTGAAAATATTTTTGTCAAATTCTCAATTAACCACATGCATAAATATTATTAGCTTATCCAAACAGAAAGAAACATAATCTCAAATCATAATAACCATACAAAACATCAACACAAACATGCACACATGAAGACACAAGTATTTATGGTGTGAACCCTTTCGGGAGTAAACCACCCTACTGCTAGTGCGTTGCTTAGTTCTTCTTTTAATTTGCTAAACAAATTTTACATGGAGTAACTTACATCCATAAGGAAAAATACTTGGCTTCCTTCACAATATGATGCCACCTATCAGTTAGGAATTCTGTTTCTCTCACAAATCTACGAAAATATCTTCGTTGGAAGCCACCATGACCAACGATCCTCGCCCAACTCCCATTGGACTATCCAACACCTATTGGATGGAGAAATGTGTTCCTAATGTTGAGCCTATCAAATCAATGTCTACTCTGAAGCCTCTACACCTTCACTTCCTCCATGTGAACCACATTTCAAAATATTTGAAACTGGGTTCTCAATCTGTTCAACATGAGTAACCCAACAACACCATCATTCTGGAACACAAACTTTGAATCAAAAAATCTTCTCATAGGGGGTTACTTCTTCTCTTCTAGTCGCAACAATATCTATTGTCTAACACACCACAAACTGTCAATTTATTCTCCTCTCATAATACAACCACCTGCAAAACAAAAGCTCTGAATTTCTCCTCAAATTGATCTCTAAATTTTGCATCCAAAACTCTGATATAACTCTACAAAACTATATGAGAAGTTGTTGCAACCTATATTCAATCTTAATTCTCTCTTAATGGCATGCTCTCACACCCTCATGAACACCAACCAAATAACCTCAAATTCTTCCTCTATTTATCATTTTATGAAATGATCAACTTAGTAAATGATATAAGTGATGGAGTGCTTCAATAATTCTTTTCACTTTTCTCGAATCCAACTCCTTGACTTGATCAAGCTACTCACTTCACTATTAATGGATATTCTCACGTTTAACCACTTTCGAGAATCTCCTTGACCTTTTCTGACCTTTATATGAAAAGTTTCAAACAAGATAAGCAAAAAAACCATAAATTAACCTAAGATGTCCGAGGAATGTGGGGATAATCACCAAAACATAGTAACACTCCCTTTGTTCTATTGAAATGTGTTATAAATATCTTCCCAAAGATCTGGCCAATGTTAGTAACATTTTGTGGCCCATTGCTAGCCTGTGTTACTCCTCTTCAAGCCTCATTTGATCTGAACTTAAACAGGAACGCAACAATTTACAGATATAACCATAAATTTTTGTATTCAAGATTTTGTGATCCATAATGAATTAAACAAAGTCTTTGGGTAGAAATCACCATAAATGTAGAGGTGCAGCAGAAATAACACTTCATTTCATTAATATTAGAATAGTGAAATATGCTTACAAACAAAGTGGAAATAAACTAGTTTGGGCAATGGTAGCTTATCTCTGAGAAGAGATGTGGTAGCTGCATGCCTCTAAACTGTGTTACAATGAGGCTCAAGGGCCTATTTATTATTGAATGACAATAGAAAACCTAAAAAACGAAAACCCTAACCCTATGAGATGTAACACCAAGAGTTTGTGGGCTCTGTTGGGGTTAGTTGGGCAACCAACTTCCTGGGGTCGTAACTGGGTCATGTTATCTCTGTTTAGCGCGTACGATACCTTGTTGGAAAGGTCTCTCTAAGTACTATAGGATTTGTGGCAATGCCATATCTATGGCTAGTTTCCTACATCAAACCTCAAAAAAATGTCATTTAGGGGGTCAAAAATGCTCTGGAAGTTCAGGACCCAGAAAACTACTGAAATAGTAAATGCTAAAATAAACAAGGAAACATATGAAACCGAATAGAGGTATAGGTGGAATAGGTATGTGGCCACCAGTATCCACCTGGATTATCCCCCCCCCCCTTAGGAAGCAATGGTCCCCATTGCGTGCAGAGCCTCCATCAGGTGAGGAAATTTCTATTGAACCTGGTCCCTGGTGAACCACTTGCCGTGGTGAAGGAGTTGGCCTACTTTGACAACTTGATATAGTTGGATCCTCTTTTGGTGAGTGTTATTGATATGCAAGTCCATGAGCTAATCAATAGTGGCTTGTTCCATGCAGTTCAGGTTGAGCTCTATTGGTGTGAATTGTTATGCAATGTCGGATGTGTCCAACGATGGTGGAAAGTATGGTCGAAGGTGGTCTACATTAAACACTGGGTGCAAACCAAGGAATGGTGGGATGCCGAGCTTGAAGGAATTGTCACCGACAACCTTGGTGATGGTGTATGGCCCATATCGGAGCGGGCAAAGCTTGCGGTGGGGTCCAGTGAGGGACTCCTTCTGCAAATGTATTCAAACTTTGTCTCCCACCTGAAACTTGTACGACACTTAATGTTGATCACGACGCTTCTTGTACTTAGCATTAGCTCTGTCCAATATATCATGGACCTGCTAGAGGATGTGTTGAATGCACTCAATGAAGATATTAGCCCTATCGACTTTGGACTGGGTGTGACCCGGATCTACCTGAGTGGATACAAATGGTATGGCCACATCAATGGGACATAATGGTTGAAATCCCAGCCTTACCTTAATGGGGTTGTGGCTTGTTGAGCTGTGGATAGATTTGTTGTAGCTATGTTGGACATAGGAGATATTTTCGTCCCATGTGTGTGGATGCTTCGAGTTTTACACACGTAGAATGTGTACGTGTTGTGTGTGGAGCATGATTGTTTAGAGGTCTTTGTTTCAGCTGGATGTATACCCCAGGATGTTTTGTACACCCCTCCACGCGGGGGGGACTTGTCCCCCCCGCGGGGGTCTGGGGGGGGGCCATCCCCCCCGGCTGGGGGGTCCGGGGGCCAGCGGTCCCCCGGTGGGGGCTCGCGGGCAGCGCCCCCGAAGCCAAAAATAAATGTAAAATTGCCTTGTAAAAGTATAGTAATTTCTAGTCAATCTAGGCCGTTCATTAGGCGGATGATCTGACGGTAGAACTTATGTTTGTTTAGGGTTTTTTGCCCTAGAAGGCAACCCCTCTCTTTGTATGAGGGTATTGTATTTGAGGCTGTGTGATAGATGTGTATTCAGTGTGAGCGAGAAACAGAGAGGTGAGACTGTGAAAGAAAACAGAGGATATTACAGCGGATTTGCTGTAGGTTGTGTCTCTTCATTTTGCTGGATAATAGAAAGGAAGGACTGGCTGTTCGGGGTGGACGTAGCCCAAACTGGGTGAACCACGTATATCTGTGTCTCTCTTGTTTTGTGCATTTTCTGTGTTTATATTTCTGCAATATTTTATGTGTTCCATTGCTCCGTAATATATAATTTTCTAACAACTGGTATCGGAGCCGAAGGTCTATTTGGCTGATAACCTCGCAGGAAAGAAGGGTTCCTGGTTCGAGTGGGAGCAATGGCGGAAGATGGTAAGTTTAGGGTCGAGAAATTTAACGGCCAAAACTTCTCGCTGTGGAAGATGCAAATGGAAGATTATCTGTATCAGAAAGATCTATACCTACCATTGGGTGGAAAAACAAAGATGCCGACGGGTATGAAAGACGAAGAATGGAACCTTCTCGATAGAAAGGCACTCGGAACAATACAGTTGTGCCTTGCTGCGTCAGTCGCCTTCAACATTTCGAAGGAAACCACGACAGAGGGTTTGATGCAGGCGTTGTCGAAACTATATGAAAAACCCTCGGCCTCAAACAAGGTATTTCTTATGAAATGGTTATTTAATATGAATATGTCGGAAGGTGGATCTGTTGCAAACCATTTAAATGATTTTAATACAGTTACAAGTCAGTTAAGTTCTGTAGGGGTAAACTTTGATGATGAAGTTAGAGCTCTGTTATTCTTGTGCTCATTACCAGAAAGTTGGAATGGTTTGGTAATGGCCATTAGTAACTCCGTTTCTAGATCTAGTACTTTAAACTTTGATGATGTTGTCGATGCTATCCTTAGCGAGGAAATGCGACGGAAAAGCTCTGGTGAGACATCAGGAAATGCTTTGAGTGCAGAGTCTAGAGGAAGAAAAATGGGAGCTCAGGATATCGCAGTAAATCAAGGAAAGGCAGATCTAAGTCCAGATCGGGAATAGTGTGCTGGAAATGTGGAAAGAAAGGACACCTAAAGAAAGACTGTAGATCTCGGAAGGGAAAAGAAGGAGATGCACAACAAGAAAACAATCATGAATCAAATGTGACAGGTGAGGTGTTACAAGATGCTTTGATTCTTTCTTTCGAAAATATTACTGATTCCTGGGTGGTAGATTCAGGGGCTTCATTCCATGCCACACCTGATAAGAAATACTTTCATGAGTATGTTCAAGGAGATTTTGGACAAGTTCGTCTGGGTGATGATAAACCCTGTAAAATCGTTGGAATGGGTAAGGTTCTTGTAAAATAGCAGAATGGAAACCAATGGCTATTAAAGGAGGTAAGGCATGTTCCAGATCTAAAGAAAAATCTGATTTCAACAGGGCAATTAGGCGGTGAAGGTTGTGTGACAACTTTCACAGATAAAGCTTGGAAGGTCACCAAAGGAGCCTTGGTAATAGCAAAAGGCGAAAAGGTTGGTACATTGTATTTATGCAATGGTATTTCTAACTCTGTTAATGCTTTAACTTCCAAAGGAGCAGATGCAGCATTATGGCATCATAGGCTCGGACACATGAGTGAAAAGGGGATGACGATTCTTCACTCAAGGAATTTGTTGTTGGGTTTGAAGAATGTTGATTTGGACTTCTGTGAGAATTGCATTTATGGAAAACAGAAGAGAGTCAGATTTCTTAGAGTTGGGAAAGAAAAGAAGAACGAAAAATTAGAGCTTGTGCATACAGACGTATGGGGACCTGCTCAGGTATCATCTCTTGGTGGCTCTCGTTATTATGTTACCTTTATTGATGATGCAACTACAAAAACTTGGATTTATTGTATTAAAAATAAATTTGATGTATTTGATACTTTCAAGAAATGGAAAGCTTTGGTTGAGATTGAGACAGGAAAGAAATTGAAGTGTCTTAGATCAGAAAATGGAGGTGAATATTGCAGTAAAGAGTTTGATAGTTACTGTTCAGAGCATGGAATTCGCAGAGAGAAGACAGTTCCAAGAACACCACAAGAAAATGGTGTGTCAGAAAGGATGAACAGAACAATCATGGAGCATGCAAGGTGCATGAGATTGCATGCAGGATTGCCTTTACAATTTTGGGCAGATGCTGTAGATACTGCTGTTTATCTAATAAACAGAGGGCCTTCAAGTTCCTTGGATGGTGGTGTTCCGGAGGAAGCATGGACGGGTAAAAAGGTAAACTACTCTTTTTTAAAGCCTTTTGGTTGTGAGGCCTTTGTCCATATTGATAGAGAAAATAGAACAAAGCTTGAGGCAAAGTCAAAGAAATGTACCTTTATTGGATATGGTGTTAATGATTTTGGTTATCGCTTACATGATTATGAAAATCACAAAATCATTAGGAGCAGAGATGTAATATTCAATGAAAAGGTCTTGTATAAGAATCAGTTGTAGGAAAAGAATAAAGAAAACGAAAACAAGGAATACGCAGTTCTTGATGACATCACTGAAAAGGTATAGGTGCCTGAAAATAATAATAATCAACAACAACAACCACCACAACAGCAACAGGCACCCCAAACACCTGAAAGTGGTGTTAGAAGATCTAACAGGATAAGTAGACCCCCTGAACGATACTCTCATTCATTATATTATTTATTGTTGACTGATTCTGGTAAACCCGAATGTTATGAAGAAGCAGTGCAGGTAGAAACTAGGAAGAAGTGGGAGCAAGCCATGAAAGAAGAGATGGACTCCTTAGCACATAACCAGACTTGGGACTTAGTCAGGTTGCCTGCAGGTAAAACAACATTGCAGAATAAATGGGTTTACAGGTTGAAGGAAGAAGATGGAGGAAAACAGAGGTATAAAGCTAGACTTGTGGTGAAGGGGTTTGCACAGAAGAAAGGTATTGATTTTGATGAAATATTTTCTCCTGTTGTTGAAATGACTTCAATCAGAACTATTTTAAGTCTTGTAGCAGCTGAGGATTTGCATCTTGAGCAGTTAGATGTAAAGACAGCCTTTTTCCATGGGGATTTGGAGGAAGAGATATATATGCAGCAACCACAAGGATATGAGGTGAAAGGGAAGGAGAAACTAGTGTGCAGGTTGAAGAAGAGCTTGTATGGCTTAAAACAGGCTCCAAGGCAGTGGTATCTAAAATTTGACAAGTTTATGTCTGAACAAGGTTATACCAGATGTCACTCTGATCATTGTGTTTATTTGAAAAAGCAAAATGATGGCAACTATATTATATTGTTATTGTATGTAGATGACATGCTTGTTGCAGGATCTAACATGTAGGAAATAAATGTGCTCAAAAGAAAATTGGCAAATTCATTTGCAATGAAGGATTTGGGAGCTGCAAAACAAATCCTTGGTATGAGAATAACTAGAGACAGGAAAAATCGTAAATTAACATTGTCTCAGAATGAGTACATACAAAAGGTGTTGAAAATATTTAACATGCACAATGCAAAACCAGTTAGTACACCTTTTGCTAGCCATTTCAAACTTAGCAAGGAAATGTGCCCAAAGACCCAAGAAGACATGGATTATATGTCTAAAGTTCCATATGCATCAGCAGTTGGAAGCTTAATGTATGCAATGGTCTGCACAAGGCGTGATATTGCACATGCAGTGGGAGTTGTAAGCAGGTACATGAACAATCCAGGAAAGGAACATTGGATGGTAGTGAAATGGATTCTCAGATATTTGAAAGGTACCACAAATCAAGCATTATGCTTTGGTGGTTCAAACATCTCCCTACAAGGATATGTTGATGCAGATATGGCAGGTGACAGAGATAACAGGAGGAGCACTACAGGATATGTATTTACTGTTGGAGGAATAGCTGTCAATTGGGTTTCAAAAATCCAAAGTGTTGTTTCACTTTCAACAACAGAAGTAGAGTATGTTGCTGCTATAGAGGCTAGTAAAGAAATGATTTGGTTACAAAGGTTTATGGGTGAGTTGGGTAAGAAGCATGATATGGGCACATTATACAGTGATAGCCAAAGTGCCATTCATCTTGCAAAGAACTCAGCATTTCATTCCAGGACTAAACACATACAGCTCAAGTATCATTTCATACGATCAGTGTTGGAAGATGGGGAGTTGAAGCTGGAAAAGATACACACTAGCCAGAATCCTGCAGATATGCTAACAAAAGTTGTAACCAGGGAGAAACTGAGAACATGCTCAGTTTCAATTGGTCTTCAAGGATGACGATGAAGATGAGAAACAGCTAGGTCCAAAGAGGAGCCATTGTCCAGCAAATGAAGCAGCGGTGGAGTTGCTACAATCATTCTCCAAGTGGGAGATTGTTATGTGTGGAGCATGATTGTTCAGAGGTCTTTGTTTCAGCCAGATGTATACCCCAGGATGTTTTGTACACCCCTCCACGCGGGGGGGTGCGGGGGGGACTTGTCCCCCCCGCGGGGGTCTGGGGGGGCCCATCCCCCCCGGCTGGGGGGTCCAGGGGCCAGCGGTCCCCCGGCGGGGGCTCAGGGGCAGCGCCCCCGAAGCCAAAAATAAATGTAAAATTGCCTTGTAAAAGTATAGTAATTTCTAGTCAATCTGGGCCGTTTATTAGGCAGATGATCTGACGGTAGAACTTATGTTTGTTTAGGGTTTTTTGCCCTAGAAGGCAACCCCTCTCTTTGTATGAGGGTATTGTATTTGAGGCTGTGTGATAGATGTGTATTCAGTGTGAGCGAGAAATAGAGAGGTGAGACTGTGAGAGAAAACAGAGGATATTACAGCGGATTTGCTGTAGGTTGTGTCTCTTCATTTTGCTGGATAATAGAAGGGAAGGACTGGCTGTTCGGGGTGGACGTAGCCCAAACTGGGTGAACCACGTATATCTGTGTCTCTCTTGTTTTGTGCGTTTTCTGTGTTTATATTTCTGCAATATTTTATGTGTTCCATTGCTCCGTAATATATAATTTTCTAATAGTACGATCATCCTGCTGACAATCTCTATTTTTCCATCAATTTGGGGATGGAAAGTCATGGACATAGTAAGTTTGTATCCAGCATCGACCAAAGACTTGACCAAAATGCACTTAGGAATCTGCTATCCTAATCTGAGACAATGGTTTGTGGGATCCCAAAGTGCACCCACACTTTCCCAAAGAAGATCTTAACAGTGGCCTATGCTATGATACTCTTCTTGCAAGCCGCCATGATGACCATCTTAGAGAATCTATCGATGACCATGAAAACACAATTGTTTCCATGCTTAGTAAAAGGAAGGCATGATATGTAATCCATGGATATAGATTACCAAGGTTGGCTAGGAGTAGGTAGAGGAGTATATAGGCATTCCTTCTTGATGGTTGGTTTGGCTATAACATAGGTAATGCAAGATCTAATGTACTTCCCAACAACTTGACGAAGTTTCAGGCAATAAAAATACTTCTGCAATACAACCACTATTTTCTCTACTCTGAAATGTCCAACGACGCACCTGTAGTGCACCTCCCAAATCATCTTGGCACGCTCGCTTGAAGGAACACAAATGTGTCCTTGGTGGCATAACAATGCATCCTCAAGGTGAAAATTTGGAACTTTCTTCCCTTCCAGGAGTGTCTGGTATGTGTTGTTGAATTATGGATTCCTTTTGTGAAGATGCGGTCACCTTGAAGTCTCGTGCCCATAGGAGTCAAGCACAGTGATCAACTCCATGCCTGGTGGTCGACTAAGGCAGTCTGTAACATTATTGGTGTTTCCCTTCTTGTACTTAATGTTAAAATGGAACTGTTATAGGTAGGTATACCATTTTTTATGGTGATCATTCTGCAACTTCCCTTGTGTCTGTATGAACTGCAGGGGTCAGTGGTCTGTGTGTATGGTCATTTCCTTCCCCATAATGTAATGCTTCCATTGATGGAAGGCCTACACAATGGAATACATTTATTTGTTGTAAGTGGGATACTTTCAGACTGTGTTTGAAAGTGTCTCACTGTGGTAAACCACTAGATGCCCCTACTAAGCAAGAACTACACCAATAACATAGTCGAAGGAGTATGTATCAATATCAAATGGTTGTTGCATGTCTAGTAACATGAGAACTGGTGCAGAGCAGATGCAATGCTTCAACTTGGAAAATACCTTCTATTGGTTTTCGGACCAAAAAAACTTTTCTTTCACTCCACCCTTGGTGACTTGACTTAAAGGCCAAGCGATATGAGAGAACCCCAACACCAACTTGCGGTAGAAATTAGCAAGACCTGGAAAGATGCGGGGCTCTGTTAGAGTGGTTGGGGTTGGCCAATCCCAGATGACTTGTATCTTAGCTGGGTCCACATGCACACCTTTCTCATCAATGATGTACCCCAGATATTGAACCTAGGTCATGCCAAAAGTGCATTCTCCAAATTGGCACACAACTTGAGTTGTTGCAGGGTTTGAAGGACCTGTCGAATATGGTGGAGGTTCTCTTCCAAAATATGATTTAAGATCAATATGTCATCTAAATAAACCACCATGAATGCATTGGTGAAGAGTCACAATATGTCTTCCATCAATCTCATCAAGGTTGTGGGGGCATTTTTCAACCCGAAAGGCATGACCAACCATTCAAAAAGGCCCTCCTTGGATTTGAAGGAAATCTTCCACAGTTGAGAGGGTTCGATAGGCACCTGGTGATAATCGAAATTCAAGTCAATCTTATTTAAATATTCCCCCCCTTAAGCTGGTCCAGAAGGTCGTCAATCTACGGGATTGGGTACCTATTCCAGACAATGATCTTGTTCAGCACCTAATAGCCAATACAGAGTCTCCAGGCCCCATCCTTCTTCTGTACCAATAAAATCAGGCTCCCATTGGGTGATGGGATTGCCCTGATGTTCCCTTTCTGCAACAACTCCTGAATATGCCTCTTGACCTCATCATTCTCTAGAACCGAGCGTTGATAGATTGGTCCATTGGGTAGCGGTCCACCTGGGGTCAGATCGATGGAGTGCTTGACATGACAGTGTAGAGGTACCCCTGTAGGTGAGGCAAAAATGTCCTTGTACTCCTCCATGAACTTGTCCATTTGCTGCTGCTGTGTGGTGGAGCCCTATCTGGAAGCCGTGGCCACAACCTTCTTCTTACCCTAAGGGTGTATCATAAGGAAAAAAATCCTTGGTTTGGGAAATAATCTTACTGCATTACTTTGTAGTGATCAAAGAGATGGTAGTAGGCTAGGCTACCTCTGATATTCTGTACAACTTATTGCCCAAAGTAATAATCATAGAGTGAGGTCTACACTGATATATAGCATGTCACTTCCACAAGTATGGCTGACGCGGAGATCTCATCCTTGGTGAAGACACCCCATGGTGTACGACTGCAAATGTGTGTCGTTGGTAGGCCCAACTGCTTCATGACCTCTGCTAAAATGAGGTTCTTTTGGATCCCGCTGTTGACAATGAACTGCAACAGAGAACCCCTCACCCACATCTGTGAGTGGAATAGGCACTCCCCCTCCTCTGGATCTTCAGGCTCATTCTTTTGGATCTTGGTGGTGGCCATAGTGGCACTGGGCTCTGCATCAATGATCTGTTACCCTTTGCATTCTCCTTGTCAGATTCTAATTTAGAGTCGGAACCTATGTCTGATTTGGAAGCCTTCAACTTTGCCACCATTGGTTGCTTGGCTTGACACTCACTTGTGTTGTGAGTGGAGCTCTTATGGAATTCACACCATTCTCCCATGTCCTTCTTTCATTTCATGGTGTTTTTCTTTTCTCATGTCTTCGACAAGTTGTCCTGGGTTTCCCCACCTTGGCTTTGGTCTTTCTCCGTGGTTTGGGGGCACCTTTTCCTTGCTTCAGATTCACAGATCCAAAGTCTCGCTTCTTATGTTTAAACTTCTGCTTAATCTTGACAACGTATCGCTATGTCGTGCCAAGCGAGGAGATGTCTACGAACTCCATCTCGTCCTGAATGTACTTGTGTAGACATCTGCGGTCCTTGAGTACCAAATGCTGCTCAAAATCCTTAATACCCATCTTCGTGCGGAGGGTATGAAAAACATTTGTGAACTCTGACACATCTTGGTCCCTTCCCTACTATAGCATGGTCCACTTATGTATTTATCTTCATAGCTCCTGACAGGGTAATATTGTTCCTTGATGGCATCTCAGAAAGAATCCCAAGTGGGTGCGGCTGAAAACAGTGAGGATTCCCTCTCGTCCTTTTGTTCATAGTAGGTTTCCCACCAGTCCTTGATATGTGGGGTGGCTTTGAGAAGTGAAAAAGTAATCTTTTCCCGATTGGAAAAGTCATGAACTGAAAAATATACTTCCGACAGTTTCAACCATTTATCTATGGTGTTTGCATCTATCTCGCCCTCAAATATAGAAATATCAATGTTAACTTGAACCTTAAAAGAAGTGGAACCTCTAGAGTGGCTACTGGATGAAGATGCGTCGCCTGTGGGTAGTCGTCGAAGGATTTGGGAAAAGTTATCCATCATCGCATTCCTTTGTTGCTTGAGGGCTTCCTCAAGAAATATTTTGAAAGGATCTCCTAACCTCTCACCTTTATTTTCTTTTGCCATGGGAGGTCGTCAGGGTTTGCGAAGCTGGTCTTGTAAAGGTTCAACCAGATCGAGCCCTAACTCCTTATACCTTGACCTCGTTGGGAACATACAAAGAATAATAGAGAATGTGTAGAGTACCGCTATGATACCACTGATCTGAGCTTAAATAGGAATACAAAAAATTATAGATATAACCATAAATATAGAGGTGCAACATAAATAACACTTCATTTCATTAATATCATAATACTGAAATATGCTTACAAACAAAATCGAAATAAACTAGCTTGGGTGATGTGCTCTTATCTCTGAGAAGAGTTGTGGTGGCTACATGCCTCGAATTATGTTACAATGAGGCTCAAGGGCCTATTTATTATTGAACAACAAGCGAAAAGTCTAAAAAACCAAAACCCTAACCCTAGGAGATGTCACGCCAAGAGTTTATGGGCCTGCAGTGGACCTCAAAAAAACATCGTTTAGGGGGTCAAAATTGCTCCGGAAGTTCATGACCCGAAAAACTGCTAAAAATAGTAAATGTTGAAATAAACAAGGAAACAAATGAAACCGATAGGAGGTCTAGGTGGAATAGGTGGGTGGCCACCAATATCCACCTGTATCATCCTTCCACAATGTATTTTCCATTTATGCTTCAAGAGGATGGTAAGGAAACTAAGACAACCCTTCCAAGACACGTTGACATCATGACAACCTGTAATAGACCCAAACACAAGTCTCCATCCTCAATCACCATATGCAAGTATCAGACTCCCAACTATTTTTTCTGCAAACATCAATAGCTTCACCTTGTCAGATACTTGTACATCCTCTTGCAACTCCATGAACTCCTCCTCTAGCACATGTATCTAACTCTTATGCACCATCAAGGACAATGCATCATGTCATCATCATGAAGGCCTAGAGCATCAATAATAAGTCCTACAATACCTCTACACAACATCCATACACAAGCCATATGCATAACTAACTGTCCTGCAACATCATCCTTACACAAGCCATATGGATAATGAATTGTCTTGCAATCCAAGCTACTAGGTTGACATCAATGCCAACCAACAACATTGCAACACACATCAACACCAACATTCATTAAGTAACATCTCCCACATCCCAAGACTAAACAAGGGGGTGGGAGGGAGTGTTACAAAAGAAGAAAACTAATAAATAAATAATACACACTCACACTCATAAAATAAATATCAAACATATAGAAAAACCATACATGGCGGAAAAGGCTTCAGCCTTACAACATTCCTCACATTCTCATTATAATTCAATCCAATCCCATGTACAAAGAATGATAATAGTACAAATAAATACACGAGGAAGTTGGTCTCAAGATAGGACGTCTAT
This sequence comes from Pinus tabuliformis, assembly GCA_031772625.1. Taxonomy (NCBI): domain Eukaryota; kingdom Viridiplantae; phylum Streptophyta; class Pinopsida; order Pinales; family Pinaceae; genus Pinus; species Pinus tabuliformis. The sequence continues at coordinate 837,942,015 of CM062815.1, forward strand.
CTTGGACACTATGGTTGAGAAAATATCTCAACAACACACTAATCTAGGAGCCTAACTAGTTGGAGAGAATCTATCAACCAACTAAGCCTAAACTGACTCCTAACCATGAGGAACAAACTCAATCTAGAAAGGTAGGATTAAATCCTAACTTTCATGATTTTAATTAATTTAATTATTTGGACTTAGAATTGTTTTTAATGTGAGAGTGAGGCTAACATTCCCCCCCTCAATGATAAGTCCAAATTAAGAACTAGGAACCATCTTCCAAGTTCTCATGCTGAAACTGTTGATCCTCAAAAAACATTTTCCTGAAAAACCACCAAAGCTGGATGCTGAAGAAACTACAATATGAAGAGATCATGAGTCAGTTGCATGTATGATTCATCTCTGAATGTTGCTTGACAACTCCATCAAGTGCCAAGCCACAAAAGGATCCATCTGTCCTTTGCTTTCAATCAACATATCCACTGACAAAATATAGAGAACGCCAACTGGCAACTCACTGTTGCTTTTTCTGTGTTTGAAAAATTGCTCGCTGCTAACTTTGTTGTCGATCTCCCACTAGTGAATTTTGTTGATGCTCACTCACTTATTAAAATGCCCATGGGCTGATTTGCTGATGTTGTCAAGACTTTCAGTCTGAAAACCACTGTCAATTTCATTGACATTTTCCCCCTTCTGTCAGCTGAAAGGAGAGACAATCTTCTTCAAAATATTTTTGAACTCCCCCCCTTTAGGTGTAGGAGTGTTTCACCGGTGTACTCCCTCGTTCAACTGCACGAGAGTACCATCTTCATTTTTACAGTTGGATGCAATATGTGTGAGTGAATTCGATTGTAAAAATTATACAATCTTATGACTGTGGATGACCATTCCCAGGGATCAATCCATGAATAATCAATCTACAATCTAGTTGATTGTTGTTGTTTTCTGCATTGTGTTGATGAATGATTTGACTTGCAACAATGGTGACAAGGATGGAGATCAAAATATTGATCTTCCAGATGACTGTTCTTTGACAATGAAGGCATTTTTCTTTGACTACAACTTCAGTTTGCGTGTATTTTTGTTTGACTGCAACTTCAGTTTGTGTGGATTTCTGTTTGTCTTCACCTTTCTCAAGACTAGCCGATGTGATTTGTGCAAGAAACCCTGCACTGACAAAATTAATGGGCTTTGAATAATATGGGATATGCAATTTGGCGTCATCTTTGACATATCCTAAGCCTCGTCAATTTCTGTTACTTTGGATTTCTTACCATGGATTGATGATCAGTTTGGAAGAAAGTTGAACTGGATTAGGGACCACTTCGACACTTGAAGTTGGTTGGATCAGTGACTTGGAATTAACATCTTTATCTTCATCTGTATGGATGAAATATTTGGAAACATCACTCTTCAGCTGAAACTCATCTCTTTGAAGTTGTGACTCTAGTTGAAGAAACTCGATCATTTCATGTTCATGTTGAAGATGCACTTGAATATCAACAAGAGTTGTTTTTCTGATTTGCACCACGTCGCCAGCTGATGATAAAATCAAATTGTTAAGAATTTGGGATAGTTGAATGTGTGTTTCCATGTTAGCTTGCTCACTTTGACTTCAGGCTCGCTTGTACTGTTTCTTATTGCTGATGCTTTCAACACTTGCTAGAGTTTTATAACTTGGTTTCTTGAACTCTTGATTTCACGCTCGCTTGATGACGATCACTTTGCTTTAATGCTTCACTGACACTTTGTGAATGCATCAATCAACTTCACACTGGCTCGTTTGTTGTAGATTTGATTTTGACATGCTCGCTTGCTTAGTTGTTTGAATGACACACTCGCTTGCTTTGTTGTTTGAATGACATGCTAGCTTGCTTTGCTTGCACTTGTGTTAAACACTAACTTGATTTGATGCTCACTTGAAGAATAGAATACTACTCGTTTGATGATGATTGCTTGCTAGTGTTACACTAAAAAATGTCACCTTGACTACTTACAGTTAGTATGGCTCAAATCAACAGTCATGCTACCTTCTTAGGCAAGTCTTTATGCCTCTGTTATCCATCTCAAACTCAAAGAAGAGAGAAAGTCTTGTAAAAACTATGTTTATCTCTGGGGTCGCAGGTTCTCTCTAGCCTTACCTGCGGGGACGCAGGTCATGTTCACAAAAACTGCGTCCATGGACGCTCTGTATGTTAAAGGACAGGTGCGTCCTTCTGTAAAAGGCAAAATGCGCAAGTTTTATCTTGAAAAAGTTACTTGTGGTTACTTCTAGAACATTCTAGAGGTCGGTTTGATGAAATGGATGCGCCTCCAGTTGGTTCATGTATCTCTATTAAGAGGGGACTTATCCCATCAATAAGGGAGCTATCCCACCCATAGAGGGGGATGATCCCATTGATAGTGGACCTGAATAACCTCTTTACAGCACTATAAATAAAGGCATTGAGCCAGAAGGAGGAGAGGTTGGAGCTATACATTTTCTTTGGGTAAATGCTGCAGGATTTAGGTCTTCTATTAGAACCTTTGTGAGGAGAGATTGTCTTTACATGATTCTACTTGGAAGTGGGTGAGCCTTGTCAAAGTAGAGGAAAACCCTTGATGGACCCTGGGAGGAACTTACACAACACCAAGGCCAGGTTGTAAGAGTTTCTTTGTTTCGTTATTAATACAAACTGGTTTATTTTTCTCAATAGCTTATGTTAATGAGTTATTTCATGTGTTCCTTGGTCTGCATGTTGAATCTATGTTTTATTATATGAAATACAAGTGCTCGGTAATTGTTTGATTGTTTGTGGTTGCAGGAATTGACTTGAAGGAGGAGCTCATCCGGATTGGCAAGAACGAACTACAACAATAGCGTTTTGGAATAAGGTAAGCCTAAACACTTGTACTTTTCATGTTATAAAAGGTAGATTTAGAGAAAGATCACTCCATTTTGTCTTGTTTGTCATTAGAATGTCTTAGACTTCTAGGAAGGTCAGTCGTGTCCGCACCCTTGACAGATTCCGTGTGACAAATTGGCGACTCCGCTGGGGAATCCATTAATGAATGAGTCTTTTCCTTTATATGAACTTTGCTTTGTGAAAATCATTTTTATTTTCTGGTTTTTGGCTCTGTGTTTCTGTTTCTGGGTGGGTTAGCTTAGGATTAGTTTTATTTTGGTTTTTCTTGAGTTTTTCAGAAGGACGCATCCTCTGAGTGCTGCACAGTGCGTCCTTGGACGCACTTTCGCAGCGTGCACAGTGCGGGCCCGCGCCTGTGATAACGGGTTGCCTGCGTCTTCCTGTAAAATTTAGGAAAATTCCATTTTTTGCATTTTTTGCTCTTAGATTTTGTTTTTTCTTAGTTTTTACTGCCCAGATCCACTGGTTACCTGCCATAAATCTTCACCTAGGCTTGTTTCCTTGGCATTCCTGCTTTAGCTTTCATCAATTGGGTGTTTTGAGTCTCTTTTTTGAGGAATTCTTGATTTGATTTCCTTTGGTCATTACTTGGAGGTTTGTCTCAGTCTTTTCACAATTTTGCATCTTTTTGCTTTTGTTTTTGCAAAAAAATTTCCCCCTCATTCGCCGGGGGGGGCTAAATTGTGTATGAGTGTTAATCGCCTTTGAGTGTTTTGATCTTTGGAACTCTCACCCAATTTTCTCAATTTGCACTTGATTGGTTCTTAGATCACATTAGAATCGTCTTGTGTTTGAGAATTCTCTTGCATAGATCACATTTGCATAATTAGAATTCTCATTTTCAGAATATGAATGAAAAATGTGCATAGATTACATTTGCATACTTTTCAAGTGAATTGTGCTTAGATTACAATTGCATAGTTTACATTCTGAAAAATCAATCGTAGATTTAGATCAGCTTTCTTTGATTTGAATTTACACAAAAATAAAAATAAAAAAATGGTTTGGAATTGATTTGCATTAGTTTTTCTTGATAAAATTAGTGCATTAGAGAATTTGTTATATTTTCTCTTAGTGATCAATTTTTTGCATTGTTGGAAGTGAATGGAAACTCTCTCCTTACTTTAGTTAGGATTCATCGAATTGAAACGATTACATTATCATATTCGATTGCATTCAGTTGAGTCGGGTCATAACACCATTGGTTTCATCTCCATTTATCCATTTGAGTAATAACAGCCTTAATAACACAACGCTTAATTAAAATTCATCTAGTAATTTTTACATTTCTAGGGCTCTGAAACACCAACATAGCTTAGGCTAGGGTCTTGGAGTAGGTGAGTACTTAACTCTCCAAGACTACAAAACCAAACAGATAGTTTATCTTGAGTAGATCAAATCCAATTATTTCAGTTACACTCTGGGAAAGCTCCTCTTAAAGGAGAAGCACGAGCTCGTGTCCGAACCAGTGAGGGGATCATTCCTCCCTCGTTGGGAACGACGCCAGACAGTACGTATTACAAACGGTAAACCTCGGATTAACCATTGTCGAGGAGCCAGGGGTCACTTATCGGTAAACCTTGGATTATTGTCAAGGAGCCGGTAAGGGGATTGAGCTTGTTACTCTGCCCTTGCGTGCTGTCGGAGTTTAGACTGTTCCCCCAGGTGTAATTGTTGTGATTGGTAACCTTAGTGACCATAATCTCTAGGATTCTACCCAAGGTGACGGTGGAGGGAAGGTCCCACTGTACCTGGAGCAGACGTCGGCTATACTCACTTGGATTTTCTGGGGGGTTCACTTCACTCGAGACGGTTAAAGTGGAGGAACTTGGTCCAGTCTATTCATTAAGCAGGTTGTCGGCGTAACTGTTCCACCCGCCATTTCTGTACTGAATCCAGCGAGGTTGGGCTTCATCACCAACTAGCGTTTTTGGTCCGGAAGAATACTGTTTGTGTATGGTTTGACTCCTAGATTTGATAGCGCGTGTTAATTTGTTTGTTTTTTACTTTTAGAGACCATAGGTGTGAATTGTGAATTTTAATTGTTAGGTGTGAATTGTGAATTGTTAATTTTAGTTTTAAATTGTTAATAAAATTCACTGAAGTTGAATATAATGGCAAATGTTCCGGAATTTATCAACCTAGGAACCCCTCCTAATGAGAATCCTAGTACTTTTCCTTACTTTGGAAATGTTGGTCCTCCTTATATGGCTACTTTGTCATTACCTGGATTTACGATAGGTTTACCGATATGGTTATTTTCAACTTCGTTGGCCCAAAGTACTCCAATTGTTCCACCTCAACCGAATGCTTCACAGAGTTCACCATCTCAACATAACCAACCTTCTGTTGACCCTTTACCTTCTTCGCCTAATTTTTCTTCCTCCATTTCTTCCTCTTCGCCTGGTAAAAGCCTTGATGCTAGTAACCAGGAGGCTAAGAAGAAGAATAAAGGGAAGAAGAAGAAGAAGAAGAAGAAGAAGCAAGATAAAAAAGAAGTCAACCAACCAACCATGGCTGTAAGTGTTAGTTGTGTTGAGGAAAATTCCGACATGCACCGTAAACCCAAATACCCTTGCAGGCTTTGTAAGGGTGACCACTTCCTTGTCAATTGTCCTGGTATACCAAAGGTCTTGGAAGTATGGTCAGAAAAATCTCATCAACTTTCCATTGATCCATCAACCAGTGATAGTCAGGTTCCTGGGAAAAAGGGTAATGTTAGGTTTCCTTGTAAGTTATGCAAAGGGAGTCATCAAACTCATATTTGCCCTCACATGGATGAAGCCTCAACATTGTTGGAAAACCTTACTGTTCCACAGCAAGAATTTCCAACTGATTACCGTAAACTTTCTCCCAACCTACCGTCAACTGACGGAGTGATTGATTTAAATTCAAATACAGTCGATCACACTCTCCCTTTAGAGAGTGAAACTCATGTCACTCAGGTTGATGATCAATTAGTTGATCAAGTGGTCGATTCAATTTCACGTTCGGTCGATCCCACTTTCCATCTAGAGAGTGAATTTCATACCGCTCAGGTTCTTCTTGTTACATCAGATTCTTCTATGCCGGGGGGCATTTCACCTGTTTATGCAGAACCCCCTCCAAGCACTGAGGTCTTTTCCTTTGATTGGAATAGACTGACAGAACCTCGTCTTCCTTCCTCCATCCCTTTCCAACTCATTGTCAAGGCTGGTGGTAGGGACATACATCGTACTCAGGTAGATGAGGGTGCTTCTGTTAGTATTCTATCCTCGACTGTTTGGAAAGCTTTGGGTTCCCCTCAGCTTGCGCCTATTACGCAGAATCTGAAAGCTTTTAACAGAACCATTAGTGAACCTTTAGGGCTCCTTCCTAATTTTTCAATTACCTTGGAAGGTAAAACTGTCTGTATTGATCTTATGGTAGTTCGAGGTCCCTTGGATTTCAATTTACTCCTTGGGCGAGACTATGTTTATACAATGAAAGCTGTCGTATCGACACTCTTTCGCGTGATGTCTTTCCCTCACAATGGCAGTATTGTGATTGTAGACCAGCTTTCGTTCCCTAGTCTTGTTTCAACTACCCATAATATGACAGCCCTAAATGTTCCTGATTCTAAAGTGGTATCTACCCTGCCACGGGTTAATTATGTGGCAACTGGTCCCATGTTTTCAGTTACCGATGTAAGTGAGCCTCTCACTGTCGATTTAGATCCAGTAATTGACATGGAAAACTCTATGGGATTACTTGAACACGATGTTCTTATCCCTTCTGAGTCCCTTGACATGTGTTCCTTCCAAAGAAGTATTCTTCCTTCTGATGAAGACCTCTTGGAAGCCATGATCAAGGTGTGTCCATTGACATGTCTTTCTTCCAATTGGAAGCCATGATCAGTGTGTGAGGATAGTTTCTTCTAGTCTCAACCTCGTTAAAAAATGAAACTGGAAGTCATGAGCATAGTTCCTTGTCTTGTGTCAAGCTCATTAAAAAATGAAACAAGGAGTTCCGAGGAAAGTTCCTTGTCTTGTGTCAACCTCATTAAAAAATGAAACAAGGATAGGTTATATAGATAGTTAGAAAGTAGAATTGTGAGGAAAGTTCCTTTTACTGTGTCAACCTCATTAAAAAATGAATCATTGTGAACGAGGATAGTTTGTTCCTATCTCAACCTCGTTAAAAAATGAAATTGGATACGAGGATAGTTTGTTCCTCTCTCAACCTCGTTAAAAAATGAAATTGGATGTTATGAGGAAAGTTCCTGTTACTGAGTCAACCTCATTAAAAAATGAATCAGGTAGATCGTAGGTTATATAGGAAAGTAGGATTAGGAGGAAAGTTCCTTTTACTGTGTCAACCTCGTCAAAAAATGAATCAGTGTGTTCGAGGACAGTTCCTTTTACTGTGTCAATCTCGTTAAAAAATGAATCAGTGTGTTCAAGGACAGTTCCTTTTCCTGTGCCAACCTCGTTAAAAAATGAAACAGGCTAGTATGAGGATAGCTCTTTTACTGAGTCAACCTCATTAAAAAATGAATCAGCTAGATTTTAGGCTATATAGATTGTAGAAACAAGGGTTTTGAGGACAGTTCCTGTTACTGAGTCAACCTCGTTAAAAAATGAATCAGGTTTGAGGATAGTTCCTGTTACTGAGTCAACCTCGTTAAAAAATGAATCAGATATGAGGATAGTTCTTTTCTTGTGTCAACCTCTTTAAAAATGAAACAACTCCCTTTTCAAGTTAAATATTGAAAGTAAACCTTCATTTCATCCAGCCGGATGAATGCAATGAAGCCTGGGGGGCATGTACCTCGCTTTGCATCGTTATGCTAGGGGGCATGCGAACTTTTTGAGCATAGTTCCTTGTCTTGTGTCAAGCTCATTAAACAATGAAACAAGGGTAGGTTAAGTAGGTAGATTGTAGAGTAGTCTTGAGCATAGTTCCTTGTCTTGTGTCAAGCTCATTAAAAAATGAAACAAGGATTTTAGAGCATAGTTCCTTGTCTTGTGTCAAGCTCGTTAAAAAATGAATCAAGGTTTTTAGCGTAAAGTTTTTTGTTAGGTAGATTGTAGAGAGTAGTTATGAGCATAGTTCCTTGTCTTGTGTCAAGCTCATTAAAAAATGAAACAACTCCCTTTTCAAGTCGAATCTTTACAAGATCTTGAAAGTAAAGCTTCATTCCATCCACCTCATTGAATGCAATGAAGCTTGGGGGGCATGTACCTCGTTTTGCGTCATTATGCTGGGGGCATGTGAACTGTAACAAGCATAGTTTTTCGTTTCAAGCTTGCATAAACATGAAACCGAATCCGAGCATAGTTCTTTTCCTGTGTCAAGCTCGTTAAAAAATGAAACAAATCCTCCTCTATTTGAGTCGAGAGATTGACTAGATCTCGTAAATGTTAAGTTGTATGTTTAGGTTAGTTATTTCAGTTTTTTGCATAATTTTCTTACAGTTTTAGGTCGAGTCTTTCAAATGATCTCGTACTGAACCTTCATTTCATACAACTGGTTGAATGAAATGAAGCAGGGGGGCATGCGCTCTAGCAGTTATGCTTAGGGGGCATCAAGCACAGTTTCTCTCTGTTTCAAGCTTGTGAAAAAATGAAACTACTTTGAAGCATAGTTTTTCCTCTGTTTCAAGCTTTTGTAAAAATGAAACCTATCTCGAGTCAATTTCAGTTATTTTCAAGACTCGTTAAACTCATGAAAATCTCGAGATTATTTTGCTATCTTTCATTCTCGTAAAACAAATGAAAATGCCGAGTTCTTTCCGTCTTTTCCTGCTCGTAAATTAAATTGAAAGTCGGCCATATGAGTACATTTTTATCATTTTTTCGAACTCATTAAAATTTACGAAAAAGTGAAAACCATGAGTACATTTTTATCCCTTTTTCGAACTCGTTAAAACTTACGAAAAAGTGAAACCTCAGAGTCATCTTTTAAGCCCTTTTCTGACTCCTAAAACATGAAAAGATCGCCGAGCGTTTCTTTTACACTCGTTAAAACGGAATTAAAAGACGGTCCCCTTTTAGCTCTTTTCTGACCGTAAAATCAGGAAAAGATTGCCGGGTTTTTGTCGTTTCAAACTCGATAAGGAAATAAAACGACGTGTCCTTGATCGCTTTTTACTTTTCAGGTCAACGACACTATTATGAAAGTACTCCTTGGTCGCAAGATCAAGCGGTTCCCCCAGGTATTATTTTATACTTTTTCGGGCTTGAGGGACACAAACTTACGAAAAAGTTCAACGTGGAGTTTCCTTAAGTTTTTCAGACTCTCTAAAAATGAAAAACGCCGAGTTTCTCCTATACTGGGCTCGTTAAACTTTTACAGTAAAGGACCTGTTCAATTACAAACAGGAACGAACCACTCCTTCCTAGGGTTCGAATTTAAACTAGGTTGGACTCGTCCGAAGGATGAGCTTATAACCAAGCATATGTTATCCTCCTCAAGCTTGTTAAAAATAAAGAGGTACTTGCTAGAAATGGTGGGGGAAAAGAGAGAAGAATGAACCTATTTGTCACCTTTTGTCTCAAACGAAACTTTATTACCACTCTTGAGCACGACACTTTTGCATTTCACCTGGGTTGGGAAATCTTTTACCTCACAGTTGACCAAATCACTTTGAAAATCTTTAACCAGGTTCAGGGGTTAACTTTGAGTTATTCGTCTCCAAACCATCTGTTGTGTCGTTATGTGTTCAAGAGGTCTGCAAGCAAAACTTTCATCTGCAAAATACTTATCATCCATTTGACCATCCCTGAGTCAGTCCTTACAGCAACATTTCTTCAACTTGAACAATGATTTCGTGTTGCAGGCTTGCCTGCAACGAGTCACTTTCTATCGACATCGACACATTATCTAGAAAGACGACTTAGGAATCGATAGTACCTTGAAGTCTGCATGCATCAATGGCAGGTTTCTCGCCTTTGACGACAGTTTACATCATTGACTTTCGATCAAAGGATTCCGTGAAGTGTTCGACATCAGAACATATATTCACATTTCACGGGTTGTGCTTGGTACTTTGAGAACCATTGACATTACTGGTGGTCTCTCTCACGCTTGTTAACAGTTCACATCGTCGACTGGTAATCAAGTGGTTTCTAACATGTTCGACATCAAATCATTTAATCACATGTTTAGAATCGTACCAATTCGGGAAGTAGAAGTGGAGACCCTGGATCTAGTTTCTACCATCCAGGCTGCGAGGAGCTTTGTATTCATTATCTATGTAGACTAATCATAAACAGATGGCTGCGTCCATACTGTGTCTACAAAAGTCTATAAAAATGATGTACTGCAAGATCATTCCTGTATCAGAATAGTTAGTCCATTAGTTAAAGTTTTGAATCTGAGTATGGGAATGCCTACCTCAGTGATGATATAATCTTATACATGTATTTTGTGTTGAAAATTGCAGGTTCTAACCAGGTCATCCACAAGTCAATCCTTGAAATGATAAAGCGCTTCACCCTTCCTAGAATTACAAAACACCAATCTATTCCAGGCTTCGCACTTTAGGGGGCAATCTGTTACACTAAAAAATGTCACCTTGACTACTTACAGTTAGTATGGCTCAAATCAACAGTCATGCTACCTTCTTAGGCAAGTCTTTATGCCTCTGTTATCCATCTCAAACTCAAAGAAGAGAGAAAGTCTTGTAAAAACTATGTTTATCTCTGGGGTCGCAGGTTCTCTCTAGCCTTACCTGCGGGGACGCAGGTCATTTTCACAAAAACTGCGTCCATGGACGCTCTGTATGTTAAAGGACAGGTGCGTCCTTCTGTAAAAGGCAAAATGCGCAAGTTTTATCTTGAAAAAGTTACTTGTGGTTACTTCTAGAACATTCTAGAGGTCGGTTTGATGAAATGGATGCGCCTCCAGTTGGTTCATGTATCTCTATTAAGAGGGGACTTATCCCATCAATAAGGGAGCTATCCCACCCATAGAGGGGGATGATCCCATTGATAGTGGACCTGAATAACCTCTTTACAGCACTATAAATAAAGGCATTGAGCCAGAAGGAGGAGAGGTTGGAGCTATACATTTTCTTTGGGTAAATGCTGCAGGATTTAGGTCTTCTATTAGAACCTTTGTGAGGAGAGATTGTCTTTACATGATTCTACTTGGAAGTGGGTGAGCCTTGTCAAAGTAGAGGAAAACCCTTGATGGACCCTGGGAGGAACTTGCACAACACCAAGGCCAGGTTGTAAGAGTTTCTTTGTTTCGTTATTAATACAAACTGGTTTATTTTTCTCAATAGCTTATGTTAATGAGTTATTTCATGTGTTCCTTGGTCTGCATGTTGAATCTATGTTTTATTATATGAAATACAAGTGCTCGGTAATTGTTTGATTGTTTGTGGTTGCAGGAATTGACTTGAAGGAGGAGCTCATCCGGATTGGCAAGAACGAACTACAACAATAGCGTTTTGGAATAAGGTAAGCCTAAACACTTGTACTTTTCATGTTATAAAAGGTAGATTTAGAGAAAGATCACTCCATTTTGTCTTGTTTGTCATTAGAATGTCTTAGACTTCTAGGAAGGTCAGTCGTGTCCGCACCCTTGACAGATTCCGTGTGACAGCTAGATGTCTTGCTTGAACTTGCTTGATGGATTACTGACGCTGTGCTTTCTTGAATGTACTCACTGAATGTGTTGATTTTAAAAAAGGAAGGGTGTCAAACACTGTTCAATCTTGATGACTCAGGTGAAGACTTACTTGAATTAACGTATTCACCTTAACAATTCAAATTAGGGTGTCGGAATGCATCTGTACATTTCAATTAAAAAATGTTTATCTGCAAGTGATACAAAAAGTGTTGATGATGTTGATGTCATCTTGGCTTGAAATGCTTGATTTTGTAATGTCCTTAACTTGATTGCTTTAATTACATGATGTGAAATGTGCTTGCTTGGAAGATCGTCTTATCAAGTTGATGATGTGACGCTTTGTGCTTGTGTATTTAAGCTTGATTACAGGAGCTTGATTAAGCATTCTTATACTTAAGCTTGCTTATGTGCATGTAGTTGTTTAAGCATAATACAAAGAGAGCATTTTGATAATCTGAACACAAGTCATGCACACACATTCATTACACACGGTGTACCTAAGATCCCCTTATTCAATTTCGGGCGGATCTAGGACACAAGCACCACAAAAAATTATGATTTTATTAATTTCTAGAGTACATCATTCTTCAATGTCACAACTTTGTCATGGAAACTTCTCAATGAGAATGTCACACTTGCAAACTTTGGAAGCAAATTGTCTTAAAAAACTGTCTGCACTGACTCAATCGCTCTCAAAGTAAAATATTACTTTGGATTACAATAATGACTTTCACTCAAACAAATTCACTTATCACTCCAAATTTACAAAATATGCACCTTATGACTCCACAAAATCACACCTTATCTCTCCAAAATAAAAAATTAATGCACCTTATTTCTCCAAAACATTTAATACACCTTATCTCTTCAAACACTAACTAATTTAATGACCATTTCAAGGTCAATCATAACCCTCACAAGTATCACACATATGTGATAATACCCACAATTTCTCTATAGATGTTTTACCCACTTTTTCTTTACAAATGTTTTAATTTTTCTCAAAAAGTAAATACCATTAAAATAATAAAAAGTTTTTTTTTTTTTTTTTTTACCATTAAAAAGTCATTCCTATATATGTCTTATAACAAAAAAATGGTGGCCACGATGCTTAATTTTTCAGGTACGTAAGCCACACTAATGCACACGATTTGGCCATGAGAATATCATAATACCCATTTGGAAATGAAGAAGACCAGAACGATGGCACAACGTCCTCGTTGTCTGAAGTTATGAGAAGGGGATTCCATGGCTTCCATAGACACTTCCCGTTGCTGATATGCCCCCCATCATTTGGTCTTGACACCCAGGATCATGCACAAGCGATAGGAGAAGAATCGAAAATGGAGGAATGCAATGGCCCGATGCTGCAAAAACTCACGGGCACCCAATGCTAAGAGGAGGGAGAATCATGTCACAGAGACTACCGCGGCTTCTGAGCAGAATGCGTTGACCAATATGAAACCACATAGAAATTTTGGCCCTGCGGCCTCCAAAAAAACCCAAACGCCTCCCTGATGTACCTCAAACTGGGTCTCAGTATCCTTCCACTGCCTTGAGACTTCCTCAACTAGAAATTGTGGTGACCAGCCCACCGAAATTCACAGAGGAGATTTGTTGCGTATGGATATTCCTAGACGGATTTGATAACCTGATAAACCATTAGAACAAAACAAGAGATGCCCCAATGCTATTGCTAGGTCAGAACAAAGAAAAGAAATGTCAAGGTAGAGTGGGATCAGCTCCACCAAAAATGAGACTAGCTAAGGTGGGAATCTCTGTGTCACCGCATTCCACGCATTTGTTGCTTGAAAATCGAAATTCGCCGAATTTCAATGCTTTTCGAACCAATTGGATCCCAAGTTTTTCGAATCAATTTGACCCTAATTCGATGAATTTCAAATCAAACTTAGCCTGATCTCAAACTGGAACAACAAGGTGAACAAATTTGTCTTTATCTGTGCAGCTTTGTTGAAATTTGACCTTGCAAATGTAATTCAGCAGAGTATAAAAATAGAAACTTGGCCGTCCACTCATTTTGGTATCATTTGCCAAGGCTCGAGCCTGTTTCCACCCAATGCTAGATTTGTTCCTCCTTGATGCACGCAAACTCCAAAGTCCCTTTTCTTCCTTCGCCCATGGCCGATTTTCTTCCTCCAACCAATGGCTATTGCACAAGGTTGTAGAGATATGGGCTTGCAAATGCACTGTTGTTTTGAGTTTGGGGGTTTTGTTTTGTTTTGCTGGCTCTGATACCACATGAAGAAAACTAATAAATAAATAATACACACTCACACTCATAAAATAAATATCAGACATATAGAAAAACCAGACATGGCGGAAAATGCTTCAGCCTTACAACATTCCTCACATTCTCATTATAATTCAATCCAATCCCATGTACAAAGAATGATAATAGTACAAATAAATACACGAGGAAGTTGGTCTCAAGATAGTACGTCCATCTTGGACACTATGGTTGAGAAAATATCTCAACAACACACTAATCTAGGAGCCTAACTAGTTGGAGAGAATCTCTCAACCAACTAAGCCTAAACTGACTCCTAACCATGAGGAAGAAACTCAATCTAGAAAGGTAAGATTAAATCCTAACTTTCATGATTTTAATTAATTTAATTATTTGGACTTAGAATTGTTTTTAATGTGAGAGTGAGGCTAACAAAAAAGTGGTATGAGAGCATTGGTTCAAACATTAGGCATGGAAGGTTAAAAATACACCATATGAAGCAGAGGTACAACACTTGGATTGGAGGGGCCTTAAAAGAGAAAGTTAGAAGATATGATACAAATTGATACCACAACTTATGTTTAACACTAGACCTGAAGAGGCTCATGTGAAAATCTAATACAATAGTATAAATATTGCATATGCTAATTTTCCCTTGGAATTACGACTAATGGGATTGCTAACTTGATAGAATGTTTACATATCCTTTTTTTTGTAACTGACATGGGTTTTGGATTTGTGAACAAAATCATACCAACATGTTTCATATCTGCATGCTTAGCGTTGACATGACAATAAAACAAGTTAACATGTTTATGCTTGGTATAACTAATGCAAACACATAAGAAGATAAAATTACAACAAGAAATAGAGGAATGGACAAAAATATTGTACAGAAAAACATGGACCAAGTCCACCATGAGCGATAAGAAGAAATATCCCTTAATGGAATAAACATCCTTAGGAGCTTGAAAGATGAGTTGAAGAGTTGCAAAACAAAGAATGAAAGACTCATTAGAAAACAAGAACAAGAAAAACTAAATACAATGTTGCTACAACACCTACCATACATGCAAGGGTTGTTGCAACATGTATAAACTTTTGGAGATAAGTAAGAGTTTCATATTGAAAACATCAGAGGGAAACCTCCTAAGGTTGGTAAGAAGAAGACACTATTGACATGTTGGAGTTGTGGAGGAACAAATGATCCATGAGTTCCCTAACAAATGATAAAACAAGGATAACCCATGTGAAATGAAAGCACATGAACCAACAACCAACAATATTGAAGGAAGTAACTCAAAGAGGAAGAGGGATGAGGGAGCATCCCATAAATCTCTTTGAAATACTAAAAAGTCCTCTTGAACTGATTAGAAATATTTTTTGGGATCTTGAAATTGTTGGGGAAGACTATGATTAAAATTGTGTGCATGTACTAAGTGTTCTTGTTGAAGCAAATATAGAGTGGTGATTGTGTTGTGAATTGATATGGTTTGCAATTATTTGTCTATCGTTAGCTACATGTTTTTTTTGTTGTTGATCTTGAGCATGCCCATGCTTTGTGTTGTCTATCATGGTTTATTAATTTTTTTTCTTTATGTTTCATTTTTCTCTTCATTCCCTTTGTGGGTTGCTCTTAGTTTGATTCATTAGGTGTGGGAGAGGAAAGAAGCTCATAGAGAGGAGCTCAATGAAACCCAACTAGAATTTCAAGACCTTGATTAAATTTTGTGCATGATATAAACTGTATTAGAGGGAAGAAGAGGATAAAGGATCAGTCAAGAAGGCCTAATTGGGTCCACGTGGACCAACTAGACAATAATACTATAACTATTACAATGGCAAAAGAAGGGAATTCCCTTAACTATAATTGTGCTTGGATGATATATATATTTTTCACTTATGTTCATTTTATGATGGTTCTCAATAAATGGCCTTTCAAATGAAATGGCTTCATTATGCCTTGTTTCTTATTTTTCCCGTCATTTACATTTCGTGAACTACATATCTATATATATATATATATATATATATATATATATATATATATATATATATATATATATATATATATATAACAGTTGGAGAAATGAGGTTTTTTTGGTTGTTGTCTTTCTTCCGATATCTCAAAACTTGGAATAGATGTCACCATTGTATTCGTCTCGGTGAGACGTTTCTGGTGGTATAAAATTTCGTCTTGATCTGACCTTCAGATCAAAAGTTATGGTCCCTCGAAGTTTTAATGCCAAGTCATCCACCTACCACGTGGCACCCACTTGACCATCCTTGCTAACCTCATCTTCTCCACATGGAAGGAGTGCATTAGTTGCCAACTCGTTCATCCAATTAGGACATATCCACAAGCATTTGTATAAGTTGTCGACCCATCCATCCTCCCATACTAATCACAAATAACCATATACAGGTGCAAGCTCTATGAAGCCATGTCACCCTGGATGGATTGTCTTGGGGGTAATACCTTGAAAAACTACTTGGTGTGCTATTTCCTTAAGTTTTGAGATTCAAAGGAATACATCACCTCGTACAAAACTACCATGGAGGAAACTCCACTATGCCATGTCCCTAAACCTCTAAGGTTCAAGGTTCTTGGGTCCACATCACCTCAGATGAAAAATGCCTCGGAAGAAACTTCCTCCCTAGCATAAAGTGGTTCTCAGTGAAGTAACAGCCTTAGGGAAAAATATTTTGACGTCACCTCAGGAAAAATTATCGCTAACATCACCTCAAGAAAAACTCCAACTCTTGCCACAAAGTTTACATGTATGATGCAATGAGCATTGTTGATCAGGCCAAATCTATGGTGATGAAAAATAATGCTACCACCTCCCATACTCCATGATGTCATTTGGGGGGGCTGTTACACATCCGATGATCTATATCACAAGTTTTAATTAAACATTTGTGAGGATCACCCCTTCCTAAACTCAATTTCAACCATTGAACCAAAATTTACACACTGATGCAACTTTACAAACACACACACACACACTAAGTGCAAGGCTATGGTAGCATGGCTCGACGGAATCCTTGTTTGGAGGTTGGCCCACTATACTATTGGTAGTCACCAATTCCGCTCCCTTAGGTATGAACCTGACCTTGTTCATAAGGATACAATCATGCACATGGTCATAGGGTTTGAAGTGAGGGAGTTAGTTAACGATAAGGCCTATATAAATACTCCGTTTGCACATTATTTTCCATTGTAATGAAAGGTATTTGGGTTGCATATAGGATAAAGTAAACCATCCTACATGCATAGATATGTATACTTGGTCAATGCCATAGTGGTTACGCTCGAAGTTTGGCTTGTATAAGCTACATAGAACCTTTTATGAAAAGTTTGACCATGGCTTGGCCACGATGGTTTTAAAATAGTTTGGACCTGCACCAAAGTTTGACCCTTTCCTTTGGGGTTTTTTGAGGCATGAAATGGTGTTATCCCTCTGGATCTTACAACTAGGTTACCACCTTCGGGTTCTTGATGGCTAAAATACAAGACACAAAATAGGGAGTTATCTGTCTAGACTAGGGACTTGTCCATTCAAACTATTAGATGTCTACAATTCCCTTAAGGATAAAATTTGCATGGCCGAACCTATCAAAACAATCAGAATCACAAAGAGGAGTACATATCCGTGGTGAAACAAATTCCCATCACACCTATGGATTAGAGGCAGTACCATGCCAAACCAAGAAGCATAAAAACGAGTCATCAAGCTCATGAGGCAATGCCATCCACAACACAAAAATATAAGGTTTATTTAAGCCCAGTTTATTGATAAAATGGAGATGCATACCTAGAACCAGGGTATATATTATTGAAGACTTGGAGAAGACCACCATATAAAATAATAGGTCAATAAGGATAAGAGAGGAAGAAATCCTCAATATTACTAGAATAAAACAAGTCACTGCACATGATATTAGTGTGGACCATACATCACATGAATCCATTATTCATATTGTTCACATCCCCATATGGATTATAAACCAAAAATTTAGCAAGTGAACACAAGTAGGCCAAGACCTATGCTGCAATCTAAACATGTAGCCAACATAGGATTACCAATATTTCCACGATGTCTATTGACGCTACTGAGCAATCACTTTTACTTGGACAACCTAGTATCATCTTAGTGAAATAATCCCTACATCCAAGAGATCAATATAAGAACATGCATCTCATGAAATCATGCTTCAAACCATATGCGGCTAGAATAAATAGTTTACAGACGGTACACATGCACCATGCTAGTAAGAGGCTGTAATAAAAAAAATCATGTTATTGCACTGGAAAAAAAAACATTTCCATGTTGATTGTTGCACGAACATATCTATTTCAACCATGTGTTGTTCCAACACCCTTCAAAATATATAAATTATAAAGGTCGTCAACCTAGATTCCTTTACTATTACAACACAATGAAGAATAATAGTACGAGCCCAAAAGCCTAGGCATATTTTATTAAAAGGCATGGAGTAACATCCATGTGAGGTAAACAAACCAATAGGCCTATAGTGAAAGAATTGGCTTGTAGTAATAAGCAGAAATGTAAGCAATGTTAGCAAGATCTCCAAACAAAATCAATAAGTGTGCCAATACAATTAGGGAATGATTTCTATGTAGAGTGTTGTAATAATGTGAAATCCACACATATATTATTTGCAATAAATCCTTGGCTGAGCATCACAATTAGAGTTATCTCACAATTCATGATATCATTGCTTAGTTCCAACACCTTTTCAATAATTCCAACAATATACCAAATAGCCTATATAAACAATAAAACTAAAACCAAATTTCAAATAAGGATAGCATTATTTCACATAAAAAATGTAAATACATATTCACTATCATTAAAAACATGAAGGACAGTTATCTTGAAAACTATGGGGCAACTGAGTCTGGGACTATGAATTTCCACCCAACTATAGACATCTGTAGCAAAGCTCTCACTTGCAATTGTCATCCCCAAGCAAGATTGCAGAGATTGAGGGGTCCTTTGCACGCAATTCTCTTTCAATAGTTTGACTTCCCTCCTTCAACAATTCAAATGGACTATGTTCCTTTCAACTACATTATTCCAGTAGTTCCGACTTTCTCCCTTTTCCATGCTTACTTATGCTCTATCTTGCAATGCCTGACCCTCTCTCTTGTGCTATTTGACTATCAAATACAACCTTCCCCAATTAGAATGATATTTCTTGATTTTATACCCTATTGTCCTTATTTGTTCAAATTCCTCTACTCCCTTCCAACTATTTCCATATTTTTATATTAGTTAGCTTGCTACAGTGGGTGGCTAACATACCATACCAGCTGGCAGCCTTCCCTCTATTCTTTTAATTTCTCGTCCTTTTTCCTTGTAAAAGTTTCCAAAGCAAGCATGGTCCTACATACTCCTTTTGCTTATGAAAATACTAGGCCATTAATTATCCCTACCCATCTTTCAGTAAATGACATGAACAGTTTAGATTTTCTTTCTTGCAGTAAGAAAATTTCCAACCACCCAAGCAAGTGATCTCCCCTAGTCTCTGGAATCTATGTCCCTTAACTGAATTTTTTTTGAAATTAAAATACATGACATATTTACATTGTATTTCACAATGAAGAGATGATAGGGTTGTTGTAACAACACCTCGTTGAATTTCCATGTAAAAAAAAAAATAAGACCAAGGTCATGGGACATGTATTCCAAGCTAAATGGTGGAAAAAACATCCTAGTGCATGTCAATTTTGGTTTATTATGGCTAAGGAATTTGGCAAAGGCAAAGAGACATTAATTGGAATTTTACTTATGAAATAATGGAAAATAGGAGAAAATGAAGGTGAAAGGTTACATTTTTGAATGACAGGGAAATTGAAGGAAAAATGAAGGAAAATGAATAAAATAGAGGCCTCAATAATAAAAACGTTTTTGAGGATCAGTTCATGGCTTTTTGTCAATGTTAGATTTTTTCAATTGAGCCTTTTTTAAGTTCAGTCTTTAGAGATCTCTATATTATCTCTCTCTCTCACTCTTGCACACTTAAGATTTTTCTTGAAGCACATTGGATTTGGATAAAGAAGGAAAAGGAAAGTAGGAGAGCACAATGGAACAGGTGGATCAATGACTACAAATGGAATCCTTTGCAGGTATCGAGTTGCATGTATGGTTTCCTTGCTAGTTTTGGCATGCATGGTACATGCATGCAGTTTCTTGGTTATGACCTGTCATTGGCATGGAGGATTGCCTGGATTGACAATGGTTTTGCCTATCCTTTCCATTTCCTAGATAGCCATGGTGTTGTGGGTTTTCCCATTTGTTTTCTGATTCATGCTCATGTTCCTAATGGTTGTGGATTGAGTTAATAATTCATGGAGCCTTGGTTGGAAAAATGGTTTAGAAGCCCTGGAACAACTTGGGTTGAGTTACTAGTCCTAGAAGCCTTGGTTGGACAAATTCTCTAGAGCCCTTGGTGGGTTGAGTTACTAGTCTTGGAACCTTGGTTGGAAAAATTCTCTGGAGCCCTTGGTGGGTTGAGTTACTAGTCTTGGAACCTTGGTTGGACAAATGCTCTGCAACCCTGCGACAACTGTGGGTTGAGTTACTAGTCCTAGAGTCAGGTTAGAACAAATTCTATAGAGCCTTGGACAACTTGGGTAGAGACTGATCTGTTGATTAGTGATGTTTGACCATAAGGTGAAATCACTAGTTGAGGTGGTTTTTCATCTCAAAGCCTCGGTTTGGTTTTGTCTGGTTTATTCCATGAGATCCCACATTCATGCTTGGAATATGGCACTGGGGTGATTGATTGAAAGAAATATTTGGTTCAACCCAATATATGGTTGGGTGGTACGTGGAAGTCCTTGACTTGGTTGGATTTTGCATAAGTTAGTAAGAGCTATTTTCCTCTTGTATTTCATGAGTAAATATATTTGTTATTATGTGGCTTTGATGGTTGTTCTATCACTGTTATTATTCTAGTTATAAGCATGGTTTCATGATAGGTTCTAGTTATGGATTTGATATGTTTTAATGGTTAAATGAATGGTTATTGAATGCATGACCTAGTCGATTTTAATACAACTATTATGAGAGGGTATCATACCTTCTTGACGATTCTTAGATAAGTATGAGATCCATTTGTTCAGTTATAACCTATAGACTACATGTTTAGGATTTGTTTGACGGAATGAATGTCATGGTTAGGTCTTTTTAGGTTAGGTTGTTGTCTAAGTTTTGTATTGATGGCTTTTTCCTAGTGTCATTCATTGTTCTATAAAGTTTCATTACGTTCTAGGTAGTGGTCTAGTGACTAGCCCTAAAAAAGTGCCTCAGATATCATGGTCGCAGGCATAGAACTGGGTGAAAAAAACTACAATTGCTCTCTTGCAGACTTGTGCATGCGACTGGAGGGCTAAAGTTGAATTCCTACAATGATGTGCCAACACCTGGGAGTCTAAGGCTCTAAAAAAGAGGTTTAGCTCAAGATTTGGGTACTTGGAAGGGTGGTTTAGCCCTCGGGGTCCTGTAGCACTTGAGGGAAGTCAGTAAAGTTTTGGTTTGTCGATTCCACTTCCTTAAGGTGACCTAGGAGGTTGAGTTATATCATAGTAACTCTTCATCACATATTTTCCCTGGTGGACCGATAATCTTGGGTACGTATGGGAGGAGGGTGTTACATAGTGGTCTTAGAGATACCGGGTTCAACACTTGGACTTGATGGGCATAATTTGTTTGTGATGATGCATGAAGGTTGTATATGTGCTTCTTATGTATGCATGGTGGTTATTATTAAAGTTGCGTTGACATGTAGAAGTTGATGATGTAGTTGTTGGGATGTGTTTGTCATGAATGCATGTCAGTTGTATATGCATTTTTTATACATGTTAATGTCTATGTGGTTGTTATGCATGAAGTCATTGTATGCATTATGTATCATTGTGATGCTGTTGGTATGTTACGATGATGATATGTTGGCCGAGATGAAGAAAGAGATATAGATCATCAGAGCGAGGTTGCAACACTAGATCTCGAGGTAAGAGCATATCGTCATGCATGCTTGTATGTTGGGCAATCAAGTATGTTGGAAAATGGTTGTTATATGCAGTATGGTTATATACATGTTTGTCATTCTATTACTGTTGTGGTTACATACATGATCAATGCTAGTTGTTTTGTGTAGTCATATGTATATGCGTCGGTTAGTCATGCTTGGTAGTTAATTTGTTGTTATACACATTGAAGTCATACACTTGATAAGTATGTTCATTGCATTTGAGATCTTGATGTTATATATATTGTGTTAATATATATTAGATTGTGTAAATGTTTATGGTTATGATATTTAGGTATGAGTTGATATATTTGTGATATTGTGTCGTACTAATATGCGTTGACTTGTGTAAATGTGATAGCCTCCCCTAAGATACATTGAGTTGCAGGGAAACATGCTTGGTATTAGCATGATAAGGTAACATATATAGTTAACAACTGGGTAATGTGATAACACCTAGTAATACTCGATTGCAACAAGGTAAAAGTAAAAGAGAGGAATTGGGTGAGAATTCCTTTGGATATGAATGGGAACCTGTTGTACTGTTCAACAACCCTAACCCCCCATTTATTGATTTAATAGTTAATATTCTATTAATAATGCAGACCCTTTATAAAAAATCATGCAAAAAAATTAGCACTTAAGTGCTTTCTTTTTGAATTGTTAGGAATAAATTAAGATATCAAGGAAAGCCCGTTTTACGACTAGCTATTTCTTCTTTATCGCATATCGTTGGATCATGTGTGTCAAAGGTTAATTAACAATCAGGATCCGTGAATTGCGATGGAAGGGATCACTCTAATAAACTTAGGATATTATTGAACTTTCCTTTTAAAACAAATACTTAAGGTATTTCTTGTAAAATAAATCACCTAACGCAATCGCATATCGGCATTCATGAAAAGCCCAACTAACAAAGCCTTTAGAATATGAAAAATGCGATATTGCAGCAAAGCCAGCCAACACTCATCACATCACAACGCTTTACTTAAAGGCCAGTCTTGTGAACAATGAGAATTTTGCAAAATGCGACTCGACTCGGACCCAATGGAAGTATGCAATAAATGTAATAAACCATAGTTAAGTCCGATGCTTCGTAAAAGATCACTTTAAGCTTTACTTATTCATTATAAGAAAAATGCACTTTTAACGATAAAAGGTATGCTGCTAACCTCGTAGCCTTTGACTTCCATTGTCGAAACGGACACCAGGTACTTCTTGCGATCAAGGACATAAAAGAGATTTTGTAAATGAATCGAGTTACCCTTATTCAATTGAAGGGTAATATTCCCAACACCCTTTCCGGGATAGGTGGCATCAGCTCCAAGTATAATCCCATGATTGTTTCCATCTCTACTAAATTAGAGAGATCACCCTTCTATCCGATGAAGTGCCTTGAAGCACTATAATCAATAAGCTAGATTCCCACAGAATCTGAAGGAGAGGGCCAATACAAGATAATGCTTCTTTATCTTATCAGAAGCAACATTTGATTCTTCATACCTGGGGTTCCTTGCTTTCTTGAAGAGCCAGTCGTTTCCTTGATGACCTGCATTACCTGTCATTCCTTCGATCATTGAAGATGTCCCTGGAATGATTGTTATCTTCATCAAGAAATGTGTCCCTACCATTCAGACACTCCTTCGCATAATGGTCGAACTTATTACAAACAAGGCATCTATCGCATAATCGAAATTTTTCACTTTAAACTCGCCACCTTAAAGTTTTTCCCCTCCCGTTTCCGATGCGATAGTTTAAATGAGTAAAAAAGGCCATGATAGAAGATCTTAGTGTGTATTTAATAAGTTTTAATGGAATTCATGTTAAAGAACGACTCGACATGATTTGTATCTTTCATCTGCATTTCGAATAAAAGCTCCTTTCTTGTCACCTTTCAGGGTTAACTGTATCATTTAATTCTCACTCTCATTCTCGCTTTGTTTTTATCCGATAATTTCCATTTTCTCCATTTCAGGAAACCTTCAAAGGAAACAACGTTGGAAAGAATGGTGAAGAAGGGAAAAGCCACTGTATTTGAGAAATCAGACATGATACCAATTTTCTCTGATACCACCTACAACAAAGACGAAGGAACCACAACATGGGAATGCATGTATAACCTATTAGAAGGAGAGGAGCCCATGCCATTGGTAACAAAGGCCATAGCTGATTCCCAGGAATCATCTGACACCTCCTATTTTGAAACAAGATGTTCATTCTTGCATTGAATAACTGTGAGACCAAAGATATTACCATACACAGATATGGTAAAATGGGTAATTGATGATGTAGATGTCTCAGAAAAAACTTTCAAGAATAAAAGACAAGAGGTCATGGGGTCTTTCTCACCAGACAATCTACGACTAATGTACCAGCTACCAGAGCCTCAAAAGCTCTATAACAAAGAGTTCCTTGAGCATTTTGCCAAAGAGAACGAGGACCCGTTGGACGTTACACAGACCTGGAAGTCAGGCGGAGGCAAACTCAAACGAGATAAATCTGGTATGTACTCGATATCATCCCTCTCTACCCCTCATAGTTTCGCAACAACAATGAAGTGTAGGTTATTCGGCAAACCCGATAACACCAAATTTTCTATGGAGTGGCTCTCGTTAATTGATGCAATAGTTAATGCAAAAATTATGAACTGTAGTCAGATTTTATTAGACAATTTATCAAATTCCATTATGGACTATAGAAAGAAGAGAAGTGTCTCTTCAAGGATTTTTCCCCCTTTCTTTATGAGTGCTTTTGTTATGGACGCAATTTGTTTTTGTTCTCAGTTTCCAAGCATGGGATGGAAGTGGACTGTACAGAACCTGCTCCCCATCCATGCATACCGTAATTTTTTTTGGGAATCTCAATTCCATCCCCATTTTTACAAAATCTGTCAGGGTGTTATGTTGCCTATTCATAAAGTTGCTTTTTATATAACAACCCCTAGGTTTTCTGAAGAGTCCAAAGTAGATATGTTGCCAGTGGCCAAATGGTTTAGTGAAGAGACCTTCACATACATTATAGTTTTTGGGAGCATTTCTTCCCTGCATGTCCTCCCATATTACATCCCAGACAAGCTATTAGCCAGTGAAATAGCTTACAAGACAACAGGGGAGGGAGGTTTAACCAGAGGATAGAAAGAACAGAGGAAAGCCATTTGGCCAGCCTTCCCATTACAATGCGGTGCTTTCGCACTACATGACTATGGGCATGTAGTAAAAGAAGCAAAGATTATCATGTCCCTGAAATTTGCCACATTTCCAGGGAGGCAGTACGACCCAAATCAGGTTGCTAAAGAATTTACCACTATCGAGAAAGCCAAACAGTTCACTCATGAAGAGGATGCTTTTGAGGACCTCTTTCAAGAAGCAAAAAAAATTTCACAAGTCCTACATTTGGCATCATTATTGTTGAGCCTAGAAGATATTAATGCTTTTCATGTGTATAGGAATAAGAGACTGTTAAAGGTCCCATTGGACCTACTACAAATTGAACCAATAAGAGAACCAACTCCTGGTGTAAGCTTGTAGGGAAGTTCAAAAGAAAATTCTGAAGAAGAAACCCAAGAGAAGTCGACTCACAAGTCAGAGCACTTAGAACAATAATCTCAAAATGGTGGAGGAAACAAAAATAAAGAGTCTGAGAAAGATACAGTTGGAAGTACAGAGGAAACGACTGAACAGGCCTTGGAAAAGAAGCAGGAAGAGTTTGCTTCTACTTCAGCTCAATCAGGTAAGGCTCTAGTCATTGACCTGGAACAGGAATGGGAGAAATTAAATAAGAAGCTCCAAATAGACACAAATCTTGAGGAAACATCTAAATTACAAACCCCCAAGCAGACCCAACATAAAGAAAATCTAGAAATAACAGAGCAAGGAGCTACTGGTACTCAGGACATTGAGGTTATCCCTGCTTTTCCAACTTCCGAAATTGTCTTGAGGATTGAAGACATACCTCCATTGTTAATTTTTTACAATCCTACTCAAAAGGTTGTTGTTAAAAGACAAAGGAAGAAAAGGAAACTTGACACCACAACTTTTAGAGCTCTAGAAAATAAACCAATGGATGTTGTGTGGAAGGACACGCCTGTTGAACCATCCAAGAATCTTACAAAGCTGTCATAGTTCGTAGGATCTTATGCCACAACAACCATCGATAAGGCGATGGAAGTCCAAATGCTGCTAAAGGAAAAGGAACATAAAATTCTGCTGCTTGAACAACAATTAGCACAAGAAAAAACTAATCAGCAAGCAGAACAACAGGTAGCCCAACTTCAAAGGGAATTCGAGCAGATGAGGGTACAACACCAGGCCAGCTTATCAGAAAAGGATTCACAAATTCGTCAAATGAAATCCATGGTGGATAAATTCAAAGATAACCCACAAATTGACGAATTCATCAAAGAAGTGGTTAGCCTCAATTCCCTATTAATGCAGCAAGAAGAAATGTTCTACTAGAAAATCTCGCAGATTAATCCTTACTGCGAGACAAGTGATAAATTAACAAACCAAGTAATTGATATGAGGTTTGAATACGAAGAGATCCATAAAAAGGTTTATGAATTTATCACCTGGAAAGAATCTGAAGAGGGAAGAAAGACTGACCTACCAAAAGTGGAAGAGTCCCACAAAGATATTCTATTTATGGATTGGGATTCTTGGTTTAAATAGGTAGAAAGGGAAACACCGATAGCAGCAGGAGCAACAAGTAGTATAATAGAAGCCGTAAATGAAAACCTCCATGGCCCCAAGCTTGTCAAAGAGTGCTTACCAGGGTTCTACCAAATGTCAAACAACTAGAGCAACAATGGAAATAAATAATGCAGGAAAAGGAAGAGGCAATTAAACAACTAACCAGGCTGAATTGGGAGATGTACAGGAAGTTTCTAGTAAAACCACATAGCCAGTGGATGACTTTGCGGTGTCTAACAACCTCTACACAAAAGATGGTGCCAGTGTTGTCAGATGCCATATTTGTTGGGCAGTTAAAATCTACAATTAGCCAGCTGCCTCAGCTCAAGCCAATGATTGACGTTTGCAACCTAAAAGATCAAGTTAGCAGATTAACTTAGTTCAAGTTCAAAGTAGCTAGTCATTAGTTTAATTATATTTTTAGTTATTTTTGCCGATTATGAGGAAGTTTGTTTGAAACCTCCTCAAATATTTTTGTAATAATATATTTTGAGGCATGTATTTTAGTATTTAAACCCTCTCATGCATTTAGAGAGGGGTCCAGAATTTTATCAAAAACACTTTTCAAGACATTACACTTTTGTATTTTTGGGAAGGTTTTGATGAAATGAATGGAAGAGTATCTTTTTTTTTTTGTATTCAAGCTTTTGTGATCCATAATGTATTAAGCAAAGTATTTCTATAGAAATATCTTAAGATCTATTTTTCTTTGAATATCTAGCATGCTTTGTGAAATTACACTTTTGTACCCTTAGAGTGTATTGGATTGGATGAAATTGGCTCAATATTGCTGAAGCACATGAGCATAACCTATCATATATGGTACTTTTATCGTATGATTGTGTTTTATTTATGTATTAGCAATACTTTTTCTCTTGATTGTTTTATGTATGAAAGTCTGAATTATAGTTTTGCATTATTGCACTTTTGTATGATGTTTTAGCTCTGATTCCGTTTTGAATACATGAACAATTTTCACGTGATATAGTTTTCTCAATTGTTTTGTCTAAATATTTATCCAAAATAATTATCTTTAAATGATTTCATTTCTTTTGGCAGTTGAATGATCTTTATTACCAATTTTTGTGAGACATCATTGTAGATCGCATATCTTATTTTATTCCCGGGTATATTTATAGTTAGATAATGTTAGATTAAGATATATGCATGTGTTTATTATTTAGATTATATTATACTTAGTTGAATCATTCCCCGTTACATCTTATATCATCCCATCAACATTATCAAATCAATCCTCTCTGGGAAATTGGTCCCATTATCCCCAGTCGGAGCCACTATACCAAATGGAAAAGGAATTGCTTTCAAGGTCCAGACCAGGTGGTTATCTCCCATGTTGTCGCAACGAATTTTGAGGCTTCAATAGAACCACAATTCCAAACGAATGGGTGCTTTGCATGAATACATGAAGTCTTCTTGACCTTGATTTTTCCTGAAATTATGTGGATATGTGATATATTCATGAACAATTGTAATAGTTGGTTTATAATTATGGCTGGATTCATCAAGGAATTGGAGTCCCTTGGGAGCTAATATATGTACTTGTTCAGTTACAAGGTAGTGTGCTTGGCACAACAAGGTAAGGTTACTGGTATATTGTATTTATTTGTGCACTGGCATTTATGGTAGTATGATACAAGGAATTGCATGGTAAAAGGGACTTCCATGAAATCTTGAAGAAGGATAAGGCTGAGCTTTCCCTTGGAAGCATTGGGAACTGTGAGGATTGAGTCATGGTATTTGTTGCTAGTTTTCTGATTTCGGTGCTTTTTGATTGGTTTGCGCTTGATTTGAAATTTCATTTATGTCTTGTGCATGGACATTCCACTTTGTTTGTGGTGTCGTATTGTTATTGGTTTTCCATGGTTTTTCTTCTTGTTTACCTCTAGTTATTTCCTTTTATGTTTTGAGGGTCTCGGGAATTGGTTTTGAAAAGAGGAATGTTAATGGAGCTCGGGGGGAGCTAAATGAAACCCAAAAAGTAATGTAAAGACCTGAATGAAGCCTCGTGCATGAGTAAAGGGAAACTAAAGGAAAGAGTATGACAACTAGTTGGATTGGTTGGGTCCATTGGGGTAAATGGACGGTAGCAGGACAATCATGAGAAAGGAAACATAAAAGTTAAAGTAAATGGATTTGAGGCATTAGATGCACTGGTTAAGTTGGGAACTATTGTTCTCGATGTTGTGCATGTTGTGCACGGATAAAGGAATTTCTATTAACCTAGACCTTATGATATCCAGTAATTATGTTGTGATCATGATTATGTTGGTGTTTATATATGTATACATGTATGTATGTGTGCCATTGTCTGATAGGGTCATCAAATATCATGATTGTTTTACGCTAATGTTTATATGTATATATGCATGTATATATGTCATTGTCTAACATGGTCATCAAGGATCATTTTCGTGGAGGAATGATAGCTTATGCAGGTGAATGGCATGAATAGGTTCCTGGTTTTATGAAGAACCAAGTGGGAAAGGTAGCCCTGACAAACCTATGAGTTTAGTATCATGTGAATATGAATTGATATTATATGTTGGTATTATGCCTATGTTTATGTTATGGACGGATAATGTTGTGGGATGCATCAACAGAATGAAAGAAATGTAATATGTGACATCTTGGGACAATCATGGATAGTGGAAAGACACTTAAGGAAAGGTTGCTTGGTAGAGACATTCTGATCTTTGGATGTGCAGTACTACTGTTGTGTATATGTTGTACATGTTGTACCTATTGTGTTGTGTGCATGTTGCATATTCAGTACCGTGTACATATAGTGTTGTGTGCATGTTGTATATGTAGTATCATGTACAGATAATGTTATGTGCATGTTGTATGTGCGGTACTACGTACATATAATGATGTGTGTGTGTTGCATGTGCGGTATTGTGTACATATAGTGTGGTGTGTGTGGTGTATATGTGGTGTTGTGTACATATGGTGTGGTGTGCATGTTGTACATGTGGTGTTGTGTGCATGTGGTTCTATGTACATGTGGTACATGCCGTGTTGCATGCATGTGGTGTTGTGTACACGTGCAGGTGGTGCTGTGTACACATTGTGCAGGGGGTGCTATCTACATGCGGTGTTGTGCACACATTGTGAAGGTGGTGCTATGTACATGTGGTGTTGTGTACATGTTATGTTGTGTACACATTGTGTAGGTGGTGTTGTGTACCTGTGGTGCTGTGTACACGTTGTGTAGGTGGTGCTATGTACATGTGGTGATATTTACATGTTGTGCAAGTGGTGCTATGTACACATTGTTCAGGTGTTGTTGTGTACATTGTTATACACATGGTGTTTTTGTACATATAGTATTGTGTACATGTCATACATGTTGTGTTGTGTATATGTGTTATTGTGTTACGAGTTTTTTGTAGTTGTTGTATAGCGACATCATGTGTATTCGTTGTGTTGTACTTTGTGTATGCATATGTATGTGTTTCTTTGCAT
Source organism: Pinus tabuliformis (assembly GCA_031772625.1). NCBI lineage: Eukaryota > Viridiplantae > Streptophyta > Pinopsida > Pinales > Pinaceae > Pinus > Pinus tabuliformis. Next base: position 837,971,987 of record CM062815.1, read on the forward strand.
GTGGGGCATAAGTGTATGTGTTGAGTTGTACACTAGGTGTAGGTGTATGTATTGTGAGGTGTTGTACATTGAGTGTAGGTGTATGTATTGTGTTTTATTGTATGCTAGATGTAGGTGTATGTGTTGTGTTGTATGTCAGATGTAGGTGTATGTGTTGTGTTGTACACTAGGTGTAGGTTTATGTGTTGTGTTTTATGCAGGGTGTAAGTGTATGTCTTGTGATGTACATTGTATATGTGTATGTGATTGAAGAGAAGAGAAGCACTGGGTGCTTGCTGGGTGTGGAAACCGATTTTGTGTGTGTACAGACAAAGAACAAAGGAAGAAGCAAAGTACCGATTAAAGGATAAGTATCAAATATTTTAATTCAGTTTTAATTATGCATGTGATCTATGACTCTGATTTATGATGATTACAGGTGATCTATGATTTTGATTTATGATGGTTACTTATGATTTATGCTTCTGATTTATGATGGTTGCAATTTGAGCTAACCAGATGTGATGTATATGTTTGTATAAGAGTCAAAGAATATCCCTCCAAGGAAAGTCAAGTCTCCTCCAAAGAAAATGCACCATCAAAGAAGCTATCCAAAGCAAAAACATCAATTCGACCTACAAACAGCTAGTCGGCCTTCAAGTCGGCCTAAAGGAGGGACAAACCTCTATATATAGAGGTTGTCCGCTCCCTCATAACATCAAGTAATCACCTTTGAAATAAGCGAAGGTAGGTTGTCAAGAAAAGGGTAAAAGAAGGATGAAAAAAGGGTCTCCAAGTAGAGCGAAGGAGGAAGAAGTACGTATCCTTGGAATTCTGTTCTAAGGCTAAAAGACAGTCACACGTGCGAAGAAGGAGAGGGTCTCTCTACTGTCATAGAATCCCTCTATCACAATCACACAAAATTCATCATTTGGGTTAAGAACATAGGCCTAAAGCATCTCCCACTCAAGTGAAGAAGCAAGGAAGAAGAGCGAAGGTAATGGGGCTGTTCTAAAGCCTATTATAGTCACATGTGTGAAGAGAAGGAGGCTCTCTATGTTGTTATAACAACCCTCATGTTGCAGTCATACAACTTCATTGCTTGGTGAAGAGAAAGAAGGGATCATCATAAGGAAAAAGTCTCATCCAAGGTATCTCTTCTAGAGCAAGTGCAACCAGATCTAACAACAATTGGAAGGAGCATGAAGTGCCAGGAATCGAAGTGTCGGAAGATGGAAGTGTCGGGGAACAAAGTGCAAAAAGAAGGAAGGACTTGACTTGTGCTTGGAGGATATTCTTGTCAAGGGTATAGGGTTTGACATTGATCAATAAGAAGCTTCAATAATAGAAAACTTACCGAAGGGTTTTCCTCTCAAGAGAAGAGAGATTTTGACCCTGGTAGAGAGCCAACATCTTGTGTTCTTGTTCTTATGTTTTTGGTAGTAATTTGATGAAGTACACACACATGCATTAATAATAAGAAGAAGGAGATTAAGCTAACAAGAAAAAGTAAAAAGACTTCACAAATTGTTATCAAGTCAAGAAGAATCACACTACACCTAATTTCCCTTGATTATTCAACATGGTATCAGAGGTAAGGTGACACATCAAGGAAAAGGCATCTCAAGAACACTCATCAAGGAAGGACATCTAAAAAAGTTGAAGCATCTAGCCAAGAAGTCTCAATCACTTCAAGGACAAGAAGGTCTACCATATATCATTCATTAAGGAAAACTACAAAGCAAGAAGAAAAACCTTACATAAAGGCACCTACAAGAAGAGAAAATCAAAGAAGGACCTACTTCAAGCTACAAGTCATTAAGAAAATCTCATCATCAAGCAAGCCCACTCGGAAGAACATCAAGATCTAAGGAAGGCGAGCCATCAAGTATTCAAGGAGAAAGAAACTCCACTACATCTCAAAACCTATCAAGTAAGTATATGTCCCCTTATGAATATAAACCAATGTCTTTTTGCAAGGAAAGCAACAAATTGGTAGGTACTAATAACTTTCTTGCATGGAATAAGAGGACTGATTTACTTCTCAAGGATAATGAACCCCTAGAACACATCAAAGGGAATGTTACTATTACTGCTAAGGAACAAACTCAAGCCTTAGCCATGTATAATAAGGATGAGACAAGATCTCAAAGGATTCTAATAGAATCCATCAAAGACTCTCTCATTACTTATGTCTCCAAACTTGAAACATCAAAAGAAATCTATGATAAACTAGTAGAGCTATTCTCGGTAACCAAAACTGGAGAAGTGATATCTCTACGAAATTAATTGTACAATATGAATATATCAAAGGAATAGCTCCCTACTTCATGAAGATATCTGAGATGAGGGATCAACTTCAAGAGCTAGGGGAATTCATGTCTGACAGAGAAATGACAACTGTAGTACTCAATGCTCTACCTGAGGATTCAAGCAACTTCACATCAAGGATATATACCAAGAAGGAAGCTAGCCCACTAAGTGAAATGTGGTCTCTATGCAAGATAGAGGAAACAAGACTCAAATAAAAAGAGTACATGGGATCAAAGGAGCAAGCATTTGCTACCATGGCCAAGAGAAAGGGAAAATTTGGCAAATTTGCTCCATGAAGAACAAACAACAAAGGTATGTGCAAAATTCAATGTTATGTATGCCAAGAATATGGAAACTACAAAAGGAATTGTCCTAAACTAAAGTAGGAAAACAACAACAAAAGAAAAATGGAAGAAGCTCACATGAATCAAGAGGTGAAAGAATAAGAAAATAAGTAAAAGAAAGAATATCCTCCAAATCTAAACTATGACTAAGTCAAACTCTCTAATTAAAGTCTTGTTTCAAAGTTTTGAGTAGTATAGGAGCATGTAGGAATAGAATAAAATTTCATGTCTAGAAACATATTCTAGAACCTAGAACCATGATGTACACAGAGTTCAAAATACTCATGTAGAAGGAGAATTTAGAAATGGAACAAAATGCATGGTTAGAAATATCTTCTAGAATATAGGAGCATGGTAGATATAACTCAAGATATTCATGAATAAGGAGCATACCTAGTATAGGACCTCATCCACAAAGAAATAAAATTGGTTATGATTAAGAATCTGAGAAGACCTCCATCATCAAAAGGAAAGAAACATTTGTAGGGTAAGGGTCTTCAATATCCTATGATGGAATCTTCAAAATAAGATTCATAAACAAAAGGATATGTCTCATTGGGAATCCCATTCATGGGATTCAAGAAAATGATGATATGCAGGCATGCTAAGATGAAGCAAGAAGAGCCACACCAAGGGCAGCCAAATGAAGCTAAGATGATCAAAGGAAAATCAAGATGAGGTGTGTATGCATCAAAAGTTTAGTCATGTTATCATATGTATATTGTTGAGTAATGGGAATAGTTCAATGACAATGTGATCAAGTATGAAAGAATCTCTTTCACCAATGACATGCTCGAAGGCATGTACTACAATGCAATAAAGGTCAAAAAAAGGAAATACTCACATAAGGAGTATAATATTGCTGACTAAGAAGCAAGAAAAGAAGAAATGCTCACTAGTACTAGAAGCAAGCAATAAAGAAGTGCTCCCACAAAGAGCATAAGGTGGTTGACCTATCTATCCAAGAAGAAGAAAATGAAGAAATAGATCAAGCACGTGAAGAACACCATGATCACAAAGAATCACTATCTGACAAGATAATTTGAAGACATCTCCCGAAAGAAGGCATGGCAACTCTGACAAAGGAAGAAAAAGATCAAAGGACCCTTGACACCTATGAAGGCCTTGGAGATATGAAAGGTGTAGATAACTGATTCTACTTTATGTAGATGTTGTTAGGCCTTAAATATTTCCATGTTTTCATCATTCAATACCACCATTCATAACCTATATTCGTGTAATTTTAACCCATTTCGTACCACAATTCCATAACTAGCTGCCAAATACATACCTTACACTCTATTGTTGGTTATCATTAGTTTTCTTGACTCTTCTATGATTAAAGATGATTTTTCCATGATTTACTAATGACGGTTTCGCTAAATTCATTTTTCATAGGGTTCCATTGTCGAAATTATTCACAAGTCAGTGGAACTAGTTGGTACAAGTAGAGTATGAGAATATCCAATTTGGGGTTTCGACATTTCGGCATGCTTCTGAGGAAAACTGAGGGAGGTTATTGTCCAAAATAATGTTTTAATACCTTTCCATGTGTTGGATTGCAACCAAGTCGCACATGTGGGTCCCTAGGAGCTAATTAACAAATATGCTCAAAATGTGCACAGTTTCCAAACTACCAAGTTTGACCTCGATTTCCATGTAGATGGAGGTGAATATGGAAAATCTGAGAAAATGGGTTTGTTAAAAATATAACCAATTATCCATATCCAAAAAAATTTCTCCAGATTCGAATTTTTCTAAAAGTTATAAGCGGGTCTTGGAGACAGTTTTATAAAAAATTATTGTTTTTCTAAAGTTCTAGAATCTTGCAAAAAGAGCCAGACAACCAACTTTGGGCACGATTTTCGAGGATATGGAATAAGACAAATCCAAGAGAGGGTTCTGTTGAAAATATAACAAGTTAGGTTCTTGTAGGAATTTACAGGGTAAGTTCCTCAGAAAGAATACCAAGAGGACACCGCTCACAACCAGATCACAGATCAATACACCAGTATTTTTGACGTGGTTAAAACCCTCAAAGAGGGAAACAGTCCACGGCCTGTCCCAACGTGGGTACTACAGGAAATTTGTTAATCAAAGAATGAAAATTTACATAAGCTTCTCTCATGCACGGATTACCCGAACAATGACCCTCCATGCGCTTTAAATAGAACTCATGGACCAATCGAGTGTCAAGCCACGGATCAAGTGTCGGTAATACCGAGGAGAGAATGAACCGTCGGATCACTACATATCGTGACCGTCGGATTGTAAGTTACAAAATGTACAACGGTAAAGAAACACACTTTACCTAACTCTATACCTAACTCTACACTAGACCAAGTTGAACTTAACTATATCCTATGTGTCGGAATATCCTAACATCCCCCCTTAAGAACAACTTGGGATAGGATTGAAGGATTTACAAATATGACACAATAGGAGAAGGAAGGAGGCACTAGAGCCTATCCCCCCTTAGTGACAACTTCCTGAACTCCAAGCATATATCGAAGTTTAGTGAACTTCGCCTCTGTGAGAGCCTTTGTGAAGATGTCTGCAACCTGATCATCTGTTGGACAATATTGCACTTCAAGAACATGGTCATGAATGAGCTTTCTGATGAAGTGCATGTGTAGTTCAATGTGTTTGCTGCGCTGATGCTGGACTGGATCTTTGCATAGCTGAATGGCACTTTGATTATCACACCAAAGTGTGGTTGGATGCTGTTGCTCAAAGCCAAACTCTGATAGGATCTGACGAAGCCACAAGGCTTCCTTACTAGCTTCCACGGCACCACGATACTCTGCTTCTGCTGACGAAAGAGAAATGGCAGCCTGTTTCTTACAAGCCCATGTAATAGGTCCTGAACCAAGAGTGAAGACATAACCGGCAGTAGACTTCCGATCATCAGGGTCACCAGCCCAATCAGAATCAGTGAAACCAACTAACAGAGGAGCTGCTTTGGCACTGTAATGAATCCCAAACTGTACTGTACCTCGAACATAACGAAGTATTCTTTTAGCTGCTTTCCAATGACTTTCACGGGGGTTTTGCATAAAACGAGCAACAAGGCCAACAGCAAAGGAAAGATCAGGACGAGTATGGGTTAAATACAAGAGTTTTCCTACAAGTTGACGGTATAAGGTAGCATCAACTTCAGGAGAAGTACAAGAGACTGAAAGTTTGACTCCAGACTGAAAGGGAGAAGGGGCTGGCTTACAGTCTTCCATGTGAAAATGACGAAGAATATCACAAGCATACTTGGACTGGGAAAGGAAAATACCCTCCTTGGATTGCAAGACTTGAAGACCGAGAAAATAGTGTAAGTGTCCTAAGTCTGTCATTTCAAATTTCTTTTTAAGGTTGGACTTCACATGGTTTATAAGGTTGGGATCACTACCAGTAAGAATAAGATCATCAACATAAAGAACAAGGATGATAAGAGAGTTGCCCACTTTCTTGGTGTAGACAGTATTGTCAGAATGACACCTAGAAAAGCCAGATTCTAAAAGAAAGCTATCCATTTTGGCATACCAAGCCCGAGGAGCTTGCTTGAGGCCATAAAGGGATTTCTTAAGTCGACAAACAAGGCTGGAGTCTGTTTGTATGAAGCCAATGGGTTGTTCCATATAGATTTCTTCCTGCAAGTCCCCATGCAAGAAGGCAGATTTAACATCCATCTGATGGACTTCCCATTTTAAAGAGGCAGCAAGGGAAAGAACAAGGCGGATAGAGTTCATTTTGGCAACAGGGGAGAAGGTTTCAGTGTAGTCAATGCCTTCAACCTGTGAAAAGCCCTTAGCAACGAGACGAGCTTTATGTTTATCAACTTTCCCATCTGGTCCATACTTGGTTCTGTAAACCCATTTACATCTAACAAGTTTGCGTCCCTTTGGTAGAGGAACAAGATCCCATGTATCATTTGTCATCAATGAATGATATTCTTCATTCATAGTTGCTTCCCAATGTGGATGGCCTGAAGCTTCTGCAAAAGTGTCAGGATCATGATTTACTGGAGCTTGAGCCAGTAAAGAAGAGGCTCTTTCAAACTGAGAACGTGTACGTCGCTGATCTGTAGGATCACCGGCAAGATCACCTGCTGCATCCCGAGTAGCACGGACCCATCTTGGAAGTTGAGGATCCTGAGAAGGTGGGGGAGGATTATCATCCTCGCTTTCATCATCTGAAGAAGAAATGTTTTCAAAGGTAGAAGAGATAGGAAGAGGTGGCACATCCGCCGGACTAGGCTCGCAGGCCGATTTATTTTCATCAAATTTTACATCTCTTCTAATGATAACATTTTTGGACTTAAATGGAATAAGTCTATAACCTTTTACATCTTCAGAATATCCAACAAAAGTACATTTCTCACTCTTAGGTTCTAAAGCTTTATGCTTTTCATCTGGAATATGGGCCCATGCTTCACTTCCAAACACACGAAAGTGACTTACATCTGGTTTAATGGAACTCCAAGCTTCTTCTGGAGTGATATTCTCTAGAACCTTAGTAGGAGTGCGATTGATTATATAATTTGCACAATTAATTGCTTCGGCCCAAAAACTAAGACTGAGTCCTTTAGATTGCAGCATACAATTAGCCATTTCCTTTAAGGTGCGATTTTTCCTTTCAGCTACACCATTTTGTTGTGGAGTGTATGGAACAGTATGTTGCATTTGAATTCCATTTTCGGTGCAAAAGTTGATGAATGTGTTTTTAACATATTCTCCACCATTATCAGTTCTTAGCTTAAGAATTTGATGTCCAGATTGTTTTTCAACAAAGGCTTTGAAGGCCAAAAATGTGTTAAATACTTCGCTCTTGAGTTTTAAGAAGTATACCCAAGTGCGTCTGGAGAAATCATCAATGAAAGTTAAGAAGTACTTGCAGCCAGAGAATGAAGCAACAGGAAGAGGACCACATAAATCACTGTGCACAAGCTGTAAAGGGGCTGAGGCGTGCCAAGAGGCACGTTTGTCAAAACTGTCCCGATGATGTTTTCCGAGTACACATCCGGAACAAACACCATCTCTGCAAGATACCATAGGAAGACCTGTCACCATATTTTCTTTACATAGATGCTGAAGGGAGCGATAGTTTAAGTGACCAAATCGCTCATGCCAAAGTTTGCTCACTTCATCATTATGAGCAACAAATACTGAGGGAAGATTTGATGACCCAAAGTTGTGAAACTTATACAACCTTGTGGAATCATCAGCAAGACCAGTAGCTAGAATCTGTTTAGGATCTTTTAGATCCTTGATTACAACATCATGAGGTGAAAATTCAACAATTTTACCTTCACCTGAATGAGTTATCTGATAGACAGATAGAAGGTTGCAGGATAAGGTTGGAACACATAATACATCATTAAACTGACCATTGTCTAGATGAACAGTTCCAGTCCCTACAACATTAAGAGATCTATCATCACCAACATATATATTTTTGGTGTTACAATAATTTAAAGAAGAAAACATGGCTTGGTTTTTGGCCATGTGATAAGAGGCTCCAGAATCAATGAGCCACTCATGAGAATGAGAAGAAGAAGAAGATACATTTAATGCATAACCAGACTGAGATGATTGACAACGACATGCAGAAAGTGCCATTCCGGAAGTTGAAGTTGAAGTAGGCTCCACATGGATGTTATGTTTCTTCATTGCGGCTTCCAAGGCTTCCATCTTCTTAAAGCATTTAGATTTTAAGTGGCCATCTCGATTACAAAAGTTACAATGTCTATCAGTCTTCTTCCATTTGTTTTTATTGGTCTTATCATTTTGCTGAAATGATCTTTCATTTTGAGGCTGAGTTGGTTTAGGACCATTCTTTTGAGGATATGACTTCTTAGGATTCTTTGAATTTGGTTGCTGCTGGGCGGCTAGCGCTTTCGTGGAAGAGGTTCCAAGATTAAGAAGACCAAGGTGTAAGAGTTTTTCTTGTTCTCTTATTAAGGAATCACAAAAGGAGTCAAAGGAAGGGGCCTTGTAGTCTTTTCCTTGACAAATGAAAGCTTCCCTTGTAGAATGGAAAGTGGAAACAAATACAGAGTAGGCTGGTCCCAACTTAGTAAGGATGGAATAAATAAGGTTACCATCTTCTTTCTTAACTTTAACACCTTCCAAGAGATATCTAAGGGTCTTGAATTTGGACAAGAAATCTTCAATGCAAGAAAAATTATTAGGATCCAAAGTAAGCAACTCATTTTCAAGTTGATGGGCTCTAATTTCATTTTTAATCCCAAAAACTTTAGCGAGTTTTTCTAATGCTTCATGAGGAGTCTCAAGTTCTGCAATGTGGAATCTAAGATCAGGAGAAATAGACATCCCTATCAAACCACGTGCTTGATCTTGTCTATTTTCCCATTTTGCAGCCTTGTCTTCATCTTTTGGTTTCTTCTCTTGGTATGTGGCTATTCTGAAGAGACCTTTACTTCTAAGTAAATCTTCCATGTAGGCTACCCATTGGAAGTAGTTAGTGCTGTCAAGAATGACTCGGCATGGACTTTCCATTTTAAAAAAAAAATTGAAGCTAAAGATGCTGAAAGTAAGTGTTCCAATGGATAGATCTCGAAAAAATAGGCGGTTTTAAAAAAAACGGCTCTGAAAAAGGCTTTCGGATGAAGAAGTTATGGCTTTTTGAAAACAAATTGTTGACGTTGCCGGCAAAGTGCGCGAATGTGCGGGAATGAAAAAATCCGCCCCCACAAAATGGAGACTTGAACCCAAGACCTCTACTCTCTTAAAATAGCTTTGAACCAATTGATCTATACAAAAAATTTGAGAGAGAGAGAGAGAGAGAGAGAGGGGGGGGGGGGGGCCTTGGTTTGCGTGCTTGCCTTGAGAAAGCTCTTTTTCCCTACAAAACACAAAACACAAAACCCAACACGAATATGCAAAGAAAAATGAACCTTGCGGCTCGAAGTTAGCTTTAGCAAAAAAACTAGAAATTAAAAAAAAAAATCTCAAAGTTAGCTTTAGCCGAAAAACTAAATATTTTTCTCAATGTTTCTGATTTTCCGAGATCACACTAAGGTGCAGGGAAAAGAGCATACGCATGAGAAAAATCCTTCCTTTCTGTTTCTGATTTGCCCAGATCGCACAGAGTCGCAGGGCAAAGAGCATACACAGAAATGAAAGGTATAGATCCGGTTAAAAAAAAAACTAAATAAACCGAAACCGAAATAGGCAGAGAGAAAATAACAGTAAACTGCAAAAAAAAATGTATACCTCCCGATCTGAAAAATGACGCAGCTAGGGCTACCAGAAACCTTTTCGCGTGAAACGAAAGGGGTTCCTCACTGGAACAGATGCTCCGAACGCAACAGAGCAGTCCTCTCGGCCCGAAAGCAATCAGAAACAACAGATCTAGGAAACGACAGCCGCATGCAGTTCTACCGGCTTCAGATTTGGATCACCAACGGACGCAGCCCTCAAATAGCTCTGATACCATGTAGGAATTTACAGGGTAAGTTCCTCAGAAAGAATACCAAGAGGACACCGCTCACAACCAGATCACAGATCAATACACCAGTATTTTTGACGTGGTTAAAACCCTCAAAGAGGGAAACAGTCCACGGCCTGTCCCAACGTGGGTACTACAGGCAATTTATTAATCAAAGAATGAAAATTTACATAAGCTTCTCTCATGCACGGATTACCCGAACAATGACCCTCCATGCGCTTTAAATAGAACTCATGGACCAATCGGGTGTCAAGCCACGGATCAAGTGTCGGTAATACCGAGGAGAGAATGAACCGTCGGATCACTACATATCGTGACCGTCGGATTGTATGTTACAAAAATGTACAACGGTAAAGAAACACACTTTACCTAACTCTATACCTAACTCTACACTAGACCAAGTTGAACTTAACTATATCCTATGTGTCGGAATATCCTAACAGTTCTCTCCAAATTTTTTTCCAAAATTCACCATGGTTAGGAGGATATGCCAATATCTTTGGGGTTAATTTGTTAAAATTGTTCAATTTTCCATAATTAAGGAAAGTGACTAGTTCGCCTCGTAAATCTTATAAATGGCTCAGACATGGTTTGTATTGTAATATTTTGAAGTTTGTTAAAGGAAGAGTAGCAGGGAAGGAATAAAGGATGGATTGAAGCTCTTTTGTAATAATAATTGAATCTTAATTGAATTTTGTTTCATATCTAAATTCTCTGTAAGTATTATGACTGTGTTTTTAATTTTATTTCCATTGAGTTAATCTAACTTTCTCCAGGAGTGGCAAGGGTCCACCACAACCTGGAAGCAAGTTCTGTAGTTCATTCAAATCATAGGGATTAGATTTGCATAGTGATTTCCATTAACAAATGTTTTCATGAGTGCAATCTGAATCTTATAGTTAAGCATTTTGATTTCAATTTGAATGATTTTATTTCCCAATAGATGCAACATTGCAATCTGAATCTTGTAGTTAAAGTATTTCGATTTCAATTAGGAGTAGTCTAGTTTTGAATTGACATTACATTTGAAGTAATTTAGTCTTAAAATGGTTATTGCAGTAATTTAGTCTTTTGATGATTAAGCTTCAATGCTTATTGATTTGTGTCATCCCAGGAATTAGATTAGTTACAATTTTGTTTGAATTGTGGTTATTTTCTGCATTAGAATAGGGTCTATTTCTACTGCAATTGTGATTACTTTCCCGCATTAGACTAAGATAACTTTCTTGCATTAGATTAAGCATGTTCATTTTCTGGCATTAGATTATGGTTACTTCATTACATGTGTGGTTACTTTTCTGTACTAGATTAAGTTTCATTCCATTGAAAGATTGGTTACTTTTGACAGTAGAGTTCCATTTCCTTACATGTCATTTGTTTCGATTGCTTTAAGTTTTATAATTCGATTGCTTGAGATAACATTAGTTTAGAAGCCTTTTCATTCTGTACTTAATTCAAAAATAAGAATTTGATATTAATTTAGGTTAGATGATCTGATCCCGTGTTACCTGCGCTTGTGCCTCGAAGCTTACGAGTCCCGGATTGATCATTTAATGTTGGAATTATTACACATATAATTTCCCCAATATTTTTGGCGCTGTTGCCTGGGATGTGCTGAAGGGATCAGAGCATAGTTTCTTTCACAAGTTTTTGTGTGATCTTACTTGCAAAGCAATCAGAAGGAGGAGATGATGGCAAGACATGAGTGAAGAGCCACACATGTACTTTTGTTGGGGTTTCTCCAAAGTCTGGCTATCCAAGTAAGTGAGGAGTTCAAGTTTGGTGAGTTTTATTGAAATCAATTTTTATTCATTTAAATTAAAAAAAATTCAATCTCTTTATCTGTAAATCATTTTTGGGGTGCTGTAAGAACCCCTACGTACTAATCCATGTGTGGTGACATGGATTTCTAAACTAACAAGCATGATTCAAGGATGATTAAGATTTTGAAGGAGTTATCTCAAATCTTAGCAACAGTAGGGGTCTCTTCCTCTCAGGAAGAGCAGATCTTGACAGCAGTCAAGAACCTTTCTTGTCTTTAGAAGTGATCAAAGAACCTGATTTTTATGAGCCACAACCACATGAAGAGCTAGAATCCTCCAATAATCACGTTTTCCAATCTTTAGAGGAAACTGAGGACTTATGGGCAACATCTATTGGAGAGAAGCTCCTAAACCCAGAGATCGAAGAGGCCAAAGAAGAGGACATGCAACATTGTCCAAATGAAGAAATGGACCAAGACCACTATGATTACATCAAGCATTGGTTCCAAACCAGTAATCCAATAAGGCATCATTCTCTTCTTCACACTTTCTTAGCATCATATAATTTGCTGCTGCTAGTTTTACATGCTCATGTACACTGTAAAGTTTATATGTTAAATCTGAGCATGAATATATCCTTGTACCTGATCTGTACATGGATTCACTGGAATTTCTCTTTCAATTGAAGGAGGACATATTTTCTCCAGTATAGTAGGAAAGTTATTAAATAAATAAATGAAAATAGTAAAGAGAAAAATAAGTCCTTTTGTGAAAACCAAATTGTCTAGCGCAACTGGACAAGGACTTTGCTTGAAAACTAGGTAACTGGCGGGCAAGGTTCCCAATAAAGTTTGTAAATTTGTATGAGTTCTTCAAAATCATGTATCTTTCAAGTCATTATGTTTGTACTCGAGTTGGTTGATGTGGGATCCCTTAAGACCCACCTGCCAACAAGCCTTGTACCATCGACAACAAAAATTATCTGGGACCAAGGTTAGGGCTAGATAAGGTACCTGGGATCTTGCATGCCTTAATGGCATGTATCCTTGTCATCTACTAAGGAAATACATCAATGTTTCTTGGTAGATGAATTCTGCAGTCCATTCAACTTCGACAAATCCATTCATGGCTAGTAGAATGTACCTAGTGCCTTGATTCCCATTGACATCAAAGGTGGGATATCTCGCATTGGTTAACGACCCTCCTCAATGGTCGGTAATCCAATGATTCTTGCTTATGTTCGACATCGAAACCATTTATTCACATATGAAATATTGCACACAGGTGTGTAGTGGTTGAAGACTATATGGTTTTGTGATCTCAACACAAATTTGCAGTAGTTTGGATTTTTGTATCAACATCTCCATTGTCATTTGCAGTAGTAGTCACCTTTCCTCAGTTGTTTGGGGACATACAACTCCTTAGGAATGGGGGAGAATGGGACCTTCATTTCATCCTTCATCCTTCTTCAGCAGGTCAGATCAACAGTCACATCAGCTCCAACCATTCCATCATTCACTTCATCTTGCAGCACCGAGCACATCAACAACAAAGGTAAAACTTGAGGTAAAGTTGGCTTAAGATTCTTTAATTCATTAGAGATTTAAGAAATATTTGATGATTAACCACCACATATTCCATATATTTTGTTTTCCATATACCCTCCATTTGCAAATTCCTCATTCATAATAGAATGCATGCTACTCTAATAAGGTCATAATCATGAAAAGAAAAGTATATTGGTTCATGTAAACAAAGTAGTAACTATAGTACCTTCTCCTCCTTCATTCACATATATTATGAGTTGAATGTATCCAATAGAGGATGAATTCATTGTTGCCTTTCATAAAGGAACCATCCATAAGCATTGGCCTCACAAAAACAGAGTATGCAACCACCTATTATACTATCTCCATCACCATCTCATCTCATCCACCATTTCCATTGCCACCTATCATCTCATTTATCATTTCCTCCTACCACATATATTGTTTATCCTCAATTTATATTGCTCTCAAAATTAAATATATGGCAATCAAATAAGAATGATGTTGCTCCACAAGAACCAACACCTTCAAATCTTCACATAGTGTTGCTCCACAAAAACCAACCCTGCCCAAAGCCATGATGCCATAAAATATATAAATGAGAAAAGTACTTGTTTACATGAGGACATGTAAATCCTCAAGAATGGGAGGATGTTAGGCCTTAAATATGCCCATGCTTTTATCATTCAATACCACCATTCATAACCTATATTCATGTACTTTTAACCCATTTCGTACCATAATTCCATAACTTGCCGCCAAATACATATCTTGCACTCTATGGTTGGTTATCATTAGTTTTGTTGACTCTTCTATGATTAAATATGAATTTTCCATTATTTACTAATGATGATTTTTCTAAGTTCATTTGTCACAGGGTTCCATCGCTGAAATTCTTCACAAGTCAGTTGAACTAGTTGGTACAAGTAGAGTACGAGAATATCCAATTTGGGGTTTCGACATTTCGACATGCTTCCGAGGAAAACCGAGGGAGGTTATTGTCCAAAATAATGTTTTAATACCTTTAAATGTGTTGGATTGCAACCAAATCACACATGTGGGTCCCTAGGAGCTAATTAACAAATCTTCTCAAAATGTGCACAATTTTCAAAATACCAAGTTTGACCTTGATTTTCGTGCAGCTGGAGGTGAATCTGAAAAATATGAGAAAATGAGTTTGTTAACCATATAACCAATTATCTATATCCAAAACCGTTTCTCTAGATTCGAACGTTTCTAAAAGTTATAAGCGGGTCTTGGAGGCAGTTTTATAAAAAATGGATGTTTTCCAAAGTTCTAGAATCTTGAAAAAATAGCCAGACAACCAACTTTGGACACGATTTCCAAGGATATAGATTTGAATGAGACAAATGCAAGAGATTTTTTTGTTGAAAATATAACAATTTAGGTTCCCTCCAAACAATTTTCCAAAATTTTCCATGGTTAGGAAGATATGCCAATATCTTTGGGGTTTAGTTTGTTAAAATTGTTCAATTTTCCATAATTGAGGAAAATGACTAATTCGCCTTGTAAATCTTATAAATGGCTCAACCATGGTTTGTATTGTAAGATTTTGAAGTTTGTAAAAGAAGAGAAGTAGGGAAGGAATAAATGATGGATTGAAGTTCTTTTGTAATAATAATTGAATCTTAAATGAATTTTGTTTCATATCTAAATTCTCTGTAAGTATTATGACTGTGTTTTGAATTTTATTTGCATTGAGTTAATATAACTTGCTCCAGGAGTGGCAAGGGCCCACCACCACCTGGAAGCAAGTTCTATAGCTCATTCCAATCATAGGGATTAGATTTGCAGAGTGATTTTCATTAACAAATGTTTTCATGAGTGCAATCTGAATCTTATAGTTAAGCATTTTGATTTCAATTTGAATTATTTTATTTCCCATTAGATGCAATCTAAATCTTGTGGTTAAAGTATTTCGATTTCAATTAGGAGTAGTCTAGATTTGAATTGGCATTAAAATTGAAGTAATTTAGTCTTGAAATGGTTATTGCAGTAATTTAGTCTTTTGATGATTAAGTTTCAATGCTTATTGATTTGTGTGATACCGAGTATTAGATTAGTTACAATTTTGTTTAAATTGTGGTTATTTTCCAGCATTAGAATAGGGTTTATTTCAACTGCAAGTGTGATTACTTTCCCACATTAGATTAAGATTACTTTCTTGCATTAGATTAAGCGTGTTCATTTTCTGGCATTGATTATGGTTACTTCATTGCATGCATGGTTACTTTTCTGTACTAGATTAAGTTTCATTCCAATGCAAGATTGGTTACTTTTGACAGTAGAGTTCCATTTCCTTACATGTCATTTGTTTCAATTGATTTGAGTTTTATAATTCAATTGCTTGAGATGGCGTTAGTTTAGAAGGCTTTACATTATGTACTTAATTCAGAAATAGGAATTTGATATTAATTTAGGTTAAATGCTCCGATCCTGTGTTACCTGCGCTTGTGCCTCGAAGCTTACGAGCCTCGGATTGATAATTTAATGTTGGAATTATTACACATATAATTTCGCCAACATATGTCATGATGGAGAAGCCATCCAATAAAAGCACCATTTAATGTTGAAGCAATATCAGGATGAAGTCATGAAGGGCTACTAGATGAAAGCATGGGAACAAGCAAGTACAACGAAGCATCCATGAGAAGAGTATTCCGAAGCATGGACAGATGAAAAAGGAGTAGCAAGATGACAAGAGAACCTGATATATGACAAGAAGGCCACTTTCCATGAAGGAAGCAATGACATGACAATTTAGGAAGAAAAGTGATTGATGGATGGTGCCCTATCAAGAAGAAGTTCGAGAAAAGACTTCATGACATCAAAGGAAGGAAGGAGGTCAAGCAGCTAGAGGACCCACAAAGAATAAGTTTCTGATGAATGGACAAGTCCCTAGCTTAGAGGGAGTTATAACAAGTTCCCAATTACAAAGGAACTTAGACACGTACCTTGTCAGAGGATACTTGGGCATGTCTTCCTCAATTGAGAGGGAGTGATAGACACCACATTATTGTCTTCACTTAGGAAGAAACGATGGGAGGATTGGGTAATCATATGGCATCTGATACTCTTTGAGTATTTGTAGGGCATCCAAGACAAGAGTAGGCATGAGGACCGATATTCTTTGAGGGTTGGGAACCCAAGATAAGAATAGTCCTAGAAGGTCATACTTACTGAACACCTGGGTGGGTATGTGCCTTGGGAGACAATGAATAAGGTGTCTATAAGTCATTGGTCTTGCCAACATTGTGCTCTGATCTATTGAGAGATAGAGCTATTAGTCAAGGCCTTTCTCTGGAAACAATGTTGGTTATTATGATGCTATAACAGATGGATTGCAAATCCGGTTTCTCTTATGTGAATTCTTCAATATTGACAATATCCAAGCACCTTGTAATGTTGAATGAATACCTCCCTAGTTAAGAGGGGGTGTTGAAGTAAATGTAACTAGGTTTGATCTTCATAAATGTACTTTTGATATTTCTATTTATCCAAGAAAGGAAATATTATTTTTATGATATATGTCAGTGAGTTTCTTGCTCATTGAAGTAGGTCTAACACATGTTAAAGTCCTATAGGTGAGTCAAATATTCAAAAGAAAATGTTGAAGACATTAAGGGCATGTTGCACCATGTATATGTTTGTATAAGAGTCAAAGAATATCCCTCCAAGCAAAGTCAAGTCTCCTCTAAAGAAAAGGCACCATCAAAGAAGCTATCCAAAGCAAAAACATCAAGTCGGCCTAAAGGAGGGACATACCTCTATATATAGAGGTTTTCGACTCCCTCATAACATCAAGTAATCACCTTTGAAATTAGCGAAGGTGTTAGGATATTCCGACACATAGGAAATAGTTAAGTTCAACTTGGTCTAGTATAGAGTTAGGTAAAGTGTGTTTCTTTACCGTTGTACATTTTGTAACTTACAATCCGACGGTCACGATATGTAGTGATCCGACGGTTCATTCTCTCCTCAGTATTACCGACACTTGATCCGTGGCTTGACACCCGATTGGTCCATGAGTTCTATTTAAAGCGCATGGAGGGTCATTGTTCGGGTAATCCGTGCATGAGAGAAGCTTATGTAAATTTTCATTCTTTGATTAATAAATTGCCTGTAGTACCCACGTTGGGATAGGCCATGGACTGTTTCCCTCTTTGAGGGTTTTAACCACGTCAAAAATACTGGTGTATTGATCTGTGATCTGGTTGTGAGCGGTTTCCTTTTGGTATTCTTTCTGAGGAACTTACCCTGTAAATTCCTACATGGTATCGAAGCTATTTGAGGGCCGCATCCGTTGGTGATCCAAATCTGAAGCCGGTAGAACTGCATGCGGCTGTCGTTTCCTAGATCTGCTGTTTCTGACTGCTTTCGGGCCAAGAGGACTGCTCTGTTGCATTCGGAGCATCTGTTCCAGTGAGGAACCCCTTTCGTTTCACGCGAAAAGGTTTCCGGTAGCCCTAGCTGCGTCATTTTTCAGATCGGGAGGTATACAGTTTTTTTTGCAGTTTACTGTTATTTTCTCTCTACTTATTTCGGTTTCGGTTTAT
The DNA here is from genome assembly GCA_031772625.1 of Pinus tabuliformis. Classification (NCBI taxonomy): domain Eukaryota; kingdom Viridiplantae; phylum Streptophyta; class Pinopsida; order Pinales; family Pinaceae; genus Pinus; species Pinus tabuliformis. Next base: position 837,989,971 of record CM062815.1, read on the forward strand.
TTAGCCTTTTTTTTAACCGGATCTATACCTTTCATTTCTGCGTATGCTCTTTGCCCTGCGACTCTGTGCGATCTGGGCAAATCAGAAACAGAAAGGAAGGATTTTTCTCATGCGTATGCTCTTTTCCCTGCACCTTAGTGTGATCTCGGAAAATCAGAAACATTGAGAAAAATATTTAGTTTTTCGGCTAAAGCTAACTTTGAGATTTTTTTTTTAAATTTCTAGTTTTTTTGGCTAAAGCTAACTTCGAGCCGCAAGGTTCGTTTTTCTTTGCATATTCGTGTTGGGTTTTGTGTTTTGTGTTTTGTAGGGAAAAAGAGCTTTCTCAAGGCAAGCATGCAAACCAAGGCCCCCCCCCCTCTCTCTCTCTCTCTCTCTCTCTCTCAATTTTTTTGTATAGATCAATTGGTTCAAAGCTATTTTAAGAGAGTAGAGGTTTGGGTTCAAGTCTCCATTTTGTGGGGGCGGATTTTTTCATTCCCGCACATTCGCGCACTTTGCCGGCAACGTCAACAATTTTTTTTCAAAAAGCCATAACTTCTTCATCCGGAAGCCTTTTTCAGAGCCGTTTTTTTTAAAACCGCCTATTTTTTCGAGATCTATCCATTGGAACACTTACTTTCAGCATTTTCAGCTTCAGTTTTTAAAAAAAATGGAAAGTCCATGCCAATTCATTCTTGACAGCACTAACTACTTCCAATGGGTAGCCTACATGGAAGATTTACTTAGAAGTAAAGGTCTCTTCAGAATAGCCACAGACCAAGAGAAGAAACCAAAAGATGAAGACAAGGCTGCAAAATGGGAAAATAGACAAGATCAAGCACGTGGTTTGATAGGGATGTCTATTTCTCCTGATCTTAGATTCCACATTGCAGAACTTGAGACTCCTCATGAAGCATTAGAAAAACTCGCTAAAGTTTTTGGGATTAAAAATGAAATTAGAGCCCATCAACTTGAAAATGAGTTGCTTACTTTGGATCCTAATAATTTTTCTTGCATTGAAGATTTCTTGTCCAAATTCAAGACCCTTAGATATCTCTTGGAAGGTGTTAAAGTTAAGAAAGAAGATGGTAACCTTATTTATTCCATCCTTACTAAGTTGGGACCAGCCTACTCTGTATTTGTTTCCACTTTCCATTCTACAAGGGAAGCTTTCATTTGTCAAGGAAAAGACTACAAGGCCCCTTTCTTTGACTCCTTTTGTGATTCCTTAATAAGAGAACAAGAAAAACTCTTACACCTTGGTCTTCTTAATCTTGGAAACTCTTCCACGAAAGCGTTAGCCGCCCAGCAGCAACCAAATTCAAAGAATCCTAAGAAGTCATATCCTCAAAAGAATGGTCCTAAACCAACTCAGCCTCAAAATGAAAGATCATTTCAGCAAAATGATAAGACCAATAAAAACAAATGGAAGAAGACTGATAGACATTGTAACTTTTGTAATCGAGATGGCCACTTAGAATCTAAATGCTTTAAGAAGATGGAAGCCTTGGAAGCCGCAATGAAGAAACATAACATCCATGTGGAGCCTACTTCAACTTCAACTTCCGGAATGGCACTTTCTGCATGTCGTTGTCAATCATCTCAGTCTGGTTATGCATTAAATGTATCTTCTTCTTCTTCTCATTCTCATGAGTGGCTCATTGATTCTGGAGCCTCTTATCACATGGCCAAAAACCAAGCCATGTTTTCTTCTTTAAATGATTGTAACACCAAAAATATATATGTTGGTGATGATAGATCTCTTAATGTTGTAGGGACTGGAACTGTTCATCTAGACAATGGTCAGTTTAATGATGTATTATGTGTTCCAACCTTATCCTGCAACCTTCTATCTGTCTATCAGATAACTCATTCAGGTGAAGGTAAAATTGTTGAATTTTCACCTCATGATGTTGTAATCAAGGATCTAAAAGATCCTAAACAGATTCTAGCTACTGGTCTTGCTGATGATTCCACAAGGTTGTATAAGTTTCACAACTTTGGGTCATCACATCTTCCCTCAGTATTTGTTGCTCATAATGATGAAGTGAGCAAACTTTGGCATGAGCGATTTGGTCACTTAAACTATCGCTCCCTTCAGCATCTATGTAAAGAAAATATGGTGACAGGTCTTCCTATGGTATCTTGCAGAGATGGTGTTTGTTCCGGATGTGTACTCGGAAAACATCATCGGGACAGTTTTGACAAACGTGCCTCTTGGCACGCCTCAGCCCCTTTACAGCTTGTGCACAGTGATTTATGTGGTCCTCTTCCTGTTGCTTCATTCTCTGGCTGCAAGTACTTCTTAACTTTCATTGATGATTTCTCCAGACGCACTTGGGTATACTTCTTAAAACTCAAGAGCGAAGTATTTAACACATTTTTGGCCTTCAAAGCCTTTGTTGAAAAACAATCTGGACATCAAATTCTTAAGCTAAGAACTGATAATGGTGGAGAATATGTTAAAAACACATTCATCAACTTTTGCACCGAAAATGGAATTCAAATGCAACATACTGTTCCATACACTCCACAACAAAATGGTGTAGCTGAAAGGAAAAATCGCACCTTAAAGGAAATGGCTAATTGTATGCTGCAATCTAAAGGACTCAGTCTTAGTTTTTGGGCCGAAGCAATTAATTGTGCAAATTATATAATCAATCGCACTCCTACTAAGGTTCTAGAGAATATCACTCCAGAAGAAGCTTGGAGTTCCATTAAACCAGATGTAAGTCACTTTCGTGTGTTTGGAAGTGAAGCATGGGCCCATATTCCAGATGAAAAGCATAAAGCTTTAGAACCTAAGAGTGAGAAATGTACTTTTGTTGGATATTCTGAAGATGTAAAAGGTTATAGACTTATTCCATTTAAGTCCAAAAATGTTATCATTAGAAGAGATGTAAAATTTGATGAAAATAAATCGGCCTGCGAGCCTAGTCCGGCGGATGTGCCACCTCTTCCTATCTCTTCTACTTTTGAAAACATTTCTTCTTCAGATGATGAAAGCGAGGATGATAATCCTCCCCCACCTTCTCAGGATCCTCAACTTCCAAGATGGGTCCGTGCTACTCGGGATGCAGCAGGTGATCTTGCCGGTGATCCTACAGATCAGCGACGTACACGTTCTCAGTTTGAAAGAGCCTCTTCTTTACTGGCTCAAGCTCCAGTAAATCATGATCCTGACACTTTTGCAGAAGCTTCAGGCCATCCACATTGGGAAGCAGCTATGAATGAAGAATATCATTCATTGATGACAAATGATACATGGGATCTTGTTCCTCTACCAAAGGGACGCAAACTTGTTAGATGTAAATGGGTTTACAGAACCAAGTATGGACCAGATGGGAAAGTTGATAAACATAAAGCTCGTCTCGTTGCTAAGGGCTTTTCACAGGTTGAAGGCATTGACTACACTGAAACCTTCTCCCCTGTTGCCAAAATGAACTCTATCCGCCTTGTTCTTTCCCTTGCTGCCTCTTTAAAATGGGAAGTCCATCAGATGGATGTTAAATCTGCCTTCTTGCATGGGGACTTGCAGGAAGAAATCTATATGGAACAACCCATTGGCTTCATACAAACAGACTCCAGCCTTGTTTGTCGACTTAAGAAATCCCTTTATGGCCTCAAGCAAGCTCCTCGGGCTTGGTATGCCAAAATGGATAGCTTTCTTTTAGAATCTGGCTTTTCTAGGTGTCATTCTGACAATACTGTCTACACCAAGAAAGTGGGCAACTCTCTTATCATCCTTGTTCTTTATGTTGATGATCTTATTCTTACTGGTAGTGATCCCAACCTTATAAACCATGTGAAGTCCAGCCTTAAAAAGAAATTTGAAATGACAGACTTAGGACACTTACACTATTTTCTCGGTCTTCAAGTCTTGCAATCCAAGGAGGGTATTTTCCTTTCCCAGTCCAAGTATGCTTGTGATATTCTTCGTCATTTTCACATGGAAGACTGTAAGCCAGCCCCTTCTCCCTTTCAGTCTGGAGTCAAACTTTCAGTCTCTTGTACTTCTCCTGAAGTTGATGCTACCTTATACCGTCAACTTGTAGGAAAACTCTTGTATTTAACCCATACTCGTCCTGATCTTTCCTTTGCTGTTGGCCTTGTTGCTCGTTTTATGCAAAACCCCCGTGAAAGTCATTGGAAAGCAGCTAAAAGAATACTTCGTTATGTTCGAGGTACAATACAGTTTGGGATTCATTACAGTGCCAAAGAAGCTCCTCTGTTAGTTGGTTTCACTGATTCTGATTGGGCTGGTGACCCTGATGATCGGAAGTCTACTGCCGGTTATGTCTTCACTCTTGGTTCAGGACCTATTACATGGGCTTGTAAGAAACAGGCTGCCATTTCTCTTTCGTCAGTAGAAGCAGAGTATCGTGGTGCCGTGGAAGCTAGTAAGGAAGCCATGTGGCTTCGTCAGATCCTATCAGAGTTTGGCTTTGAGCAGCAGCATCCAACCACACTTTGGTGTGATAATCAAAGTGCCATTCAGCTATGCAAAGATCCAGTCCAGCATCAGCGCAACAAACACATTGAACTACACATGCACTTCATCAGAAAGCTCATTCATGACCATGTTCTTGAAGTGCAATATTGTTCAACAGATGATCAGGTTGCAGACATCTTCACAAAGGCTCTCACAGAGGCGAAGTTCACTAAACTTCGATATATGCTTGGAGTTTAGGAAGTTGTCACTAAGGGGGGATAGGCTCTAGTGCCTCCTTCCTTCTCCTATTGTGTCATATTTGTAAATCCTTCAATCCTATCCCAAGTTGTTCTTAAGGGGGGATGTTAGGATATTCCGACACATAGGAAATAGTTAAGTTCAACTTGGTCTAGTATAGAGTTAGGTATAGAGTTAGGTAAAGTGTGTTTCTTTACCGTTGTACATTTTGTAACTTACAATTCGACGGTCATGATATGTAGTGATCTGATGGTTCATTCTCTCCTCGGTATTACCGACACTTGATCCGTGGCTTGACACCCGATTGGTGCATGAGTTCTATTTAAAGCGCATGGAGGGTCATTGTTCGGGTAATCCGTGCATGAGAGAAGCTTATGTAAATTTTCATTCTTTGATTAATAAATTGCCTGTAGTACCCACGTTGGGACAGGCCGTGGACTGTTTCCCTCTTTGAGGGTTTTAACCACGTCAAAAATACTGGTGTATTGATCTGTGATCTGGTTGTGAGCGGTGTCCTTTTGGTATCCTTTCTGAGGAACTTACCCTGTAAATTCCTACAGAAGGTAGGAAGCTGAGAGAATGGAAAAATAATGAAAAAGAAAGGGTCTACAAGTTCATTTAAGAAGGAGGAAGAAGTACCGAGCCTTGGAAGTTTGTGCTAGGGCTAAAAGACAATCAAACGTGTGAAGAAGGAGAGGGTCTCTCTGTTGTCATAGCAGCCCTCTATCACAGTCACACAAAATTCATCATTTTGGCTTAGAACATAGGCCTAAAGGGTCTCCCACTCAAGCTAAGAAGCAAGGAAGAAGAGAGAAGGTAATAGGGTTGTTCTAACGCCTATTACAATCACACGTGCGAAGAGAAGGAGGTTGTATATGATGTTATAACGACCCTCCTATTACAGTCATAGAACTTCATTGGTTGGTGAAGAGAAAGAATGGATCATCATAAGGAAAGAGCCTCATCCAATGTATCTCTTCTAAAGCAAGTGCAACAAGATCTAACAACAGTTGGAAGGAGGACGAAGTGCCGAAAGAAGGAAGTGTTGAGGAACAAAGTGGATAAATAAGGAAGGACATGACTTGTGCTTGGAGGATATTCTTGTCAAGGGTCTAGGGTTTGGCATTGATCAATAAGAAGCTTCAATAAGAGAAAACTTACCGAAGGGGTTTCCTCTCAAGAGAAGAGAGATTTTGGCCTTGACAGAGAGCCAACATCTTGTGTTCTTGTTCATATGTTTTTGGTAGCAATTTGATGAAGTACACACACATGCATTAATGATAATAAGAAGAATATTAAGCTAACAAGAAAAAGTAAAAAGCCTCCACAAATTGTTATCAAGTCAAGAAAAATCACACTACACCTAATCTCCCTTGATTATTCAACATGAACTTGGTATAGGAAAACATGAAAATTCCTAGTTTGGGTGGTTGGAATTGGTTGTCAAAAAATTGGAAACAACAACAAAAGGAATTGCAAAAGGAAGCAGTATGCTGGTAAAGCACTTTAGGAGTAGGGTCATTATGGGATACTGGTACCCAATGGTGTTCTTTGATTTCCATGAGCATGCTATGACCGGTATGATGGTTTTGAATTGGGGATATGCCTTTGTTTTTGGACCTTTTGTTATGAGGAAACCTTTCCAAGGAATGGATCACTAGGAAGGGGATGTCGGGGAACTTGGAAGGTGTGTGGCTGCATGGAAGGGGGTGACTGGATTGCCTGAGAGATTGTGTAGCAGAGAAGGGAAGGCCGAGGAATTCAATTTTTTTGGTCATTAGGATTTCCAGATGGAATCATAAGAACATTAGGTGTGTACCTTGGAACAATGAGCTGGTAATTGTTCACTGAGAGAATAAGTAGCGTGGAATTGTAGTGCTAGACAATGGATGTATTTTTGACTTTGGCAGTAGATTATGGACTTCCTGGGAAGGAGGTGAATCCTGGTATTAATTTGATGGTGTAAGTGTGAGCCTCTGGAATCCCTTGTTGACTAATGCAGACATCGTGTCCTTTTATTTACTGGTTGAGAAAATGTGCATATGTATATGTGTATATTATTGTAAATAATATGTCGAGATGTGGTTATAAAGCTCCATAGACAATATGTTTATTTTCTGGTTGAAGCAAATGTGCATGAGTTCATATGTGGTTATTATTGTAAATACCATAATGAGTTGTGTTATAAAGCTCCAGTAAACGGTATGACTGTCATGTTTTCAGCAGGATGTCATCATAGATACTGTAACGAGCAGAGTTATAAAGCTCCATGGACAATATGTTTTGGTTTTTTCCGGTCTTTCTAGTTATACGTGTCAATGAACACTGAGGACAATGTCCCCCCAAAGGGGAGGGTTCTGTAACAAACCCTGGTTGAATTTTCATGTAAAAAAAAAAAGTAAGCGCAAGTTCATGGGACACGTATTCTGAGTTGAATGGTGGGAAAAACATCCTAGTGGGTGTCAATTTCAGTTTATTATGGCTAAGGAATTTGGCAAAGGCAAAGAGGCATTAATTGGCATTTTATTTATGAAATAATGGAAAATAGGAGAAAAGGAAGGTGAAAGGTCACATATTTGCATGAGAGGGAAGTTGAAGTAAAAATGAAGGAAAATGAAAAAAATAGAGGCCTCAATAATAAAATGGCTTCTGAGGATTAGTTCATGGCTTTTTATCAGTGTTAGCTTTTGTCAATTGAGGCTTTTTTCAGTTCAGTATTTGGAGCACTCTCTATTTTCTCTCTCTCTCTCTCTCTCTCTCTCACTCTTGCACACTTAGAGTTTTCTTGGACCATTCTTGGAGCATGTTGGATTTGGAGAAAAAAGGAAAAGGAAAGTAGGAGAGTGCAAGGGAACTGGTCGATCAACGAGTACAACTGGATTTCTTTGTGGGTATCGAGTTGTATATATGGTTTCCTTGCTAGTTTTGACATGCATGGTACATTCATGTGGTTTCTTGGTTATGATATGTCATTGACATGGAGGATTTCCTGGATTGACAATGATTTTGCCTAGCCTTGCCATTTCCTGGATAGCCATGGTGTTGTAGGATTTCCCATTTGTTTTCTGATTGGTGCACATGTTCCTTATGGCTATGGGTTGAGTTGTTAGTTATGGGAGCCTTGGTTGGAAAAATGCTCTGGAAAACTTGGAACAACTTGGGTTGAGTTACTAGTCATGGAAGCCTTGGTTGGAAAAAAACTCTAGAGCCCTTGGTGGGTGGAGTTACTAGTCCTAGAGCCTTGGTTAGACAAATGATTTGGATCCCTGCGACAACTGTGGGTTGAGCTACTAATTCCCAGAGCCGGGTTGGAACAAATGCTTTGGAGCCCTGGACAACTTGGGTAGAGACAAATTTGTTGATGTTAGTGATGTCGAAATGTGAGGTGGAATCATTGGTTGAGGGTTGATGTGGTTTTGCCTCTGGAAGCCCTGTTTTTGTTTTGTTTGGTTTATTCCATGAGATGCCACATTCATGCTTGTAATATGGCACGGGGGTGATGAGATGAAAGAATTTTTTTGTTCAGCCCAATCTATGGTCAGGTGGTACATCGAAGTCCCTGACTTGGTTGGCTTTTCATATGTTAATAAGAACTCTTTTCCTCTTCTACTTCATGAGAAAATGTACTTGCTATTATGTGGCTTTTATGGTTGTTCTATTATTGTTATTATTCTAGTTATATACTTATTATAAACATGGCTTCATGATAGGTTCTAGTTATGGGGTTGATATGTTTTACTAGTTAAATGAATGGTTATTGAATGCACAACCTAATATATGTTAATGCAGCTACTATGAGAGTGTATAGGGCCTTCTTGACGATTGTCAGAAAAGTATGAGATCCCTATGTTTAGATACGTAATTATGACTTGTAGATTACATGTTCATGATGTGTTTGACAGAATGACTATCATGGTTAGGCCTTGTTACATCAGGTTCTTGTCTAAGTTTTGTATTGATGGGTTTGTCCTGGTGTCATTCATTATTCTATAAAGTTTCATTAAGTTCTGGGAAGTGGTCTAGGGACTAGCCCTGAAAAAGTTCCTCAAATTGCGTGGTTGTAGGCATAAAACTGGGTGAAAAAGACTGTAGTTGCTCCCTTGCAGGATTATGCATGAAACTAGAGGGTTATAATCGAATTCTTGCAGTGTTGTGCCAATGTCTGGGAGTCCAAGGCACTAAAAAATAGGTTTAACTCAAGGTCTAGGGACCTGGAAGGGTGGTTTAGCCCTTGGGGGTCTTGTAGCACCTGAGGGAAGTCAGTAAAGTTTTGGTTTGTCAACTCCACTTCCTTAAGGTGATCTAGGACGTTGATTCATATCATAGTAACTATTCATCACATATTTTTCCCCAGTGGACCGACAAGCTTGGGTAAGTGTGGGAGGAGGGTGTTACATTTGTCAAAACCCCTCCCCCTTGGGGGAACACTGTCCTTGGGTTTTAATGGCACATATACAACAAAAACACACTTTACAACAATCATATTGTTTCATGGATCTTTATATGCTCATCTCTTTACAGTGTCTATAATATTCTATGAATTTTCTTCAACCATCAAATAAAAGTATGATAGACATTAAGTTATAATTCAACTAATTTCAATGGTCCTTTTTGCAGTCTTTGGATATTAGGCATGTCCTGAACAACTTAGATTATTCTTTTCCTTTGAGTGCTATCTACCTCAAATGTCCAATGCTACTATCTTGAGCTCTTTGTTCCTTCAATGAATAATTCTCGTCTCATTGTTACTGGGTACATCCCCAATTTGCTTTTGATTCCAATAAGCTATTCTCATGACCAAAAACCAATTTATTTTCCGGCCTTCCCTTATTTGCTTTCTTGTTCCTCGGGAAATTTTGTTATCCCCTTTCAGTAGAGTCACCCACCTTTCAAGTTCAAGCATCCCCTTCTTTGCTTCTCAGTCCCTCGGGTGATCCATCCCTTAACAAGGCTTCCTCACATCAGAAGGAGCTCAAACCCAAGGCATATCCCTACCTCAAAAACTATCACACAAGTCATAGTGTGCTTCATGGTGATCAACGGGCAACATTGAGTGCTAGAGTCCTACAATGGCTCTATTCCTAAAATATTCGACTTTAGCATACAAGCCTCTAATGAAATATATTGTCACAAAATTGGAAGCACATAACATGCCTATAAGCGTAGCTCAAGAAATTTAGAAAATTATTTTGTTGAATCTGACATTCGATGTTATCATGCACTACCATCATCCATACCATCATACATGTAGTTGGAACTCCTTCCTTGCTCCCCAGTTGGTGATATGACACCTGTATCATAAATATAAATACTTTAAGCTTAGGAGCTAACCAAGTTTCTACTAAATGTTTGACCTTATGTTACACAAAATATCGTCACCATGATTATTTGCAGTCAGTATGGGTCTATCATCACTTGTATTGTGCTCCTAAGCAAGTCTCAGACCTCAGCTCTTCAAATCAAGCTTTGGAAATGAGAGAAAGACATTAAAAATCAATATAACTCTGGTTCCGCACTTTCTCTCATGGTCACCTGCGGTCCCGCACCTTCTGTGTACAAAAACTGCGGACCTGCCCGCTCTGTCCCTAACGGTGTAGGTGTGGACCCCTGTGAAAGTCAAAAGGCACAATTTTTATCTTAAAAAACTCACTTTGGGTTAATTCTAGAGGTTTCTAGAAGTAATTTTGACGTGGATTGTTCGCTTTGAGGTGGTTCATGCATCCCAAAAGAGAAGGAGCTAATCCCTTGATGAGAGGAGCTATCCCTTTGAAGGAGGGCTTTATCCCTTTGAAGGAGGACCTAGTAACCTCCCTCCATTGCACTATAAATACAAGCATTGGGCTGGTTGCTAAGGAGGTTAGAAGCTGAACATTTTTGAGGGTAAATGCTGGTGAAATCAAGACTTCCTAGTTGAGCTTAAGAGGAGAGATCACACATCTTTTTGGCTTCATTGGGGAGTGAGTGAAACTTGTCAAAGTAGAGGAGACTTCTTGCTGGACCCTGGGAGGAGCTTGTACAACGTCAAGGCAAAGGTTGTAAGGTTCTTCTTCTTTTGAATTAATACAATCAAACTCATTTTTCTCAACAAGTATCTTATGTTATTTGTTTCATGGACTCCTTGACTTTCATGTTAAATATGTTTTATGCAATTGGCTTTTCAGGTGCTATTTAATTTGTTTGCCTTGTTTGTGTTTGCAGATTCGTGAAAAGGAGCTCATTTGGATCAAAGGAGCGAGGGCATCCACAAGCTTGCGTTGGACCTAAGGTAGGCCCTAAAAACACTTGTTTGCTATTGTTTATTAAAGCATATTTAGAGAAAGATAGTGTCTGGTTGGTTTGCTTGTCATTAGGTCTTCTTTAGATTCTAGGAAGGTATATCTTGTCCGCAAGATCGACTTATTCCGTGTGACAAAATGGTGACTCCGCTGGGGACTTGATTGTTTTCCTTGTTGTTACTTTGACCTGAGAAACTCTATTTTTGTTTCTGTTTTTGGCTTGTTGTGTGTAAAATTGGGTAGAGTTTGTAGATCCAAGGTTATTTTTCGTTTTTCATAGCTTTGGGAGAGGACCGCACCCTAGCCGTTTGACACAGTGCGTACTTACCCGCAGCTTGGCTTTTAGCACAGAGCGGGACCGCACCTGTGCCAATTGTGGGCCTGCGGACCCTGTCAAAATTTTGAAAACCCTAAGATTTCCTCTGTTAGTTAGCTTAATTTGTCTTTAGAAATTGTTATCCACTGCCCAGACCTGCATATAACTTGTCAGAAGCTTTCCTTGGATTGATTTCGTTAGTGTTAGGGTTTTAGGTGAAATTCCTAGGAGTTTTGCTTGTTGGGTTTGTTTTTCATTGTGGTTGTGTAGTGGCTCTAAGCTTAGAAGCTGTAGGGACTTCAGATCACCTTAGTGTCTACCAGCCTTCTTATGAGTCTGACCATTGATGAAATCTCCCCTTGTTTGAGGAATCCGCTTTGAGTTTTCTCTTTACAAAACTTCGAAAAGCTTGTATTTGAAAGTTTGGATTTTCATTTTCAAAAAGAAAACAAAATTGGTTGTTCTTGACTGATTTGTGATTCTGCATAAATTAGTCCTTAGCTTGCATCTAGCTGAGTAAAACATCCTTAAAAAAGACTTTTAGTAGGCTTTGACTTCAAATAGGTTTTCATAATTTGTAGATCTCAAAGTTAGTCATTTTCATTAGTTTTGAGTGTTTTATTACAAAATATAAAAAAAAATCTCTTTTGAAAAAAGTTTGTTTTTTGTAGTGTTTGAGTGCTTTGAAACGAAAAGGGAAATTTTTGTGAAATAATTAGTTGTCTCGTTTTGAGTGCTTTGGAAAGGAAAAGCTCTTCTTTTAATTTGTTTAATTGAGAAAGATTTGTGTTTACAAAGTATTTGCATTCTCAAACTCTTTCTTAGTTTAGAAGTTCATCGAAGAGAAAAAGATTGTTTAGATCATCTTAGGTGCATTTTTAGTGATTTTGAGTCGAGTCTTCATACCACGAGTTTCATCTCCGCACCTTTGGACTTAAACAAAAACCACTAAAATTAACGCTTAAAGTAAAATTCACCTAGTAACTTTTTTATTTCTAGGGCTCTGATACACCAATTTAGCTTAGGCTAGTGTCTTGGAGTAGGAGAGTAATTAACTCTCCAAGACAGTAAAAACAAACAAGTAGCTGTATCTTGTGGTAGGGAAGAAATCCAATTGTTGCATTTATGCTCTGGGAAAGCTCCTCTTAAAGGAGAAGCACGAGATCGTGTCCGAACCAGTGTGGGAATCAATCCTTCCTCATTGGGAACGACGCTAGATATTCACGTATTAAAAACGATAAACCTCGGATTAACCATTGTCGAGGAGCCTGGGGTCACTTGTTGGTAAACCTTGGATTATGTCAAGGAGCCTTCAAGGGGATTGAGCTTGCTACTCTGCCCTTGCGTGCGTATCGGATTATAGACTGTTCCCCCAGGTGTATTTGTCTTAGTTGGTAACCTTAGTGGCCATATTCTTTAGGACTCTTCCTAAGGTGACAGTGGTGGGAAGATCCCACTGTACCTGGAGCAGACGTCGGCTAGACTCACTTGGATTTTCTGGGGGGTTCACTTCACTCGAGACGGTTAAGTGGAGGAACTTGTGCCAGTCTATTCATTAAGCAGGTTGCCGGGGTAACTGTTCCAACCGCCATTTCTGTACTGAACTCTGCGACGTTGGATTTCATCACCAACTAGTGTTTTCAGTCCGGAAAGTTACTGTTTGTGTGTGTTTGATCTCCTAGATTCTTTAGGCGTGTGATTCAAATTTGTTTGGTTCTTTAGAGACCTTAGGTGCTTTTTATTGAGATTTTACTTTGTTTGCGTGTGAAGTAGTTAAAAGTCTTTAACTGTGGCTGAATTACCAAGACAGTCCCATAGACTTCGGGGCCAGTCTCCTGAGATTGTAAACGTGGTTGAGTTACTGAGGAAGTCCCATAGACTTCGGGGCCAACCTCCTGAGGAAGTACCAAGCCAGCTTGAAGGCTTAAAAGTCCTCGTAACTCCTAGAGACAGTAGAGTTGGGTCACCTGAGGAAGAAGAATCTTCTTTGATAGTACATCCTGATTTTCAAACACCAGTAGCAGAGTATAATCCGCAGTCAGTGTCTGTCTCCGAAATCGCTGGTAGCTTTTCATCTACTAGTGATATAGGTGAAGAACCCGAAATATCCGAGCCTGAAAGTGAATTTGCTGCTACTCCGACATCGGGGTTTGTTTCTCCAACTTTTAGTGGTCCTGGTTCACCTAGGGTAGAAAGAGTAATCACTCAAGATCTTCCTTCTGGACTTATTTCTATTGAAGAACTTGCTCTGGAAGAAGAAGAAGTAGGCATCCCTATCCTTGAAAATCAACCTGTTATTGAACTAAGGGAGCGTGAATCAATTTTTTACAGTCCACCTAGGAGCAGTTCTTGGTATCTTTCTTTGACTAATTATTTAGAAAACTCAGGGTTAAGTTTTTCACCACCTCGTGCTCCTTATCACTCAACACCTAGAGGTTTTTATACTCCCGTAAATATGTCAGGACAGTCGTCCATGTTTACTCAATCGCCCGAATCCTTTTTGTACGACGGTCCATCTGTTCCCTCTGGGTATCAGTCTCTTTCTGGTACTTTTTTGGGAGCATCTCCTCAACCCATTGAGCAAGGGTTATTAACTGGAAGCAATGGTACAAAGCCGTTGAGTGTAGAAGACATTCTTATGATGTCAGGTTCTATTCCCAATCCTCAACCTCAAGGTGGCCAGTTACCGCCTGGGGGGCAGCCTCAATTAACGCCTGGGGGGCAACCTCAAGGTACACAATTTGCATCTGGGGGGCAACCTCAAGGACAGTACATACCTACGAGACAATACGTTCCTCAAGGTCAACCCCAACTCAATATGTACCCCAAGGTCAACCCCAGTATCAATTTATACCTCAAGGTCAACCCCAGTATCAGTATGTGCCTCAAGGGTATCAACCCCAAGGTCAATACTCGAACCAAGGTTTCCAACCACCCCAAGGTCAAACATATGTTCAAGGAACGGGAAATGTACCTTTCAATTATCAATCCTACCCTCAACCTGGTTATGGTCCTCAATATTCTCAACCAGTTATGGGTCAGTACCCCGAAATGAATATAGTGTGGGATCCATCGCAAACCCAACAGGTGTTGCAGCCAAGTGTACAGTTGTCATCTCAAACTGGACAACCCTTAGTTTCTGGTACACCCCAGCAACCAGTCCAGTCTAACATTCAAACTTCTGTACCTTCGGTAGTTTCTCAGCCTGGGCCTAGTACACCTCGTACTCCGCCTCAAACGACTGCTACAACTGCCGCAACATCTGTTCAATCTACCCCACCTACTTCTGGAGTATCGACAGCTCCGGTTTCTACTGTTCCTGTATCTACTCCTCAGACATCTTTACCACCGTCTGGATCTACGATTCAAACTTCGGTTCAGATGCCTGTAGGACAACCTGGTTTAAGTACGGTTGTCACAAGTCAACCACAATTCACCTATCAACCGTACCAGGGACAGTACCAATTCGGTCCTGCTGTCCAGCAGCCAGTTTATCAGTATCAACCGTATCCTGGGTACACTTATCAACAACCTCAACAACCCCAGTACGGTCCGGTTAATCCTGGTTTTCCGGGAGGATACAATATCCCGAACGCGATTCCTATTCCTAGTTATCCTGGATATCCTCCTCCTGGGGCTGGTCTCATGACCCAGAGTTTTAGGGATCCTAATCGGCAGTTACCGTTTATCGCAACTTTGGACTTACCTGACTTGTCGCGCCTAACGAACGATCCCATTAATTATCTTCCGTTTTGGCCGCCAATGCCGAATAAGTTGCCCAGTGACATTCCCAAGTTCGAAGGTAAATCAGGAGAGGACCCGTCGAACCATGTGATGACTTACCACCTCTGGTGTGCGTCTAACTCCATCACAGATGATTCAATCCGTCTTAGACTTTTCCAGCGCACTCTAATTGGTCTCGCAGCCAAGTGGTACATTGAGTTACCGCGAGGCACTTTTTATAATTTTAGTCAGTTAGCTACCTCGTTTTTAACTCATTTTCAGTTGCCAGTCCGATATGACAATGGCACGGAATTGTTAACTTCGCTAAAACAATCGACATCCACTTACATTTCAGATCATATTCATGAGTGGAGACGTCGACGTCGTTTAGTGAAGGTATTTATTCCGGATCAGATCTTGGCTGAGTGGTTTGTAAAATCTTTGTTGCCAAAGATCACTGAAGATGTTGCTAAAGCCGGAGTTGTTACTGAGGAGCAAGTGATTGCTCAAGCACAGTACCTTGACTTGGTCTATACTCAGTCAGGTACGTTACACGAAAAAATCCCTGATCTTCCCAAGCAAAATCAAATCACTGCAGCTCCTTCGGGATCTCATGCCGCTGATGGTATGATTGGCACGGTTAACACTAAAAGTAAGAAGAAGTCTTCCAAGAATTCTTCCCCTATCATAACCTTGCCTGATTCCCCAACAGGAGATTCTTCTGCAGAGATTTCCGCCGATATTCACGTTGTAGAGTCATCTACAGCCAAATCAAAATCCGGTGGGAAGAAGAAAGGAAAGAAGAAGAATAAAACGGACAAAAGTTCAAAGGAGAAACCTGAAAAGGCGGAATCCAATGATGAAAAGCGCAAACCTCGTTATCCTTGTCTCATTTGTGACGATGAACATTTTACAAGAGACTGCCCTCATCGTGCAGAGGTTGCGAAAATTGTCAAGGGTTCCCAAACTCCTGCTGTTTTGAAGGATCCTTTTCCAGCTCAAGACAGTAAGATGATAGGTTCATCCTCGAGTGCCAATGAAGAACCCATATTGATGATGTCCCATGTTAGGATTGCGACTCGATCGCAAGATTATGGTAGTAAGAGTCCTGTTGATGGTAAAGAAGCAGAATCTTCTCATTCTAATCCATCAACCTCAGCTCCCGGTTCCGATCCACTACAGATCGAGAAACCTAATCCAGACTTGGTAATCAAACCGCCCGCCAAGGGTATACTTCGAAAGTCAGCTTTCAATCCACATGCGAGAGCGGCTCAGAATTATAACATTGTTGAGGATTTAGCTGTTTCACCCTCAGCAATGTCGGCTTTGGAAGTGCTGCAATCATGCCCAGCACAACGTAAATTACTTTTGTCGGCTATAGGAGCTGTTGATGTTCAGGACCCGAACCTAATAATTTTCGATCTAGAAAATAGTACACCGCGTTTGCCTCATCAAATGGCTTTCCAGATTCCAGTGATAGTCAAAAACAGGCCTATTCATCGGACTGTAATTGATGAGGGAGCCTCAACGTGTATTATGTCGATACAGTGTTGGAGATCGCTTGGTTCTCCTTCGCTAAATCAATCCCCGACGATTCTAAAGGCCTTTGATGGCCGTGGGTTTCATCCTTTTGGCATTCTACAGGATTTGCCTATAGGGGTTGAAGGAAAAACCGTTAGTCTAGATGTGGAGGTGGTTGATGCCCCTCTAGATTACAACCTTCTCTTGGGTCGAAGTTGGTCTTACGCTATGACAGCGGTCGTTTCATCGGTCTTTCGAGTAATAAAGTTTCCACACAATGGAAAGATCGTAACAATAGACCAGCTGGCTTACTTTTCATCCGACCCAGCCTCTTCGGAGAGTATTCAGCATGTTGGTAAAACGACTATCCCATATAAGGATGTTGGAGTAGGATTAGTTAAAGATGCCGGTTTACTGGGAACTTTTCCTTTTCCTCCAATCAACGCATCATCTTCATTTGCAACCATTCATATGATTACATCAGACACCATTATTTATGATGATCCTTGGATCATTCCTTCTGAATCTGAGATAGACTCATTTGGTAATTCCATGCCTTTGAGTCCATATGAAATTGCCTATGAAGCCGTGCAGTCTTTTGCCGACCCGTGTTCAACCAAAAATGACTTAATGAATGTGGTCCGTGAGGAATCACTTTTCACATCAACCTCGGATTTAACTACGTTTTCTGAACTTGTTCACTCTGATGAGAAAATTCGTGAAATCCTATGTGTAGATGATTTACCATGGGAAGATCTCCATCACAGATCTTCGTTTTTACCTGAGGATGATCGTTTTGAAAATGATTTCTCATCAATTTTTACAACTGAATATGTCAAGGAACCTCAGAATCCAATGAAACATCCCGATTCAGAGTTAAATTTGGGAAACATCTCTCGAACTATTCCTATTGACATTTCGGTTAAGCCCGGAATTGTTGAGAACATTCATATAGGTGCCTCGTGTACAGATGACGAAATTCAATTATATAAGGCCCTATTTCAAGAATTCCGCGACGTGTTTGCCTGGTCCTATGAGGAAATGCCAGGAATTGATCCCGCGATTGTTGTTCATGAGATCAAGACTTACCCGGACGCTAAACCCGTCCGGCAACGTTTGCGTCAGATTCACCCACGAAAAGCTGCTGCAATTAAAGCAGAAGTTGAAAAATTGTTGAAAGCAGGTTTCATTTATCCGATCCCGTTAACGGATTGGGTATCGAATATTGTTCCGGTTAACAAAAAGCAGGGAACAATAAGAATATGCATCGACTATAGGGACATTAATCGAGCCTGTCCAAAGGACAATTACCCAACCCCTATATCGATCAAATCATTGATGATTGTGCCGGCAGCGAAATATTTTCCTTTATGGATGGTTTTTCCGGATACAATCAAATCAATATTCTACCTGCCGATCAACCAAAAACGGCTTTCATTTGTCCATGGGGGACATTTGCTTATTGCAAATTACCTTTTGGGCTTAAGAATGCCGAAGCAACTTTTCAAAGGGCGATGTCTTATGCGTTTCATGACATCAAACACATTGTGCAACCGTATCTCGATGATTTGCCTGCTCATTCATTACATCGAGCTGATCACCTCGTCCATTTACGAGCAATCTTTATGAGGTGTAGGCATTATCGTATTCGGTTGAACCCACACAAATGTGTCTTCTGTATAGAAACGGGTCGATTGCTGGGGTTTGTAGTTTCGAAAGCCGGCATTCGCGTTGATCCCTCAAAGGTCGAAGCTATCATCAAATTGCCTCCTCCTTCGAGTCTTCGCCAACTCCAAAGTTTGCAGGGGAAAGCAAACTTTTTACGACGATTCATTCCTAACTACGCCGAGGTTACAAAGGGTTTTACCCGGTTGTTGAAGCAGAACACTCCATTCTATTGGGATGAGATAGCTCAGAAATCTTTTGATGCACTCAAACACGCGTTGACCCATGCACCGTTGTTGCATCCTCCCAACTACAACCAGGATTACTTCTTGTATCTCGCCGCCTCTCATTCCACCATTGGAATGGTCTTAGTTCAGGAAGATGAATTCGGAACGGAACATGTGATATATTACCTTAGTCGAACCTTAAATCCAACTGAGCTAAAATACTCACATGTGGAGAAATTGGCATTGGCAGCCGTTCAAGCTGTCCAACGTTTTCGTCACTACATTCTACTACGTAAAACTACGGTAATTTCGGATTGCAACCCTATGATCTACATTTTGACCAAGCAATTGCTAGGGGGCAAGTACTCTAAATGGATCGTTATCCTGCAAGAGTTCGACTTGGAATTTGAGAAATCTAAGTCTAAGAAATCTTTAGTTTTTGCGGAGTTAATGTGTGACTTCCCGCGTGCTGACACGGAAACTGTGGCGGAGGAGCCCATTGCGGACGAATCCTTGTTTCTAATCAGCACTTTAGATCCGTGGTATGGGGATATCATCGTTTATCTCCAGACCCAATCCTTTCGGCCAGAAATTTCAAGGTCAGAACGTCGGAAAATTCGATTCCAGTCCCAACAATTCAGAATTATTGGAGATACTCTTTATCGCCGTGGGGCGGATTCTATTTTTCGACGTTGCTTAACTCACGAGGAAGCTGAAAGGGTTCTAAATGACTGTCACTCTGGAGCGTGTGGCGGTCATATGTCTGGGTTTGCCACAGCCCAAAAGATATTGCGCGCTGGCTACTTCTGGCCGTCTTTATTTAAAGATTGTATTACGGCGGTCCGAAAATGCCACAACTGCCAGATTTTTGATCGTAAGATGCGCGCTCCACCTGCTCCTCTCCACCCTATAATTGCCGTTGGTCCTTTTGCCAAATGGGGTATCGATTTTATTACATGTAACCCTCACTCGGCCGGGGGGCATGCGTATATCATCCTTGCGGTAGATTATTTTACTAAGTGGGCCGAGGCGATGCCTACATTCGAGGCAGACGGCAAGACAGCTGCAATTTTCGTGTTCAATCATATAATTGCTAGGTTTGGTGTCCCACAAGCGATAATCACTGATCATGGGCGTCATTTTCGAAACGTTATGATGACCGAACTTACAGGCCAGCTTGGTTTACGTCACGATAGTTCAACCCCTTATTATCCACAAGCGAATGGTCTGGTTGAATCCATCAACAAAGTTTTAGTTATCATGATCCGACGAATCATTGGGATTCATCGGTCGAATTGGCACAACATGCTATTTTCAGCGCTTTGGGCATACCGAACTTCAGTAAAAACATCAACAGGGTTCACTCCTTTCCAACTAGTCTATGGTTTGGAAGCCGTGTTACCCATTGAATGCGAAATCCCGTCACTGCAAATGGCCATCGAGTTACTTCCAGCCACTTCCGAAGAGGAAAAGCGTTTGTTATACTTGGCTCAATTAGATGAGAATCGACGTGATGCTGCATTGGCGATCGAGACTCACGCAAAACGAATGAAAGCTCAGTATGATCGAAATGTGACCCCTCGAAATTTTTCGGAAGGAGATCTAGTCTTAGTTTATGATCAAGCTAATGATAAATTAGGCGCTGGAAAATTCGTTCCTATGTGGCATGGTCCCTATGTTGTCAAGCGAAAGCTAGCCAAAGGGGCTTATGAATTGGTAGACTTTGATGGGGACTCTTTGGGTAAACCCAGAAATGGCCTTTACTTGAAGAGGTATTATGCTTAAAAGAATGGGTATGGAGATTTAGTTAGGATAGTTTTTCTTTCTAGCTGGTGTGTTTTAGTTTAAACAGTGTGCTTAGCTTAGAGAGTGTTTTTTCGTCATTATTCCTGCTTATCTTGGTTTTACTCTTGATATTGCAGATGTCGATGCCTCTCCAAACATACATTGGTTTCGCTGATGGTGCTTGTCGTAATACACGGAACATCTCTTCCGCAGCTTGGGTTATCTATTCGCCCTCTGACGAGTTAGTATCTATGCATGGGGTAAGCCTCGGTCAAACAACGAACAACATTGCCGAGTATAGTGCAGTGATTGAGTTATTATCTGAATCTATTTCATTTGGGATTCGGAGTTTGATAGTGAGGTTAGATTCTGAACTCGTTGTATTACAGCTTAATAGAGTGTATGCCATTAGAAATCCAGTGTTATTAAGATTATTTTTGAGAGTGCGTCTCTTGGAACGTGAATTTGATTACATTGAATATCAGCATATTCCAAGATCTTTAAATACATTAGCAGATGCAATTGCTTCTCGAATGTTAAATAGACATTTGCAATAATCATACATGTAAATTTAAAACCATTCCATAACATGATTTACAAGATAAGCCGGTAATAGTGATATATATATATAGGAGTGTGTCAAAAAATACATCGTCTTCGATCATAGGTTGAAAAACACCTTATGATCGGCAAAAATGATAAGTACAAAAAACAAAAATGTCACATGTGCCCACAATAGGCGATCATCCTATCACTGGTGATGATCTCTATAAGAAACCACTGCACGGGCCACCTTGCAAAGGAACCTCCTAAAAGGTCTCGGGACTCCAATCACATAGCGCTGAAGTCGACGAGGAATGTCGTCTATAGTGGTCTCAGGAATATCTCCTGTCAAGCGCTCGAGATGACCCTCCAACTCGGCCAAAACCTCTGCTGATTCGTCCTGTGGGGCTGGCGTGGGTGCAACTGGTTGCCTCCTCTCGAAAGGCCAGAGAGCGGCTGGTCGCTGTGGACCCACATCTGCATTTTAAATTTTTACTATCAGTTTTGAGACGATGGAAAAATAACAAAAAAAATTAAAATAGAAAAATGTTGAAAAGGATTTTACCTGACTCGTCCCACTGCTCTCCTGGTGGAAGAACCATGTCTGGGTCACCACGAAAATCTATCCCAGCGTAAGGGAAGTCCTGAATAGAAAAGACCTGGTTTTCCAACCATTGGAAATACTCAGGTTTGAATCGAGCAACCTCTGTCCTCTCGTCCGGGTGACGGGCCATGACTGCGACCCATCGCATCAGTTTGGGCTCTCGAGGAAGCCCAGCTCCAACAGTAAGGTGCTGTGGGATCAGCATAGGAACCCTCTCCAGGCCAAAACTCACAACCAAAGCCCCATAACCAAAGGTCTTTAGTTTTCCGTTTTTGGCCCTGGTCAGTTGGCCTTTCACATTGGCCAACACGACATCGCACCAGTTGAAGATGGTGCCTCGAAAGCAATCAACTGCCATACGCATCTGGGATCCGGTGGCAATATGTAATGCGGCAGCTCCGCAAAGTCTGGTGACAGTGAATGCAATCACCATGAGCTCAGGACGGGATATGGTCTTTATGTCTATCCCTTTGTCTCTAGCCTGGCTGTTGCAGTACTCTAGCCTGAGGCTATCGACAGACTGGCCACCTGGCCTAGCCCCAAACAGAGTCAAGTCTTCGCCTCTCTTAGGCAAACCAGTCAAGAAATATATGTCCGCCGGCTCGATTTCGAGCTGGTGGCCACCAATGAAAAGCACTGGTCCTGTATGCTCCATCTGTCAACCAGCCACTGTAAGAAATCCACCTGAGCCCTCATGCCAGGAATGGCCCAGAATTTGTACAATCCGCACGCCCTCAAAGCATCAAGTGAAGGCTGATGATTCCATGCGGCAGCATCCACGTCCTCATGCTCTCGTTCACGCCAATCTAGCATGATGTACTCTCTGCATCAAGTATAAAGACAAATTAAAATGCTAGAAAATATTTTGTGTGGTCCATTTTTGAGAATTTTTGGGTTCAAAACCCTTGCGGCGGGGTACGCACCCTCCAGGTTAGACACAGTGCGTGGGACCGCACTTTTTCTACACGGAAGGTGCGGACCCCGAGCTTTTTCCCAATGGAGAAAAAGTCGGGGTCCGCAGGCCCGCAATGGTAAACCTGCGGGCCCCCGCGCGCGGGTTTTGCGCCTAAAAACCCTCCCAAAAATGAAAACAAAGGACTAAAACAAAAAATTAAACGGTTAAAAATGAAGAGTGGGATGATGTGGATTACCTGGAGAAGACGACGCTCGATTCCGACGGTTGGATTTTCCGCAATCTTCACGGGAAGTTTTCTGAGCAAAAGCACTATTTTCTCACCCAAACTCAAACGGTAAAAATGAATTGACAAAGGCCCTTTTTATAAGTTTTTTGAGTAAATAAATTGCAAATTTGTTTATGTTTCACTTTGAAAAGGTATTTTGCGACGTTTTTATCCATTTCAAACAGGTATGAGTAATGTTTGTGTTTTTGTGCAGAATAAAGGATTATTCAGGCGAAATCTATCATTTTCGACGAAAAACATGTAGAGTCATCTTTAAGCTCTTTTCTGACTCCTAAAACATGAAAAGATTGCCGAGTGTTTCTTTTAGACTCGTTAAAACGGAATTAAAAGACGGTCCACTTACAGCTCTTTTCCGACCGTAAAAACATGAAAAGATTGCCGGATTTTTGTCGTTTCAAATTCGATATTGGTTATAAAACGACGTGTCATTGATCGCTTTTTTACTTTTTCAGGTCAAAGGCACTAATGACGAAAAGTACTCCTTGGTTTTAAAAGATCAAGCGGTTCTCTCAAGTATTATTTTATACTTTTTCGGGCTTGGGAGACACAAATTTACGAAAAAGGTCAACCCTGGAGTCTTCTTAAGTTTTTTCAGACTCTCTAAAATTGAAAAACGCCGAGTTTCTCCTATACTGGACTCGTTAAAATTTCACAGTAAAGGACCTGTTCAATTACAAACAGGAACGAACCACTCCTTCTTAGGGTTCGAATTTAAACTAAGTTGGACTCATCCGAAGGATGAGCTTATAATCAAGCAAATGTTATCCTCCTCAAGCTTGTCAAAAATAAAGAGGTACTTGCCAGAAATGGTGGGGGAAAAGAGAGAAAAATGAGCCTGTTTGTCATACTTTGTAACCACTCTTGAACACGACACTTTCATTCACCTGGGTTGGGAAATCCTTTGCCTAATAGTTGATCAAACCACATTGAAAGTCTTCAGCCGGTTTCTGGGTATTAACTTTGGGTCAATTGTCACCAAACCATCTGTCGTGTCGTTATGTGTTCAAGAGGTCACTGCCAATAAGCCATTCATTTGCAAAATATCTGTCATCCATCTTGACCATCCCTGAGTCAGTCCTTGAAACTAAATTTCTTCAACTTGATCTATGATTTCGTGTTGTGGGCTTGTCTACGACGGATCGCTTTCTATCGACATCAGCTCATTATCTAGAAAGATGATCTAGAAATCGTCAGTACCTTGAGATCTGCATGCCTCAATGGCAGGTTTCTCGCCTTTGACGACAGTTTACATCATTGACTTTCGATCAAAGGATTCCGTGACATGTTCGACATCAACACATTTATTCGCATCTCATGGATTGTACTGGGTACTTTGAGAGCCATTGACATCACTGGTGGTTTCTCTCACACTTGTTAACAATTTACATCATTGACTGGTAATCAAGTGGTTTCTACCATGTTCGACATCAACACATTCATTCGCATGGATAGAATCGTACTATTTCGGGAAGTAGAAATGAAGACCCTGGATCTAGTTTCCACAATCCAGGCTGCGAGGAATTTTGTATTCATTATATAATGGACTATTCATAAACAGATGGCTGCGTCCATACTGTGTCCACATGAGTCTATACTTGTGATGTTTTACAAGATCATTCCTGTATCAGAGTAGTAGTTAGTTTCTAGTCAGTTTTTATCTGAGTATGGGAATGCCTACCTCAGCGATGATATGATCTCATATATATATTTTGCATTGAATGTTTTTACAGGTTCCAACCGGGTTCTCCACAAGATGATCCTCTAAATGATAAAGTACTTCACTCTTCCTAAATGATAAGAAATCCTCATCTACTACAGACTTCGCACTTTAGGGGGAATCTGTTACACAAAAATATCATCACCATGATTATTTGCAGTCAGTATGGGTCTATCATCACTTGTACTGTCCTCCTAAGCAAGTCTCAGACCTCAGCTCTTCAAATCAAGCTTTGGAAATGAGAGAAAGACATTAAAAATCAATATAACTCTGGTTCCGCACTTTCTCTCATGGTCACCTGCGGTCCCGCACCTTCTGTGTACAAAAACTGTGGACCTTCCCGCTCTGTCCCTAACGATGTAGGTGTGGACCCCTATGAAAGTCAAAAGGCGCAATTTTTATCTTAAAAAACTCACTTTGGGTTAATTCTTTAGGTTTCTAGAAGGAATTTTGACGTGCATTGTTCGCTCTGAGGTGGTTCATGCATCCCAAAAGAGAAGGAGCTAATCCCTTGATGAGAGGAGCTATCCCTTTGAAGGAGGGCTTTATCCCTTTGAAGGAGGACCTAGTAACCTCCCTCCATTGCACTATAAATACAGGCATTGGGCTGGTTGCTAAGGAGGTTAGAAGCTGAACATTTTTGAGGGTAAATGCTGGTGAAATCAAGACTTCCTAGTTGAGCTTAAGAGGAGAGATCACACATCTTTTTGGCTTCATTGGGGAGTGAGTGAAACTTGTCAAAGTAGAGGAGACTTCTTGCTGGACCCTGGGAGGAGCTTGTACAACGTCAAGGCAAAGGTTGTAAGGTTCTTCTTCTTTTGAATTAATACAATCAAACTCATTTTTCTCAACAAGTATCTTATGTTATTTGTTTCATGGACTCCTTGACTTTCATGTTAAATATGTTTTATGCAATTGGCTTTTCAGGTGCTATTTAATTTGTTTGCCTTGTTTGTGTTTGCAGATTCGCGAAAAGGAGCTCATTTGGATCAAAGGAGCGAGGGCATCCACAAGCTTGCATTGGACCTAAGGTAGGCCCTAAAAACACTTGTTTGCTATTGTTTATTAAAGCATATTTAGAGAAAGATAGTGTCTGGTTGGTTTGCTTGTCATTAGGTCTTCTTTAGATTCTAGGAAGGTCTATCTTGTCCGCAAGATCGACTTATTCCGTGTGACACCTTACTATAATGGATATAAGACACATGATGAAGTCAGAGTAGGTTGCATCCTAATGGAACCAAAAAATAACAAATATTTGATCTCATACTACTTGGAGTTTCAGTGTAAAAATAACGTTGCATAATATGAAGCACTCATTCTTGGATTGAAGAAAGTAATTGATCTTAAGGCAAAAGGAATAAAGGTAGTAGGTGATTATGAAATTGTCACAAGACAGGTAGTTAATGCAATCCATTGTATTTCACCTAATCTCAAAAATTAGCAACAATAAGTATGGAGATTGATTTCTTCTTTCCAAGATTTTGATATTGATTCTATTCCTAGAATAAATAATTTTGTCGCAGATACTTTGGAAAATGTAGCTGCTAAGTTCACTTCGCTTAGAGATGGTTTTTCAATTGAAATTATTTGTAAACCATCTATTCCGAACAATGTAACTAACCTACACATATTTAATAATGACCAAAATATTCTTGATTTCATGGAAAACAATGATATATTTAAGGACACTGTAATCGATGGGGATGAGCACAAAAAGTTCTTACAAGGAGGAAACAATGCACGTAATGGAAAAGTTAAATTGTAGCAAGAAAACAATTAATTTTACTTGTGCCTTAGTCAAATGAGGAAATTCAAATTCATTTTCAAGCATGATCAGTTGACAAGCATTTAGTAGGAGTGATATGGCCAAATCACTCAGTTAAGTCAGTCAATTTGAGTTTGTGGGAAAGTAGTAGAGTTGTGTACAAGTTGATGGCTAAGTTCTAGTTGTCTAGTGGTGTTATCTTTAGTGTTTGACAGTTGACTAAGCTCTAGTCTAGAATAGAGTCAATTAGGAGTTCAGTTGAGTAGTGGAACTATTGTAAACTCAACTGACTCTTAGTTAACTAGTTCATTTACTAAAAATAGCCCTAGTCATGCATGCAATTTGAATTGCCTAGTGAAGTTGGAGGAAAAGGCATATTGTAATCATTATTGTATACTAGAGAGTGTACAAAGTTTATTTTATTCATGTGAGCTATTCTTCGTAAATGCATGTGAAAATAAGATATTTCCTATTCTTTAGGAGATGAATTGTGCAAGGAAATAAGAGGAAGCAGGAATGCCTATTTTTTCTAAGTATTAGGAATATCAAACTCGAGAGAGAAATCAATATTGCAGTGCAGAGGGAGCTTCAAGCATTGAAGTTGTCATTTCCATATATCATTTTTCTCATATGATAGAATACAAATAGAGGAGGGGCCTTTCCCAATTGGGTTCCCCAATAAAATTTGTGTTCGTGTGATTGAATGTTGATTGTGTCTCTATTGTATGTTTTCCCTTCCACAAATTGAGAAGATGAAGTTTTGTGTCGTTTGATTTTAGTGTGAGTTCATTATCAGCTACGGAACATTGATATTTTCTACATGGTATCATAGCTATTAAAAAATACACAGAAACCAACTTCTTGGCCATATCTCAATGAAATTTCAAATAACAGATTTTGTGGTGCAGGTATTTCTTTAGTGCAAGAACAATGTCTTTCAATGGATTGAGGCTTGAGTATGCATTAGAGGGAAATTTGAATTTTTGTGCTTGGAAAGACAAAATGGAAGTTGTTCTATATGAAAATGAGTATTAGAGTACATAAAAACATATATTCCAAAACCAACGACATCAGATGCACAATAGCTGGTTTAGTGGAAGAAAGATACAACAAAGGCTAGGAGGATTATCTTGGAGGGAGTTAGAGACCACGTGGTTTCGAATTTGCATGGAAAAGAAACTGCTTATGCAATGTGGAAAGCTCTCACAAAGCTAGTTTGAAGAAGCAATGATGCCAGGAAGCTGACATTGAAAGATAAGCTGAGGAACATTTGAATAAGTAAAAATGAAACTATCTTTGAATACCTATCTTGGAGGAGTTGGAGAGACTATGCAACCATTTGAACTTGTGAGCTTGGCACTCCTTGGTCTTCCAAAATCCTGGCAGAGCTATCACGATGCAATTAATGGAAGAGAAAAGCTCCCATATTAGGGGAGACTTTGGTTTGACTTCGTGCAGGAGGAGATTAGAAGAAACACTAGAGATAGAGTCTCATCCATAATTGACAAGGAAGAAACTTTTTCTTTAGCTGGAAAAGAAAAGAAATCCAAAGGAAAGAAGGACCAAGGCAAGGAAAAATACAACCAGAACCATGGCAAGAAGAAAGACCTCAGTAAATTAAATTCTTTCACTGCCATGATTATGGACATTATGCAACCAAGTGTTCACATAAGAAATCTAGTAAGAAGCCTGCAACAACATCAAAAGGAGATGCTCTCACATCACAATTCGAGTTGGATTTAACCCTCATTTATTATATGGAAAGCACTGTTTGAGGTAGTGTGTGGTACTTTAACTCTGGTGCTTCATTTCATATGACATGAAATAAGGATTTCTTTAGCAACTTAGAGGAGAAAGACCTACAATTACACATATAGCTTGGAGATGATGGAAGATATGGTACAAAATGGATTGGCATATCACCTTTAAGAGGGAGTCATACTCCCATCTTCACCTAAATAATGTAATGTATGTGCCCTATCCAAAGAAAAATATAGTTTTTGTAGATGTACTTAAAGACAAAGGATATGATGTGGTGTTCAGTAAAGGGAAGGCCTATCAGAAGCATGCTTCTTGTGGACGGGTTAAACAGATTGGTGTTAGGATTAAAAATATCTACAAGCTAGAGGTTGATACATGTGCTACATTGAGTAGCAAGGAAAAATATATTCAGGGCTGAGATGTTGGAGAGCTTTGGCATAGGTGCGTGGGACACCTACACCGTGGAGTTGTGAAAATAATGCAATAGATCACCACTGGACTTCCAAAATGTAACCTTGATCAAAATTATGTTTGCAAGGGATGCACTCTTGGAAAATATGTTAAATCCTCCTTCCAGGGCCGAGATAACAGAGTTGGAGTCATTTTGGCGAGTTCACCTAAATGTGTGTGGAGTGTTTTCCACAGTATCAACTACAAATCACAGGTATTATGTGATCTTCATAGATGATTTCTCCTGCAAATGTTGGATTTATTTTATGAAGAAGAAAGATCAGGGTTATTCAAAGTTTGTTGAATTTAAAGCCCTAGTTGAAAATGATATTGGAAATAAAATTAAATCCATGAGAAGTGATAATGGAGGAGAGTATGTGTCTAATGCCTTCAAATAATTATGTGCCGAGGAGGGTATTAGAAGGGAGTTGATTTCACCCCACTACCCAGAACAAAATGGTTCACAGAGAGAAAAAAATAGAAGTATTGTAGGACCTGTTAGAACAATGTTGCATGACCACGGGTTGCCACTATCCCTATGGGAAGAAGCTTGAAATACAATTGTTTACTTGCAAAACAAGAGCCCTCACAAAATTCTTGGAATGATTACACCCAAAGAGGCTTTCACTAGGAGGAAGTTAGATTTTTCCCACTTTCACATTTTTGGATCCATAGTCTATTGTCATGTCTCCAAATATAGAAAGAAAAAGTTCGATCGCATTATAAAGATGGAGATCTTTGTGGGATATTCTGAAACACCTAATATTTACTAGGTGTACATGTCCTTACTCAGGATTATTGTTTTGAGGAGGGATGTTAGATTTTATGAGGAGAAATCCATTAGGAGCTCTCTAGAGTGAGAGTTGAGCATACCACCAGAGGTGGAGCTTCTAGCCCCAATGGATGAGCCTCAGTCAGATCCATAGAATCAAATATTGCTCAAAGGAAAGAGGACATTCCAAGAGGATGATGTGGAGAAACCACATGTGGAGGCACAGAGAGTAGGCCAAGTGGAGGCACCCACTCACATAGAGCCTTCCAGAGAAGGGAGGAAGAGGACCAGGATGGTTAACAAGTTGGTGCAGAAATCTCAAGAGCAGGTTGGATCTCCTAGCTCCTTTCATAGATATAGGAGATCGCCAAAAAATATACTGAATATATCGCACTCATGTCAAAGTTGATTTATTCAGAGCCATATTCTTTTGAAGAGGTTTTTTCTGAGCAGGTGTAGGTAAATGCCGTGGTGGAGAAGTATAAATCCATCATGAAGAAAAAGTTTGGGAGGTGGTGCCCAATCCTGAGAACAAGTCAATTGTTAGTTTGAGGTGGTTGTATAAGGTGAAACATCGAGTTGATAGTAGTGTTGAGAAGTATAAGGATAGATTAGTGGCCAAAGGCTTCTCACATGTGGAGAGGATTTATTATGAGGAGATATTTTCCATTGCGGCAAGATACTCATCTATCAGGACCATGCTTGCATTAGTATCATAGTTGGGGTGGAGGATCCACCAAATGGAAGTTAAAAATGCCTTCCTCAATGGAGTGGTTGAGTAAGAGATATATATGGAGTAGTCTAAGTGTTTCGAGACCTTTAGCACGGACACACATGTGTGTAGGCTCAATAGAGCCCTCTATGGTCTCAAGAAGGCACCTCATGCTTGGTACACTCGCATAGATTCTTATCTCAGTGGATTGGGATTCACTAAGAGTGAAGAAAATGCCAATATCTACTACATTATGGTAGATGGAAGTCTTCTCATCTTAGTTCTCTATGTGGATGATTTTATACTGACATGAGATGATAGGTTGATCCTATCTTACAAGGAGGACCTTGCAAGAGAGCTCGAGATTAAGGATATGGGTTTGATGCACTACTTCCTTTGCTTGGAGGTGTGGTAGGGAGATGGAGAGATATTTGGTGGAAAAGGGAAGTGCACCTATGAAATTCTTTGTAGATTCCACATGCAGGATTGCAGACCCATGGACACCCCTCTAGGTACTAGCTGGAGGAAAGTAGGTGCTTTTATAAGAGAGGCAGTAGATGGAACTATATATAGACAATTGGTAGGGTCCTTGATGTACTTGGTGAATACAAGGCTTGGTATTTGATTTGTTGTGAACCAACTTAGTCAGCGCATGGTGGAGCCTACCAAGCTTCACTGGAAAGCAACAAAACATATTCTTAGATACCTTAGAGGCACATCATACTTTGGTTTATGGCATAGGTAGACTGATGGAATGAAGCTCCAAGGATTCACTGATGCATATTGGGTAGGGAGTCCATTAGATAGGAAGAGCACATCGAGAGCAGTCTTCAGTGATGAGTCAACAACAATTTCTTGGTACGACATAAAATAAAGATTTGTGGAACTCAACTCAGCAGAGGTCGAGCATATGACTGCTAGTCAAGATGCATGCAAGGCTATTTGGATGAGGAAGATATTGGATGTTATCTTCAGTCAAGTGATGGAGCATACATTGATCCGATGTGACAATCAAAGTTGTATAAAACTCTCTAAAAATATAACGTTTCATGATAGGTCCAGGCATATAGACACCAAGTACCATCACTTGATAGATTGTGTGGAGAGGAGGATCTTTATGTTACAACACATTCCTATAGAGGAGCATATGCAAACACATTGGCAAAGGCTTTGTCAAGAGGAAAGTTTGAGTTCCACAGGAGCAATATTGGGGTTGTTCAGAATCCTTTTCTTGCAAAGAGTGAGTGTTAAATTTTAGCAAGAAAAGGCTTCATTTGACTTGTGCCTTAGTCAAATGAGGAAATTCGAATTCAACTTCAAGAAAGATTAATTGACATGCAGTTAGCATGTGCGAATTAACCAAATCACTCAGTTAAGTTAGTCAATTCAAGTTTGTGGGAAAGTAGTAGAGTTGTGTACACATTGATGGCTAAGTTCTAACTATCTAGTGGTCTTATCTTTAGTGTCTGATAATTGACTAAGATATAGTCTATAATAAAGTTAGTTAGGATTTCAATTGAGTATTGGAACTATTGTAAACTCAATTGAATCTCAGTTAACTAGTTAATTTACTAAAGTATCCCTAGTTATGCATGAAATTCAAATTTCTTAGAGAAGTTGGAGGTAAAGGAATATTGTAATCATTATTGTTTACTGGTGATATTACAAAGTTTATTTTATGAAGGTGAGTTATTTCCCTTGGGAAATGTGCATGAAAATAGGAGATTTCCCTATTATTTAGGATCTAAATTGCACAATGAAATAGGAGGAAGTAGGAAGGCCTACCGTGTCTAAGTATTGGGAAGAGCGGGCTCAGGAGAGAGATCAATATTGCAGTGCAGAGGGAGATTCAAGCATTGAAGTTGTCATTGTAATAGATCATTGTTCTCATATGATATAATACAAACAAAGGAGGGGTTTTTCCCAATTGGGTTCCCCAGTAAAAACTGTGTTCATGTGATTGAATGTTTATTATGTTTCTATTGTATGTTTTCCCTTCCATAGATTGAGTAGATGAAGTTTTGTCTCTTTTTATTTCAGTTTGAATTTATTATCAACTACAAAAATTTGAAATTTTCTACATGGTGTCAGAGCTATTGAAAACTACATATAAAACAGGTTCCTGATCATCTTTCAAAGAAATTTTGAATAACAAAGTTTGTGGTGTAGGTATTTCTTCGGTGTAGGAACAATGTATTTCAATGGATTGAGGCTTCAGTATGCATTGGAGGGAACTTTGAATTTTTGTGCTTTGAAAGATAGAATGGAAGTTGTGATGGATGACGATGGAGTATTAGAGTAAAAAAAACATATATTCCAAAACCAACAACATCAAATCAACAAAAACTGGCTCAGTGGAAGAATGTTACAACAAAATCTAGGAGGATTATCCTAGAGCGAGTTAGAGACCATGTGGTTTCAAATTTTCATGGAAAAGAGACTGCTTATGCAATGTGGAAAGCCCACACAAAGATATTCGAAAATAGCAGTGATGCTAGGAAGTTGGAATTAAAAGATAAGATCAGGGACATTAAAATGAGTAAAAATGAAACTATTGGTTAATACTTATCCAAATTCACTCAGGTGAGAAATGAAATTGGAGGATTTGGAGTGACTGTGCAACAATATGAACTTGTGAGCTTAATGTTGGCATTGATGTGTGATGAGGTCTTGCAGATGTATGGTTGATTGTCATTGATATCAACCTGGTTGCTTGGGCTGCAGGTGTGTTGGATGTGCATTTGTATAGGTGGCTTGTGTATGGATGATGTGTAGATGGTCCTTGTCTTGTCTACTATCTTGGACTATCTTGGATATGAAGGTTGAGGTGTAGATGGTCCTTGGTTGGATGATGGTGTGTTGCACTAGTTTGGAGGCCTTCCCATGATGATGGTCTTCATGATCATGTTGCTACATATTTACATTGGTGGCTTTTATAGAGTTTAAAGTTGAGGATTCGTGATGATTAGGTCTCTTTGGTCTCCTTGGTATCCTTAGTCTCCATATTCTTGGATTAGGTATCCTATGATAATGATGTTATAACTTGGGCTTGGATAGGATCTACACGTGTCTATGGATGTTTGAGATGGTTGTGTAGATGTTGGAGGATGTCTAACAAGTATTCGAGCTACATAATGATGGCAGGGATGTTGCTGAGAATTTTGTTAGGTAAAATGTTTAGTATGATTGTTGGTTAACATCCTATGTTAGAAATTATATATTATGGAGCAATGGAACACATAATATATTGCAGAAATATAAACACAGAAAACGCATAAAACAAGAGAGACACAGATATACGTGGTTCACCCAGTTTGGGCTACGTCCACCCCGAACAGCCAGTCCTTCCTTTCTATTATCCAGCAAAATGAAGAGACACAACCTACAGCAGATCCGCTGTAATATCCTCTGTTTTCTCTCACAGTCTCACCTCTCTATTTCCCGCTCACAGAATACACATCTATCACACAGCCTCAAATACAATGCCCTCATACAAAGAGAGGGGTTGCCTTCTAGGGCAAAAAACCCTAAACTAAACATAAGTTCTACTGTCAGATCATCCGCCTAATGAACGGCCCAGATTGACTAGAAATTACTATACTTTTACAAGGCAATTTTACAACTATTTTTAGCTTCGGGGGCGCTGCCCCCGAAACCCCCCGCCAGGGGGGGGGGCTCCCAAAGGTCGCAGCCACCCCTCCCTGGACCCCCCCTGCAACGAATATTTTACAGGCGGCGTTGCCGCCCCCATTTCGAACTGGGGTCCAATGTGGCGATACCTTTGAAAATAGAAGATAATCAGGCTCCACACCCAACATCCTAGTCAACCTAGTTTTCTTGATGATGATGACAGTGATGTGGCAGTGCTTTGGTGAAGTGTTGCAGAGTTTTGGAGGTGTGATCAGATGCTGGAGAAAGTGTCAAAGAAGTTGGCAAAGGTTCTGGACTGGAGATCTTTTAGTTTTCCTTGAGTTTCTCCCAGAAACTCCCATGAAGGCTCATACAAGTGACCAGAAGGCCCTAGTCGCTCCCTTGCAAGCCCGTGCAAGCGGTTATGGCTCCCATTCAAAATTAATCAGTGTTGTGCATGTGATTGAGCTGTCTCATGAGAATTTCTCCACATTTATCACGCTGCTCAGCTAATTTTGATGTTATAGAGAATCTCTTGATAAAACATTCTTAGCACTTGGTCGAAAAAGGTACTTAAGCTTCTAGAATGTGATTAAGGTTGAAAATATCAAAATTCTAGTGGAGCAAGTGATTGATTTGGTCAAGAAGCCTTCCTCAACCAAATCTGAAGCATGTGAACAAATGTTTTGAGTCTTCCATAACTTGTTGCATTTACTGAGTTAATCATCTTTGAAAATGTTAAATAGAAGAAGGCTTTGAGTTCATTTGGTTGGATGTGGTGAGAGTGTGAGAGTATGCTATTGTGAGAGCATTGTGAGTGAGTAAAGTATGCAACAACTGCTCACATATTTTATGTAGAGATAGATCAAAGATTTGTGAGTAAAAATCAAAGATAGAATTGAGAAGTAGATGCATAATTTTTGTGTTGATTGTGGTATAAATTTATGCAACTTGCTGTGTGTTTGAGAGAGGTGTTTGGTGTGTTGAATTAGTGAAGAAATTCCCTTCTCTAGGTGATATTTATGATTAAGATTTGATGAGCAGAATGTTAGAGCTATTAGGTTGCTCATGTTGAGCGAATTGAGATCCCAGTCTGAAAATATATGAAACATGGTTTACATGGAGGAAGTGAAGGTGTGTGGAGGCTTCAATATAGATAGTGATTGGATGATTCATAGTAGGAATAGTTTTCTCCATCCAATAGGAGTTGGATAGTCCAATGGTGGTTAGGTGAGGATAATTGGTCGTGGGAGCTTCCAGTGGATGGTAATCTGTTGGGTCCCTATAATACTAGTGATTACCCCATTACTATTGTAGTTATACCCCTTATTTATATTGTTGTGCCCCCATTACCCCCATATTGTTATTAATGTGCCCATAGAATCCCTCTATTGTTATTTTTGTGGCTTTATATTATTATTGTTAGGTCGGCTGGATTATATTGTGACTCCTTAGACTCCTATATATAGAAAGGAGGTTTTGTCATTTGTATCATCCAAGAATTGTTCATTTATGTAATGTAAAGGAGGTTGCCCCCTCGAAGAGGCTGAATTCTAAGGCGTGGATCTCTCTTTTCTATCTTTTTGTGAGCTGGTTTCATAACATTTGGTATCAGAGCTTTGGATTCTAGGGTTTCGCTGCTCCAAACAGGTCATCGTGGAATTTTCGCTATAACTTTTTTTCTGTGACGTTTCAGAAGTCGCAAAAAAAACCCATTTGAGAAGAAATCGCGCTGAACCTTGGGTCCGAATTTCAGAGCTTTTCGCGCGATATTTTCGGAGATATGATCTCAGGAAGTTGGTCTTTTTGCAGACTCCTGAATTACACTCAAAACAGGTGACCTGGGGAAAATCGTCATAACTTTCTTTCTGAGCATCAGATTGAAATTTCGTAAGAAGGTCACTGTGGGAGATTGGGCATAACTCTTTCTTCGAGAATCCAATTTGGTTCAGACTAGTGGCATTGGAAAGAGGACATAGAAGGCTACTACAGGTCACAATTTCAGAACTGGATGATTCGAAATTACAGAGATACATCAGATTCAATATCAGGCTTCTACAAAGTAAAAAAAGGTGTGTAGTTTTTTTTTTTATTTTTGCATAAGCTTGGTTTGAAGGAATTCAAAGGGCATAGTAAAGCATTATTATCGGTAACTGATGCCCCGAGGAAAGAAAATGCAAACACCTAGTAAGGAACCTGAAAGCTCTAGCATGACTCATGAAGAAGAGGAAGAAATGCAACATGATATATCAAAATTACAAGGACAAGTGCAACAACTGTCCCTTGCACAAAAGGGAACAAAATCTAAGATGGATGGTTTAAAGAATGATGTAGAAGCTAAGATGGATGGTTTAAAGAAAGGTGTAGAAGCTAAGATGGATTGTTTAAAGAACGGCGTAGAAGCTAAGATGATTGACGTGGAAGCTAAGATGGATGATTTGAAGATAGATTTGAAGACAGACATGGACGAATTGAAGATAAATATGAATAAGTTGCTACAAGAAATGGTCCTAAGGGTGAAAGGGTAGTAAAGGAAACTCATGATGAGAACAAAAGAAATGTTAATCATGATTCCATAGACTCTAATGTTGGATCGAAGAATCACCATATTCCAAAAATCGATATGAGGAAGTTTGATGGCAAGGATCCCGCCACATGGATATTACAGATGGAGCAATTCTTCGATCTCAATAATGTGCAAAACACACAAAAGGTACGTATGGCAACTTTATATTTGGAACCAAATCAGTTTGTATGGTATCAATGGCTTTGCTCTCGTAAACAATTTATCACTTGGGCAATTTTTACGGAAGAATTGATAGCACATTATGAGGATACAAAAAGCAACACTTTTTTTAGCCAATTGATAAGTCTCAAACAAAAGGGTTCAATAATGGAGCACATTGAGGAGTTCCAAAAATTGAACATAAGGGTAAAAGATATTCCAGAGGAGCATAGGATTGATGTGTTCATAGGGTCTTTAAAGGATAATATCCAACATGATGTTCGCCTTTGGGAACCTGATTCATTAGAGAAGGCATTCAGGTTAGCAAGAAAAATGGAAAGCAAAATTATGGCAACCAGGAAGCATACCACTCACAACTATAAAGACGGAAGTGTTGTTGCCCCTAGTCTTCCACAACCTATAAGGTTGACACCACAACAATTGGAAGAAAAAAGAGCAAAAGGGCTTTGTTACAGTTGTGATAGCAAATACACTAAAGGTCATAAGTGTGCTGAGAAGAAATTATTCTACATAGATTGTGAAGAGGAAGAAGAAAAGGAGCAAGAAAGGTCAAAAGAAGAGGATATATTCCAGGAACAAAGCCTAGATGAAGAAAAATAAATCCGACCATATCTTGTAATGCATTGGCGGGAATTACCACTCCTCAAACCATCAAGATAGAAGGACAAATCAAGAAGAAAAAGGTAATAGTGTTGATTGATTCAGGAAGCACCCACAATTTTATTCATTGTAGGGTAGCAAAAGAATTGAATTGCTTCCTATATCCAGCACCAGAGTGTCAAGTGATGATTGCAAATGGAGGAACAATAAATTGCTCTGGAAAGTGCCATAATATCAAGCTATCCATGGGAGAATATGTATTGACTAGCCCAATGCTTTCCATTCCAATGGGAGGTGCTGATGTTGTACTAGGAGTCCAATGGCTACAATCCTTGGGTACAATAGCTTTTAATTTTCAAGAACTTTTCATGAAATTTTCTGTGGAAGGAAAGGAAGTTGAATTAAGGGGTATTGCAGGGAAACCAGGAAAGATAATCAGCTCTAATGGTATGACAAAGCTTCTAAAAAAGGAGCAAAGAGGTGTAATTGCACAATTATGTTCGCTAGATGTTTCCACATTGGAATCATCTATTTCTCCAGATCTCCAAAAAGTCCTGGACAATCATTCCAAGGTATTTGAGACTCCCAAAGGTCTCCCACCTATGCGTGATCATGATCATGCTATTCATCTGATTCCAGGAAGTGTTCCTCCAAACATCAGGCCGTACAGATATCCCTATGTCCAAAAAAGTGAAATTGAACGTATGGTTGCAGAAATGCTAGAGGCTGGTATAATTCAACCGAGTCAAAGTTCTTTCTCTGCTCCAGTAGTATTGGTGCACAAGAAGGATGGATCATGGCGCATGTGTCCGGATTATAGGGAGCTCAACAAGCTCACTATTAAAGATAAGTTCCCCATTCCTGTCATTGATGAATTACTGGATGAATTGCATGGATCAATTTACTTCACCAAGTTGGATCTTCGTTCAGGATATCATCAAATCAGAATGAAGATTGAAGACATTCCGAAAACGACATTTAGAACTCATGAGGGTCATTATGAATTTTTGGTCATGCCTTTTGGCCTTACCAATGCACCTTCAACATTTCAAGGTTTGATGAATTCAATTTTCAAACCATTCCTTAGAAAATTTGTGTTAGTATTTTTTGATGATATACTAATCTACAGCAAGTCTTGGAAGGATCATGTTGAACATGTTGACAGGGTGCTACAACTATTGGAGGAGAAACAATTATATGCAAAAAGATCCAAATGTTTCTTTGGAGTCCAGGAGGTGGAATATTTGGGTCATATTGTATCTCATGAAGGAGTTAAGGTAGACCCTAGCAAAATTAAAGCCATTAAGGAATGGAAAATCCCCACATCCATAAAGCATCTGCGAGGATTTCTTGGGTTGACAGGGTATTATCGCAAGTTTGTTAAGAATTATGGGAGAATAGCAGCACCTCTAACAACATTATTGAAGAAAGATGCATTTTCATGGACTCCGGAAGCAACAAAGGCCTTTGAACATCTTAAAGAGGCAATGTGCCAAGCACCGGTCTTAGCTACACCGGACTTCACAAAAACCTTTATTGTGGAATGTGATGCTTCAGGAAATGGAATTGGTGTTGTTCTAATGCAAGATGAAAGACCCATTGCTTTTGAAAGTCGTCCAATCAAGGGAAAGTTTTTAAGCAAAGCTATTTATGAGAAGGAAATGTTGGCAATACTCCATGCACTTAAGAAATGGCGACCCTACCTAATGGGAAGACACTTCAAGGTAAAAACGGATCATGATAGCCTTAAATACTTTTTAGAACAAAGATTATCCTCTGAAGAGCAACAAAAGTGGGTCACAAAGATGTTGGGTTATGACTTTGAAATCATCTACAAAAAAGGGAAGCAAAATGTGGTGGCAGATGCACTCTCAAGAAAGGATGAGGATGTGGAAGCATTGTTGTGCGCCATTTCTATTATCCAACCAGATTGGATAAACGAAGCAAGGGAGGAATGGAAGAATGACGAAGAAGTGTGGGCACTTATTCGAAAGCTACAACAAGATTCCAGTACGTCTGATACATTTAGCTGGAAAAATGATTCGTTATGGTACAAAGATCGCTTATACCTCTGTAAGAATTCCCAGCTAAAACAAAAGATTCTTATGGAATTGCACACTTCTCCCTTAGGAGGGCACTCAGGATTTTTAAAAACTTACCACAGGGTTAAGAAGGAATTTTTTTGGGATGGCCTTAAATCAGATATTCAAAAGTTTGTGGCGGAATGTTTGGTTTGCCAACAAAATAAAGTTGAAACAATTAAGACACCGGGTCTATTACAACCTTTATCCATTCCAAGCCAACGTTGGGAGGAGGTTTCAATGGATTTTATCACAGGTTTACCCAAGTCTGAGGGAAAGAGTGTCATCATGGTGGTAGTTGACAGACTTACCAAGTATGCACACTTTTGTGCATTATCACATCCATTTAAAGCCAGTACAGTTTCTACTGCATTTATGGAAACAATTCAAAAGCTACATGGAAACCCAAAGATTATTGTAAGTGACAGAGATCCCATTTTCACTGGAAATTTTTGGACAGAATTATTTTCTTGTCTTGGTACTCAGTTAGCTCATAGCTCATCTTATCATCCTCAATCTGATGGGCAAACTGAGATAGTAAACAAATGTTTGGAAGGATATCTTCGTTGCTTTGTATCTGATAAACAGACACAATGGGTCAAATGGTTGCCTCTGGCTGAATGGTGGTATAACACTTCCTTCCATACAGCAACAAAAATGACCCCATTTATGGCACTTTATGGGTATCAACCACCATCCATCACATCATATTTAAGAGAAAATTCTAAGGTTCAGGCAGTGGAACATCACATCGAACATCAACAACAAGTCCTCCAACTCTTAAAGGATAACCTCGTGTTGGCACAAAATAGAATGAAACAACAGGCAGATCAACATCGCAGTGAAAGAAGTTTTGATGTAGGTGATTGGGTATTCCTACGGCTACAACCATATAAGCAAATGTCCCTCAAGCAAGCTAAGAAGGATAATAAATTATCACCAAAGTATTATGGTCCGTACAAGGTGTTGCAAAAGATTGGTACTATGGCATACAAATTGGAGCTTCCTGCAGCTTCTCGATTGCACCCAGTTTTCCATGTTTCATGTTTAAAGAAGGTTATAGGCGACAAGCTCCCAGTTCAAACAATATTGCCAGAACTTGACGAGGAAGGAAAAATTATATTGGAACCGGAAGCAGTCACAGAAACAAGAACTCGACAGCTACGAAATCGATCAATTTCAGAGTATCTTATCAAGTGGAAGAACTTATCCGCTGAAGATTCCACATGGGAGGATGAGAATTTTATGCAGAAGTATCCAGAACTACTCAAGCGTTGAGGACAACACTTTTTTGAAGGAGAGGGGCATGTTGGGTCCCTATAATACTAGTGATTACCCCATTACTATTGTAGTTATACCCCTTATTTATATTGTTGTGCCCCATTACCCCCATATTGTTATTTCTGTGCCCATAGAATCCCTCTATTGTTATTTTTGTGGCTTTATATTATTATTGTTAGGTCGGCTGGATTATATTGTGACTCCTTAGACTCCTATATATAGAAAGGAGGTTTTTTCATTTGTATCATCCAAGAATTGTTCATTTATGTAATGTAAAGGAGGTTGCCCCCTCGAAGAGGCTGAATTCTAAGGCGTGG
Source organism: Pinus tabuliformis (assembly GCA_031772625.1). Taxonomy (NCBI): domain Eukaryota; kingdom Viridiplantae; phylum Streptophyta; class Pinopsida; order Pinales; family Pinaceae; genus Pinus; species Pinus tabuliformis. The sequence goes on from CM062815.1 coordinate 838,030,336, forward strand.
ATCTCTCTTTTCTATCTTTTTGTGAGCTGGTTTCATAACATAATCCGTAGATTTGTGAGAGAAAAAATGTTCCAAATTTATAGTTTCCAACATACTGTAGAGGAAGCCAAGTCTTCTGGCTTATGGTTGTAAGATATTACATGTAAAATTGTTCAACAAATTAATATAATATTTGAGCAGTGCAACAACAACAAGGTGGTTTTCTCTCGAAAGGGTTTCCACCAGAAATACTTGTGTTCTTGTGTGTGCATGCTTGTATTTATCACGTTTATTTCTCATGTTGTTATGATTTCCATTTATTGCTACTAATATGTTTGATGAGCTAACATTGTGAATGTGCATGGATAATATATTTCGAGGAAAAAGTTTTAAATCAATGAAAATTGATACAAGGGCCACCACTACTGATTGAACCCCCCCTCTCAGTAGTGAAAATATTTCAAATAATTAGCACTCCTTGGTCTTATAAAGTCCTAGCACAACTATCAGGATGCAGTTAATGGAAGAGAAATTCTCCTAGATTTGGAGAGACTTTGGTCAGACATGGTGCAGGAGGTGATTGGAAGAAACACTAGATATGGCGTCTTATCAAAAAATAATGAGGAAGGAAAAAATTTCTTTAGCTGGAAAAGGAAAAAAATCCAAAGGTAAGAAGGCCCAAGGCAAGGAAAAATCCAGCCAAAACCATGGCAAGAAGAAAGACCTCAGTGAAATTAAATGCTTTCAATTCCATGAGTATGGACATTATGCAACTAAGTGTCCACATAAGAAATCTAGTAAGAAACATACAACAACATCAGGAGGAGATGTTCTCACATCACAATTCAAATTGGATTTCACCCTCATTTCTTGTATGGAAAACATTAGAGGTAGTGTGTGGTACTTAGACTCTGTTGCTTCTTTTCATATGACATGAAATAAGGAGTTCTTCAACAACTTACAGGAGAACGACCTACAATTACACATAGAGCTTGGAGATGATGTAAGATTAGTACCAAAGGGATTGAAACTGTCACCTTTAAGAGGGATTCAAACTCCCGTTTTCATCTAAAGAATGTAATGTATGTGCTTGGTCTGAAGCAAAATCTAGTTTCTATAGCTATACTTGAAAATAAAGGATATGATGTGGTGTTTAGTAAAGGGAAGGCCTATATGAAGCATGTTTATTTTCGATAGGTTAAGCAGATTGGTGTTCGGATTAAAAATATATACAAGCTGGAGGTTGATGCATGTGCTTCATTGAGTAGCAAAGCAAAGCATATTTAGGCCTGAGATCTTGGAGAGCTCGAGCATAGGTGCATGGGACACCTACACCATGGAGCTTTGAAAATAATTAGGTAGATCACCAATGGTCTTCCAAAATGCACCCTTGATCAACATGATGTTTGTAAGGAATGCACTCTTGGAAAATATGTTAAATCCTCCTTCTAGGGTTGAGATAGCAGAGCTGGAGCCATCTTGGAGCGAGTTCACTCAGATGTGTGTGGACCATTTTCCACAATCTCAACTACAAAGCATAGGTATTATGTGATCTTCATAAATTATTTTTCCCACAAATGTTGGATCTATTTTATGAAGAAGAAATATGAGGCTTATTCAAAGTTTGTTGAATTTAATGCCTTTGTTAAAAATGAGACTAGAAAGAAAATTAAATCCTTGAGAAGTGATAATGGAGGAGATTATGTGTTTTCTTTCAAAGAATTATGTGCCAAGGAGGGTTTAGAAGGGATTTTATTTCACCCCACAACCCACAACAAAATGGGGTCGTAGAGATGAAAAATCGAAGTATTTTAGGAGTTGGCTGAGCAATGCTACATAACCAGGGGTTGCAACTATCCCTGTGGGAAGAATCTTGCAATATAGTTGTTTACTTGCAGAATAGGAGCCCTCACAAAATTCTTGGAATGATTACACCTGAAGAGGATTTCACTAGGAGGAAGCCAAATGTCTCCCACTTTCACATTTTTGGATCCATAGTCTATTGTCATGTCTCCAAAGATAGAAAGAAAAAGTTGGAGCCCACTACAGAGAGGGGGATCTTTGTGGGCTATTCTGAGACACCTCATATTTACCAGGTGTACATGCCCTCACTCAGGATGATTTTTATGAGGAGGGATGTGAGATTTGATGAGGAGAAAGCCATGAGGAGCTCTCTAGAGTGAGAGCTAAGCATACCACTAGAGGAGGAGCTTCTAGCTCCAAAGGAGGAGCCTTAGTCAGATCCACAAAGTTAGATCTTGCTCAAAGGAAAGAGGATATTCTAGGAGGATGATGTGGAGCAACCACATGTGGAGGAGTAGAGAGCAGTCCGAGTTGAGGCACACACTCACATAGTGCCTTCTAGATAAGGGAGGGAGAGGACCAAGATGGTCAACATGGTGGTGCAGGAAGCTCAAGAGTGTGAGGAAATCACCAGAAAAATATACCAAGAATATGACACTCATGTCAGAGTAGATTAAATATGAACCTTATTCTTTTGAATAGGTTATTTCCCAACAGGTGTGGGTAGATTCCATGGTGGAGGAGTATAACTCCATCACAAAGAACAATGTTTGCGAGGTGGTTCCTAGACCAGAGAACAATTTAGTTGTTGGTTCTAGGTGGTTGTATATGGTGAAACATGAAACTGATGGCAATGATGAGAAGTATAAGGCCATATTTGTGGCTAAAGGCTTCTCATTAGAGGAGGTGATTTATGATGAGGAGACATTTTCCCTTTTGGAAAGATACTCACCTATCAGGACCATACTTGCATTGGCAACATAGTTGGGCTAGAGGATCCACCAAATGGATGTTAAGACTTCCTTCCTCAATGGAGTGATTGAGGAAGATATCTAAATGAAGCAACTTGAGGGGTTCAAGACCTTTAGTAGGGAGACACATGTGTGTAGGCACAAGAGAGCCCTCTATGGTCTCAAGAAGGCAACTCATGCTTGGTATATTCTCATATATTATTATCTCAGTGGATTGGGCTTCACTAAGATTGAAGCAAGTTCCAATCTCTAGTACATTATGCTAGATGGCAGTCTAGTTATCTTAGTTCTCGTTGTGGATGCTTTGATACTGATAGGAGATGACATGTTGATCTAGTATTGTAAGGAAGACCTTGCAAGAGAGTTCGAGATGAAGCATATGGGTTTGATGCACTACTTCCTTAGGTTGGTGGTGTGGTGGGGAGATAGAGAGATATTTGTTGTACAGGGGAAGTACACCTCTAAAATCCTTCATAGATTCTACATACAGGATTGCAAACCATAGATACTCCTCTAGGTACTAACTGGAGGAAAGTGGATCCTTCTACAGGAGAGGCAGTAGATGGAACTATCTACAGATAGTTGGAGGGGTCCTTAATGTACTTGGTGAACACAAGGCCCAATATTTGCTTTGTTGTGAACTAGATTAGTCATTTCATGGTGGAACTTATGAAGCTTCACTAGAAAGCAACAAAAAATTTTCTTAGATACCTCGAAGGTACATCAGACTTTGGTTTATGGTACATGAATATTGATGGAATGAAGCATCAAGGATTCGGTGATGAATATTGGAAAGGGATCCCCTCATATAGGAAGAGCACATCGGGAGCAGTCTTAAGTGTTGGGTCAATAACAGTTTCTTGGTACAACAGGAAATAGAGATCGGTAGCATTCAACTCAATAGAGATCGAGTATATGGTTACTATACAAGCAACGTGAATGGATATTTGGATGAGGAAGATCCTTGTTGGTCTCTTCAGTGAGGGGATGGAGCCTAAATTTATTCACTATGACAGTTAAAGTTGTATACAAATCTCTAAAAATCCATTGTTTCATGATAGGTCCAAGAATATAGAAATATTTGCATGATGGATGAGCTAATAGATATTATGTGGGGGACACCACTACACATCAAGTTATGCAATTCAGATATTACTAGCCAACATTATTTAAATACGCAAATGCTTATGCTTGCAAGTGTCTCTTCTTTAAAAAATGTGTTAGCCAAGAAAGAAGGCCAGTTGCCGCTCCACAATTGATCACAGTCAAAGAACCCTTTAAACAATGGGGATTATATTTTATTGGAAATATTTTTCCTCGTTGAAGCAACACTAATACATTATAACTACTACATATTATTTTACTCGATTGGTAGAAGCCATTCTGCTCAAGCAAGTGAAAGACTAGGAAGTCATCCATTTTATCATTCAAAATATCATTATCAGGTTCGACGTTCCTACTTCACTGGTGTTTGATAATGTAATGCAATTTTCATCGTTGAAGTTATATGAGTTTGCATTAGAGAATAACATTGTTTTTAAACATTCATTGAATTACTATCCTCAAGGAAATGGTTTAGCAGAATTTATGAATAAGAATTTAATTCAAATCATAAAGAAAATAGTTTTGAATGAACAAAAGAATTGGCACAATGCTTTGACCAATGCTCTTTGGGCTAACCGAGTATCTCCAAAACCTTCTCTAAAAACCTCTCCCTACTTCCTTGTCTATGGTAAAGCAAAAATCCTAACCTCAAATCTCTACCTACCAACCCTGTATTTGTCTCAAGAGTTTACAGGTAGAGCTTGTTCAACCATTCAAAATAGGGTTAACATTCTTCTCAAGTTGGAAGAAGAAAGGAAAAAGACCCAATTTTTTTTTGTTGTCCATAAAAAGTGTATCAAGCATTGGTTTGATAAAAGGTCTATAGGGAGTAAATAATTTGGTGTGGGACACCTAGTCCTGAAGTGGGATAAATCCCACGAGGACAAAGGAAAGCACACTAAATCCCAATCATCGTGGATTGGTCCTTACATGCTACATGAAAAGCTTCATCCTCACACATATCATCTAAAATCCTTGTATGGGAAGATTAGGTCCCTTCTCATAAACATCGAAGACTTGAAGCAATATTTCCAGTATCATCCTTGGGCTGTGTTCCTTACCTATAGATAGTGATTTACTTTTTTTTTGTTCTTTTTCCTTTTCTATTCCATATCCTGTTGTTTCTATTTTCGTTGTTTGCAATGCATTTTAATGTTTTGATTCCATTACATAAAAAAGATTTGTTAGGTCCCTATAATACTAGTGTAACCCCTTATTGTTATCAGTGAAACCCCCTTATTATATTTTTGTGCCCATGTAGTCCCCATATTTTTATTATTGTGCCCCATAGAAGCCCACTATTGTTATTGTTGTGCCCTTACATTATTATTATTATGTCGGCTTTGATTCTATTATGACCCCTTAGACTACTATATATAGAAAGGATGTCTTGTCATTTGTATCATCCAAGAATTGTTCATTTGTGTAATGTAAAGGATGTTTCCCCCTCGAAGAGGCTGATTTCTAAGGTGTTGATCTATCTTTTCTATCTTTTTGTGAGTTGGTTTCATAACATTTGGTATCGGAGCTTTGTATTCTAGGGTTTCACTGCTCCAAACAAGTCATTGTGGAATTTTCGCTATACTTTTTTTGCTACAAAGTTTGAGAAGCTAAAAAAAAATCGATTTGAGCCGAAATCTTTTTGAACCTCAGGTCCGAAATTCAGATCTTGTCTTGCTATATTTTCAGAGATATGATCTGAGGAAGTTAGGGTTTTTGAAAGCTCTATAATTCCATCTAAAACATGTCGAATTTTCGCTATAATTTTGTTTCTACGAAGGTTAAGACTCTGAAATTCAAACCCATTTGAGCTAAAATATTGGTGATGCTCGGGCCTGAATTTCAGATCTTGTTTTGCTATATTTTCAGATATACAGTCCAAGACATTTAGGGTTTCTGTAGGCTCCCAAGTTAAATCCCAAACAGGTGACCTGGGAAAATCATCATAACTTTCGCTCAGAGAATAATATTGAAATTTTGTAAGAATATACAAAAAGAGGATGAAATATACTTTTCTGTGTGTTGTTTTCAAGTCCAAAGGTCGAAACAGAAACACATGGCACTTTGTACAAGTTCGCTCTACTGAAAAAGTATATAAGAAGGTCATCTTGGGAGATTGGGCATAACTCTTTCTTGGAGAGTCCAATATTGATGAGACTGGTAGGTTAGAAAGAGGACACAGAGAGATACCATAGGAAGCAATTTCAGAAATTGGAGATCCAGAATTATAGAGTTACAGTCGTTTCAATATTGAGCTCCTAAAATCAAGAAAAAGCGATATGAGGAAGTTTGATGGCAAGAATCAAGTAAATTGGATACTACAGATGGAGCAATATTTTGATCTACATGGTGTACAACTATTACAAAAGGTACATATTGCATCTTTATATTTAGAACTGAATCAATTTTTGTGGTATAAATGGCTTTGTTCTCGTAAACCACTTGTCACTTGGTCAATTTTCATGGAGGAAATGATAGCACATTATGAGGGTACAAAGAGCAACACCTTCTTTAGCCAAATGATAAATCTAAAACAAAAGGGTTCAAAGGTAGAGCACATTGAGGACTTCCAAAAATTGAATATAAGGGTAAATGATATTCCTAATAAGTAAAGGGTTGATGTCTTCATAGGGACTTTAAAGGATAAAATTCAACATGAGGTTCGTCTTTGGGAACCTGATTCATTAGAGAAGGCATTCAGGTTGGAAAGAAAAATTGAAAGAGGAATTATGGAAACAAGGAATCCTACCACTCACAACTATCAACATGGAAGTGTTTTTTCTCCTAACCTTCCACAAACTACAAGGTTTACACGACAACAATTGGAAGAAAAAAGAGAAAAAGGGATTTGTTATAGTTGTGATAGCAAATACACTAAAGGTCATAAGTGTGCTAAGAAGAAATTATTTTACATAGATTGTGAAGAGGAGGGAGAAAAGGATCAAGAAACATCAAAAGAAGAGGATATACACCAAGAACCAATCCCAAAGAAAGAAGAAATGAATCCAACCATATCTTGTAAAGCATTGGCAATAATTACCACTCCTCAAACTCTCAAGATAGAAGGACATATCGAGAAGAAAAAGGTTCAAGAAGTGAAAGATCACATTGAGGATCAAGAAATGAATATGGCCATATCTTGCAATGCATTGGCATGAATTACCACTCCTCAAACTCTTAATATAGAAGGATACATCAAGAAGAAAAAAGTTGAAGCAATGAAAGATCACATTGAGCATCAACAACAAGTTCTCCAACTTCTAAATGATAACCCCACTTTGGTGCAGAATAGAATGAAACAACAGGTAGATCAACATCACAACGAAAGAAGTTTTGATATAGGCGACCGGGTATTTTTATGAATACAACCATACAAACAAATGTCCCTCAAGCAAGCTAAGAAGGTGTTGATGCCTCGAAAATCGCTGCAACAACATTGGGGAAACCACCCGGTCCGGACCTTAGTACAGCTCCTTTTCCGTTTGGAATAGTGGCTCCGACTGGGGATGATGGGACCAGTTTCCCAGAAATATAGATAAATGGGATGGATGAGTGACTTATAGACTACTCTGGCGATAAGCGATGGACTAAAACTATCAGCAGGAATATAACAACTATAATCTATCCCGGGGAGTTATCGATTTCTAAAGTGTAGCGTTTGATGGTCTGTGCTTTGAGACAGGCATATAGATGACTCTATCTCTAAAGCATAGATATTAAATCATTAGGAACTGCTGTGCCTAAATAGTTAAGCAAAGCGATAACAGCGAAATTGCTACACTTTATCATTTATATCATTGTCACATGCATGTTTGAGAGAGAAAGCATATCATAAAACATCCAATAGTGGAATGAAATAACGATTTGCAGTTATAGCGCATACATATATTCAACGATAGCAAGAATAATAACACAACAATTTATATAAGAGGAAAGAAGGCAGATGCAGATAAAAGTACCATGTAAGCTGTTTAACAATCCAGTATATTAATCGCTATGTCGCAGTCCTTCCTTCAAACCAGAAAGCATTCCAAACAATAGACAATAGTGCGCAATTGCATAAAACAGCCTTCTCGTTAAATAAGAACTATTGGTCGAGTTTCACAAAAGAATAAAGACTGAAGCACAGTAGTGCAAACTTCAGCTTTTAAGTCTATTACAAAATTTTACGACCCTTTCCAAAACAATGAAAGGGTCTATAAATACTAATCTAATCTAAATATCTAAGAAACTGAAAAGCTACTAAAGCTGGTATCAATAACTTCTGATCCAATTTCGGCTGGCGATCTGGCAAGCGGGCGGGTGACTCATCAAGTCGGTTCCTTTCCTTTGAATCTGAGCTGATTAATTGCAAGCATCGGCTCAACTTCCGGAGGTTTGTTGAGGCGTGAAGTGAGCTGTGCGGCATATGTGGCATCTTGGAGTTCAGGAATTATATACCCGATTGCGTCTGTAAGGCACTTTAGGGCAGATCTCTGTGTATGCGGCTTAATTAAAAAGAGCCAACATGCCTCTAAGGATAGGCTTTTTACTCCCGCGATTAATTTTCCTTTTTCTTCTAACACAGGGTAGCATGTCTGCTGTAATGCATTTGCCATAGTCATCTTTCCCGGTGTACATTTAGAAATCATATTGGCCAGGTAAAGAGTGTTATTGACTAGATCCACTAGATTGCTGGCGGTTGATTTACACCGTGAAGCCGCCCTTTCTGCTTTCATCATTTGAGTATGCCATTCAGTGAAAAGTATATTTCTCTCTGTTTCCATAATCCTGGGCAATTTTGCTGCTTTTCCCAAATCGGTATCTTGCCATTCAATATATGCAGCAATGTCCTCATCTGCTTGATCCAGTTCAGCTCTGGCCTTTTCTACCCGCTGATTCACTGCTGTAGTTAGCTCACAAAGGGGCTCAGCTCGATCGATCTGTTGGCATAAGAGTCTAAGCTGGGCTATCAATGCATTGTTTATTAATAGTGCCTCCGACTTAAATTCTTTCACATGCGATGTTCCCTTCATTTTTTCCAACTGTGATGACATTTGGGCGATTTGCTCATCCTTGGTCTTTATCATTTGTTCATTCGCCATTCACAAATCCTCCAATGCCTTTGACAATTCTTCTTTTTTCTGGATTGCATCCTGATCGATCCTTTGCCTTTCTGCTTGCAATTCCTGAGTCAGCTGATCATTTTCTTGCTGTTTTGCCAGCAATTGTTCTTCTGCCTGTATTGTCCTTTGCCTTGCCTCAACTAATTCTGCCTGCAGCGCAGAGATTTCTTGGTCCTTATTTTTTAATAGGAGGCTCACCTCCGATGCTTTGTCAATTGTTGCCGCTGAGTAAGCGCCTGCATACTGTGATAGCTTTGTTAAGTCATCGGAGGGATCCAATTCCTCCTTCCATACTACCTTACCCGTGACCGTTGGTTCGGGGAAGATAGAAGGTTGATCAATCCTTCGTCTCTTCCTTGACCGACTTACAACTGCCCTATGTTTTGGGCTGTAGAAAACATCCAATGGCGGAATGTCTTCTATCTGTAGAATAACCTGGTCGGAGGGGTCTTTTGGGATAACTTCAACTTCCTTTGAACTTGGTGGGCCGCTGGTTCCACTTAGAACCGGAGGAGAGGTAACATCCTGCGTATCGTTTGTCTTAGAATTATCCCCATCTTTTGAACATTCCAATCCACAGATGATGGAATGAAATTGTTGCCATTCTTGTAATAAACTGGGGTCTGTAGTAGTGTCCACATTGACATCAGTGGTTTGCTTCTGCTGCTCTTTCTCCTGCTCTAACCTCTGCTTCTCTTCTAATTCTTTTCTTTGTTTTTCTTCTTGCTCCCTTTTCTGCCTATCTGCCAGTTCTTTCTTTTGTTTCTCCTCTTCTTCTTTCTTCATCCGTTCCTCTATCTCTTTCTGCTTTCTCTGTTCTTGATCCTTCTTCTGCCTCTCAGCTTGCTCTTTTCCTTGCTTTTCTGCCTGCAGCTCCTTTTGCCTTTCCTCCTGTTGTTTCTTTTGTTCCTTAGTTATAACAGGAGGTTGGCTCGTTTGTTGCCGATCAGGCTCGCTTGAGGAAGATGCTGGGGTTGTTGCCAATAAATCTAGAGGCAGAGTTTGCAACCTCTGCTCTCTAAGTTTATTGAACTCAGTTAAATTCTCATCTTTGTATTTCATCCTGGCAAGCTGTTTGGTTTGGCTTATTGTATCGGTACCTACGAACAGGTCATCAAACTCATCCTCGTGATGGTCAACTTTTGTTAATTTGGCCTGTTCTAGGGCAGTGTAAGCCCTTTGGTTTGGATCATAGAGTCTGCTTGGGATAGTGGCTAGGGATAAAGCTTGCATCTTTGTTGCCTCCTTTTCTGCATGCTTCAGATCATGCAGCGTATAAACACCAATCCTCAAGGGAAAAGGGGGCCAACCCCTCTTCTTCTCTTTCTTCAGAGTTTGGGTTACACTCTCGGCCATAATTTGGTAGGAGATCTCTCGGGCTAACAGTTTGTCTGGAACATATAACGGAAGAACATGCGGCTTGGCCTGGCTCCCGAAAACCCTAATATAGGTAAAATTCTCCTCTCCAAACCAACTTGCTACAGCTGGTAAGTCGAAGGAAGCTTCATAGGAAATCCTTGGAATGGGTTTATCAAAAATGGAATAGTAAATGGGCACCATCAAACCATTACAGATTTGGTACAGATGGTCTTTATAAGAAGACTTCCACAATTTTTGATAATATATATGGATGGGTGAAGGGTCCTGTACAGTCCACCTCCACCCTAGAACAGGAAATTCAGAATTGAAACAAAGAACGTCCATGATATATGCACTATAGTAGAACGGGGGCATTTTCCTCTCTGTAACAACAGTCTTAAATCTAAAATCTCGAACAGCCACTGCTAATTTATCTAAAAGAATAGTAGCCCAATCCATAATCCAACCATTTACTGTTGCCTCCATTAGAGGAACCATTTCAATGGTAAAATTGGCAGAATCATGCAAACCCCACAGTCTACACATCATAATCCCCGCATAACAATAAGGAGAAGCTAAAGAATCTACCGAGTACTTACCGGAGGATTCGTGCTTGTGTTTGTTGGGATTTTGCCTCCAATCCTTGATAGGTTCAAATTCGACCTCGTTCTCGCTTGCAAACTTCTCCAAAAAGGCCTTGTTATATACTTTCTCTGGCTCGGGCAAATGATACATTTGCCTTAGGTCTTCTGGCCTGAATGACCCGAAGATCCTCCCATCTCTGGTTTTAAAAATTCTGTCTGTGATGAGAATTTCTTCAATTGCCCATCGCACAATGTCAGTATAAGGAAGAATTTGTTCTCTGGCCGCTATCCTATGCAGGAAAGAGTCGGCTAGATCCTTGAGAGTTAAATCAGACCTCTTGGTCAAGTCCACAGTAGCTTCTTCCACCATCTTTTCTGGTTTCTCAGCTTCAATTAAGTTATAAGTGCCTGACCAAGTAGCTTTGGTGAGCCCTGTGCAAGTGGTATCAGAAATTAATCCCTTCTTCTTATTCGCGGCTACTTGTGCTGCTGTTGGTGTTGAGGAAGCACCTGCAGCTTTCTTGGACTTCTTTCCCATCATCTCAGGCCTGGTTTCTGCGAATGAATTTTGCACAAAGAAGAAATTGGGCGTAATATACAGAGATGGCAATAAAAACTCTTAAGTGAAACAACACATACGAATAGAAGCGTAACTGAAGGATTTAGCTTTTAACATGGGCGCGGATCCAATTTGTAAAAAGATTTTAGGACATAATTCCTATTAATTGGCCGTTTTTAATCCGCCATTCCTTAAATGCTCCTAATATCGTTATTTGGGTGAGTGAACCTTTTAAGCATGCCGATGGACGTTTTGGCGATTGAGCATAGATGGAGGCCTGCGTGAAAGATAAAGCCTTTATTACAATTGAATTGCGCCATCCCATCACTTAACGGCTCTTTGTTGAAAACCGCGCTTTATCGGGTCGCAATCGGGGTGTGATAAGCGTGTTTTAATGGCGTGCTTTGAATATCAGCGATCGTCGAAAAGCTTTGGGCGCAATAAGATTTGGGTGCGATTACCGCCGATGTCCGATTCCTGATTTCACATCGCATCGGGACAAGCCTTTGGGAACATTACCACTGCTGAAGCACTTCACCGATCGCCGAATGCGCATCGCGTCGGATCTTTTGGCATGGTCGATATAAAACATATATGGGGAATTGCCGATCGCCGAATTCGCATCAACGGAAACGTTTGGGTGCTTAATTACAATCCATATGTCATTGCGATATGCGATCTTGCGATCGCTTTATCGCAGTGACCAATTATTCATAATTTCTTTTTAAGGGTTTGCCCCGAAGGTTTTCTAAAGTGCATTTATTTATTTATTGGATTTATTGGATGACAAGAGCATTGATACCAATTCAAAATTAAAAGGGACCCATTTCATACATTAATGTTTGAAATATAAATGATATGAAATGGGGGGGTTGTTGTATGGCACAACAATTGGCGATTCGCTGGAAGAACCAGTTATCTCTGGAACTAATGAAAACACTTAAACTTTTTAACATAAAATCTCAATCAGGAAGGGAAAATTTCTAATATAACTAGATATCTATTCATTCTGAATAAAGTAGAATTCTTTTGTTGACTTCCTCTTTTTTGTAAAGAAAATAAATGCTTTCTAAGTTTTAAAATACGTCTTTGATGGTTTATAATGATAAACTAGAAAACTTTTCTCAACTCAGCTTTTTAAAATAAACCCTTTTGTCATAGGTAGAGCCTCTGCTGCCAGCAAACGTTTATAGTCTCGGCAGGGTTACCTTTTTAACCATGCTATTGTCCATTGTTCCATTCACTTAAGAGTGTGACTAAACAGAATGAATTCAAAACCTATTTTCATATTTTGTACTTCATTTCCTTTTTTGTTTAAGATAAAAGCCATTGTCCTGGTTTGGTGGCCAGCTGTTGACAATGCCATTCACTGGTAGTAATTTAACTGATCAAGCTGGCTCGTGATGAGACCCCTTGTCTTGTAATTTCAAGTCATTACCCTGTTTGGTATGCAGTTTTGGTAATGTCAGTTAAATTATTTTCCTATGACCATGGAAAGCAGGCTTGTAATAAGACCTCTTATCTTTAATCTTTTATATTTTAGAATTACACTCTGAGTAACCATAAACTTTAGTGAACGAGATGAACAATTTTCTCCTCAAGAGTAAATGGATGACAGGTTAAGAGTTAAAGATGCTGAAGATGGATTAGCTTCTATCTTAATATAGATAACCTTTTGAGACCAATTTTGAAAACCCAACATGACTCATAGAACTTTTATGTTTTGGGAGGAGTTTACAAAAGATAGACTGCGATTTCAGAATACAGAGATATGTAATTTCCCAGAAATTATCCCTCTTGGTTAAGAGTTCTATTATTCAAAAGCAAATATTGATAGTACTCCAGTGAGATAACTTTTCAAATATAGCAAAAGGTCAATGGAAGTTATCTTACAACCTTATTTTCTACAAATCCTACAAACTATAAAAATCTATGAATCTAAAAGGAGAAGGGGTTACCTCCTCAATTAAAGAATTTCTTCAAGATCAGACCATTAACAGGGAGAGAATCTCTCAACCCTGATAAATCTTGCAGTATAAAGGTTGAATGGCCTATCTTTTCACAGATCTGAAATGGTCCAAGCCACAGTTTCTGGAACTTGGAGTGTTTACCTTTGTCTTCATGGGCTTTGTCCCATTTCAGAACTAAATCGCCAACTTGGAATTGTTTTGAACCGGATGAGACTAGATCAAATGCTGCTTTGATGACTTGCTGGTGCTTGGCATGAATAACCTTAGCTTTTTCTCTTTCTTCTTCTAATTTCAGAATTTGATCATATCTAAACTGGATAGAAGAAGAAGGAGTCTCCTCAATAAACTGCACTAGGGCTAAAGAAGGAAGAACAAGATTGGTTGGTAGTATTGCTTCTTTTCCATATACAAGATTGAACGGAGAGGTTCCTATGGAAGCTTTCTGTGTTATCCTATCAGCCCATAATGCAAATACTAAGGATTTGTGCTAGTTCCTATGATTCTCTTCAATTGTTCGCTTAATAATTTTGATCAAATTCTTATTAGTTGACTCTGCTAGACCATTACCCTGAGGATAGTAATTAACAGAATATTTTAATTTAAACCCTCTTTTAATAGCGAAATCAAACATGGCATTGCCTGAGAAATAAGAAGCATTGTAAAAAACAAGAGCGTTTGGGACACCAAACCTGGTAATGATGAATTGATCTATGAATTCAATGATGGCTTCAGAATTTGCTGTCTTTAAAGGGATTGCCTCAACCCACTTTGTAAAGTAATCGGTAGCAGTAAGAATGTACTTGTGCTGTTTGGAAGAAGGTGGATTAATCTCCCCAATGATGTCCAATCCCCATTGCTCAAAAGGCTGTTCAATGTTGACTGGTTGCAAAGGGAAAGCCGGTTTACGTTGTCTTCCGCTAGCAGTTTGACAATTCAGACATTTCCTTACGTATTCATGAGCATCTTTAAACAAAGTAGGCCAATAGTAACCAGCATGAATAATTTTATGAGCTGTTGTGTCAGCTCCAAAATGTCCTCCTGCTGGTCCATCATGTAATTCCTGCAAAACCTTTTGGGCTTCAGGTTTCTCAAGGCATCTTAATAGAACATAATCATAATTTTTCTTAAAAAGCACATCATCAATAATTGTGAAATTCTTTGATTTTAACCTAATGGCCCTTTTATTTTTGTAAGATAAATTTGGAGGAGCATAACCGTTCTTCAAATAAAATATTAAATCTGCATATTGAGATTCAGAATCAGTGACACTTATCTGATTGATTGATTCAGTCTGATCCATATCGCTTGATTCAGGAATGTTTGATGCTCCTGCCAATATCCTGCAAAAACCTTGACCTCTAACAATCTTTGCTGGCTTTATTTCTAAGTCATACTCTTGAAGCGCTGTGACCCAATTTGCCCTTTTCTCACCCAACTCTTTTTGAATTAATAGTTGCCTAACTGCCGGGAAAGGAACTATTACTTTTGTATGGGTTTTCAGAAGGAAGGGTCTATAATGCTTGACCGCTTTGAATACAGCAAAGGCTTGTTTTTCAACGTCGGAGTAATTCAATTCGGCACCCTGCAGATTTGAGCTGAAGAATGATATGGGTGCCTCTAAATTGTGCGCATTTGGCTGCGTAAGAACTGCAGCATAAGACACATCGGACGCAATGGTATATAATGTAAAATGATTAGAAAAATTTGGTGTATTCAAGGCTGGGGCGTTGATTATTGATTGCTTGATAACATCAAAAGCTTGCTTTTCCTCTAATCCCCACCTGAAAATTGAATTCTTCTTAATCATTGTCTGTAGTGGTAATACAATTTGAGAAAAATCCGGAACAAATCGTTTAACAAAATTAATCTGGCCTAAAAATGACTGCATCGATTTTTTGTTGTGCGGGAAAGGGATTTCAGAAATCTCCTTGATTCGATCAGGATCAATATAAATGCCATCCTTAGATACAATAAAGCCTAAGAGTTTTCCTTGGTCAAGAGCAAAGAAAGACTTTTTTGGGTTCAGAGAGATACCATACCTTTTGCATCGCTGAAAGATTTGATTCAAGTCATGCAAATGATCATATCTCTTTTTAGAATATACAGTAATATCGTCAAGATAGACGACTACTGTCCGATTAATCAACCCTCTAAAGGCTATATCCATAGCTCTCTGGAATGTCGCTCCTGCATTTATGAGCCCAAAAGGCATTTTTTGATATGCATATGTTCCCCATTTTGTTCTGAATGTGGTTTTAAGTTGGTCATCGGGATGAACCAGAACTTGATTATATCCTGAGAATCCATCAAGAAAGGACATCAATTCAGAACCTGCTACTGATTGGAGGATTTGCTCCATAGTAGGTAATGGGAAGTTGTCTTTTAAGCTCGCTTTGTTCAGATTCCTGAAATCAATACAAATTCGAATGTCGCCATTTTTCTTTCTGACTGGCACCATATTAGAGACCCAGTTTGAGTGTCGGACCGGAAAAATAATCTTGGCTTTCAAAAGCTTGTTTAGTTCCGACTTTATCTGGTTCTCCAAGTTTGGATGAATTTTCCTTAACTTCTGCTGAATCGGCTTCTGATCGGGAAGCATAGGAATAGTATGCTGGATAATGGATGTATCATAAGTCTTTAAGTCATCATACTTCCAAGCAAAGACCTGTTTGTTTTTTCTCAACAGTTTAATAAATGCTTCCTTTTCTACCGAAGAAAGTCCTAATCCTAAATTGATATTTTGAGGAGCTTGCTCAGTACCTAGATTTATCAATTCGAACCTAAGGGTAGAACTTTGAAGCTTTGCATTAATTACAGGTTTAAACCTGTCTTTGATATCATATAGGTCTTCGAGTTTTACCACTGGCTTAGGAATCGCATTCTCTCGAGGTGTTTCTTTCATTTGAGAGTCATGCTCGTCTTCTTCAATGATTTGACTATCATAGGACTTTTCAGAGGTTAAGAATTGCAAAATATCTTCGTCATGATTAAATACTCTCCAATTAGTGACATTGTCAGGAATAGAAGGCCTAAAAATCAATTCTACAGAAAATCTATCAAGGCTGTAGTCTTCAGAAGGCAGAAGTTTGGAAGCTACGTTGGCTAGTAGGTCGGCTGCCGAATTCTGTGACCTGGGAATTGAGGAAATGTTAAATGCTGAAAAATGTGAGGTAAGATCTTGCACTAGCGACTGATAATGCTTAAGGTGGTTTGAAAGGCAATGAATTGCATTCCTTACCTGCTTAACAATGATTTCAGAATCGCCGAACACTTTAAGATATTGGACTTTAAGGCCGATCGCCTTATATAATCCTTGGACCAAAGCTTCGTATTCGGCTGTATTATTAGTGCATTCGAACTCTAGCCTACAGGACAGCATTGTCTTTTCCCCTTGTGGACTAACCAAAATGCAACCTGCTCCTGAGCCCTCGCTGGACTTAGAGCCATCAAAATATAAAGACCAAAATAAAGGAGTATTAACAGACGTATTTACAGCTTTTTCATCATCATTAAAACATCTAGACATATCCGTTTGTGAAAAATTCTCAATTTGAGATGTACAATGATTAACTGAAAAAGGGGAAGGTTGGGCAACAAAGTTGCCGAAGAATGATTCTGACGAATAATTCCCCAAAATATTGTTGTTAAATGCTACAGGTTGATTCTCTTGTTCGAATTCAGTAACTGTGTGGGTCATATGTTTCTCACGATCAATTCTTATTTGATTTGGCTTTCCCTTGTAGGGAAGCCACATATGTGACCAATCTGTGGAAATATACCCATGCAGTTTTTCGGACCAATCTCTGCTCAAAATTAAACCGTAAAATTCAGGTATGTCGGCAATTAAGATATCTATCCTCTGTACAATCCTGGGATCGGCAGACAACCTGATAGTTACAGAATTAATTTCTCCCACAACCTGCACTTTAGTTCGGTCCAACTGTACGATGTGAATAGCAGACTTCTGGGGTTCGATGTTCAGTTTAGAGCAAACTGAAGCTGGCATAATGTTAGATGATGCCCCTGAATCAATTAAACAGTTGTGTAGATTTCGGTTGTAAATCTCATAGGTCAGTAGGAAGGGTGGGGTATGAGAATTGGACCTATCTCCAATCAGAACCGAGTCAGTAGCTTCAACCATACCTGGAGGAGGTTGGCCTGAATCATTGGCAGCTTTTGAGCTGGGAAGAGGTGTCACAGGGACAACATTTAATTCTTTTAGAAGTAATTTCTGCTGATGCTTTAACTTACTAAGTTCAAACAAAGTGATGTTTGCTTTAGTCTTCTTCATATCATCAACAATATTATACTCCATTGAATCGGCTACCACTAGTGTTTTAGATGTTGAAGGAGAATTGGAAGTTGAAGGCTGGTTTTGGGGAACGACTACAGGCGATTTCTTTGGAGGAACTTTTTCCTTTGTTGTGGTGGCACCTGCACTCCTCTTCTTTGAAGTTGCTTGGACAGGTTCAGAAGCATTTCTACTTCTAGTGGTTACTGGGAAAGCTTCTTCTTCATTATCAGTATCGGAATTAGGGAGTATGAAATCCCACATTCCGTGGCATTCAGCTACTTCTTCTTCATCATCGGTTTGTGAAGTTGTTTCCTCTTCTTCTTCTTCTTGATCTGCATCTGCGTTAGATATAACATTGGGCGGCTTTGATTCAGTTTTCTTATAAGTTCTGAATGGTCTTTTGTTTGAGGTTTCGGCTACCTGCTTCTTGATATCAACCATTTCGTTAGACAATGTTTTAAGGACCTTTTGTAAACCTTCCATGTCATAGGGGTCCTTTGGGGTTTTCTTCTTGGAATCTTCTTTAAACGAGACTTTTTTAGCTTTTCGGTCTTCTAGAGCAGCTTTCTTCTCTAGAGCATTTATGCGTTTTTCAACAGCAAGTGCTTCCTTCATGTTTTCAGCTAAGGTAGGTTTCCCAGCCCTGTCTACAAAAATAGCTATGTTGGCAGGTAGGGCAGTAATATACCATTCGCTGCGAATCTGTTCGCTTGGTTTGGAATCTGTAGGGATTTTGTTAAGGAGTTTATTGAATCTAGCATTAAATTCCTTTATAGGTTCCCTATGCTCTATTCTCAGATTGGAGAGGTCATTTATTAGAGTAGCCAAAGACCTATCATCTCCATATTTGGTAAGAAACTGCTCTTGGCATGTGTTCCAACTGGTAATAGAACTAGCGGGTAAAGAGAAATACCAGGATCCTGCTGATCCTTGCAATGTATAAGGGAAGAGTCTAACCACAACATCTTGCTCTGTTACTCCTTTCAAGTTGACTGCCAACATGAAATTATTGATATGTTCCTCAGCTTGGGTCCCATTATCTGGATTAAACTTGGGCAGCCATTTTTCAGGAGCGTCGGGTAAAGCGTGCAATGGTGCAGGCATATTGACTGCACCAGGCCTGGTCCATGGATCTGCCATTATGATAACAACAGGAGTTGATACTACTGTTGGAATTCCAGATGAATGAGCAGGAAATAAAGTTGAGGAGTGAGCAGGCTGGGATGTTGAGGCTTGTGATCCCTGGTGAACAACAATATGTAATGGAGGAGTGAATGGTTGACTTTGCAGATGAGGAGGTGAGATGGAGGATGTGGATGAAAGTTCTCCACTATCAGATCCTTCAGTATTTTTCTTTGGCTTTTTCCTTTTGGGTAAAGGGAATTCGGTGGGTTCAATACCGAGTTTTTCGCTCTGAAGTCTGGTGAGAGGGTGAGTGAGATTGAACTACGAAGTCGCACTGCTTTCTGATACCTTAGATTTCTGTGGTGAAATCGAGAAGCCCTGAAGTTTACGGATTAGAGACTCGACTTCAGGTGATTCAAGACTTAATTGTTCTGGTATATGATGGGATTGAGCAGTGGTAGTTGATTCCTCTTCTTCTTGATTATGGGCTGGGGAACCAGCATGCAAATGAGAAGAACGAGGAGATTTGGAGGGAGAATTACTCTTAGAATGACTTGCCGATTTGGGTCTGCTTGCCATTCACAGTCAATGCCCTCCTTCTAGCGCCAAAAATGTTGATGCCTCGAAAATCGCTGCAACAACATTGGGGAAACCACCCGGTCCGGACCTTAGTACAGCTCCTTTTCCGTTTGGAATAGTGGCTCCAACTGGGGATGATGGGACCAGTTTCCCAGAAATATAGATAAATGGGATGGATGAGTGACTTATAGACTACTCTGGCGATAAGCGATGGACTAAAACTATCAGCAGGAATATAACAACTATAATCTATCCCGGGGAGTTATCGATTTCTAAAGTGTAGCGTTTGATGGTCTGTGCTTTGAGACAGGCATATAGATGACTCTATCTCTAAAGCATAGATATTAAATCATTAGGAACTGCTGTGCCTAAATAGTTAAGCAAAGCGATAACAGCGAAATTTATCATTTATATCATTGTCACATGCATGTTTGAGAGAGAAAGCATATCATAAAACATCCAATAGTGGAATGAAATAACGATTTGCAGTTATAGCGCATACATATATTCAACGATAGCAAGAATAATAACACAGCAATTTATATAAGAGGAAAGAAGGCAGATGCAGATAAAAGTACCATGTAAGCTGTTTAACAATCCAGTATATTAATCGCTATGTCGCAGTCCTTCCTTCAAACCAGAAAGCATTCCAAACAATAGACAATAGTGCGCAATTGCATAAAACAACCTTCTCGTTAAATAAGAACTATTGGTCGAGTTTCACAAAAGAATAAAGACTGAAGCACAGTAGTGCAAACTTCAGCTTTTAAGTCTATTACAAAATTTTACGACCCTTTCCAAAACAATGAAAGGGTCTATAAATACTAATCTAATCTAAATATCTAAGAAACTAAAGCTGGTATCAATAACTTCTGATCCAATTTTGGCTGGCGATCTGGCAAGCGGGCGGGTGACTCATCAAGTCGGTTCCTTTCCTTTGAATCTGAGCTGATTAATTGCAAGCATCGGCTCAACTTCCGGAGGTTTGTTGAGGCGTGAAGTGAGCTGTGCGGCATATGTGGCATCTTGGAGTTCGGGAATTATATACCCGATTGCGTCTGTAAGGCACTTTAGGGCAGATCTCTGTGTATGCGGCTTAATTAAAAGGAGCCAACATGCCTCTAAGGATAGGCTTTTTACTCCCGCGATTAATTTTCCTTTTTCTTCTAACACAGGGTAGCATGTCTGCTGTAATGCATTTGCCATAGTCATCTTTCCCGGTGTACATTTAGAAATCATATTGGCCAAGTAAAGAGTGTTATTGACTAGATCCACTAGATTGCTGGCGGTTGATTTACACCGTGAAGCCGCCCTTTCTGCTTTCATCATTTGAGTATTCCATTCAGTGAAAAGTATATTTCTCTTTGTTTCCATAATCTTGGGCAATTTTGCTGCTTTTCCCAAATCGGTATCTTGCCATTCAATATATGCAGTAATGTCCTCATCTGCTTGATCCAGTTCAGCTCTGGCCTTTTCTACCCGCTGATTCACTGCTGTAGTTAGCTCACAAAGGGGCTCAGCTCGATCGATCTGTTGGCATAAGAGTCTAAGCTGGGCTATCAATGCATTGTTTATTAATAGTGCCTCCGACTTAAATTCTTTCACATGCGATGTTCCCTTCATTTTTTCCAACTGTGATGACATTTGGGCGATTTGCTCATCCTTGGTATTTATCATTTGTTCATTCGCCATTCGCAAATCCTCCAATGCCTTTGACAGTTCTTCTTTTTTCTGGATTGCATCCTGATCGATCCTTTTCCTTTCTGCTTGCAATTCCTGAGTCAGCTGATCATTTTCTTGCTGTTTTGCCAGCAATTGTTCTTCTGCCTGTATTGTCCTTTGCCTTGCCTCAACTAATTCTGCCTGCAGCGCAGAGATTTCTTGGTCCTTATTTTTTAATAGGAGGCTCACCTCCGATGCTTTGTCAATTGTTGCTGCTGAGTAAGCGCCTGCATACTGTGATAGCTTTGTTAAGTCATCGGAGGGATCCAATTCCTCCTTCCATACTACCTTACCTGTGACCGTTGGTTCGGGGAAGATAGAAGGTTGATCAATCCTTCGTCTCTTCCTTGACTGACTTACAACTGCCCTATGTTTTGGGCTGTAGAAAACATCCAATGTCGGAATGTCTTCTATCTGTAGAATAACCTGGTCGGAGGGGTATTTTGGGATAACTTCAACTTCCTTTGAACTTGGTGGGCCGCTGGTTCCACTTAGAATCGGAGGAGAGGTAACATCCTGCGTATCGTTTGTATTAGAATTATCCCCATCTTTTGAACATTCCAATCCACAGATGATGGAATGAAATTGTTGCCATTCTTGTAATAAACTGGGGTCTGTAGTAGTGTCCACATTGACATCAGTGGTTTGCTTCTGCTGCTCTTTCTCCTGCTCTAACCTCTGCTTCTCTTCTAATTCTTTTCTTTGTTTTTCTTCTTGCTCCCTTTTCTGCCTATCTGCCAGCTCTTTCTTTTGTTTCTCCTCTTCTTCTTTCTTCATCTATTCCTCTATCTCTTTCTGCTTTCTCTGTTCTTGATCCTTCTTCTGCCTCTCAGCTTGCTCTTTTCCTTGCTTTTCTGCCTGCAGCTCCTTTTGCCTTTCCTCCTGTTGTTTCTTTTGTTCCTTAGTTATAACAGGAGGTTGGCTCGTTTGTTGCCGATCAGGCTCGCTTGAAGAAGATGCTGGGGTTGTTGCCAATAAATCTAGAGGCAGAGTTTGCAACCTCTGCTCTCTAAGTTTATTGAACTCAGTTAAATTCTCATCTTTGTATTTCATCCTGGCAAGCTGTTTGGTTTGGCTTATTGTATCGGTACCTACGAACAGGTCATCAAACTCATCCTCTTGATGGTCAACTTTTGTTAATTTGGCCTGTTCTAGGGCAGTGTAGGCCCTTTGGTTTGGATCATAGAGTCTGCTTGGGATAGTGGCTAGGGATAAAGCTTGCATCTTTGTTGCCTCCTTTTCTGCATGCTTCAGATCATGCAGCGTATAAACACCAATCCTCAAGGGAAAAGGGGGCCAGCCCCTCTTCTTCTCTTTCTTCAGAGTTTGGGTTACACTCTCGGCCATAATTTGGTAGGAGATCTCTCGGGCTAACAGTTTGTCTGGAACATATAACGGAAGAACATGCGGCTTGGCCTGGCTCCCGAAAACCCTAATATAGGTAAAATTCTCCTCTCCAAACCAACTTGCTACAGCTGGTAAGTCGAAGGAAGCTTCATAGGAAATCCTTGGAATGGGTTTATCAAAAATGGAATAGTAAATGGGCACCATCAAACCATTACAGATTTGGTACATATGGTCTTTATAAGAAGACTTCCACAATTTTTGATAATATATATGGATGGGTGAAGGGTCCTGTGCAGTCCACCTCCACCCTAGAACAGGAAATTCAGAATTGAAACAAAGAACGTCCATGATATATGCACTATAGTAGAACGGGGGCATTTTCCTCTCTGTAACAACAGTCTTAAATCTAAAATCTCGAACAACCACTGCTAATTTATCTGAAAGAATAGTAGCCCAATCCATAATCCAACCATTTACTGCTGCCTCCATTAGAGGAACCATTTCAATGGTAAAATTGGCAGAATCATGCAAACCCCACAGTCTACACATCATAATCCCCGCATAACAATAAGGAGAAGCTAAAGAATCTACCGAGTACTTACCGGAGGATTCGTGCTTGTGTTTGTTGGGATTTTGCCTCCAATCCTTGATAGGTTCAGATTCGACCTCGTTCTCGCTTGCAAACTTCTCCAAAAAGGCCTTGTTATATACTTTCTCTGGCTCGGGCAAATGATACATTTGCCTTAGGTCTTCTGGCCTGAATGACCCGAAGATCCTCCCATCTCTGGTTTTAAAAATTCTGTCTGTGATGAGAATTTCTTCAATTGCCCATCGCACAATGTCAGTATAAGGAAGAATTTGTTCTCTGGCCGCTATCCTATGCAGGAAAGAGTCGGATAGATCCTTGAGAGTTAAATCAGACCTCTTGGTCAAGTCCACAGTAGCTTCTTCCACCGTCTTTTCTGGTTTCTCAGCTTCAATTAAGTTATAAGTGCCTGACCAAGTAGCTTTGGTGAGCCCTGTGCAAGTGGTATCAGAAATTAATCCCTTCTTCTTATTCGCGGCTGCTTGTGCTGCTGTTGGTGTTGAGGAAGCACCTGCAGCTTTCTTGGACTTCTTTCCCATCATCTCAGGCCTGGTTTCTGCGAATGAATTTTGCACAAAGAAGAAATTGGGCGTAATATACAGAGATGGCAATAAAAACTCTTAAGTGAAATAGCACATACGAATAGAAGCGTAACTGAAGGATTTAGCTTTTAACATGGGCGCGGATCCAATCTGTAAAAAGATTTTAGGACATAATTCCTATTAATTGGCCGTTTTTAATCCGCCATTCCTTAAATGCTCCTAATATCGTTATTTGGGTGAGTGAACCTTTTAAGCATGCAGATGGACGTTTTGGCGGTTGAGCATAGATGGAGGCCTGCGTGAAAGATAAAGCTTTTATTACAATTGAATTGCGCCATCCCATCACTTAACGGCTCTTTGTTGAAAACCGCGCTTTATCGGGTCGCAATCGGGGTGTGATAAGCGTGTTTTAATGGCGTGCTTTGAATATCAGCGATCGCCGAATGCGATATCGCATCGGCGAAAAGCTTTGGGCGCAATAAGATTTGGGTGCGATTACCGCCGATGTCCGATTCCTGATTTCGCATCGCATCGGGACAAGCCTTTGGGAACATTACCACTGCTGAAGCACTTCACCGATCGCCGAATGCGCATCGCGTCGGATCTTTTGGCATGGTCGATATAAAACATATATGGGGAATTGCCGATCGCCGAATTCGCATCGGCGGAAACGTTTGGGTGCTTAATTACAATCCATATGTCATTGCGATATGCGATCTTGCGATCGCTTTATCGCAATGACCAATTATTCATAATTTCTTTTTAAGGGTTTGCCCCGAAGGTTTTCTAAAGCGCATTTATTTATTTATTGGATTTATTGGATGACAAGAGCATTGATACCAATTCAAAATTAAAAGGGACCCATTTCATACATTAATGTTTGGAATATAAATGATATGAAATGGGGGGGTTGTTGTATGGCACAACAGAAGGATAATAAATTATCACCAAAGTATTATGGTCCTTACAAGGTGCTACAAAAGATTGGTCCTATGGCATACAAGTTGGAGCTTCCTGCATCTTCCTACGTGCCCCTAGTTTTCCATGTTTCATGCTTAAAGAAGGTTACATGTGACAATATCCCAGTTCAAACAATATTGTTGGAGCTTGGCAAGGAAGGAAAAATCATATTGGAACCTGAAGCAGTCATGGAAACAAGAACCTGATAGCTACAAAATAGATCAATTTCAGAGTATCTCATCAAGTGGAAGAACTTACCTGCTAAAGATTCCACATGGGAGGACGAGAATTTTATGCTAGTGTAACCCCTTATTGTTATTAGTGCAACGCCCTTGTTACAGATCCATTTGGGCACATCACTCCCGTCATTTAGATCAGTACTTTTGGGGCTCATCAAACCGTAATTTACTTGCTACATGCCCTATACAAGTCAACACTTTGAATGCCTCCTTCCCTGAGAGTTCCTTGGCCTGAATCCCTCCAGAAATAACTCCTTGAGGGACCAACGCAGCCTTGGTCAGGGGTAAGTGCGCTTTAGTGTAGGTAGGCCCATGTCAGGGTGCTTTCCATAGCACTTAGGCACACTTTGACCTATGCTAGGCAAGATTGAGCGAAATCCACATAGGGTTTTGGGAATATTATTATCCTCTGGAGCCATCTAGAATATTCCCACACTTATCATCTCTTATGAGCTCGAAATTGGATAGGGAATGAGTTAAGTAACCTCCTATCCTCTCATCCCTTCCTCCAGGGAAACTAATTCTAAGTTTGGAAGGCCATTCAATACCCTCATTTATGACCAAACCACCATCATTCTCCTATAAATTGAGCACTCATTTAAGTGATCAGGGGCTAGACTTTGAGAATTTGTAAGGAGATACTATTGGTGTGAGGTTTGAGATTGTAAGAAAGTATTGTTATGTTGCCGAAGTGTTGTGCTTTTGATGTGATGTTGGTTGGAACCCAAGCTGGAAGAGTGAAAATGGATCAGACTTCATGGTTGTAATTCTTCCTTCTACTTAATAAAGCTGTTTACACCTTTTCCCATATTCTTGTCTTTATGTGTCATGATTAAATGTGTGAATGATTTCGATTCCATTTTCTTATAGTAGATAGATCTCTTGTTTTGATTGGTTTTTGTCCTCTGTTTATGATTGAAGCTACTTGTTGAGTGGATTAAGTTCAAGAAAGAGCAACGAGAATCAAACAAAGGAGACAAAGGGAAGTGAAAGATAACAAGTAGGTCCCTTGTCTTATTTATCTTCTATAGAAAAAGGTTAAGCACTTTAAATATGTTGTTCTAGGTGTAGCTACCCACCTAGGGAAATTGTTTTTATTCGTAGATGCAAAATTCAACATAAAATATTGGCAAATCCACTGGGAAATGATCATCATTCTAAGTAGTTTAACTTCATCTTAGTTCACCCTAGTAGACTTTACTTGCTTCCATTGATTTTGTTTCAGCCCTTTTTCAAGTGTTTTTTGGGAAAAATTGTGCTTGCAAGCCCCTAGGATGGCCTCTATGGCACCAGCGCAGGTCTGGTCAAGAGATAGAGCGCTACAGAGCACCCCTTTCTTGTGGAAAGTGCTCTAAAGCGCACTATATCCCATTCAAGGCTACACTGATCCTCCTTAGGTCAAAAATCCCTCCTTTGACTTGATTTTTCCCAAATTACCTTCTGTTTCTGTTTGTTGAATGATCAATGATTGTTATCTCACTGACATCAACTTGTGTTTCCTTTGCTATCCCTAGTTTGGCCTTGATTGTTTAGTGTTTATTAAATGATTTATTTATCACTATCAATTCATTGTCAAAGTTAGTTTATAGTCGATTAATCTTTGTTTAAAAGAAAGTGTCATAAAAGTCTTCATTTCTTTCGAAATGGAACTATCGTAAAGTCTTCATTATTGCAAAAAGATTGATTAATTGTATGTACATTAGTTTCCTTTTGTTCATCACAACATTAAGGGGATTGAAAAAGAAAAAATTGCATTGTGAATTGAAAGAGTTTTGTGTGTGCTCATAGGAATAGTTTAGGGAAATTGCATTAGATATGTTCTTTGTTCTTTGATTACAAGAATTTGATTGCTCTATCCCTACTAGCTAAGGTTTTCATTGTCAAAATTGAATGAAAATGATGCTTATCATATTAGTTTCATCCTAGGAATTGAAAAAATACATCACGTGGTGAACCTTGAAAGGCAAATTCTTAATCAATATCAACTTAAAATTAAGATAAATTAATCTAATGGAGCATTGTCACCTAATGCAAAACTTTTGGAGGTTCTAGGCTAGAGACGTGTTTCGGCGTTGTAAAATATAGCAACTGTCGCTAACTTTTCTGCGATACATTCTGAATGTGATACCTCATTCCACGTACGTGAGTATATCATAGCTCGTCCATGTATCTCCAATGCTAATAAGGATTGTGCCTCCACTTACTTTTGAGTATATATGGGAGGACAAAACTAGGTTTCTATCCATCCTTAGGTAACTGAGTCGGCCACCTTGTACACTGTGATACACCGAACACAACATTCGGGGAGATTGCCTGCCCGTACTTCTCGGTTCACTGGGAGGTATTCTGCAGTTCACAGTTGCTTGGTAAACCTTTTTTCCAGCTTACCCCTTTTTGTTTATTTATTTTTTGTAATAAAATCAATCAGAAATCGTGGAGGAAAATCAACCCTTACCCCATCGTTCGCGGAGAGCAACGAGTAAACCACCTTTACCGCCCGAAGCTACACCCATCCGGTCGAAGCGGTCTTGTTTGACTAGATCCATTACTTCACAGACTTCTGGTTCTTCATCTGAATTAATAGAAACACCTTTAACGGTAAGTACTGTGACCCCAATTAATCCTACAGTTATTGGTACATCTGTTACTGAAATGGAATCTCCACAATTACCTGAGGAAACTAGAACTGAATATAGTGAAACGGTAACCCAAGTTGTTCAACAACAAGTTGATTCTCAACCTAAAGTTTTTCAACAAGAAATTACTTCTGAACTTGAATTTGTTCAACCAGAAGTTAATCCTGAACCTATCACGGTTCAATTAGAATTTACTTTTGAACCAGAAGTTGTTCAAGAAGCCCAACCTAAACTTGTTCTTTTACCAGAACTAGATCTTGAGGTTGAACAACCGGAAGTTGTTACATTATTGGAAGAAGATCAACTGGTACATCCTCAGACATCCATAACTGTCAAGACTTCCTCTTTATCTCAGCAACAAATGCCAGAAATCTATTACAGACATGATGGCAAAATTCTTCCACCTTGTTTGATTTCGATAGAAGAGGAACCTGAGGTAGAATCACCCAGAACTCCATTCCATTTTGGAACTGGAATTTATCTGTATCCTCATACTCCTCATTTTACTACTCCTTTTGATGTTTATTACTTTCAGACACCCATTGATTCGTTAGGAAATTTATTTGGACATTTGATTATGGCAGAGTCAACATCCCAGACTGTACTATCTGTTACAGCTACGACAGAATCTTCAGTTGCAACCTCTTCAATGTTTACTATGACACCTAAGTCACACTTGTATGGTGTTCCATCTGTCCCATTGGGTTACCAATATTTATTGGGAACCCACTAAGGTGTTGCTTTTATTCCTTGGTCTTCACCAATGTCATCTACTGGAATTTATCTGGTTCTTCATTAATGCATACCGAACAACTGAACCCATCAAGTTCATATCAAGCTGGTTCATTTGGTTACCGTCCTATGTATCCACTTTACACTGGACTACCCCCATATGGATAAAAATATGCACATTCTCCTTATCCTCCATTTTCTGGGGGGAAACCATATGTCGGTATGCCGTAGTCTTTAGGGCCCGTTAAACTTAGGCCTGTGTATCCATCACAACCTAGGCAATATGTCTCATCCATACCTACAACACCTGTTATTACAACTTTACCCCATTCCCAAGCTCAGATTATTGTATCTCAACCTATGCAAGCTGGCCCTTCAACCTCAGACCCCAAGTTTCAGGTGTACAATTTCAACCTTCTCAGGCAGTTTTACAACAACCACTTGTGTCTGGAGTCCAACAACTTCAGGCTAGTTTACCTTTTACTAGAATGACTTAGACTTACACTGGTTTAGTGTATTCACAACCTGGTCAAGCTTACATTGGTGGGCAACAAACGTTAAATCAACAACTGTTGTATCAACAACAACAACAACAGTTGCTTCAACAACCATGGCAGCCCCAATATCAACAACAACAATTCCAGCAATATCAAACTCAACCTAGACTTGGTCAACAAGCCTATGCTGGGTTTGGTCAGCTAAAAGTTTATCCAGGTCCTGGTCAGCAAGCCTATGGTGGGTTTGGACAACAATAAATATATCTTGGTGCTCAAAAACAACCTTATGCCAGATTTGCTCAACAAACTTACCCTTATCAAGGTTACCAACAACAAATGCCTTATGCAGGTATGCAAAGGCCTATTGCCCAGGAAATCCCATCTTACTCTGGATATGCTCAACCTAACCTCAATAGGAAATTTCCTTTTGTTGCGACAATTGAATTACCAGATCTAAATCAGCTCACCAATGACCCAATTATTTATGCACCTTTGTGGCCGATGATTCCTTATAAATTACCTTTCTGAAATTAAATGGAAACCCTGGAGAAGACCCATCCAACCATGTCATGACTTTTCATTTATGGTGTTCCAAACGCCTTGAATGATGATTCATTTAGACTACGTCTTTTCCAGAAAACGCTTATTGGTCCAGCTGCAAAGTGGTACATTGAGTTACCACGAGCTTCTTTTGATAACTTCACTACCTTAGCTACCACATTTTTAACCCACTTCCAGTTACCCATATGATATGAAACTGGAACGGAACTATTAACCAACTTTAAACAGACTACTGCTACTCATATCTTTGATCATATTCATGAGTGGCGTCGTCATCATCGAATGGTTAAAACTTATGTTCCTTATCAGCTTTTAGCTAAGTGGTTTATAAAATCATTGCTTCCATCTATCACTGAGGATGTTGCGAAAGGTGGAGTTGTCACTAAAGAGCAAGTAATTGCTCGTGCCCAATATTTGGATTTGATTTATACACAGTCTGGCACGCTCTATGACAAGATCCCGAATGCACCCCAACCAGCTTTCACTGTTCCTCCACCACCATCGAGTAAGGACTCTCATGCCAGTGACGGTGTGATTGGTTCTTCGAGCACAAAAATGGTAGGTAGACCATCCGGTCAAACACTTTCCATTTCCAATCAAACTATAAATGCACCTGATAACACTCTTGCTTTCGAAATCAATCCCGTGTCATTTGAAAAAGGCAAGAATGAAAAGCAACCAGGAAGCAAGAAGAAGCGGAAAAAAAGAAGAAATGAAATAATTCCCCTCAAGAGAAATCATCTGATTCCTCTCCTTCGGCTAGGAAACCTCGTTACCCATGTTTGATCTGTAATGATGAGCATTTTACGCAAGATTTTCCTCACCGCTCTGAAGTCTCAAAGCTTCTGAAGACTTCTAATACATCTGCGGTATTGACTGATCCTTTTCCAAAATTGGAGACAAATATGGTTGCTGCAACCATGCTTCCACTTCCCAAGTTCTTATGCTATCCGCCTCTAAGCCTAAGAACGATATTTTGGTGTCAACACGAAGTAAAGATTATGGAAATCAACCGTCATCGTCGAATAACCAGGCTGATCAACCTAACTCTTCGAGTTCGACTTCGTCTGATCCTATTCCACCGTCTATTTTACCAGAGTTAACAATAAAACCACCAAAGGGAGTTGTACATAAATCGACATTTAACCCTCGAGCTCGAGTTGCACAAAACTATAACATAGTAGAATATTTGGCTCAGTCAACTTATGCTATGTCGACGCATGAGGTGCTTCAAAATTGTCCCTCCCAAAAGCAGGCTTTGTTGTTAGTGATTGATGGAATCGATACAACTGATTCCAATCTTGTGGTTTTCAACCATGCAGATTATATGCCACAGTTACCAACGAAATTATCATTCCTGATTCAAGTAAATGCATTGAATAAACTTATTCACTGAACCATTATTGATGAGGGGGCATCTACTTGTATTATGTCTATGAATTGCTGGAAAACACTTGGCTCACTGCCTTTGTCACGTTCACCAACAATGTTAAAATATTTTGACGGTCGAAAATATACGCCTTGTGGAATATTGAGTAATCTGCAAATTGAACTAGGAGGAAAAACAATAACTGTCGAAGTTGAAGTAGTTGATGAACCCCTTGAATACAACATTTTTTTAGGAAGACTATGGGTTTATTCTATGGTTGTTGTGGTTTCAACTTACTTTCATATGATTTCATTCCCTCATAATGGTGGAATCACAGTTATAGACCAACTCGCCTTCTTCACCTCTAGATCACAGACTACTGGAAGCATTCCGTTGGTACAAGGACCCCCGCTATCTCTTCAAAACATTGGTGTAGGTCTCTTCAAGGATCCTTCCCTAATGGGTAATTTTTCACTATTGTCACCCTCAAAATTGGCGGAAGTGGAAAAAGTTGAGACTTGCAACATGATATATTCCACTTCATCTGACTTAAGGAATATTACCAATAGTTATGAAGTTCATAGTAATATTGAAATCATGCCGCTAAGCCCTATTGAGTTTGCATAGCAATCAATCTTTTTGGCTTGTGCGGTGAACCCAAATCCATCTTCACCAATTGTGTGGGTAGATCGTTCATTAGAATATGGTACTTCCTTCGATCCTTTTTCACATATATTTTCTACTGATGAAGGAATCATCTAATCAATGATGATGGAAGAAGAACCATGGGAAGATTATCATCATCGTTCCCATCTTCCAGATCACATAGAAGATTATTCAAATGAACTTAACCACCCTTCAGTTGTTGATTTCCTTTCGAATTCTGTTTTCATAGATATAGTAGATTCCGAGCGAAACCTGTCAAATATCGAAGAAACAATTTTTATCAATATTTCGTCCAAACCTAACATTGTAGAAAACATTCATGTTGGAAAATCTTGTTCTCCATCAGAACTTGATATTTACCGTGCTCTCTTTCATGAATTCTGAGATATTTTTTCATGGTCATATGAGGAGATGCTAGGAATTGACTCTAGTATAGTTGAACATGAAATAAAAATGTATCCTGATGTCAAACCAGTGCGACAGTGCCTCCGTCTTCATCCAAATAAGGATGTTGCCATTAAAACAAAAGTTGAAAAACTTTTGCATGATGGTTTCATTTACCCTGTTCCTCTTATTGATTGGGTTTCCAATATTGTTCTTGTCATGAAGAAACAAGGGACAATACGAGTGTGCATTGATTATAGAGATGTTAATCAGGCTTGTCCGAAAGACAATTATCCTACTCCCCTTATCGAACAGATTATTGATGAATGTGTCGAATGTGAAATATTCTCATTCATGGATGGTTTTTCTAGCTATAATCAGATCAATATCCACCTAGAGGACCAATCTAAAACTGCTTTCATTTGTCCATGGGGCACATTTGCTTACAGGAAACTCCCTTTTGGTTTGAAAAACGCAAGGGTAACATTTCAGAGGGAAATGAATTATGCCTTCCATGACATCAAGCATATTTTTCAACCATACCTTGACAATTTACCTGCTCATTCACGAAAGCGAACTGATCACCTGCAACAGTTGAGATCTATATTTTTACGGTGCCGACACTACAAAATATGAATCAATCCACACAAATGTGTGTTTTGTGTTTGTTCTGGTCATTTGCTTGGATTCGTAGTGTCTAAGGAAGGAATTCGACTCAACCCACCTAAGGTTCAGGCAATTCTTGACTTGCCTCCACCTTCAAATCTACTTCAGTTACAGAGACTCCAAGGGAAGGCTAACTTTCTGAGGAGGTTCATTCCAAATTATGCTGAAATGGCTAAGAATTCACTCGTTTATTGAAAAAGGGGATATCCTTCCATTGGGATCAGGTTTCACAAGCTTCCTTTGATGCTCTTAAAGATACCTTGATTAGAGCCTCATTAATGTATTACTCGAATTATCGAAGCGACTACTTACTGTATCTCGCTGCTGCAGATATAACCATAGGAATGGTTTTAGTCCAAGAGGAAGATGGGATTGAACATCTGATATATTATTTGAGTCGAAATCTCAATGATACAGAAGTTAAGTACTCATACGTCGAAAATTTAGCTCTGGCTGCTGTGCAAGATGTATAGAGATTTCGCCACTATATCCTGGTCTGAAAGACCACTGTCATTTCGGATTGCAACCCTATGACATATATTTTGTCACGTCAATTGGTGGGGGTAAATACTCAAAATGGATTGTCATTTTGCAGGAATTTGATTTGGAATTTATCAAATCCAAATCAAAGAAGTCTCTTGTTTTCGTCGAGCTTCTTTGCGACCTTCTCTCGAATGCCATTGATTCAACTTCAAAACCATCAATTCTGGATGAGTCTCTGTTCCTGATTTCATCATTTGACCCATGGTATGGAGATATACTAATTTATCTCCACACCCAAACTTTCTGGCTTGATACCTCTCGCTCAGAATAGTGACATATCCGATACCAAGCCAAAGACTATCTGATTGTTGGCGACACTCTTTATCGTCGTGGTATTGATAATATTTTATGAAGGTGCCTCACTCATGAGGAAGCCGAGAAATTTTTGAATGATTTTCATTCAGGTGCTTGTGGTGGACACTTATCTAGTTATGCTACTGTGCAGAGAATTCTCCGTGCTGGTTACTTCTGGCCCTCCATATTCAAAGATTGCATTATTGCCGTTAGAAGATATCATGCATGCTAGATTTATGACTATAAATCTAGATTACCACCTACACCATTTCATCTTGTTGTCGTTGTTGGACCATTCGCAAAATGAGGCATTGACTTCATGACATGTAACCGCACCTCACCCGGGGGGCATGGGTATATTATAGTCGCCGTTTACTATTTCAAAAAATGGGTTGAGGCGATTACAACATTAAACAACAGTGG
Source organism: Pinus tabuliformis (assembly GCA_031772625.1). Taxonomy (NCBI): domain Eukaryota; kingdom Viridiplantae; phylum Streptophyta; class Pinopsida; order Pinales; family Pinaceae; genus Pinus; species Pinus tabuliformis. The sequence goes on from CM062815.1 coordinate 838,063,935, forward strand.
CGAGACAACTGCACTTTTCTTTTTCAACCACGTGTTGGGGAGGCTCAATCCAGTCATGTAGGGAAGGAGAGGTTGATTAGTGACACCTTCCAAAGGGTTACCCTGGTTAGGGCCAGTGTTACCTCTAGAGGGTCGTAGACCGTTGCTCAACCCCCTCCCTCTTCTTCGTAGCCGATAGTGATTACCAATCCATTCCGTCACTAAGGATATGTGGCCACTCAAGTTGCCCAGAATCCTCCAGCTCCTCAACCTCCATGTTGGGCACCAAATTGGCCTATCTTTTCCCTGCATTTCCACTCCTCTTTTCATCCCTTTTTGTATTCATTCGCATACATTTACTATGTAAAACTATGAGGTTATTTTCCTTTATCGCCTCTTGGGGTATTTAATTAATGAAGTAGAGTCATGAGGGTTTTACCTATGTGAACCAATAAAACATGTTATGACTGCAGATTATGGAGCGTAGGTGTTGATCGCACGACATATCGTAGCAGTTACGCGATTCACAGCAGTTGATCAACCACGACGAAACAACATAACTGATTTACAGCTATTCTCAACCCATTTTGGATCATTCCTGTTCTTGCTCTCTCGGCGTTAGTGCTGTGATTGAACTGATGTATATCTTTGGGCATATAGTTGCCAAGTTTTGGGGAGAGATGTTATTCCCCTTTGTATTGTATAAAAGACGGGTCATTCTTGTATCAGGGGTTAGTCAGACCTTGCATTGTATTGTAACAACATTGTTCAGATTAATAAAATACAAACCTTTTTGCTGATCTATCTTTCGCTGTGAGTAACGCAACCCTGATCAGAGAGCTGGGCCTGCTCTTCTGATCAGGTGTTGCGTATTTCCTTGTTATGTGTGTATTGTTTATTGCTGTGTTTATTTCTTGATTGTTGTTGCAGATTCTTTAGATCATTGTGAATACCTTTTTAAGTTCTGCAGTTGAGTTTCTATTTCTATTTCAGCAATGCTTTGATTTGGTAATCACGAACCCTTGGTCGATGATAGATTGTAACCTTACCCCTGCATATACCTTGCGTGTTTCCTTGAAAAGAATGCACACCCAGATTGATACATTAATGTAGGAAAATGGGTGAATAAATTGTTCATACTTGGACACCAATATTTTGGCGCCGTTGCCACTAAGGCTAACAAGGTGCAAGACACGATCTGTATCAACTAGAGGGTCAATCTCTCTTCTTGGGGAGAGAACGAGCTTTCTCACTCTTCTCCAGGTCCTGAGCATAGGTATTTCGTTTGTTTTGCGCTTTTATTGTTTTCCTATTTTTATTAGGGCCGATCTCTTTCCCTGGGGAGGGAGGTGTCCTTTGACACGTTGCTCCAGGCCTTAAGCTTAGATTTCCCTAGCATTTTTGTTGTTTTGGTTTTGAGAAACCTAATATATCTCACTGGGGAGGGAGGGGTCCTCTGATGCCCTACTTCAATTCTTGAAGTGTTAGGTTTTCTTGTGTGTGTGTTATTTTTCTTGATTGGGTTTCTTTTCCCAGGGAGGGAGGAGTCCTTTGATGCCCTACTCCAAGCCTTGAACCCTAGGTTCCTGTTTTCTTTTCTTTTTCTGTTAATTGTTCTCTTTTCAACGTGATCTCTTGTCCTGGGGAGGGAATGGTATTTTGACGCCCTACTCCAGGCCTTAAGCATTGTGGTTTGATAGCAACATCTTTCGTCACACCAACTTGTATGAACAGAGAGCCAAATAAAAGGGGCAGAGGGAGAGCCCCAAAGAAGGGAGGATAGGATTTGGGAAGGAATACTTATATCCAACAAATCATTGCAAAAGCTGAATCAGAGGCGTCTTCCCATGTAGCCGTGAGGCCAGGTGCATAGACAAGATCTGAGGGACAATCTGTAGATCAACTAGTGCTACCCACAACACCCCTTGCTGATTCAATACAACAGGCCCTTCCAGTAGCCGGAGAGGCAAGCAATAGTACGCTTGATAAATGGATACCGTTGCTCGTAACAGAAGAAGAATAAGTTGCAAGCAAAGCATTCGAGGGGACAGTCCATCCCAGTAGGGAAGAAGAAGTTGCAAAGAGGAGATCTAAAGGGCCAAGACACTATGACAGAGAGGAAGAAATTGTAGAGACACTTCTATCACCAAAGGATAGAGGGAGCGCTGTTAAGGCAACTCGAATCCCTGTGAGAAAAGCCCTTCCGGCGGAGCCTGCTGAAATCCCCAGTGAGTATTGGAGGATATTCATGGCACCTACAACCTCTACTATTGACTTCCCAATTGGGGATCTTGGGACTGGCGCACCAACAAAGCCCATTCCTTTAACAGCTTTACCCAGTTTCCATGGGCTTACTTCAGAAGACCTTGACACGTTTTTGTTTGAATTTGACATTGTGTGTCGAGGATATGATTATATAACGGATGCTCAGAAATTGAAAATCTTCCCTGCTACGCTAAAAGGGATATCCCTGTGGTGGTTTATGGGTCTTTGGGGAAGGTCTATCACCACATGGGAGGAGATGAGAACTGCTTTCTTCGAGAAGTACCAGGACTACTGTAAATCACGGGATATTAAAGAAGAACTTTTCAAATGTATAGAGAAAGAGGATGAAAATATGGAAGATTGTGTGGAATGATTTAAATACATATTGCAGAGATTAGGTCACTCTAACCTGGATAAGGACATTTTGAAAATTATCCTTCTCCGGGCCTTCCGAGAGGACTCTTTGGAATTGTTAAATATAGTTGGAAAGGGAGATATATCAAAGGAGAACTTTGACACCATCTACGAGTTGTGCATCCAGTGCTCAAGGGGAGTTGCAAGGAATAAACAAGGGATTCGATCAACAAAAGTATCTGGTGGAGGTGTTACAAAAGTAGAAATTGGGAATCTGTTGGACAGCCTGAGGACTGATATCCTAAGTACCTTGTCTGAACAAATAGACACGCTGCAGGTAAAATAGAAACAACTAGAATTGGAAAGAACTATGGTTGTATTTTGCCCAACATGCAGGAAGAAACACCCACAGAGGGAATTTCCATTAAACTCTGTAGAGGAGTGTGAAATTTGTGAGTTGAATCATGTGACAAGTGTTAGGACTCAGAATTGACCATTTTTGACCTTATATTTTTGCCATAATATTATCCTTTTTCAGTTCAATAGTTGAAAGCTTTGATTACCTAATGACTTAATCACCCCAAGGTATGAAGTAACTCTCCGCATATCTATATGTTTAATTGTTCATTACATATTCATGATTATCTTTATATTTATCTTTGGAAAAGCTAACTAAGTTGCCAAGTAACCGTTGAACTGGCTAAAGTCTGCAGGAATTATAATTCATAGTTGCTGTAACACCAGAAATAGAAACTACGCAGTTGCTGCAACACCAGAAGCAGCAACTACGCAGTTGCTACAGCCAGCAACGGCAACTATCTAAAGCAGGGGAATGCTATTTTGCAACAACTGGAAATAACAAACGGCAACTATCTGAAGATCACCAGAATTCCACGCTGACGCAGCATGATCAGCAACTGTCCAAAAAGGGTAAAACACAGTTACAATTGCTAAAATATCAGGAACAACACGGGTTTACTAAATCAGCAACCATGGGGAAACAGCAAAGGATAGTGCGAGGATCCCAAGAAGACGGTCGAAGTTCGGTTACCAGCTGTGTAACAGTAAGAAACCCAAGAAAGAATACACTGTCACACTGTTGTAACAGCATCCTGTAACTCTTATTTTTGACAGAAAGGTTTAACTGAATGAACTGTGATAGTCTATTGTAATAGATGTCTCCTCTATAAAGAGGAGACATCTACATTAGAGAAGGGGGGGAGAAAAATAGTTCTGTAAGGGAAATTTTGAAAGACAACAGCAAAGTCTGAACTTTTATTGTAACTGGATCTTTTGGCAGATGAATAGAAGATTGTTCTGAGCACCTAATCTAGTATTTGTGTTCTGGGGAATCTTGTGAGAGGGACTGGGCCCACCTTCCTCACAAGATTCACCCATTTACTTTCCTGTCAAGTGTGTAAGTGTGTTTGGTAATTTCTTTTTGCTGGTACTCTGTTTTGGATTTTGTAGCATTACCTCTGATGATTTCATTTTTGCTAGTACTCTGTTCTGTTAATTGCTTGAAGCTGTAAAAGGATATTTCACCGGTGAATTAGAGTTGCAGTGTGTATTAGCAATCTGGTTACAGGGGCAGGTGCTGAACGTCCTTACCTGGAGGATAGGGTCCTGATCCTCTGCTAACAGAGCATCCATCACTTCTCTTTTTAAGATTTGTGTTCTTAGTTAACTGCTTTCATTTTATTTTTGCAATGTACTGTTATAACATAGAGTGAGAAACAGAATTACGTATACTACAGCTCTTTAATGCTTTTAAAAATTAAGTACATACAGTACGCGGTAGCCTTTGAGATAAAAGACTTTCCCAGGTTGACAAATTAATGTGGTACTTGATTGTTTAATTAATAAACAATTCAACTAGCCAACATTTTGGCGCCGTTGCCGGGGAAGGCGACTAGAGATTTCTAAAAGCATTGATGATTTCTTTTTGAGAATAACAGGTGCATGAGAGGACGCAGGAAACCTAATTTCACAGGCGGCAAGGGCGGAGGAGGAAGAAAAACCTTTATTGACGAAATTATCTCCAAAGCCGAGACATCACAGAGGACGAGTTCCCGAAGGCCTCAGATCCAGCATTCCTCACAAACAGATCGACAGACGGAGGAAGTACTAGGACCTGAAAGAAAGCTGGAAGTACCGGAATATACTGAGGAACCAGTAGAAGAACCTGAAGAAACAGAAGATACAGAAGATAAAGCAAGTGATTCAGGAAAAAGACCAATGGAGGATAACAGAATAGAAGGAAGAGGGGAAAATTCACTCTCTACCCTGGAGTTCCCTATTGGGGAGCTCCCAAGAGGAGCAAACCCCATGAAGAACATTCCACTCTCAGCATTACCCAACTTTCATGGGTTATCCTCTGAAGACCCGGATGAATTCCTCTTTGAATTCGATATACTATGTAGAAGTTATGATTATGTGAGCCCTAATCAGAAACTAAAACTGTTCCCAGCAACACTGAAAGGGAATGCGTTAAGGTGGTTTATGAGCTTAGGAGCTCAGGCAATCACTACCTGGGATCAGATGAAAGAAAGATTTCTAGCCAAATATCAGGATTACTGCTGGACAAGAGAAAGGAAGGAAGAATTGTTTAAAATGGTTCAAAAGGAGGACGAGAATCTGGAAGACTTTGTGGAAAGACTGCAGTATAATCTACAGCGGTCTGACCACCCTAACATGAGTAAGGATATTCTGAAAACAATATTGCTGAAAGGGGTACGAGATGACTGCTTGGACATGTTGAATATGTTAGGAAAAGGAGACATTTCTAAAGAGCCATTTGATGAAATTGTTAACCTCTGCATGAGATGTTCAAGAGGAGCAGTGAGCAGATCAAAAAGCAGGGACAATGTATATTCAAGAGTTCAGAAGTCAGCAAGTGGAGGAGCAACAAGGGCTGAAATAGGTAATTTATTAGAAGAATTTAAAACTGAAATGTTAAGCTCTTTTGCTTCACAAATTGATGCTCTGCAGGTAAAAAAGAAACAGGCAGAAGCAGAAGCTGCCCTAGCTATTTTTTGTTCCAAATGCAGAGAAAAACACCCACTCAGGGAATGCCCACTAGATAAGGTACCAATCTGCACAATCTGCGAAAAGGACCATGAGACCCAGCAATGCCCCTCTCTGCCTGGAATTAAAGCAGCATTGCAGTCAACTGAAGAAGAGGCTGAAGCAGTGTACCTGATGACACAGAGGAGGCAGTGGCCACAAAGACAAGGTATGAATTCTAACACAACATTTAGTCGTTGGAATAATCACTCTCCTTTTCAAACAAATTACCCACCCATGAACCAAATGCAGTACCCACCCTTTAACACAATGAATTTTCCACCTATGCAGCAACCAAATCTTCCTTTTCCTGATCCTACCATATGGAATCCTTGGGCTCCCCAGCAACCGTATTTTAATCAATGGAACCCAGGCTGGGCAGCCCAACAGATGCCATTTCCTCAACATCAACAGTCTCTTTCCTTACCATCCAATACTCCTCCAAATAACCAGGCAATTAGACCGCAGCTGCCTGTGCAACCCAATCCTAACCCAAATAATAATAAAGCCTTGCAAGCAATTGATATTCAAAATCAGTCTGTCTCCCCCATGCAATGTAACGATATCCACCTTCGCTCAGGAAGAATTGTTGAACCAATCATTGATGACATTACTGACTCTGATAAAGAGGAAGTTACAAAAGAAAAACCAGCTAACAATAATGCTGAAACAGTGGAAGCAGCATCTAACAACAATGATCAAACAACAGATCCACCATTTCCTGAATGACTAGCTCTCACTAAAACACTTGAGCAACCTGCTTTTAACCTTTTAGGCGAGCTACAGAATTTATACGTTAAAATCCCATTATTGCAAGCATTAAGAGATGTTCCCATTTATGCTAGGACTGTTAGAGATATTTGCATAAAAAAACCTGGAAGAAAAGCTAAGGACCCCCTCACAGTTCATGTGATGGGAGAACTGACTGCTTTAATGACAGAAAAAGATCATCCTGTGAAATATGGTGACCCTGGTCACCCTACAGTAACAGTCCAGGTTGGAAAAACTTTTGTCTCTAAAGTTCTAGTAGATTTAGGTGCTGCAATAAATATTATGACACTTGAAACAGCACAATTGCTTCAGTTAAAAAACTTTATTAGGGAAACTCCAACCATCCTAGAATTGGTTGATCGCTCTACAATTAAACCGGAAGGGGTCATTGAAGATTTAATAATTTCTGTAGAATCCTGGAATTACCCAGCTGACTTTGTGGTGTTACAAACTAAAACAAAGTTGGGGGGTCATCCGTTGATTCTAGGAAGACCTTGGCTGGCTACAGCAGATGCTTTCATCAGCTGTAGATCAGGATCAATGACCATCTCTAATGGACAGGAAACCAAACAGCTTACCCTCTATCCTCATGCTACACCCATGATTAATAATGACAATTCTGTATGGGTAGATTATGAGGATGAAGAAACCCAACCTATATTGACTATCGGACAAGCCTTAACTTTCAAAGACTCTACCGAAGATGAATTAATCAGCAGCTTCATTTCTGAACCTTCTTCGGTCAGCCCAGAAATGTATAATCACTTCACTGCAATCTTAGAATCTGAATATCAACAGAACCTGAAAGATAAAAGTTTATTTCAGACAATAGTAGACAGCCCCTCCAAAAGTACAACAATAGAAATTGAGCCTGGAAAAACATTAAATATAAATCCTAACTTAATTGATAATGAAAAACAGCAGTTAATAAAGTTACTCCAGGAAAATAAAGAAGCATTCGCATGGGACTATACAGACATGAAAGGGATCTCCCCTGAGCTATGCACTCACCGTATTTATATTAAAGAGGGATCCCGGCCAGTCTGTCAACCCCAGCGGCAAATGAATCCCAACCTAAGGGAAATTGTGAAGGAGGAACTTCAAAAACTCTTGAATGCAGGATTTATATACCCTATATTTGATAGTGAGTGGGTTTCCCCACTTGTAATTGTACCCAAGAAAAATGGCAAATGGAGAGTATGTGTGGATTACAGAGCACTAAATAAAGCCACCCAGAAAGACCATTTCCCTTTACCATTCATTGATCAGGTATTGGATAATTTGGCAGGTAAGAAATTCTTTTCATTTTTGGATGGATTTAGCGGATACAATCAGATTAAGATTGCACCCCAAGACCAGGACAAGACCACGTTTACTAGCCCATGGGGGACCTTTGCTTATAGGGTACTTCCATTTGGGCTATGTAATGCTCCAGCAACATTTCAAAGAGCAGTGATAGGGATTTTTTCTGATATGCTAAATGATTCATTAGAAATATTTATGGATGATTTTACTCCTTATGGAGTGACTTTTGAGGATGCACTGCAGAATCTTGAAAAAGTACTTAAGCGATGTATAGAAGCACACCTTGCCTTAAGCACTGAAAAGTGTCATATGATGATGAATCAAGGTATTGTATTGGGTCACTTCATCTCATTCCTAGGAATTCAAGTCGATCCAGCTAAAATACAGGTAATTCAGACTCTCCCTATCCCCAAAACACAAACTGATGTAAGAAGCTTTTTAGGACATGCTGGATACTATAGAATATTTATTAAGAATTTTTCCAAAATAGCTTCTCCTCTATTTGTGTTATTAACAAAGAATGTTGAATTTAAGTGGACTGATGATTGTGAAAAAGCATTTAATGAACTCAAACATCAGTTGTCTGCAGCTCCCATTTTGAGAGGACCTGATTGGGCACTACCCTTTCATATATCCTCTGATGCCTCAGACACTGCAATTGGAGCTGTCTTGGGCCAGGAAAAAAATAGTCTTCCCTATGCCATTTATTTTATCAGTAAGAATATGACACCAACTGAATTGAATTATACAGTCACTGAGAAGGAATTCCTAGCAGTCATTTATGCTATCAATAAATTTTGACATTATATTACTGGCTACGCTACTTTTGTGCATACTGATCACTCGGCCATTAAATATTTGATGAATAAATCAATTACAAATGCCCGAGTCACCAGATGGTTGTTATTATTACAAGAATTTGACATCACAATTATAGATAGGCCAGGAAAAGAAAATGTAGTTGCTGATTTCCTTTCTCGATTAAAAACTGATGAAAATGCTCCAGTAGATGATTCTTTTCCTGATGAATATTTATTTGCAGTATCTGCTCACTCACCTTGGTATGCAGACATTGCCAATTATCTAGTTGCAGGAAAATTACCATCACACCTATCACACAGGGAAAGAAGAAAGATCATTCAGCAAAGTGATAGGTACAGCTAGATAAGCGGGTGTCTTTTTCATACAGGAATCGATCAGGAAATCCGAAGGTGCATTGGTGAAGATGAAATTTATGATGTACTAAAAGCTTGTCATGATGGCCCTTGTGGAGGGCATTTTGCAGATAAGAGAACAGCACACAAGGTACTTAGAATGGGTTATTATTGGCCATCACTCTTCAAAGATGCCAGAAAATATGTCAAGGCCTGTGATAGCTGTCAAAGAATGGGCCAGCCTAATCACAGGGATGAAATGCCACTCAATCCCCAGGTAATTCTTGAACCTTTTGAGAAATGGGCATTAGATTTTATAGGTCCCATTAATCCTCCATCCAATCAAAGAGTGTACATATTAGTATGCACATATTACATGACTAAATGGGTAGAAGCTAAGGCACTCCTTAAAGCTAATGAAGAAGCAGTACTAACATTTTTATTTGAAGAAATCTTTGTTAGATTTGGATTGCCTAGAGAATTAGTCACAGATGGAGGACCTCCTTTCAACTCTCATGGCTTCAAAAATACGCTCCAGAAATATCATATTAAGCACAAAATGACTACACCTTATCACCCCCAAGCAAATGGGCAGGTAGAAAGCACCAATAAAGTCATAGAAGCCATCCTAACAAAAACAATAAAGGAGAATAGAAGGGACTGGTTTCAAAGGTTGCCCGAGGCATTATGGGCCTATAGAACTACTTGGAGGAATACTACAGGCTTTTCACCTTATGAATTAGTTTTTGGAAAGAACGCCATCTTCCCTGTAGAGTTTGAGATCAAAAATTTAAGAACTGCTTTAGCTGTTAACCTTGATTTGACTGATGCACAGACAGCCAGGTTGCAGCAACTTCAAGAATTGGACGAGAAAAGACTGGATGCCATCCATCAAACAACCATGATACAGCAACAAAGAAGCAGGTGGCATGACAGAACCATCAAGCAAAAGCAGTTCCAGAAAGGCAACTGGGCTCTACTTTATGATTCCCGTTTCGAGAATTTCCAAGGTAAGTTAAGAACAAGGTCGTTAGGGCCTTATGAAGTGGATGCTGTTTTTCCAAATGGGACAGTCAGACTTTTAACAATTGATGACAATAGAACACCACTACTAGTGAATGGATATCGACTCCGTTTATATCACCGGCCTGTCTCTAAAGAAGATTTTAAAGCCACTTGCATGGAAATTAAACAGTATTCTTTTCCAAGGGAACTTGTTGTCCCTCAAGGCATTTAAATTTCTATTTATTTATGCATTTTTTTTAGATTAGATATTCTTTTTTTTTTAACTACTAATAATCCCTGCCAAGGGTTACCATATTATATTTCAGTATTTTGCAGATTTGAGCTGTGGAAAATAGCTGAGAACGAAAGCTTTAAAGGAATCACTTTGCAGACTTGGAAGCCCCGTTGCTGCAACACCAATTCCCGTTGCTGCAACACCAATTCCCATTGCTGCAACACCAATTCCCATTGCTGCAACACCAATTCCCGTTGCTGCAACACCATTTCCCGTTGCTGCAACACCGATCCCCGTTGCTGCAACACCTTTTCACGTTACTACAACATCTTTTCCCGATGATGTAACATCACTTCCAGTGGCTGCAACACCAATCCCGTTGCTGCAACACCACTTCCCGATCTCGTAATACCTTTTTAGCAATTCTCTCATTTATAAAAACACCAGTCTCTCCACTTCAGCCCCCAAGAAACGAATTTTTATAAAATACACCACTTCTTGTGATGATTACAATACTCCACTATCACTTCCCGTCATTATTATTAAAAATCGCCGGTATTCTCATGCTCTTAGACCCGCTGTAATCATTATGATCCAACAAAAGATAAGACAAGACTTTTCGATGCAGCAACCAAAAAGGTAAAACATAAAGGTACGCATGATTATGAATGGACATTAAATAATAGTTAATGTGGAGAAGCTGATAGGACTACCAAATAATTGTACTTCCAATCATATCACTTACGCATAGGGGGGGGATTACCAAAGCGCTCTCATAATTGCATACTACGCCAACTGTTGCCGCCCTTAACTCTCCCGGTAATATGTAAAAGTCACCTTATCACGGCATGTTACCATTTGCAACGGTTTACTCTGAACTGAACTCGGAAGCTCGGCTCTGAACTGAGAATTTCACTGAAACAACAGCTATGGGAGGAAATCCCATCACATACGAACCTGGCACAACAACACTTCTTGAGCTCTATCCTGAGGTTTATCAAATCTTCCTGCAAGCGGGATGGCTAGATTATTTCAGGAGACTTCCAAACTTCGACGCGCAGCAAGTCCTCGAGTTTGCATGCAATTTAACAGAAGGATTTTCTGTCGTTCAAGGAGTCCAAATCCCAGTCACGGAGGAAGTCATAGCCCAAGTTACCGGGCTACCAGCTAATGGCATACGGTGGTTCAGTAGGAAGCACTTGATCCTTAATGCGCAACAGGATTTTCTTCAACCGGGCGAGCAGGTAGAACCCAAGGGCAGAGGCGTAGCACTTCAGTCATTGCCTCAACCGTGGCCAAAAGTTGCTGAATTTGTGAAGCAATACCTGACGTGCGAAGGTCGGTACCAGGTAATTTACCATCACGATTTCGTCTTGTTGAATCATTTGAGGAATGATCAGTTGATAAATATGCCATATTATTTATTGGGATGTCTTAAAAATATGTCACGTTACACTGTCAACGCAAAGCGTCTGCTTCTTTCCTTGAAACACCACCGTTTAGCTCAATTGCTGATAAATAGAGGCCTCGCCTTAAATAACCCTCCACCCCCCATTAATCCCCATCAAGAGGCAGAAATTCCACAGCCGGAACAGGAAATTCCTCATCAGGAAGAGGAAATTCTTCACCAAGCGGAAGACATACCTCAGCCAGATGTAGAGATCCCTCAGCAAACAGAGGACATTCCTGAGCAAATACCCGTAGAAATCCCTCAGCAAGCAGATGACATTCCAGAACAAATGCCCAAAGAAGTCCTCCAGCAAACACCCCCACAAGTTGCTGAAAATGAACAATCAGCAGTAGAAATACCCACGGAAACAACCCCATCCCCCAATAGAACCAATCCTTCCATTCCCATACTTGGTATTTCTACCGATGACTCTGATGACAACATCCCCATTACCCTGCTCAAAAGAAAAATGTAGCAGAAAAATGAAACCCCACCAAAAAGAAGAAGAACTAGGGCTTCGGCTAAAGCAGCTGCTATTTCTGCCATTGTCCCTATCTTAAAGAAAGCCAGCCTGAAAAGAAAAATGTCTGAATTCCCTGCTTCTCTACCCAAGCAAAGGACTCGGTCATCTGTAATAGCTGAATCTCCTAGCCACACCCCTTCCACCTCACCACCCATCACGTTAAAAACCCGCATTCCCACCAGCCCTGGAAACTCCTCTCCCTCACCCTCGGAGGCTGAGATGCAGAGTGTTCACAGTTTCGTGACATCATATTTTAAGGTAGCTGACACACAAGAACCAGCTGCCGACACCCAAGGTAATATTGGCCAAGAAGCTGCAACACAAGAAACAGCCACTACCCCAGTTGACACACAAGAACCACCTATCGAGGGTATAAGGGATCAAATCAATGTTGAAGCACAACCTCTGCCTCCACTGGAACCTGCTGCTCCACAAGCTCAGCCTACCATATCTGCTTTGCAGGAAGAAATTGAATTTCTGAAGTCCCAAATCCAGGATTACCAGGAGGAAATAATAAGGATCAAGGAAGCCTACCAAAATGAATTTAGCTTGCACATTTTAGCACGAGTAGCATTTGCGGCAGAGAAGAGTAAGGAGAATGAATATATGTGTGCCAATTGTGGCGAGATATATACTCAAGCAGGATACAAAGTAGTGGCAGAACCAATGTTTGAAGTCCCTGCTGTTGTGGTTGAAACAAAAGAACCTGTTGTTACACAGACGGAAACACCACAACCCTCTGCTGAGACAGAAGAACCTGCTGTCACACAAGAACCAGTAGGCTCTCCAGAAAAGGTGAAGGAGCAGACAGAAGAACCTGTTGTCACACAAGAACCAACAGGCTCTCCAGAAACAGTGCAGGAGCAGACAGAAGAACTTGTTGACACACAAGAACTAGCAAGTTCTCCAGAAACTATGCAGGAAGTAACAGGGAATAAAGAAGAGGAAAAGTCACCACGGCCTACCCAAACTGTTGTATTGTTCGTAACACAGGAATCAGGAGGAAATAAAGAGGAAAATATAGACTCACCCAGGCCTACTCAAATTGCCATGGAACAAGAGGAAGAAATAGTTACAGAAGAAAATGAAGAAAACATAAACTCACCCAGGCCTATTCAAATTGCCATGGAACAAGAAGAAAAAGAAGTTACAGGAGGAAATGAAGAAGAAGACATAAACTCACCCAGGCCTACTCGAATTGCCATGGAACGAGAAGAGGAAGCAGTTACACAGGAAACAGGAGGAAATGAGGAAAAAGGCATAGACTCACCCCGGCCTACCCAAATTGCCATGGAACAAGAAAAGGAAGCAGATACACAGGAATCAATACAGAATATAGAACAAGAAGAAGAAACAGTAGCTGGAAATGGAAAGGAAGACATTGGATCATCCCGGCCTACTCCAATTATCACAGAGCAAATTATCCTTGTTGATGCCTTTACACAAACAGAACTTCCCTCTGTTAGTGATGCATGCACAGAAACATATAGTTTTCAAGAATTAAAAGGAAAATGGTGGAGAGAATATGAGCTGTCACAAGGCAAAGCATTCCAACAACAAAAGGGGATCTGGTTCAATTATGCATATAAGAACTGGGAAGCACTTGAGCAGTGTAGAGCTCAGTACAAAGAAATTAAGGAACTAAAAGCCAGATTGTCCCAAATGTTTGAGTTATTCCAAAGAACACTTGCCACAAGGAAACCCTCTTTCAATTATGCAACATTTTTGAGGGAAAGACTGGCATTCTTACAGATAAAGGCAGTCAGAGAAGGTAGACCTCATCAGGTGGTTACATCAGAACAATTTATGCAAACCTTTGCAGAGGCACCTAAAAATGATCAACATGTGAGCTTTATCTCCATAATGAAGCCATGTCCGAAGAAAGAAACATGAATATGCTACCTGTTGTTGGCGACATACAGCTGAGAGCTTTCATCTCCTTTTTAGCCAACTAACTTACATGGCAAAACGCTTTTACCTCAGCTCAACATAATGAACATAATTTCCTTCTGTGGATTAGGGCTGAACCTCAGAACGCAACCACCTTCATTGCACAGCATCAAAGAATGATAAGTGACCCTGAAATGAAGGATCACGTCAGGCAACTACAAGCAGTGGTCCTGCGAGATTGCCAACATTATGTGAAAACCAAAGCACCCTTGGCTATTAAGGCTAATAACTTATTCTGGGAAAACTGCCCCAAGGAGAGGCAGGAATATCACCCTTATAATCCACCTAATTTACAGGCAGCACTCTCAAGGGTACCTTACTATGTTAGATGCATGCAACACTGTGCTAAAAATTGGATTAGCTACAGATTTAAATTTCCACTTCTATGGTTATCTGGTGAACAATACAAGGGCCAGTTTGGATTATCCAAAAAGGAAGAAGCAGCAACATGGAGGAAAATACAGACTGTCTGTGGGTTCAGAGATAAGTTTGATGCCACTTCCTATAACTATTGTCTCAGTAATCTACACTGTTCATCCCAGTACTCCGACTCAGACTCAGAGTAAGCATTGCATGAGGACATGCAATCTCTTCAGTTGGGGGGGATGTTAGGACTCAGAATTGACCATTTTTGACCTTATATTTTTGCCATAATATTATCCTTTTTCAGTTTAATAGTTGAAAGCTTTGATTACATAATGACTTAATCACCCCAAGGTATGAAGTAACTCTCCGCATATCTATATGTTTAATTGTTCATTACATATTCATGATTATCTTTATATTTATCTTTGGAAAAGCTAACTAAGTTGCCAAGTAACCGTTGAACTGGCTAAAGTCTGCAGGAATTATAATTCATAGTTGCTGTAACACCAGAAACAACAACTACGCAGTTGCTGCAACACCAGAAGCAGCAACTACGCAGTTGCTATAGCCAGCAACGGCAACTATCTAAAGCAGGGGAATGCTATTTTGCAACAACTGGAAATAACAAACGGCAACTATCTGAAGATCGCCAGAATTCCACGCTGACGCAGCATGATCAGCAACTGTCCAAAAAGGGTAAAACACAGTTACAGTTGCTAAAATATCAGGAACAGCACGGGTTTACTAAATCAGCAACCATGGGGAAACGACAAAGGATAGTGTGAGGATCCCAAGAAGACGGTCGAAGTTCGGTTACCAGCTGTGTAACAGTAAGAAACCCAAGAAAGAATACACTGTCACACTGTTGTAACAGCATCCTGTAACTCTTATTTTTGACATAAAGGTTTAACTGAATGAACTGTGATAGTCTATTGTAATAGATGTCTCCTCTATAAAGAGGAGACATCTACATTAGAGAAGGGGGGAGAAAAATAGTTCTGTAAGGGAAATTTTGAAAGACAACAGCAAAGTCTGAACTTTTATTGTAACTGGATCTTTTGGCAGATGAATAGAAGATTGTTCTGAGCACCTAATCTAGTATTTGTGTTCTGGGGAATCTTGTGAGAGGGACTGGGCCCACCTTCCTCACAAGATTCACCCATTTACTTTCCTGTCAAGTGTGTAAGTGTGTTTGGTAATTTCTTTTTGCTGGTACTCTGTTTTGGATTCTGTAGCATTACCTCTGATGATTTCATTTTTGCTAGTACTCTGTTCTGTTAATTGCTTGAAGCTGTAAAAGGATATTTCACCAGTGAATTAGAGTTGCAGTGTGTATTAGCAATCTGGTTACAGGGGCAGGTGCTGAACATCCTTACCTGGAGGATAGGGTCCTGATCCTCTGCTAATAGAGCATCCATCACTTCTCTTTTTAAGATTTGTGTTCTTAGTTAACTGCTTTCATTTTATTTTTGCAATATATTGTTATAACATAGAGTGAGAAACAGAATTACGTATACTACAGCTCTTTAATGCTTTTAGAAATTAAGTACATACAGTACGCGGTAGCCTTTGAGATAAAAGACTTTCCCAGGTTGACAAATTAATGTGGTACTTGATTGTTTAATTAATAAACAATTCAACTACCTAACAACAAGTTCATGCCCATCCTTGCCAGGACTAAAAGCAGTTTTTCAAGGGACATGCGAAGAGATGGAGCAGCTGTACTTTATGGGACCTAAAAAGCCATGGAAACCTCGACTGTTAATGGGAAATCAGGGTATGTTCATGGATCCATCTCAATACTTTAGGAATTTTAATATGGGTCCCCAGTCCATGCCTTATTCGCCCATGTGGCCCCAATACCAATTCCCACCTTGGCAGCAGTGGGCTCCTCAAGCTAGTTCGAGTTCCTCGTGGGCTCTGAACTGGCAGGGAACTTCTCCTCCTAGTTAGTTTCCCCAATCAATGCCACAACAACAACTTCAGTTACGCTCTAATGTGCCTCCTCGTAATAAGCCCGTTCGTCCCCAAATTCCCATCTAACCCAATCTGAATCCTAACAATAAAGGGGCTCAGCAAGCTGACACCCTCAACCTACCTTCATACAACATCTCTACCATAGAATTCTATGAGATGAATTTACGATCTGGGCAGACAGTAGATGCTCAACCCTCACCAGTTATCATTGAACAAATTGACAGTGAGGAAAAGGAACCAGAAATGGTTGAAGAGGAACCAAACCGAGTCAACAAAAATCATACACCTCCTCAACCGCTAGTTACTCAAAAACACCAAGCTGAACCGCCCTATCCAGAAAGGTTGGCTTTGAGTAAACCAACCCCTCAAGCTGAGTTTGACCTGTTAGGGGAGTTACAAAATTTATTTGTCAATATTCCCCTGTTGCAAGATATGAGGGACATACCTATATATGTAAAAACTCTTAGGGAGTATTGTGCTAAGAAGCCTAAAAAGAAATCAAGAGACCCGCTCACCATTCACGTAATGGGGAAGTTATCAGATTTCATGATGGGAAGGTCCATGCCTGTAAAGTATGGGGATCCCAGGAACCCAATTTTAACCATGCAAATTAATGGGATAGAAATTCCAAATGTACTGGTAGATTTGGGTGCTTCCATAAATGTCATCATTGCTGAAACTATGTGTGCATTAGGTCTTCGTAACTTGAAACACACACCTAGAGTGTTAGAACTGACAGATCGATCTACAGTGAAACCGGTAGGGAAGTTAGAAGATATCACAATTTCGGTTGACTCATGGCACTACCTTATGGACTTCCTAGTACTCCAAATGCAATCTCTAGCTAGAGGCCATCCCCTAATTCTGGGAAGATCGTGGCTCGCTACCGTAGACGCTTATATTGGGTGTCGGTCTGGACATATGATTATTTCAAATGGACAAAATACTAAGAATCTAGTGTTATATCCTCCCACATAACCTAACCCATCAGTGAAATCAACAGGCCACAAGAAATATTTATACAAGAAAGAGTCCAAATCAGAAAATGAGGAGTTAAGACCAATTCTTACTATTGAACAGGCCCTCCAACTAAAAACCGAAATGGAAAATGACACAATTACTACCTTTATAAGTGATCCTTGTTCTATTTCAGATTTAAATCAGCAAATATTGGAGTTCATCTTGAGCTATGAGACTCAAGAAAGTATTGGAACAACTGATGGATTTGATGAGCTATCTATAACTGCACCCCATAACAGTATTTCCGTGGAAATAGAACTAGGAACAGCCATGAATATCAATCTAGATCTGCCAGAGTCCCAGAAGAAACAAATCTCGGATGTTCTTCAGAAACACAAAGAAGTCTTCGCTTGGGACTACTCAGATATGAAGGGGATTTTGGCTAATCTATGCACCCATCACATATACATTAAGGAGGACTGTCGTCCTATGAGGCAACCCTAGAGAAGAATGAACCCTGCTTTGAAAAACATTGTTAAGGAAGAGCTCCAAAAGCTGTTGGACGTGGGATTTATCTACCCCATTTCAGACAGCCAATGGGTTTCTCCATTGGTACTGGTCCCTAAGAAAAATGGTAAATGGCAAATATGTGTGGACTATAAAGAATTAAATAAGGCAACTCAGAAAGACCATTTTCCATTACCATTCATTGACCAAGTCTTGGATACATTAGCTAGGAAGAATTTTTTCTCCTTCCTGGACGGATTTAGCGGGTACAACTAGATCCAGATAGCTCCTGAAGATCAGGATAAGACCACATTTACATGCCCTTGGGGAACATTCACATACAGAGTCCTCCCATTTGGTCTCTGTAATGCACCTGCAACATTCCAGAGGGCAATTTTAGGGATTTTCTTTGATCTGATGGATGATAGTGTTGAGATTTATATGGACGATTTCACGGCATATGGAGATTCATTCGAAGAAGCATTGGGGAAGCTAGAAAAATTTCTTGAAAGATGCAAGCAGGCGCATGTCTCTTTAAGTACGAAGAAATGCCATATGATGATGAACAAAGGAATAGTCTTGGGACACTTGCTTTCGACTACAGGAATCCAGATGGATCCAACCAAGATAAAGGTAATACAACATTTTCCAATACCCAGAACACCCACTCAGGTACGTAGCTTTATCGGTTGTGCTAGTTATTACAGGTGCTTTATAGAAAATTTTGCTAAAACAACACATCCGCTTTTTCAATTACTGACAAAAGATGCAGACTTTGTGTGGATAGATGACTGTGATGCAACCTTTGTGAAGATCAAGGAACTGGTCTATAGTGGTCCAATCCTAAGAGGGCCAGACTGGGAATTACCATTACATATTCATGCTGATGCTTCCTAGACAACAGCTGGGGAAGTTTTGGGGCAACAAGTGGATAAGGCACCATATGCAGTTTACTATGTTAGCAAGAACTTGGTTCCTGCTGAGTTAAACTACACAGTGACTGAAAAAGAATTCCTTGTTGTCATCTACGCCATCAACAAGTTTCGGCACTATATCACTGGTTACCCCACCTTTGTACATATTGATCATGTAGTCATCAAGTATCTGATGAATAAACCCGTTACTCTTGGTCATATTAGAAGATGGCTTTTGGTACTTCAAGAATTTGATATTACCATAGTAGATAAACTAGGGAAGGACAACGTGGTTGCTGATTTTCTGTCTAGGTTAGAAAATAATGCCGAAGGTACACCTATCGAAGATAGCTTTCCAGATGAGTATCTCTTTGCAATTTCCGTTAACACTCCATGGTATGCAGATATTGCTAACTACCTTGCTACAGGGAAGGTACCTCGTCATTTGTCATATAAGAATCAACGGAAAATTATTCATCATAGTACCCAATATTCATGGATGGCAGGATACCTCTTTCATACAGGGGTTGATCAAAAGATTCGGCACTATGTATCAAAGGATGATATCTATGAGATATTGAAGGCCGCCCATGGTGGACCTTGTGGAGGACATTTTGCAGATAAAAGAACAAGCCACAAGGTGCTGCTAATGGGATACTATTGGCATTTTAACTTTTGTGATGCTAGATATTATGTCCAAAGATGTGACAGTTGTCAACGGATGGGACAACTTGGGAAATCAGATGAAATGCCATTACAACCCCAGATAGTCCTTGAACCTTTTGAGAAGTGGGCCATCGATTTCGTTGGACCCATCAACCCACCTTCTCACCAGAAGGTTCACATCCTGGTCTGTACTGATTATGTGACTAAGTGGGTGGAAGCCAGAGCGGTTGCGAAAGCAACAGAACAGGTGGTGGCAGATTTCCTTTTTGAAGAGATTTTTGCCCGATATGGTACCCCGAGAGAAATTGTTTCAGATGGAGGAGCACAGTTCACATCCCACATGATAGAGAGGCTTATGCAGAAATATGGGGTTAAACACAGAGTGACAACTCCTTACCATCCCCAAGCGAATGGACAGGTAGAAAGCACAAACAAGGTATTGGAAAATATCTTGACAAAAACTGTAGCAATTCATCGCCAGGATTGGTCGCAGAAACTTCCAGAAGCTCTTTGGGCGTATAGGACGACATGGTGGAATACAACTGGGTTTTCACCATTTGAGCTAGTCTATGGGAAATCCCCCTTGTTTCCAGTAGAATTCGAGATCAGTATGCTCAGAACAGCTTTGGAAGTGGGATTAGACTTATCAGAGGCCCAAAAACACCACTAGAACAACTCAATGAGTTAGACGAGATTCGTTCAGTAGCTGTCCAGAGAACCACTGCTATCCAACAACAGAGAACGAAATTGCATGATAAATTTATGGGACCCTATGAAGTGTATGTTGTATTCAATGATGGAACAGTCAGATTGGTTATAGTAGATGAAAATCGTACTTCCTTCCTAGTGAACAGACACCGTCTGAAGTTATACCACCGTCCAACTTCTAAGGATGCCTTCATCAAACATCTTTCTGATACATCTAGTTTGATGGTTGTTGGTTCAAAGAATACTCCCTCTGCCTTATGTTATATATAATAATAATAATAATAATAATAATAATAATAATAAATATATGCTATTACCACTTACTTGTTTGTCTTTTTGCAGGAATAAGAACCGAATTATGACAAGGAGAAACTGAGAAATTTTTCAAGTAACGGTCGTTTCCGTTACTCCACTGTTGTTGTTACTCCATCGGTGTTGTTACTCTGCCATTGTTGTTACTCCGCCAATGCTGTTACTCTGCAGTTGCTGTTACTCTACCATTGTTGTTACTCCACTGGTGTTGTTACTCCATCGTTGCTATTACTCCATCATTTCTGTTACTCCGCTGGTGCTGTTACTCCGCCATTGTTGTTACTCCATTGGTGCTGTTACTTCGTAGTTGTTGTTACTCCACTGTTGTTGTTACTATGTCGGTGCTGTTACTCCACCATTGTTGTTACTCTGTCGGTGCTGTTACTCTGCCATTGCTGTTACTCCATCGGTGTTGTTACTCCGTAGTTGCTATTACTCCGCCGCTGCTATTACTCCACCATGCTGTTACTCCACCAGTGCTGTTACTCCGTCGGCACTATTACTCTGCCATTTCCATTACTCTGCCGGTTATTTTTGCTGTTACTTCACCACCAGGTAGGTCGCTAGGTACGCCTTCATTGACTCTTACGGATTTACTTAAAATATTCCAAAGAAGAGACTAGTACGTGCCGCGGATGAACGCATTTAAGTTGGGGGGGGGGGGGGGGGGTTCCCATCACAATTAAATGACGGCGTACCAAAAATCGTAATCATATCACATCATTACTTAATCCAATGCGAACGGAAACCTAAAATCATGCGATTTTGTAATCATGATTCCTATGCATTGTAATTTGAAATCGTACGCCAAAAACTTTACCGGTCATTTCCCTAGTACGTTGTATTCAATCACCATAATCATTCACTTGTAATGCCATACATTGCCATTATTTGTTGTGTTTTTTGAGGTGTACCAGCCATTATTACCATTCTTTTACCCCACGGCCACCATTCTAACATTATTGCCATTGTCAGTTGGGTTGCTGTTACTCTTCCCCTACCAGCGGATAATATCCATCATGTTGATCCAGATCCTACAGCGATGGGTGGGTTGGATGTGTGCCATGAGCCGGAGGACACGACAATGGTCTGAAACAATTAGGAAATATGGCAGGTTTTTGAAAATGTAGGGTGGAATGTCTATTTGGATAGGTTGTAGGGGTTTAACGAGGCGATTGTGATTGAATTTGCACTCAATTTAGAGGAAGGGAGCTCTCGGGTCCGGGGGATAGAAATCCCTGTTACAGAAGAAACCATTGCAGAGGTCAGTGGGCTACCCCAGTAGGGGTAGAAATGGTTTTCATGAAGAACCGCTCTCCCAGAGTTTCCCAAAGCATTTTTGCAATCCGGAGAAAATGTTGTTCAGAAAGGCCGGGGGTATGACCGGAATTCATTATGACACCCATGGGGTGAGGTAGCAGGTTTTGTAATGAGATACATAACCTGCGAGGGGAGGTATACCACCGTGTTTAAATATCATTTCATAATGTTGGCCAACCTCTGGTTCCCACAGTCAGACGCCTTCTCATTGAATATTCCTTTCTTTCTGTTAAAAGTCTCCAGCTGATAGTGCACTCTACTCGGTGTTTGCGACAAGTGGCGACAGTCATTACCAACCATGATCTGGTCTGGCTGTTAGTCATGCATGCAATCGATTGACTTCAAATCTTGTGGGAAACATTCCAGGATTCTACAGAGGAAGAGATAGCAGCTACTAGAGCCACCAGAGAAGAAGAGCCGGAAGCGATGGAGGAAGGAACCAAAGCAGAGGATGAATACATAGATCAAGAAGAACCATAGGAAATGGAGATGGAACCCGAGGGGTTGGAATAGAACCATGAGCGTGAACTAGAGAGGGTAGTCAAGGTTGCTCCACAAGAACCAACC
This sequence comes from Pinus tabuliformis, assembly GCA_031772625.1. Taxonomy (NCBI): domain Eukaryota; kingdom Viridiplantae; phylum Streptophyta; class Pinopsida; order Pinales; family Pinaceae; genus Pinus; species Pinus tabuliformis. The sequence continues at coordinate 838,086,289 of CM062815.1, forward strand.
TTGACTATAGAACTGATGGAAGAAGAAGTGATGTAGTAAGGGGCCGATATAGAAAGGGTCACCAACACCACGACCGAGGCTGTCTCACAAGAACCAGCCTCGACCATGGAGCCAGTTGAGCAAATCAATAGCACTGTGATAAGAGAAGAGGGACCACATCAGGCTAAGGTGGAGGAATTCGTTAATATTGTGGCCCGAGGTGTCCCACAAGAACCACCCTCGACCGTAGAACCAATGGAGGAAGATGAGCTAGGACGAGAGGGGCCCGAAGTTGAAAGAACCGTGGGGCCAACATAAGGAGAGGCTATGGGTATAATGGATGGAATTGATGTAATGATGCAAGAATCCATTTTTATCAATGTCGTGCTGGAAGAAACAGTGTCAGCATCGTTTGTTCAAGAACTACTGGATACAGAAGGTGGTGTTACACAAGAGCCACCATCAACCTGTCCGACCCTGGAGATTGCAGAGGAATTAGATGCTGGGACTGACACTATTCCACAAGAACCAGCGTCAACCTCATAACAGGGGACTGCACAGATAGGGGTTTCAACCCAAAGCAAAGACGCTGCCACAACTGGGGCTGAGATAGATCAGGTAGAAAAATTATTTCAATTTTCCTCTTACTTCTCCATTCCAAAAGGGGTGAGGGTGTCTCACTCTGCCCCACACGCAGAGGAGGATGTGGTTGTTCCACCGATTTTGAAGTTTGATGGGTTGAATAAGGGACCAGCTACCACAAGTTTGTTGGCCATAGATCTCCACAGAGACCTTTCCTAGGGACCTAGAATAGAGGAAGAGGGAGGTGTTTTTGAAACGAGGGAACCTGGAGGGGAAATTTTGGCTAAACCACCGATGGACACCCATCAAGTGAGCCCGCCACATGCCGAGATAGCCTCACAGCAGGTCGTGGTAGGAGTCAGTAAGGAAGCGGCTGCCCCAAGGAAAAGAGACCAAGAAAAGCAGCCTCGTCGATTAACCCCGTGGATACTCCCTCGAGTAATCCACCACCTGTCAAACCGGCTGTAGTACCAGATGAGGTGGTGGTCAAACAAGAATGGGTAGAATTGTGTGAGCAATGAAGGCTACCTATGAAGCATAAATATCAGTTGCAATTCAAAGAAACAATGCGGCTCAAAATAGAGGTCAAGAGGATGAGAAGGCAGATGCATCGGTTGAAGAAACAGGTGCAGAAATATAAGCGGTAGGCTAAGAAGCCCAAAGCCATGACAGCCGAAGAAGGGACACAAGTAGATGGAGTGGCAAAAACCTTTGTTGCCACTCATATAGACCCTATAGAATATTTGTTTGAAGGCCGTGAATTTTCTTTGACGACTAAAGTACAAACCTAGAAATCCACTGCGGCGTGATATCATAACAAAGTGAAGAAAGCCCAAGAACGAGCATCCATGGATATATTCGAATATGTGGAGTGCATTGATATAATGCGATTGAGGCATGCAAAATAGAAACTCAAGGTGGAGTGGCTGGAAAAGCAAGTGACAGAGTTGAAAACCGATAAAGAGCAGATGCTCCATTTAACACAGGAGGTGATGGCATGTTGCCCTCCCGATTCCAATTATTCTTTATTTTTTCATGAAATTTTTCTTTTCTTCTGTTTGGAAAGCATCCAGAAAGAAATTAGTCATGATATTGAGGATGGTGTACAATTCCTCTGGATATTGAGAGCCCATGATGTGCCAACTCAGCATTTGATGTGTGAGCTTTACATGCATGGGTATCTCTTGCGTGTTGAGAGAGAATTTAATCTGGTTCCATATGTGGGGTCATTCATTTAAGGGCCCTCACCTCTTACAATTTCAATAAGATAAGTTGGAAGAAGGCTTCTAACACATTCGAGTCAAATTAGGCCACGAAGCCTTTTATGGTAAGAGGAGAACCTGAGAGATCGGTGACTATCTACAATAAGCACACTACATTTTTAGAAATTATGGGAAATAAGGAACAAATGTTGAGGACACAAAAGTGGTGCATCGATCTCTGTGTCAAACAATTGGTCATGTTTCAAGATGAGGCCCTGGATAGTTGTCAAAAAAGGTGGATGATGTCACCCACATCTGTCCAGAACAGAGAACTGTTTGGAGCACCAAATTTTGCACGAGCACTCAGCAGGGTGCCAAGATACGTGGCATGCATCCAAACATGTGGGGTCCGGTGGATGGGAATTTGATTTCAGTACCCTATCCTTTGGTTTCCAACAGAGCACTACACCCTGACATATAATGTACCAAATGATTGGTGGAAGGAAATTCTTCTCTCAGAGGGGTTTAAGGTTCCAGGAACAAAAATGGTCGAGGAATACGATCTCGCCCGACTTCATGAAGCACATAGCCTATCCAACCCAGACCAACGGAGACAACGATCTGCACGAGGGCGTGCAAAAGGCTAGTTGGGGGGAGATGTTGGGCACCAAATTTGCCTATCTTTTCCCTGCATTTCCACTCCTCTTTTCATCCCTTTTTGTATTCATTCGCATACATTTACTATGTAAAACTATGAGGTAATTTCCCTTTATCGTCTCTTGGGATATTTAATTAATGAAGTAGAGTCATGAGGGTTTTACCTATGTGAACCACTAAAACATGTTATGATCGCAGATTATGGAGCGTGGGTGTTGACCGCACAACATATCGCAGCAGTTCCGCGATTCACAGCAGCTGATCAACCACGATGAATCAACATAACTGATTCATGGCTGTTCTCAACCCGTTTTGGATCATTCCTGTTCTTTCTCTCTCGGTGCTAGTGCTGTGATTGAACTGATGTATATCTTTGGGCATATAGTTTCCAGGTTTTGGGGAGAGATGTTATTCCCCTTTGTATTGTATAAAAGATGGGTCATTCCTGTATCAGGGGTTAGTCAGACCCTGCATTGTATTGTAACAACATTGTTCAGATTAATAAAATACAAACCTTTTTGCTAATCTATCTTTCGCTATGAGTAATGCAGCCCTGATCAGAGAGCTGGGCCTGCTCTTCTGATCAAGTGCTACGTATTTCCTTGTTATGTGTGTATTTTTTATTGTTGTGTTTATTTCTTGATTGTTGTTGCAGATTCTTTAGATCACTGTGAATACCTTTTTAAGTTCTGTAGTTGAGTTTCTATTTCTGTTTCAACAATGCTTTGATTTGGTAATCACGAACCCTTGGTCGATGATAGATTGTAACCTTGCCCCTGCATATACCTTGCGTGTTGCCTTGAAAAGAATACGCACCCGGATTGATACATTAATGTAGGAAAAGGGGTGAATAAATTGTTCATACCTGGTCACCAACACTCCACAACCTGAAAATTGAAATTACCGAATTCTCATGATGAATTTCGATGAGATCAACCTCCAAAATCAGTTGCGTCAGTATGAAAATCCTCCTGATAATTCGGCCACTGATTCTCCACTTAAAAGTTCCACTGAGCCCCTTTCATCACCAAATGGTACCTTATATATCCCTCATACTAAGGTAGAGGTTCACCCTAATATCACCAAAGGACCATTATGTCGAAACACTAACAGTTCTAAAGCCTCTCATACTTATGGTATAGTAGATGACTTGGTGTAGTCTCCTGCTGCCATGTTAATGCCGGAAGTTCTCCAGATGTGCCCTTCCCAATGGAAGGCTCTACTGTCTACTTTGGGTATTGTGGATCCCATTGATGATATTTTGATGATATTTGATGTTGATAAAGCGAAACATCCTCCCCTCCCTTCATCCACTTCCTTTCAAATACTAGTCTCAATAGAAAATTCCATTGTTCAATGGTGTATAATTGAAGATGCCTTCACTTGTGTGATGGACTATAGTGTTTGGAAGCAACTTGGTTCCATTGAATTGTCACCATCCACTATCACTCTTCGTTCTTGGGACGTTCACCCCTCAAAACCCCTCGATTTATATCGGAATTGTCCCATCATCGTTGCTGGAAAGATGGTATTTATTGATATCGATGTCATCGACGCCCCTTTAGATTATAAAATCTTGCTTGGTCATAGTTACACGTACACTGTATTAGTTGTTGCATCCTCTATCTTTCGTAAGATGTGCTTTCCTCATAACAAAAATATTTTCACTATTGATTAGTTGACTTGCTATGACCCCCAATCGTAGACCTCCGCTTAGACCACTATTTCATTGTGAAAGGAAATAATACCATCACTACCTTTACCAATGTTTCCCATGGATTCTATAAATATTACATGTTGCTTGGGGTTTATTATGTCCCACTGCATGTTCCTTATAAGCCTATCTCTTCAAGTTTTTGCATGCTTCAAGCATCACAACCTACCCACAAGTAGTCTAGTACATATTCCTAGCATTGAACTCCTCAACAATCTGCTACCCATGAATCAACTTATCTTTTGGGAACAATTCCTCTAGGTCATTCGAGGCATTCCTCTTGTTGACACCTAATCATGGGAATTGGGTGAACAATTTTAAATAATGTAAATAATAAATAATGGAACCAGAAGAGTCATCGAGAGATGAAACTCAAGAGTCACTCCCTCGTGTATATAAATATAAACAATCTAAATGAATAAACACAATTTCATTTGAGGAGTTACCTCCTGGCCTGACATGGTATAAGAGAAAGCTCCATTTTTGGCATTCCAGTCTGCCCTTGTAACTCCCTTCTGCCTATGTTCTACCTATTTTGCATAACTGACACATCTTCCATTGCTCTAAGGCCCAAACCCATCTTCCATACACTGTCATATGCATTTTTCTGTTGTATGTCAGCTGGAGCAGTGTTTCAATTTTTTTGTGAAAAAAAGTGTTGAAGCATCCCGTAGTTTTACTGGAAATTGGCAGCAGAGACAATGTTTGTGAAGCTCACATAGGAGAGCACCAGCATCCTGCAGGCAGAGGCAATGAAGTGGGCATATTGTAGGACGACAACCTCAAGCCCATGACAGTTTTTGTTTTAATATAATGTTGGTTATTCTTGCAATGCATTGAAATTCTTGTATGCTAGTCATTCCTGCAATGCGTTGGTTCATAAACCCTCTCTCTTGAAATCTGTGTGTGAAGTTTTGATGGTTCTGAGGGCATTGAAATACAATGCATATGGTGCATTGAATAGTGTGTTGAATGTCGTGAATAATACTGCGTTGTATGTGGAAGTTGTGCATGTGACTTGAATTCATTTTTTTAACACTGCACGTTATTGGACTCCATATACTGTCCTTGCTCCCATAATCAACTCTCGATCATAATCGGACTCCATACGATGTCGACTACTCAACCCATGGTTTTTTTTGTTGTTGTTGTGTTTTTAATACCATACCTCCCATGCTCCTACGTTCGGCTCCCACACTCCTACTTTTGGCTCCATACCTCCCACCGATTCACAACTCCCATCATATAATAACGCTCTCCTGATTGGTATAACACTTGGTATGTTATTAACGCTCTCCCCATTGGAATTTTATTAATGTTGTCTGGTATAACCATATTGTCGAATAGTTGACCCCTCCCCCATATACCACCTCCCCCAAATACTCCCTTCCCCATATACCACCTTCCCTAAATACTCCCCCCCCACATATTACCTCCCCAAAATAATACCTCTGTTTTTAATATATTAGAGTGCATTTTTAATCATCAGAAGTGCATTTTTTATATATTGGAACAAGGTACATTTTTTAAAATGCATTCATTGATATCTATTGTGGGAGTGGTTCTCATCGGGAAGGAGAACTATCAAGAATGGTTGCAGAAAATGAAACACACTCTCATTTTTAATGAGTTGTGGAAAGGAGTGTGTGTTGGAGAAGGAGACAAAGAACTAGAAAAACCTACCTCAGACAAGGAATTCACCATTTGGGAAAATAAGAACAGCAAGGCTTATGCCTTGATTGTAGCATCAATAAATGAAGAGGTAAGTCGCCATATTTCGCCATTTTCAAATGCTTTCGAAGCCTTACAAAAAATTAAGGAACTCTATGACTCACACTTCACACTTGAAGTTGTTCAACTCATGATTAACTTGTTCAGCCTTGAATTACAAAATTATGATCCTCTTGGTCTTGCATCAGAAGTAAAATCTATTATGCATGATATCAAAGTCACTAATGTTGAACTGGACATTCCTCTGATAACTTTTGTCGAGGCATTTTATCCCACTTACTCAAATTATTGTGAGTCATTGCAAGCAAATGGAAACCTCAAAGAAATTACCTTTGACTCCCTTGTGAATAAATTTGATGAGAGAGAGAAAGCTTTTGGGAAGAAGACAACTCCTCAATCTTATGAAGGGGCTGTGTGTCTTGCACATAGAGAGAAGAATCTTTCTCAAGATTCTTCCAGAGGAAGGGGTGGTCGAAGAGGAAGAGGAAGAAGAAATTTCAGAGGTGGGGGGGGCAGACACTCTCAAGGAGAAAAGTCAGATTTGCATTGCATACATCGCAATAGAGATGGATCAAATGATGAATCCACATGCAAGTTTCCTTGGGATAGAATTGAGCAGGAAATAAATCAACTCAAAGGTAAAACTAATGACACAGATAAAGGTAAAGCACCTGAATCCGCTCACTATGTTGTGGCACATTGTAATACTGGAGTAAATGAAGACTTGTTTAATGCTTCACTTGCTTCTTGGAAAAATGATTGGTTTCTTGATTCAGGAGCAACTTGCCACATGAATTTGAGAAGATATTGTTTTGAATAATTTACTGACAATGTTGATGGAGTAGTATACTTTGCAGACAAATCAAAACTCAAGCCATTAGGGCTTGGCACAATCAGGCTCAAATTGCCTGGTCTTCCAGAATTTCTTCTGCATGATGTTTTATATCTCCCACAGCTGAGGAGAAACTTGTTGTCCTTGGTCCACATCCACCAGCAAGGACACTCCATTCATATGTTTGATGACAAGGATGAGGTGAGAAATGAATTAGATCACTCACTTGCCATGATGGGGATAGAAGAAGAAAGGATTCTCAAGCTGCAAGGTACCTCTGCTCGTGAACAAAATTTCTTATACAATTCTCATTATGATGAAGGTAAATTTCCATCAATTCTATTATGGCATGCTATATTTTGACACTTGAACTATGACATCCTTCGCTTGTTGAAGAAAAATGGTGCTACTGGTTTGCCTACAATTCCTAGGAAACTTAAGCAATGTGATGCTTGCATTCTAGGAAAACATAACAAATAGTCTTTTCATGATTCACATACCATAGCCCATAGACAACTCGAACTCATTCATTCATATTTATGCAGTCCAATTCCTGTTCATTCTACCAATGGAAATAAATATATATGATGACATTTATTTATGACTACACCAGAATGTTTTGAGTTTATTTATTGAAGAACAAATTTGATGCTTTTCAAACATTGAAGAACTTTCATACATGGATTGAAAATGATGAACAATCTCATATTGTCTCTATTCGCACTGTTAATGGAAAAGAATACACTTCAAATGAGTTTGAAAACTATCTTCACCAACATGGGATCAAACATCAAACAATTGTGCCTTATAATCCCCAATCGAACGGAGTAGCTGAAGAATGAATAGGACAATCTTAAATATGATGCGCTCCATGATGTTTTGGTCTGATACAGTTCTATGTGTTGTATATGTAAAGAATAGATGTCCATCTAATGCTATAGAAACAAGACTCCTTATGAAATGTGGTATGGTCACATTCCTTCGATAAAGCATCTCAGGGTCTTTGGTTCCATCGGTTATGCCTTGATACCAAAATTACATAGAAACAAACTTGGTGCAAGGAGTCATAAGTGTATCTTCTTAGGGTATTCAAACACCTCTAAAGCATACCATCTCTATGATGAAGTTAATAAAAAGTTTGTTGTATCTAGAGATGTAATCTTTCTTGAATCTTCCAAAGCTGATAATGTTGTTGAGCGACAACTTGATCGCTTGAATAGATTCGTAAATGCAAAATCATTTCAAGAATTGTTACAGATCCATTTGGGCACATCACTCCCATAATTTAGATCAGTTTTTTAGGGCTCATAAAACCCTAATTTTAGTTGCTACATGCCCTAAACAAGTCAAACTTTTGAATGCCTCCTTCCCAGACAGTTTCATGGCCTGAAGACATCCTGAAATGACCTCTAGAGGGACCAACGCAGGTAGGCCCATGCAAGGGTGCACTGCAGAGTAGTTAAGTCCATGCCAGGGTGCTCTACAGAGCACTTAGGCCCTCTTTAACCTGCGTTGGGCGAGTTTGAGTGAAATTCACATAGGGTTTGGGGAATATTCTTATCTTCTGGAGCCTTCTAGAATATTCCCACACTTATCATCTCCTATGAGCTTGAAAATGGATTAGGAATGAATTAAGATACCTCCTATCCTCTCATCCCTTCCTCCATGGAACTAATTCTAAGTATGGAAGGCCATTCAATACCCTCATTGATGACAAAACCTCCTCCATCTTCCTATAAATTGAGCACTCATCTAAGTGATCAAGGGCTGGACTTTGATGAATTGTAAGGAGATAATGTTAGTTTGAGAATTGAGACTATTGTAAGTGTTGTTATGCTGCCAGAATGTTATGCTTATGATGTGATGTGGATGGAACCAAAGCTGGAGGAGTGACTTCGAATCAGGCTTCATGGTTGTAATTCTTCCTTCTATTCAATAAAGTATTTGCACCTTCTTCCATATGCTTATATTGATATATGATTCTTATATGTTTGAATGTATCTGATTCCATTTACTTGTAATCGATAGATCTTTTGCTTTGATTGGTTCTTTGTCTTCTGTTGATGTTTATAGATACTTCTAAAGCGCGTTAAGTAGGGAAGGAGCGACAGGACTAATACAAAGGAGAGAAGAGGAAAGCGAAAGTACAAGTAGGTCCTCTCGTTCTCTTTGTCTTATCTATTGTTTATAGAAAAATGTTAAAGTGCTTTAAACTGTTGTTCTAGATATGGCTACTTATCTAGGGAATTAGTATTTATCCGTAGATACCAAATTCTTCATAAAAAATTGGCAACCATACTGGGGAGCGATCATCATTCCAAGTAGCTTATACACATCCTAGGACACTCTAGCAAACCTTACTTCCTTTCATTGATTGTATTTCAGCCTTGTTGAAGTGAATTTTGGTCAAAAGTTGTGTTTAATTACCTCTTGAAATGGCTTACTATCACCAGCGTAGGCTTGTGAGGGACACAATGTGTTGCAAAGCACCCTTGGCTTAGGGACAGTGCTTTGAAGCACACTGTCTCCCATTCAGGGCTACACTGATCCTCCTTGGGTCAGTTTTCCACCTTTGGATAGGGTTTTTCACCAAATTTCTTCTGTTTGATTGCTTGCTAAATGATCAATGAGTGTTATGTCTCTGAAATCAAGATTGTATCTCCTTTGCTAGCCCTACTTTGAATTGATTGATTAATGTTTCGTAAACTATTCATCGTCAAAGTTAGATTATAGTTAATTAAAATTTGTTCGAAAGAAAGTGTCGTAAAAGTCATCTTTTCCTTTGAAACAAAATTGTCGTAAAGTCTTCGTTCTTGTAAAAAGATTGATTGATTGTATGTGCATTAGTTTCCTTTTTTTTTCATCATAACATTAAGGGAATCAAAAAGAAAAACTTGCATCGTGCATTGAGTTTGTGTGTTCTCATAGGAATAGCTTAGGGAAATTGCATTAGATTGTGCTCTTTGCTCTTTGATTGAAAGAATTTTGATTGTTCTATCCCTATTAGCTAAGATTTTCATTGTTAAATTGAATGGAAAGAATGCTTATCATATTAGTTGCATTCTAGGAATTGAAAATAAATCACGTGGTGAACCTTGAAAGGCAAATTCCTAATCAAGGTCAACTTAAAATTAACATCAATTAACCTAATGGAGCACTGTCACCTAACGAATAACATTTAGAGGTTCTAGGTTAGAGACGTGTTCTGACGTCGTCAAACATAGAGGATGTCGCTAAATTTTCTGCAATACATCTCGAGTGGGATATCTCATTCCACGTATGTGAGTATATCTTAGCTCGTCCACATACCTTTGGGCATATAGGGTGATGTCACAGTGCGTAAAGTATATGGGAATGCTCTCACTATGCGGTTTTGCATTAAATAGCGCTAATACGGATTGGGCCTACACGTACTTTCAGGTATATATGGGAGGACAACAATAGATTACTATCCATCCTTAGGTAGCTGAGTCGGCTACCTTGTACACTGTGATACACCAAACACAACATTCGGGGAGATTGCCTGTCTGTACTTCTTGGTTCGCCAAGAGGTATTTTGCAGTTCACAGTTGCTTGGTAAACCTTTTACCTAACTTACCCCTTTTTGTTTATTTCTTTTTTGTAATAAAATCAATCATCAATCGTGGAGGAAAATCAACCCTTACCCCTTCGTTCGTGGAGAGAAGTGAGTAAACTGCCTGAAGCTACACCTATTTGGTCAAAGCGGTCTAGTTTGACTGGATCCAGTACTTCACAAGCATCTAGTTCTTCATCTAAATTACCAGAAACACCTATACCGGTAAGTACTGTGACCCTAGTTACTCCTACGATTACTGGTACATCTGTTACTGAAGTGGAATCTCCACAATTACCTGAGGAAACTAGAACTGAATCTAGTGAAACGATAACCCAAGTTGTTCAACAACAAGTTGATTCTCAATCCAAAGTTGTTCAACAAGAAATTACTTCTGAACCTGAATCTGTTCAACTAGAACTGGATCCTGAACCCATCATTGTTCAATCAGAAGTTACTTCTGAACCAGAAGTTGTTCACGAAGCCCAACCTGAACTTGTTCTTTTACCAGAACATTTGGATCTTGAGGTGGAACAATCAGAAGTTGTTACCTTAACGGAATAAGATCAATCGGTAGATCCTCAGACATCCATAAATGTCAAGACCTCCTCTTTAGCTTAGCAACGACCATAAATCTATTACAAACTAGATGGTGAAGTTCTTCCGCCTAGTTTGATTTCAATAGAAGAGGAACCTGAGGTAGAATCACCCAGAACTCCATTCCATTTTGGAACTGGACTTTATATGTATCCTCATACTCCCCATTTCACTGCTCCTTTTGATCTTGCTTACTTTCAGACACCTGTTGATTCGTTAGGAAACTTATTTGGACATTTGATGATGGCAGAGTCAACATCCCAGACCGTACCATCTGTTACAGCTATGGTAGAATCTTATATTGCAACCTCTTCGATGTTTACTGCGACACCTAAGTCACACTTGTATGTTGTTCCATCTGTCCCATCAGGTTACCAATCTTTATCAGGAACCCACTCAAGTGTTTCTTCTAGCCCTTGGTCTTCACCAGTGTCCTCTACTGGAATTTTATTTGGTTCCTCATTTATGGGTACTGAACATCTGGACCCATCAAGTTCATATCAAGCTGGTTCATCTGGTTACCGTCCTTTGTATCCACTTAACACTGGAGTAGCCCCATACGGAGAACAATATGCATATTCTCCTTATCCTCCTTATTCTGGGGGGGAAACCATATGTCAGTATGCCATTGTCTTTAGGTCAGCCTGGAATGACTATTTGTTAGTGGCAGCCAACCATGCCCGTTCAACCTAAGCTTGTGTATCCATCACAACCTATGCAAGCTATCTCATCCATACCTACAACACATGTTGTTACAACTGTGCCATAGTCACAAGCCTAGATTGTTGTATTGCAACTTGTGCAAGCTAGCTCTTCAACCTCAGACCCAAAAGTTTAATGTATACAGATCCAGCCTTCTCAGGCGGTTTTACAACAACCACTTGTGTCTGGAGCCCAACAAATTCAGGATAGTTTACCTTTTACTAGAATGACTCAGAATTACACTGGTTTAGTGTATTCACAACCTGGTCAACCTTACATTGGTGGGCAACAACAACCATTAAATCAAAAACCATTGTACCAACAACAACAACATTTGATTCAACAGCCTTGGAAGCCCCAATATCAACAGCAACAATTCTAGCAATACCAACCTCAAAATGGACTTGGACAACAAGCTTATGTTGGGTTTGGTCAACAACAAGTTTATCCAGGCCTTGGTCAACAAGCCTATGCTGGGTTTGGACAACAACACATTTACCCTGGTGCACAACAAAAACAACCTTAGACCGGATTTGCTCAACAAACTTACCCATATCAAGGTTACCAGCAGCAGATGCCTTATGCTGGTATGCAAAGGCCCATTGCACATGCAATTCCATCTTACCTTGGTAATGTTCAACCTGACCTCAATAGATAGTTGCCTTTCATTGCGACACTTGAGTTACCAGATCTAAATCGGCTCACCAGTGTCACAATTATTTATGCACCTTGGTGGCTGGTGATTCCTCATAAGTTACCTTTTGATATTCCAAAATTCAATGGAAATCCTGGAGAAGACCCTTCCAACCATGTCATGAATTTTCATTTATGGTGTTCATCAAAATCCTTGAATGATGATTTTGTTAGACTTTGTCTTTTCCAAAGAACGCTTACTAGTCCAGCTACGAAGTGGTACATCAAGTTACCACGAGCTTCTTTCGATAACTTCACTGCTTTAGCTACCGTGTTTTTAACCCACTTCTAGTTACCCATACGATATGAGATTGGAATGGAACTATTAGCCAACTTTAAATAGACTACTGCTACTCATATCTATGATCATATTCATGAGTGGCACCCTCGTCTTCAAATGGTTGAAACTTATGTCCCTGATCAACTTCTCGTTGAGTGGTTTATAAAATCCTTGCTACCATCTATCATTAAGGATGTGGTGAAAGGTGGAGTTGTCACAGAAGAGCAAGTAATTGCTCATGCCCAATATTTGGACTTGATATATACATAGTTTGGCACACTCTATGACAAGATCCCGAATGCACCCCGACCAACTTTCACTGTTCCTCCTCCACCATCGAGTAAGGACTGTCATGCCGGTGATGGTGTGATTGGTTCTTCGAGCACACAATCGGCAGGTAGACCATCTGGTCAAACACTTGACATTACCAATCAAACTACAAATGCACCTGATAACACTCTTACTTCCGAAATTAATGTTGTGTCATCTGACAAGGGAAAGAATGAAAAGCAACCAGGAGGTAAGAAAAATGAGAAAAACAAGAAGAAAAAAAATAACTCACCTCAAGAGAAATCATCTGATTCCTCTTCTTCTACTAGGAAACCTCGTTACTCGTGTTTGATCTGTAACTATGTGCATTTTAGTGGAGATTGTCTGCACCACTCCGAACTCTCAAAAATTATGAAGACTTCTAATACATCGTGGTATTGAGTGATCCTTTTCCAAAACTAGAGACAAATATGGTTACTACAGACCAAGCTTCCACTTCCCAAGTGCTTATGCTATCTGCCTTTAAGCAGCAAGATGATGTTTTGGTGTCAACACAAAGTAAAGATTATGGAAATCAACCTTCATCGTCGAATAACTAGGCTGATTGACCTAACCCTTCGACTACAACTTTGAATTATCCTTTTCCACCACCTATTGCACCAGAGTTAACAATAAAACCGCCTAAGGGAGTTGTACACAAATCGACATTTAACCCTCTAGCTTGAGCTGCACAGAACTATAATATAGTAGAAGATTTGACTCAGTCACCTTCTGCTATGTCTATGCTTGAGGTGCTACAAAATGTCTCTCCTAAAAGCATGCTTTGTTGTCAACAATTGGTGGAATCGATGCAACTGATTCCAATCTTGTGGTTTTCAACCATGCGAGTTATGCACCACAGTTACCAACACAATTAGCATTTCCGATTCAAGTAAATGCCTTGAATAAACTTGCTCATCAAACCATTATTGATGAGCGGACATCTTCTTGTATAATGTCTATGGGTTGCTGGAAAACACTTGGTTCATCGCCTTTGTCACATTCACCAACAACATTAAAAGCTTTTGACGATTGCACATATACGCCTTGTGGAATATTAAATAATCTACAAATTGAACTAGGAGGCAAAACAGTAACGATTGAAGTTGAGGTAGTTAATGGACCCCATGAATACAAAACTTTGCTAGGAAGACCGTGGGTTGGTTTATGCCATGGCTGTTGTGGTTTCAACATACTTTCGTATGATTTCATTTCCTCATAAAGGTGGAATCACAGTTATCGACCAACTCACCTTCTTCGCCTCTAGTTCACAGGTTACTGGAAGCATTCCGTTGGTACATGGACCCCCGCTATCTCTCCAAAACATTGGTGTAGGTCTCTTTAAAGACTCTTCCCTAATGGGTACTTTTTCACTACCACCACCATCAAATTTGGCGGAAGTGGCAAAAGTTGAGACTTGCAACATGATATCTTCCACTTCATCTGACTTAAGGAGGATTACCAATAGTTTTGAAGTTGATAGTAGTAATGAAATCATGCCGCTAAGCCCTATTGAGCTAGCATAGAAATCAATCTTTCTGGCTTGTGCAACGAACCCAAATCCATTTTCATCAATTGTATGGGTAGATCGTTCATTAGAATTTGGTACTTCTTCTGATCCTTTTGTTGAGATTGCAACAAGATGATGGAGCTTAGTGAAAAGAGTCGCCTTCACTAAGTGGGCCCGCAGGCAAATTATGGCGCAAGTTCTATTTTTGATCCCAGCAGGGATGATCACAGTGTGGGTGACCACAGTATGAGTGATCACAGTGTGGGTGACCACAGTGTGAGTGATCACAGTGTGAGTGATCAAAGTCTATTTTTAGAGTGGCTGTCAAAAATAGAAAATTCAAATATTATTGTCTCATAATAATATTTGGACTATAAACTTGATCTTATTCTCTTGGAGCACTTCAGGATGAGCTACGGATGTGGTACATGCAGATCCCAGAGGGAAATACGTGGTTACCTATGGGATGACTAATATTTGCATGCAGGCCTTCAGTTAGAACTCAAGTGAGTTGAGTTTAGTGGACTGGAGGTGCAGTTGATGGAGTTGTGTTCAGTTTAGCTTTGTTAAACTGGTTGTATTTAGTCTAACTGGCAAATAGACTAGAGATGAGTTGGGTGAATTAGTTATTAATTAATTCACAAGTTATTAACTCACAATGCAACTATAGAATACATCAGTTAACTCAATTGCATGTCAGTGCATGTTCAGTTCAGCAGGGACAGGTGTTAGAGGATCAGATTGCTATCAGTTGTGACTATAGTTGTGCATGACGATTTTCACAATCAGAGGGATTGAGTATGCCAATGAATTGGCCAATACCAAGAATTGTAGCCTGTGCTCACGTCCAACACAGTGTGAGTGATTCTTTGCAGGTGAAATACAAGTTTGGTAAACCATTATCATTAGTTCTTGAGCAGGTATTGAGCTGGAGAGGCAGGCAAGCAGTGGAATAGATTTGGAGATCAAATCTGAGCTGTATTGTGTGTAACAGGTGGAGCTGGTACTGGATTTCTTGTGATAAGCATTGTACTTTGTAATGTTACATGTTCTCAATCATTAATATATAGATAGTGTGGGGTTTTTAGCGAGATGCTTTCCCCGGGTTACATACTGTGTTAATGTGTGAATGATCGTGATGTTTTATTGCTATTGATGCTGCTATATTGATGATCAACGTAGAGGAGCTTATGTATTGTGTATGTATTCC
Organism: Pinus tabuliformis; assembly: GCA_031772625.1. Classification (NCBI taxonomy): domain Eukaryota; kingdom Viridiplantae; phylum Streptophyta; class Pinopsida; order Pinales; family Pinaceae; genus Pinus; species Pinus tabuliformis. The sequence goes on from CM062815.1 coordinate 838,101,861, forward strand.
GCAATAGTACATGATTAGGATAATCTCTGTTGAATATGTGTTAAATTATTCAAAATTTCTACATGGTATCAGAGTTGTTGATCATCAGATCTACTATTTAGGAAGTGTTTACATTCTATTTCTTCAGGTAGAGTCTGTAATCGGGCCAGGTAGCCTCTGGATTCATCCTTCCTTTGGAAGGTGAGATATCCGGTGAATGCCCATACAGTCAATCTCTGTACGAGAAATATTGTGTTCTCACGAATCTTAGATCCGAGGCGGTTGAGTTGGTTGCTGGTGGAATTCGAATTTGCAGCAGTGTTTTCTTGGTGACAACGCAGCAATGTCTTTCAACGGATTGCGATTGGAGTATGCTCTTGAGGGTAGCTCAAACTATATTGCATGGAAGGACAGGATGGAGGCAGTATTGGATGATAACGGGCTGAAGGAGTTCATAGATACGGATATCCCAAAGCCTACTGATGCTGCTGAGGCGGAAGTTTGGCAAAAGAAGACCGCAAAATGTTGAAGGATTCTGTTGGAGGGCGTGAAGGATCACATTGTGTCCAGCCTCCATGGAAAGGCTACTCCATATTTGATGTGGAAATCATTAACAGAATTATTCCAAAGCAAGAGCGATCAGAGGAAGTTGGTGCTCAAAGATAAACTCAAAAACATCAAATGCGAGAAGGGTGACAGTATTCCCAAGTATCTCACAAAGTTCACTCAGTGTCGAGATGAGCTGGGAAGTGTGGGGGTTACTGTCGATGATGAGGACTTGGTGAGCTTGGCTCTCCTTGGTCTTCCGAAGAGTTGGCATTCCTATCAGGACTCTGTCAATGGTCGGGAGAAATTGCCAGGATGGGAAATACTATGGTCAAATATTGTGCAGGAGGAGATCAGGCGGAGTACCAGGGACGGATCTTCGTCAAAGGGAGCTGATGAAGACAATTGTGCTTTGGCTGCCAAAGAAAAGAAAGGGAAGAGAAAGAAAGCTTCTAAGTCTGGTGCGAAAGGCAAGAAGCAAGATATGTCCAAGGTGAAGTGTTTTCACTGTCACCAGCATGGACACTATGCCACTAATTGTCCGCAGAAGAAGAAGAACAAGCAGGCTGCTGGATCTTCAGCAGGAGAGGCTCTAGCCTCACAGTTTGAGCTTGATTTTTCGTTGATCGCATGCTTGGTTTCAAGTGTGATGGGATCAGTGTGGTTCTTGGACAGTGGTGCGTCTTTTCACATGACGGGAGATAGAGATTTGTTCTCTGATCTGGAGGACAAAGATCTTGGAGTGCACATCGAGATGGGCGATGATGGTAGATACAGTGTGACCGGTATCGGTACCATTTCCTTTGAGAGGGAGTTTGGTAAACCCTTCGTATTGAAGGAAGTCATGCATGTTCCAGGATTGAAGAAGAATCTTATCTCAGTGGCGATGTTAGAAGACAAGAGGTATGATGTTGTTTTCAGCGAGGGAAAGGCTTTCCTACGCAGCAAGACAACTGGTGAGACCCGGAAGATAGGGGTTCGAGTGAGGAACCTTTATCAGTTGCATGTAGATGGATGCGCAGCAATGGCGGGCAAGGCAGAAGGATTGGTGAGCCGGGATGATGGCGAGTTGTGGCACAAGAGATTGGGTCACCTTCACCATGGAGCCTTGAAGATACTGTAGCAGATCACTACAGGGCTTCCTAAAGGCACACTTGCGCAGTCAGATCAGTGCAAGGGGTGTACTTTGGGGAAGTTTGTGAAAGCCACCTTTCACGAGAAGGATAGTCGCGCCACGACGATCCTTGAGAGAATTCACACAGACATGTGTGGACCTTTCTCAGTTGCTTCTACAGCAAAACACGGGTATTATGTGATTTTTGTTGATGATTTCTCTCGTAAGTGCTGAATCTTCTTCATGCAGATGAAGAGCGAGACATATTCAAAGTTCTGTGAATTCAAAGCACTGGTCGAGAAGGAGTCAGGGAAGAAGGTGAAGGCTCTTAGGAGCGATAATGGTGGTGAATACATCTCGGACGAGTTCAAGGATTTCTGCAAGGAAAAAGGGATTCGAAGAGAGCTCATAGCTCCCCATAACCCACAGCAGAACGGGGTAGCTGAGCGGAAGAACAGAACGATTGTAGGTGCTGCACGGGCAATGTTGCATGATCAGGGCCTACCCCTTCACTTGTGGGCGGAAGCATGCAATACAACAGTTTATGTACAGAACGGTTATCCTCATAGGATACTTGGCATGAGTACACCCGAGGAGGCTTATTCTAGTAAGAAGCCTGATCTTTCTCATTTGAGGATTTTTGGTGCTAACGTTTACATGCATGTGACGAAGGATGCCAGGAAGAAGTTGGAGCCGACCGCAGAGGTTGGGATATTTTTGGGGTACACTGATATGCCCCACAACTATCGTGTGTATTTGCCAGACAGTGGTAAAACTGTCGTGCGACGGGATATAAAATTTCAGGAGGAGAAAGCCATGAAGTGTTCACTTGAGAGGGAGCTACACTTGCATGCAGATGAGGAGCTATTAGTTCCTAAGGATGAGCTTCAGGACGTGGATCAGCCACAGGATGAGGTTCATGGAGTGGAAGAGACCACTCATGCAGCGCCAACCATCAGAGGGCGAAAGTGCTTGACAGAAGCTGAGCGACTGGCTCAAGATGCAGAGAAAGTTGTAGGACCACCTACAGCCCAACGCAGGCAGAGACAGTCACCTGATCGGTACACTGGATACATGGCTCTTATGAGCAAGTGTGTTGTGACTGAGCCATCCTCTTTCGAAGAAGCTGTGGAGGATCCCGCATGGGTAGACACCATGGTGGAAGAGTATGATTCTATTGTCAGAAACAGTGCATGGGAGATTGTTCCTAGACCGGAAGGGAAATCAGTGGTGGGTTCGAGATGGATCTACAAAGTTAATCAGGCAGCTGACGGGAGTGTGGAGAAGTACAAGGCAAGATTTGTTGCCCGAGGCTTTTCACAGATAGAGGGGATCGATTATGAAGAGACCTTTGCACCTGTCGCAAGGTATTCTTCCATACGGACGATTCTCGCTCTCTCAGCGCAGATGGGATGGCACATTCATCAGATGGATGTGAAGACTGTGTTCCTCAACGGAGTCATTGAGGAGGAGGTGTAAATTGAGCAACCCGAAGGCTTTGAGGTCTTTAGCAGCGAGTCGCATGTGTGCAGGCTCAAGAGAGCGTTGTATGGGTTGAAGCAAGCACCACGTGCTTGGTACACACGGATAGACAGCTATTTCACAGGACTTGGATTCTCCAAGAGCGAGGCGGATCCTAACCTATACCAGATTGTGGTGGAGGGTAAGTTGCTTATCATTGTACTGTATGTTGATGATTTGATTCTAACGGGTGATGAGCTGTTGATACTGTCATGCAAGAAGGATCTTGCTACAGAGTTTGAGATGAAGGATTTGGGCCTCCTTCACTATTTCCTAGGATTGGAAATATGGCAGCGCAGTGGTGGACTGTTTGTTTCTCAGGGAAAGTATGCTCGGGAGATACTGGAGAAGTTCGACATGCATGGCTGCAAGCCTGTTGATACTCCTCTTCCTGGATGTTGGAGGAAGGAGGATGCCATTTCAGGAGAAGAAGTGGATGCCATTGTTTATCGACAGTTGGTGGGGTCGCTGATGTATTTGGTCAATACACGACCTGATATATGCTATGCAGTTAACCAGCTTTCACAAGCTATGGTTAAGCCTACCAAGCTCTTCTGGAAGGCGGGCAAGCATGTATTGCGCTACTTGAGAGGCACATCGGGATATGGATCTTGGTACAGACAGGAGGATGCAGATTGGGTTGGGAGCTCAAGAGGCCGAGTATATGGCAGCAAGGACATCAGGTAGCATCATATCAGAGATTGTGTGCAGCGGAGGATCATGTTGCTTTCATACATCCAACGGAGGATCAGGATGTTGATATTCTGACGAAGGCTCTCACCAAGAGCAAATTCAAGTACCACCGAGGCAGGATAGGGGTTGCTGATAATCCATATCTTGTCGAGAGGGAGTGTTGAGATTGCAACAAGATGATGGAGCTTAGTGAAAAGAGTCGCCTTCACTAAGTGGGCCCGCAGGCAAATTATGGCGCAAGTTCTATTTTTGATCCCAGCAGGGATGATCACAGTGTGGGTGACCACAGTATGAGTGATCATAGTGTGGGTGACCACAGTGTGAGTGATCACAGTGTGAGTGATCAAAGTCTATTTTTAGACTGACTGTCAAAAATAGAAAAGTCAAATATTATTGTCTCATAATAATATTTGGACTATAAACTTGATCTTATTCTCTTGGAGCACTTCAGGATGAGCTACGGATGTGGTACATGCAGATCCCAGAGGGAAATATGTGGTTACCTATGGGATGACTAATATTTGCATGCAATACTTCAGTTAGAACTCAAGTGAGTTGAGTTTAGTGGACTGGAGGTGCAGTTGATGGAGTTGTGTTCAGTTTAGCTTTGTTAAACTGGTTGTATTTAGTCTAACTGGCAAATAGACTAGAGATGAGTTGGGTGAATTAGTTATTAATTAATTCACAAGTTATTAACTCATAATGCAACTATAAAATACATCAGTTAACTCAGTTGCATGTCAGTGCATGTTCAGTTCAGCAGCGACAGGTGTTAGAGGATCAGATTGCTATCAGTTGTGACTATAGTTGTGCATGATGATTTGCACAATCAGAGGGATTGAGTATGCCAATGAATTGGCCAATACCAAGAATTGTAGCCTGTGCTCACGTCCAACACAGTGTGAGTGATTCTTTGCAGGTGAAATATGAGTTTGGTAAACCATTCTCATCAGTTCTTGAGCAGGTATTGAGCTGGAGAGGCAGGCAAGCAGTGGAATAGATTTGGAGATCAGATCTGAGCTGTATTGTGTGTAACAGGTGGAGCTGGTACTGGATTGCTTGTGACAAGCATTGTACTTTATAATGTTACATGTTCTCAATCATTAATATACAGATAGTGTGGGGTTTTTAGCGAGATGCTTTCCCCGGGTTACATATTGTGTTAATGTGTGAATGCTCGTGATGTTTTATTGTTATTGATGCTGCTATATTGATGATCAACGTAGAGGAGCTTATGTATTGTGTATGTATTCCACAATAGTACATGATCAGGATAATCTCTGTTGAATATGTGTTAAATTATTCAAAATTTCTACACCTTTTTCATCTATATTTTCTACTGATGAAGGAATCGCCCAATCAATGATGGTGGAAGGAGAACCATGGGAGGATTAGCATCATCGTTCCCATCTTCCAGATCACAATGAAGATTATTCAAATGAACGTAATCATCCTTCAGTTGTCGATTTCCTTTCGAATTCTGTTTTCATAGATACAATAGATTCTGAGCGAAACTTGTCAAATATTGAAGAAACCATTTCTATAAATATTTCAACCAAATCTAACATTGTAGAAAACATTCATGTTGGCAAATCTTGTTCTCCATCAGAACTTGATATTTACCGTGCTCTTTTTCATGAATTTCGAGATATATTTGCATGGTGATACGAGGAGATGCCAGGTATAGACTCTAGTACAGTTGAACATGAAATCAAAATGTATCATGATGTCAAACCAATACGACAACACCTCCAACTTGTTCATCCAAAAAAGGTTGTTGCCATTAAGGCAGAAGTTGAAATTTTTTTGCATGCTAGTTTCATTTACCCTGTTTCTCTTACCAACTAGGTTTCCAATATTGTTTTGGTCATGAAGAAACAAGGGACAATACAAGTGTGCGTCGATTATAGGGATGTAAATCAAGCTTGTCCAAAAGACAATTATCCCACTCCCTTTATCGACCAGATTATTGATGAATGTGCTGAATGCAAAATATTCTCGTTTATGGATGGTTTTTTCAACTACAATCAAATCAATATCTGCCCATAGGACCAATCTAAAACTGCTTTTATTTGTCCATGGGGCACATTCGCTTATCGAAAACTCCCATTTGGTTTGAAGAATGTAGAGGCCACATTTCAGAGGGAAATGAACTATGCCTTCCATGACATCAAACATATTGTTCAACCATACCTTGATGATTTACTTGCTCATTCACAAAAGCAATCCGATTACCCACAACATTTAAGAGCTATATTTTTATCATGCCAACACTAGAAAATATGACTCAATCCACAAAAATGTGTGTTTTGTGTTGGTTCTGATCATTTTCTTGGATTCATAGTGTCTAAGGAGGGAATTTGGCTCGATCCATTCAAGGTTCATGCAATTCTTGGCTTGCCTCCACCTTCAAATCTACTTCGGTTACAGAGACTCCAAGGGAAGGCTAACTTTCTGAGGAGGTTCATTCCCAATTATGTTGAAATGGCTAAAGGATTTACTCGTTTATTGAAAAAGGGGACACCCTTCCATTGGGATTAGGTTGCACAAGCTTCCTTTGATGCTCTTAAAGATACCTTGATTAGAGCCTCATTAATGTATTCCCCGAATTATCAAAACAACTACTTCTTGTATCTCGCCACTGCAGATACAACCATTAGAATGGTTTTAGTCCAAGAGGAAGATGGGATTGAACATCCTATATATTATTTGAGCCGCAATCTCAATGATACCGAAAGTAAGTACACTTATGTCAAGAAACTAGCTTTGGAAGCTGTGCAAACTGTACAGAGATTTCGCCACTATATCCTGCTCCAAAAGACCATTGTCATTTCAGATTACAACCCTATGACATATATTTTGTCACGTCAATTGATAGGGGGAAAATACTCAAAATGGATAGTCATTTTGTAGGATGTTGATCTGGAATTCATCAAGTCCAAATCAAAGAAATATCTAGTTTTCATTGAGCTACTTTGTGACCTTCACTCGACTTCTATCGATTCAACATCAGAAACATCAATTCTAGATGAGTCTCTGTTCCTAATTTCGTCATCTGACGCGTGGTATGGAGATATACTGATTTATCTCTAGACCCAAACTTTCCGACCTGATACACTCGCAATAATGAAATATCTGATACCAAGCAAAAGATTATTTGATCATTGGCGACACTCTTTACCGTCGTGGTATTTATATGATTTTACGAAGGTGCCTCACACATGAGGAAGCTGAGAAAGTTTTGAATGATTTCCATTCAGGTGCTTGTAGTTTGCATCGCCTCGGCCCATTTGGTAAAATAGTCAGTGATGACTATAATGTACCCATGCCCCCCGGCCAAGGTGGGGTTACATGTCATGAAGTCAATGCCCCATTTGGCGAATGGTCCAACAGCGATGACAGGATGCAATGGTGCAGGTGGTAATCTAGATTTACGGTCATAGATTTGGCATGCATGACAGATTTTGACAGTAATTATGCAATATTTGAATATAATAGGCCAGAAGTAACCAGCACAGAGAATTCTCTGTGCTGGTTACTTCTGGCCTATTATATTCAAATATTGCATAATTACTGTCAAAATCTGTCATGCATGCCAAATCTATGACCGTAAAGCTAGATTACCACCTGCACCATTGCATCCTGTCATCGCTGTTGGACCATTCGCCAAATGGGGCATTGACTTCATGACATGTAACCCCACCTTGGCCGGGGGGCATGGGTACATTATAGTCATCATTGACTATTTTACCAAATGGGCCGAGGCGATGCCAACATTAAACAACAGTGGCGAAATGGCTGCTCTTTTCTTTTTCAACCACGTGGTTGCCCAGTTTGGTGTACCATAGGCTATAGTTATAGATCATGGGTCGCATTTTTGCAATCACATGATGGCTGAGTTGACTACTAAGTTAGGACTTTCACATGATAGTTCTACCCCTTATTATCCATAAGCGAATGGACAAGTTGAGGCCATCAACAAAGTCCTGAAGCGAATGCTTCAAAGAATGATAGGGGTTCATAAACAAAACTGGCATTTAATCCTATACTCTGCCTTGTGGGCATATCAAACCTTGATGAGAAATGCAATTGGATTCACACCCTTTCAATTGGTGTATGGTCTGGAAGCAATCTTGTCGATACAATGCGAAATTTCATCTCTCAAACTCGCGATTGACCTGTTACCCGACACTTTTGAAGAAGAAGTGCGTTTCTTGGAACTTATCCATCTGGATGAAACCCGTCGTGAAGCCGCATTGGCTAACGAAGCGCATAAGAAACGAATCAAGGCGCAATATGACAAAAATGTCAAGCCTCGCATTTTCTTAGAAGGAGACCTGGTCTTGCTTTACGATCAAGAAGCTGATAAACTAGGAGCAGGAAAATTTGAACTGCTTTGGATGGGTCCTTATATTTTCAAGCATGTTTTGGCAAAAGGTGCCTACGAGTTGGTGGATTATGATGGAATTCCATTTTCACAACCCTGAAATCGGCTATATCTCAAACGTTACTATGCTTAATTGGGTGTACTAAAAATCACTGTATATACGCTTTAATTACATGTGTGTTTGTCAGTGTGTCTTTTAGAGTTTTTAAGTCGTTAAGTAATCTACTTTGCATTTGTTGTAGATGTCGGAATATTTGGAACGATTTGTTGGTTTCGCTAATGGTGCTAGTCGTAGTACTCAGAACTTATCTTCTGCAGCATGGGCCATTTTCGCTCCAAGTGGCAAGTTAGCGAGTTTTCAAGGGATTTGTATCATCATTCTACGAACAATATCGCTAAGTATAGCGTGTTGATCAAACTTCTCTCTGATGCCATTTCACTTGGCATTCGCTGAATCATCGTTAGGCTAGACTCACAACTCATCGTACTGCAACTAACAAACATTTATACCGTCTGAAACCCAACAATTCTTCGTATGTTCCTTAGAGTTCGTATTTTGGAAAGACATTTTGAGTACATTCAATATCAACATATTTCTAGAAACTTTAACACATTAACCAATTCATTAGCAAACTATGTGTTAAACAGACATTTGCGACACATGTAAAAGTAAATTTTCAATTCACATCATTAGTTGAATAGGATTGTGTATAACCATATATATAAAACTCTGAAAGTAAAAATAGATAGATGTTTTTAAAGTTTTTACAAAATTTGTGTCAAAGACATGTTTGTTCATTTGACCTAAAAACTCAAAATGCATGTAAAAATCATCCTAAGTAGACCTAGTGATGCTCGTGATAACAGGTCACAGCCTGAGCTATCATGCGCAAAAGCCGTAGCCAACGGCCAGGAAAACCAATAGTATGGTGTTTCAACCTCATAGGTAACTCCTCGATCCAGAATACCAAGGGTCGATCCCTCTACATGATCCTGCAACTCTACGAGTGTCTCAGCCAAATCCAAATCCTGGAGAACTGCTCTCCCAACATTTCTCTGCGCTGGTCCACCTGCCTCCTGTTGGTGTCTCACAGGTCGAACAATACCAACATCTGCATGCATGAGAATGATTTTAGTTTAGTCTTGGAAACATCAAAACACAAAAACATGTAGAAACTTAAAAATAAAAAAATATTTTGGTCAAGAAACAATTTACATATAACACCCCATTGAGCGCCCACTGGTAGACTCAACTCTAGATATCCACGAAAATCCATCCCTATGTATAGATGCTCCTCGATGACAATGTGTTGTCGATCGAGCCAAGTGAAGAATGCAGTAGAAAATGTAATTGATGATTGACCAACATGTCTAGCCATCAATTCAACCCACCTCTACATCTGTGGATCTCTAGGACCAACTACACCCAGTGTTACATGCTAGGGTTACATCAATGGAATTCTCTCTAAGGTAAAAGAAATTAAGAGTGATCCATAGCTAAAATTCTTGGTCTTACTGCTCTTTACCTTTGTCATCTTCTCTTTTAGTGAAGAAAGTACTGCCTCACACCAGTTGAATAAAGTTGGCTCAAGACACTCAAGTGCATACTGCATGTATGATCTGTTTGCCAGATGAAGTGTCACACTGCCTGCCAACTTTGTGATGGTGAAAAGGATTGTTCTCAAAGGAAAATCATGAATATCTTTGATGATTATGTTTCGTCCTTGCTAGGCTATGTACCTAGTCGACAGAATTGTAGAACATAGTCCCTCACTGATTCCCCTCCACGGGAGGAACCTGAAAGAGATATGGGGGCACCACGTCTCGACAACCCTGTAAGAAAATAAACATCATTGATTGTAATAGGGACCACTTTGTCCCTTATGTGAAAAGCCTGATCTGTTGGATCCCAAGCATGAACTAGGAACTACAATAGTTTTGATTGTTGCCTCATCCCGGACAACCTGAAGTATTTGAGCAACCCACAGTTCTTGAGGGCCTCAACTGCACCCAGATTATTTAGGGCAACCATGTCTTGTTCTTCATGCTCTCTTTGTCACCAAGTAATAGACATTCTGGTATGATGAAAGCCTGAAATCAAACCATAAGCTTAGTTAGGATCCTTTTCATGCAAAAAAATGGAGAAATTTTGGGCCAAATTGGTGAAACAAGTTTCTGAAACTCGCCAGTGCAACCCAGGCAAGGAGATAGTGCATTGCAGTGTAGCTAGCCTTCCTTTTGCGTGCTCCCTAGCGCAGTTTTAGACATGGAAGCCTGTGCTGATCCCAGGGCGAAATTTTCTAACCCCAGGGTCCCTAAAAACCCTAAAAACTTGCATGAAACTATAAAAGAATGACATGAAAAGAAAGAGGAGGGGTAGATCTCCTACCTGGTCTGGACGACATGAGAAATGATATGCAAAATCTCTCGTGATCAACTGTTGAAGATCACGGTTAAAAATAGGATCAGAGCACAAACTGAATGGTAAATATCAAATGGTGAAAATAACATGGTAAATTCTTGTTTTTATGTTTATTTCATGAGCATTAAATGAGTAAACTTTATTATTTACCTATTTTTACCAATGAAATAGGTATGTTTAATCCATTTAGTGTTGCTTTGAACAAATTTACAGCTGACTTACAGAATTTGACGTGCATGATCGTGAATTGTACCTTTACCACAACTAATGGTGCTAGTCGCAGTACACATAACCTATCTTCTGCAGCATGGGCCATTTATGCTCCAAGTGGCGAGTTGGTGAGTTTTCAAGGGATTTGTATCAGTCGATCAACGAAAAATATCACTAAGTCTAGCACATTGATCGAACTTCTCTTTGATGCCATTTCACTTGGCATCTGCCAAATCATCATTAGGCTGCATTCACAACTCATTGTACTACAACTAACAAAAATTTATATTGTTCGAAATCCAACAATTCTTCTTATGTTCCTTAGAGTTCGTCTTTTGAAAAGACATTTTGAGTACATTTAATATCAATATATTTCCAAAAAATTTAACACATTAACCGACTCATTAGAAAATTATGTGTTAAACAGACATTTGCGACACATGTAAAAGTAAATTTTCAATTCACATCATTAGTTGAATAGGATTGCATATAGCCATACATATAAAAACCATGAAAGTAAAAATAGATAGATGTTTTAAAAGTTTTTGTAAAATTTGTGTCCAAGACATGTTTGGTCATCTGACCTAAAAACTCAAAATGAATGCAAAAACATCTTAAGTAGACCTAGTGATGCTCATGATAAAAGGTCATAGCCTGGGCTATCATGCACAAAAGCCGCATCCAATAGCCTGGGACACCAATAGTGTGGCGCTGCAGCCTCATAGGTAACTCCTCGATCCAGACATTCAGAATACCAAGGGTTAATTCCTCCACGTGATCCTGCAACTCTGCCAAGGTCTCAGCCAAATCCAAATCCTGGAGAACCGCTCTCCCAATGTTTATCCTCATTGGACCACCTGCGTCTTGTTGGTGCCTCATAGGTTGAACAGTACCCACATCTGCATTCATGAGAAGGGTTTTAGTTTAGTCTTGGAAACATTAAAACCAGAAAAACAGGTAGAAACTTGAAAATTAAAAACACTTGGTCAAACAATTTACCTATAGCACCCCATTTAGCGCCCACTGGTAAAATCAAATATGGTTCTCCATGTAAAGCCATCCCTAAGTATGGATGCTCCTCGACGAAAATCTGTTTTCGATCAAGCCAACTAAAGAATGCAGTGGAAAAAAGATTGTTGACTGACCCACATGTCTAGCCATCAATTCGACCCACCTCTACATCTGTGGATCTCTAGGACCAGCTACACCCAGTGTTACATGCTGTGGTTGCATCAATGGGATTATTTCTAAGGCAAAAGTGATTAAAATCGAAGCATATCTAAAATTCTTCATCTTACCACTTTTTACCTTTGTCAGTTGTTCTTTCAGTGAAGAAATCATGGCCTCACACCAGTTGAATACTTTTGGCTCAAGACACTCTAATGCATATTGCATATATGATCTGTTCGCCAGATGAAGTGTCACATTCCCAACCAAATTTGCGATAGTGAAAAGGATAGTTCTCAAAGGAAAATCACTTACATCCCTGATGTTTATTTTCCCATCCTTGCTAGGCTGTGTACCTGGCCGACAAAACTGTCGAATGTAATCCCTCACCGATTCACCTCCATGGGAAAATCTTAAAAGTGAGATGGGGGCACCTCGCCTTGACAATCCAGTAAGAAAGTAAACATCATTGATCATAATAGGGACCACTTTGTCCCCTATGTGAAAAGATTGATCTGTCAGATCCCATGCATGAACTAGGAATGGCAATAGATCTATTTTTTGCCTCATTATGAACAACGTGAAGTATTTGAGTAACCCACAATTTTTGAGGGCCTCAAATGTACCCGAATTATTTAGGGAAATCATGTATTGTTCTTCATGCTCTCTTTCTCGCCAAGTAATAGACATTTTGATCCGATGAAAGCCTGAAATCAAACCATAAGCTTAATTAGGATCCTTTCCATGCAAAAAACAAGACAAATTTTGGAGCAAATAGGTGAAACAAGTTTGGGAAACTCGCCCAGCGTAGCCCAGGCAAGGAGATAGTGCACTGTAGAGCATGCAACCTTCTATCTAGGTGCTCTTCAGCATAGTTTTTGACATGCAAGCCTATGCTAATTCCAGGGGGGAAAAATATAACCCTAGAGGCCCCAAAAAACGCTAAAACTTGAATGAAATAGTAAAAGAATGACATGAAAATAAAGAGGAGGGGTAGATTTCCTACCTGGTCCAGACGACACGAGAAATGGTCCACAAAATATCTTGCAATCAACTATTGAAGTTCGAGGTAAAAAACTAGCCCAGAGCACAAAATTGAATGGTAAATATTAAATGGTAAAAATGACATGGTAAATACTTGTTTTATGTTTATTTCATGTTCATTAATCGAATAAAATTTAGTATTTACCTATTTTTACTCATGAAACAGGTATGTTTAATCTATTTGGTGGTGTTTTGAGCAGGTTTTACAACTGACTTATAGAATTTGGCGTGCTCAATTGTAAGTTGTATCTTTGACCACAGAGCATACTTTTATCTCTTTTCCGAGCTCTGTTAAACATCGAAAAAGGAACCCCCTTGGAGTCCTCTTTAAGCTCTTTTCAGACTCTCTAAATATGAAAATATTGTCGAGCGCTTGTCCTTTTTATCCCGTTAACGGATTGGAAATGACATCTACTCAGTATAATTCTAACCCTTTTTCAGGCTGAGATAGATTATTTATGAAAAAGGAATACATTGACCGAACATGGTCAATACGTTCTCTCTCATATTGTTTTACGCTTTTTTGGAATCTTCAAACAAATTGACGAAAAATAACTTGTGGAGTTTTCTTTTCGTCCCTTTTCAAACTCTCTAAACATGAAAAGGACCGAGTTATCATTGTCATTAAACTCGTTAAAACATCAAATATAGAAAAACTTTTTGATCATGACAAGGCCGAGTCTCACCTTCGCTAAACTCGTTAAAAAAATCACATATTGATGGGTTCAGATGAAGGGTGGAATTATACAATAAGCACATGTTATCCTCCTCAAGCTTGATAAAAAATAAATAGGTATTGGTCAACAATGACTGGGGAAAATGGAAAAAGGGGTAAACCACTTTTGGTAGCAGGTCTCTCTTGAACATGACACTTTCACTTCATCACCGTGACTATTTGGGTTGGGTTATTAGCTTAATGATTATCATACCGTTGGTCTATCATACCATCCATCACTTTGTTTTGGGTCAATGCTACCAATTCATTTCAGTGTCACCGACATGTTCAAGAGAAGTCATTAAGTCAAAATTCTTCCTTTGCAATATCATAAACCTTCATTTTCATGACCGCCATTCCTGAACCTTGTGTCATCAGTCAAATTTTGTCTCCAAAATCATTACACTCGTTTCGTGTCATTGATGTGGGATACATTAAGGCCCTCCTGTGACGAGTCGCTTCTTGTCGACATCAACACATTATCCAAGAAGTTGACTTAGAAACACCCTTCCAGTACCTTGAGGCTTCCATACATCAATGGCAAGTTTCTTACTTCTGACAATGGGTTGATATCACTGGCCTTCGACCGAAAGACTTTTTATGGTGTTCGACATCAAAACATCCATTCACACCATGCAGAATGTACTACACTACCTTGAGGATCATTATCATTATTGATGATTTCTCTCACGTCTGCTAACGACTTACATCATTAGCTGGTAATTAGACGATGTCTTCCCATGTTCGACTTTAGATCACATATTCACATGGTTAGACTCATACTTGAGAGAACTATTGAATGAGATAGAAGACCCCAGATCTAGTTTCATCCATCAAGGCTGCGATTTAAGGAAATGTACCAAATCATCCGTACAATGGCTTTACGTCGATGGTCATTCTGATCATTGGTCTATACCTGTAGACGTCTATCTATGTACTTGTAATGAAATTTTATATGTTGAGCATGGGTATGCCTTCCCTCAGCAATTCATGAGAAAAAATCAAAATATCATGATATTATGTATTGTAATCGATGCAGGTCACCAACCACTTTGGAACCTCCTCATCACATCATAAAGCATTTCACTCGACATTAAAAATTTTCAACTTCATGCTTTAGGGGGCAGCTGTTATAGATCCATTTGGGCACATCACTCCCTTTATCTAGATTATTGTTTTAGGGCTCATTAAACCTAATTTAAGTTGCTACATGCCCTAAAAAATTCAACCTTTTGAATGCCTCCTTCCCAGATAGTTTCATGGCCTGAAGACATCCTAAAATGACCTCTAGAGGGACTAGCACAGGTAGGACCATGCAAGGGTGCGCTTCAGAGTAGTTAAGTCCACGCCAGGGTACTCTATAGAGCACTTAGGCCCTATTTGACCTGCTCTGGGTGAGTTTGAGCGAAATTCACATAGGGTTTGGGGAATATTATTATCTTCAGGAGCCTTCAAGAAGATTCCCACACTTATCATCTCCTATGAGCTCGAAAATGGATGAGGAATGAGTTAAGATACCTCCTATTCTCTCATCCTTCATGGAACTAATTCTAAGTATGGAAGGCCATTCAATACTCTCATTGATGAAAAAACCTCCTCCATCTTCCTATAAATTGAGCACTCATCTAAGTGATCAGGGGCTGGACTTTGATGAATTGTAAGGAGATAATGTTAGTTTGAGAACTGAGTCTATTGTAAGTTTCATTATGCTACCAGAATGTCATGCTTATGATGTTATGTGGATGGAACCAAAGCTGGAGGAGTGACTTCGAATCAAGCTTCATGGTTGTAATTCTTCCTTCTATTCAATAAAGTATTTAAACCTTTTTCCATATGCTTATCTTGATATATGATGCTTATATGTGTGATTGTATCTGATTCCATTTACTTGTAATCAATAGATCTTTACTTTGATTGGTTCTTCTGTTGATGTTTATAGGTACTTCTCAAGCATGTTAAGTATGGGAAGGAGGGATAGGACCGATACAAAGGAGACAAGAGGAAAGCAGAAGTACAAGTAGGTCCTCTCATTCTCTTTGTCTTATATATTGTTTATAGAAAAAGGTTAAAGTGCCTTAAACTGTTGTTCTAGATATGGCTACTTATCTAGGGAATGTATTTATTCGTAGATACCAAATTCTTCATAACAAGAATATGATAATCAGATTCCAAATATTGAAGGGGGGTTTCCTACACTGGATCAATCTGTGGAATCTTCTTCTGAAGCACTCTCTCCCTCACATGAGACTCCAACCACTAATGATACTTTGAGTGTTGTGATTGATAGAATTGGGAGATTCAATCTTGATTCAATCCCAACTCAATTAACTGAGTAGCCTGGACCATCTATGAAAGGTCCCCCAAAGTTGCTGACAAAGACACTTGAAAGTGTTCTTCCTGGTGAATTTGGAAAGATAGGAACAAGAAATTCAGCTAGGAAAAATGGAGGTGATGTAGATGATTTTGATTCACTTGTTGATATGGATGTTTCTTATGATTGTGAATTGAATGTGTCTACATATTTTGAACCAATTCCTTCAAAGAAGTCACTTCTCATGATGAATGGAAAGAAGCAATGCAAAAGGAGTATGATGCCTTGATAAAGAATGGCCCTTGGAAGCTAGTTGATCCTTCATTAGGAACCAAACCATTTGGATGCATGTGGGTCTACAAGAACAAGTATAAAGCTGATGGCTCAATTGACAAGTACAAAGAGAGGCTTGTGGAAAAAGGTTTTTCACAAAAGGAAGGGGTTGATTATGACGAGACTTTTCCCCCACAGCAAAATGGGATACCATTCAGACACTCTTTGCCCTAGCAGCTTAGAACGGTTAGAAAGTCCATCAAATGGATGTAAAAACTGCTTTCTTAAATGGAAATCTAAAAGAGAATGTTTTTATGTCCCAACCTGAAGGATTTTCTGTGAAAGGACATGAACATAAAGTATGCAAACTTGTGAAATCCTTTTATGGCCTCAAGCAAACACCGCGAGCCTAGTATAAAAAGTTAACTGAGCATCTTCTGAAACTAAATTTCAAACATTATAATCTTGAGGATGCAACTTTGTTTGTCAAGAAAGTTGGAAAACTAGTTGTATATCTTGTGGTATATGTAGATGATATTTTGATGACATGGAACAATGAGAGCTACATTTCATCCATAAAGAAGGAATTGAGGAAAGGTTTTCAAATGACTGATTTGGGCTATGTCCATTACTATCTTGGTACTGAAGTAACTCAACATCCGAAGTCTATATTCCATTCTCAAAAGAAGTACATTGGAGATATGTTGAACATGTTTGGCATGGCTAAGTGCAATCCTCTAACTACTCCAATGGAACAAGACTTAAGCTCATACCCGCTGAAGGAAAATAATTTGAGGATGCAACAAAGTATAGACAACTTGTAGGAAGCCTTAACTATCTGACTACTACCAGACCAGACATTGTGTTTGCTATTGGAATCCTATCTAGGTTTATGTAAAAGCCTTGTGAGGGACATTGGTTTGCTGCAAAAAGAGTTATAAAGTACTTGAAAGGAACTCAAGACTTTGGACTCAAGTACACACAAGTGGGCAACTTTAGCTTGATTGGATACTCTGATTCAGACTTTGATGGAGATAAAGAAACTGCGATATCTACTTTTGGTTATGCTATGAGTCTTAGATCAAGAGTTGTCTCTTGGAGATCACGCAAACAATCAGTTCCAACAGATTCCATAATAGATGCAGAATATGTGGCAGCAACTAAGGCAATAAAAGAAATTGCATGGCTCATGAAAATTTTGGAAGATTTGTAGGTAAAACAAGTACATTTGACTCCACTCATGATTGACAACACCTTTGCAATAAAGTTTGCCAAGAACCCAAAGTTCCATGATCAAACG
Source organism: Pinus tabuliformis (assembly GCA_031772625.1). Taxonomy (NCBI): domain Eukaryota; kingdom Viridiplantae; phylum Streptophyta; class Pinopsida; order Pinales; family Pinaceae; genus Pinus; species Pinus tabuliformis. Next base: position 838,119,543 of record CM062815.1, read on the forward strand.
AAGCACATCAATACAAAATACCATCTGATTCGACATCATGTTGAGGCCAAGACAATCCATCTACACCATTGTTCCACTAATGAGCAGATTGCAAACATCTTCACCAAAGTGCTTGGAAGAGAAAAGATTAAAAGATTCAGAATGATTCTTGGACTCACAAACATACCTTCAGAGTAGGGGGGGTGAATGTTGACACCTACTCATGGGGATTGGGTGAACAGTTGTAAATAATGTAAATAATAAATAATGGAAAGGGAAGATTCATCGGGAGATGAAACTCAAGAGTCACTCCCTCATGTATATAACTATGAGCAATCTAAATGAATAAACACAATTTCATTTGAGGAGTTACATCCTGGCCTGACACCTCTAAACCACCGTTCGATAGGAGGAGTTCCTCCATGTCGTTACCCCTTTGGTCATATATCTTTCTTATTCCTGCCACCAGGAATCTCTTATACCCCTGTAATGGATATTTCAAATCTTTGGGGATCCCAATCTAGTACATCGATTCTCCTGCAAACAATCCTCCTAACCAACTCAAACCTTACATGGATTTGAATCTAGTTCAACCCATTCATACCACCCCTTCCTTTTCTTCAATTCCACAACAACCTTAGTAGGAAGCTACTCTTGTTAAGAAAGTATCTACTGAGGGGGGAAAAGAAAAGGAAACCAAAGCGACTCCCACTCCTAAACCATTGAAGCCTTATCCTCCATGTGGTTTGTGTGATGTTCCTAGGCATGCCACCAATAATTGTCCTAAACACCCCCACGTTAAGAGTGTGGTCTCAAACATCTACCTGATCCTAAAATTCCTGAGGTCCATCTCACCTTACCTGAGTCCACCAAGAAGAAAAAATGGGTATTCATGAACCACCCTTGTGCTTTGTGTGATATGTATGGACATTATTCTCATCATTTTCCTTGTCTCAAATATTTTCATGATACACTTCATGTGCTTTTCGAGTTAGCTTCTGCTTGTAGTGACTCTCCTTCTTCTTTACCCAAGAGTTCTTGCCTTTGTTCTTACTAGATAGAAGGTTTCTCAATCCACCATTGTGATTCTCCCTCCTCATGTCGAGATGAGGAATAATTCAACACCCATTATCTACTTGTCATCAACCATGGGATCAACATATTCTAACCCTTTAGGAGTTTCCTATTGCGCTTCTTTCGAAGCATATTCGAAAGACGCTTTAGTCTCAACATTGGTGGATGTCACATCCACTAGTAATTTTCCCCCCCTTTCTTCCATGCATATGTGAACCTGTTGTGGTTTGGATGAGCCCTATATCAACTTAAAGATAACTTTCTTGCATGAGGTCTACAAGAGGGTGGATCTGATGTCTCTTTCCTATTGGAAAGTAATAAACATGCTATAAGACAACAGAGAAAGAGAGAGGGTAACTGGGCCCAATTAAACCAGTCAGAACCACCATTCCAAACTAAAAATGAGTTGATTAAAGTTACCGACCGGGTGGTCTCCCTTATAATGTTGACATGGTCATTTTGGGCCATCAAAATTTTTAGTGCTAGAAGGAGGGCCTGAGTAAATTATATCACTGATGATTTTGTGCTTTAAGATTTTATATTAATACTATGGCTCCATTTAAATACCTACTTGGAGTTGCTTTATTGGACCTCATCCAATAACCACTCCGATGAAGGTAGTCCATACCCTATCTGAGGTAAAGTATAATGGTAAGACATCTGCTTTTAATCATCTCCTTCAATTTATTTTAAGTTGCAATAATTTCAATATTGACAAAGGTGTTATTTGCAGGATTTTCACTCTTACTTTGACAAGAAAAGCCAAAGGCTGGTGCTTATCACTTCAAGTTTCCTCCATATGTAGTTGGGATGATTTTTCAAAGATTTTCCTTCATGCATTTCAGGAATATGATTACAAAAAGGTGTGTGATCAGTTAGAAGAATTGTGTAGGATGGAAGGTGAGACTTTGGATATGTTTTATATTAGATTTAAATTAACTTTAATATAATTTCGGTCCAAGGATTTGCCTCCTCAATTCCAATTAATTGGATGGTTCAAACACTTAGTGTCTTTGTCTCGTGGTAACTATCAAGAACCAAAAAGTATATCCTTTGTTGATGATCATTAAGTTACTCAAAATGACAATGCCGATTCTTCACAAATTGAAATTACAAATGCTAATCACTATGCACAAACTACTACAATTAATTCACAATCCAATGATACTAAATGGCAAATGATGGAGTAGATAAGCAACGATCTATAGATCGATCAAACACACAAAATTTGAATTGTCTATTTTGGAAAATCAAAAATCATTTATGCATAGAGAAACCTCCAAGTATATATCTTCAACTTCCTATTTTTCTCTCTACCCTAATATTTTTAAAAATAATAATTTAATTCATAATCAATCAACAATGTTTTTGAATACAAATTTCATTTTAGAAAACAAAGGAGCTGATATTAATAAAAAAATATTAATTTCTGATATTGGTAGAGAAAATCTAATCAATAATTCTGAAGATTCTCTTAATTTGGTATTCAATTACTTGCCTGGTTATGATTTATTTAATTCAAAGGAAAATAACATTAATGAAATTATTTATGATGATGACTTGGAAAATGAAAATACTCAACCTCTTTTTTCTTCAGAAATGGTTTTGTTTCACTCTTATATTCCCAATCAATTTTTGAAGATAAAGAGAACTTTAATCAAGGAATTATTCCAGTCCATTCTAATTTTCAAACATGCAATCATCATAGTAATTTTAGTATTCAAGAGCCTATCCCAATTTTTTATTCCTATGATGATGGAATTCCCTTTTTGGATCATAAGATTGAAATATTCCCATTCCCACAAAAAATGCAAACAATGAGGTTAACTTTATAATTTATGTTGATACTCGTGGGAAAGAAATATTTGCAAATGAATTCCAACCATGTTGTATTATTATTTGTAACATTAATGTAAATTTTAATTTGCTTCGTTTTCAGTTCCCTCAGTTTGAATTTTTTTTTCCTTTCAAATCTCATTTTTATATTTATGAACACATTGTATTGGCATTTTAAGCATTTAAACTCTCAAGATTCATCAAACACAATACTAAGCGTATATGAAAATCAATTCCATAATTTCAAGCATGAACATCAACTATTTTTTATTTTGAAATTTTATTTGATGATCATGTTTGGCCGATTTATTTTTTATTTTCAAATAAGTTCATCATAAATTTTGGCACTTGAGAGTGCACCATATCACTCTGGTCAGCAATGAAATACTTCTAGAAAACTTTTAAATGTTCATCCATACTTTATCCATCCATTTGAAAAACATATGGAAGTTCCAGTGCTCAAGAATATTTCTGATTTTTCCAGTGTTCAACAGGCTTCAATATTTAAAAATGTATCATTCAATCCACACTTCATTTTTCCTCTTCCTTTGAACTTCTTTCAATCATTCACTAAAATACATGCTGATTTTTATGATCCTGTAGGCACATGGTTGGAAGAATTTCGAGGTAAGAATTTTGTAAATAAGTTTATTTTTCCAAACTTGTTAGATGTATATACTAGGCTGATTTTTTCTTATAATAATTTAGCTGCACTCTTATTCTTGTTGTTGATTTTTGACATTTTCATATGTACAAGAAATAAAATGCTTGCTTGGTTACATTGGAAGTATGACTATACTTAGTCATATTTTCCCTTATGTAGTTAGATTAGGAATAGAATTAGTTTAGTTATATTTCTCTTTCATGTTTGCAATATTGTTGATTTCAAATAAATAGGTAATGAAGCACTACACATTTACCTTAACTTGAATTTAAGTAAAGAGTGGTTCAGAAGTATATGTCATATTTCCCATCTAGTTTTTGCAGATCATCTTCATGCTTATGGTGCACTTGTTTATCTTGCTCCATTACAACTAGACACTTTTGAAATAATAATTTCTCAAGAGGTGCTAAGTGATCTCATTCACCACTATTGTTCTTCAATATGAAGTGAATATAAATCAATAACTCATTATTTAGTAGTTAATTTGGACTGAATAAGTAGATGATGTTTGAACATAAGAAAAATCGAATGGTAATACACGGGAGAATGTCAAGACTTCTGAGGTAAATTTACAATCAAACTCTTCTAGGTATGCATATACATGTTCATCTTCATCTGCTATTAATTTTTATTTTTCATAGTTTATTTCTTATTTATGTTTGCTTCTTTTTGCAGGTCTTCATTAGCTTGATTTGGAGACTTGATTTTTACAAGTAAATTCAGTTGGCTTTAGAATAAAGCGAGTAGTCAGCCCTTTCCAATCTGCAACATGTTCAGGGAAGTATTTTCTTTTTCATCAGAATCTTGGTTTTCTATATTGATGCTTCTGTTCATATTTCCTTGCTTCGCAAATGCACGAGATGAACCAATAATCGTTAATGTAGATTAAATGGAATGTTAGACTCTTTCTTGTTAAGATTTGCTACAAGCAAAGGAAATTGTAAAAATCTTGCAACAAATATTGTTTCCATGATCTTACATTTGTCGTGTTGAGCTAAACCTTTTCATTGCACTCATTTATCTTACATCTGCTTTAGTCACATTTCTTCCTTCTGAGATGATTCAATGCCCCTTACTTACAAATCTCAAAATTTCAGACCTTCTGGCTCATCCGACTCTTAGGTTTATGCTATATCGAAAGCATTTAAAAAAACATTTTGAAATTTGTCTTTCTGATATCCATGTGGCCTATTTTATTTTCTCTCCCCGATCTCATCAATCTCGAAGTCTCATAAAAGTACATTAAATTATCATTCTATCCAAGTTTTGATATTATGTTTCTATTCAATAAGTAACTTGAAATTTCCTTTTTATTAGAACTCTTATTTAAAGACTTTGCGAGAAATATTTTTAAAGTCTCTTCGTATTTCAAAACTTTGGTATATCAGGTTATTATCATTAATAAATTGAAATTTCTTCCCGAGATTTCCTTTTTTTAACATCTCGAAAGTGATATATCAGACTAATATAATTTTGTTTCCTTCTCATCGATTCATCCATTAATTTTTAATTTGACTTATCATTATACTCACATGGAGTCCTCTTTGCTTATCTTTGTATCTTCAAGTTGATTTTCATGTTACTCGGGTATTCGAGATCTTGAATGCATTTTTTGTTACAATTTGGTCAAATATCTAAGCATTCATTTCTCGAGATGACTAAGTGAGTTTGGGGATATACATTCTTCATGGTGTGTTCACTTGGGTCTCTTTTTACTCTTTAGAGCAATCCTCCTGGCTAATGAGAAGTGCATCACTTGTGGCTTGCCTACGTTTTCATCTTTATCCTACTATCAGATGCTCATCCCATCATCCCGATCATTTTTTAGTATGCATCTTTATCTGCTTTTCAAAGGCACTCTTGAACAACCACTATGATGATGCAACCAACTGGTAGGAATTTGGAACAGGTAAAAATAAAATATTTTTTTTTTCTAAAATTTGGATTCATGATTCTAAACTCAGTCTACTTTGAGTACTTACCTTTTTTAACCTATATTGCTTAATTTATTTTATGTGGGACCCATGCGAAATTTTTTACTGATTGATGGCTTAATAGAATTCCTCATTTTTAATTGTTGGGTAAATTGAAGTTCATCATTTATTTTAACCATATATAATTGGTTATTCTTCGTGTGTCGCCATTGTTGTGGTGAAAACTCAACACCCCAATTTTTTACTTATTCATTTCAAATAATGGTGACCCTTTCTGTAAATTTTGGCTAAATCACCTTTTAATGTTTTCTTTTGGTTAAGTGTTCTACAATTTCGGCGAATTTTTATTTTCTCCTGATTTTTCTTTTGCTTGCTTCATTGCATTCATCTTTTCGCAAGATTTCCATTGGTTCTTGTTTCGTCTCATTTGGATGCAATATTTGCAAATGGCGCTCATCTGATCTTCGATAATTTTTGTACAAATTGTACATAATTTTAATTTTTGTAAATTAATTGTGAATATTGATTTTTAATCATTTTTTACTAATTAATTACTTTTTTTTCTAACAGTCGTACAAAATCACCGCAGCCAAATTGTGGAACAATTAAAATTATATGTTTTCGGGATTTCAAAAATTTATTCCAAATACCAATTTCAAAAAATTGAGAGGATCTGAAATTCTAAAATTACAAAGTGATTGTAGTTCTTAATGCCAAGACATTTTTTTACACAAGTGGTTATAGTTATTTTTTTAACATTAAAGTGGTTGTAGTTTATACATAAGAAGGAAAACCCCCGGGCCTGGAGTATGCCCTAAAACTGCTTCTGCTTGGCTAAGAGCTCGTCTTCCTCGGACGTAAGGAAATAGGTTAACGGCCCAAGACCCAGAGGCATCTGGCAGGAGTGAAAGTTTGCTCCCTTACGGACCACCAGCGGGTTATTTCAGGTGGCGTGGTTTTCCTTGATAACAGTGATGTGTCAACTGACATTCGCGGATAGCAGCGAGAGATGGTTGTTCTCACTGTTGGTTTGACAAACTGAGTTTGATAGGTTTTTCCACCTTTTGAAAAAAAAAAAAAAAAAGGAAAACCCCACTCCAAGTGACCTGCGTTTCCTCATTTACACCATTCTCACTAATTTCATTGGAATCTCAGAACCAATAAATATCGTAACTCCATTTTAAAAACCTCTGATATCTCTTCCTCCCCGATGTTTTGAAGGCTCAACACCTTCGATAAAATAACACTGCATCACTCCTCGCGACCTTTTAAATATCGAAATTTTCGTTTAAACAAACTTCCGATGACTGATGACCAATTCCTCTGATACTCCAATAGCTAAACGTTGATGGCTCATTATATCTCTGATAGTTTGTTAATATAAGGTTTGGTTTATCCCAAGGCTCCCATCAAAACCTCAGGACATTTATACCTCAGAGCTCGTTTCAATTAAAAACCTCTGATATCATATAACCTTTGATGTCCGATATTGTTTTCTTCCTATGGCCTTTTGTCATTTCACTTTGAATTGACATTTCGCTTTGTATTACAAAGGGTTGAGGTTTAAACATAGAGATGTGTTTAAACATATGTGTTTTGTTTAAGATTTAATATTTTTTAATGTTTTGATATTATTTAAACATTATTTTATTCATTTTAATATGATTTGTTTAATATTAGCTTTTATTTAATTAAATTAATTTTTTATATATAGTTTAATTTTTGTACATAATCTAATTTATTAACTTGTAGTTAATTTAATTAATTTGTTTATTTAATAATTTGTGATTATAGTATCATAATTTTTATTAATTTGTATATAATTAAGTAATGTAATTATAATTAACTAATATTGATTGTACAATTAATTAGGATTATATATTTTTAATTAAATTTCCTAATTTTAACTCACGTAGACATTTTCCAGAACTATGACAATTTTGACACTTCAACTTTGGAGGCTTATAAGTTGAGTTTACTTGGCTAAATGCGGCCCAAGATGGCTTATTAGAAAGATAAAATCATGGAAAATATTTCTGAAGTGGTTTCATGACCATATTTGGTAATTAACTAAGTTTAAAATTTAGCAGAAAATTAAGCTACAAATTTGCAATAAAAACTAATTTTCTGAGTTTAGTTTTTGCATTTTCATTTTCCCAAAACTTCTGTTGATTGTAGATCCATTCGATTATATCCTCTTTGAATAACAAGATTTTTACAGGAATCAATGGGAAACTCTAATTTTTGTTTTATTTAATTGAATTTTGATTGGAGATGTTTGTTATCCCAAATTTGGTAATTCTAATTTTGATTTGTAATTTAATTTACTTTTGATTGGATTTTGGAAGGATAGCGATTGGGGAGATGAGGAAGAGAAGACTTGGGACAATGGAATTTCACCAATAAGAGAGAGAATAATTTTGGCCAATTAAATTTGTTGAAGTAAATTTATTCCCAACAACTCTCTCATTTTAATTTTCTTTTTGTAATTATAAATATGGATTTTGTAGATGAGAGGAAGAGGGTTCCATATCTCAAACTTTGTTAGGAAGTTCTCTACAAAGAGAGGGATTTTTTCATTAATGTAGGAGGCAATAATTTTGTAGAGAATTGGATAGTTTGGACCAAACTTGTGGAGATTAAAAGAGATGTATTTCAACTCTGAAAATTTCATGCTATCATGAAATTCTCTGAGAATTTCATGCACTTAAAGGTTGTAATCAAATATTTAATTCTTCTACGCTATTGTCAGAGATAGAGGGTGATTGGTGGCCTGCAATTAATAAAATTTGAGACAATTCTTTATCCATATAAGTATGTGTTTTTGAAGTTTTGCACTATTGTAAATTCATTTAATACATGCTTGTTTTAATCATTTGAAAGCTATCTTTTAATGATGGATCTAATTTCTATCAAATTTAATTATGAATTTGAATAGATAAACAAGACATACTTGTTAACTATTTAGCAAATTTATGTCAAATTTATCTTTGTTTTAATAATGATTTTTTTATGAGAAATATTTCCTTAATGAAATCATATCTTTTTAGTTTGAATTCATTTTATTTGAATTTGGATGTATGTGCACCAGAGATTTGATGACTATTCATCATATAGCTGAATACATATACTTGCTTGAACTAGTAATAAGTCTTGGAACTATTTCCTTGGCTTATTGACTTCATTTTTATTCCAAATTCAAAGCTGGTTCAAATCCTCTTTTTACCTTGCTCTTGGTTGAGAGGGGGGCTAATCCTTCTTTCAATCGAGATAGATTTATGATTTATTTTTTGTTAATTAGAGTAGATTTGCATTTAGTTTTAATTATTGCATTCTAGAAGTCCCCTAATATAAGGGAAAAACTTAGTTGTGGTTTTTCTAAGCCCTAGACCAGCTTAAATATCAATTTCTTGCATGAGCTCTGTAAGAGGGTGGATTTGATGTCTCTTTCATATTGACAAGTAATAGACATACTATAAGCTAATAGAGAAAGAGAAAGGGTAACTAGACTCAATTGAACTAGTTAGAACCACCATTCCAAATAGAAAATGAGTTGATTTAAATTCCTGGACAGGTGGTCTCCGTTATTGATGCAGGAGCATCTAGCTGAAGGGGATCATCATGACAGAGGGTCATTTGGTCTCTGTGAGGACCAAGGAGAAAATTTCAAGTGAACATTTTAATTTCATTTTTATTTTAATTTCTTAGTGATCTAGCATTTAGGAATGTAAAGGACGAGTTAAAAGCACTGTTGTAGTTAATTGTTTTTTTATTATTATGTTATCTTTTGCAAATTACAACGTAGGAAAAACAAACAGTTTTAGAAACTGAGAAAACCATCAAATGTAACTAACAGCAGTTAAGAGAAAACTGTTTTTCAAAATCATTCAAAAGACAATAGCATGTATTGTAACGGGTTCGATTGGAGAAGAAGAACAATAATAGAAATCTCTGAATATATAGAAGTTTACATTTGACATCCCATAGCAGTCCATTTACAGTCCTTCAATCTGAATTACTTAATACAGTGAAAGAGAGTCTTTTATTTTACAGAGCATGTATGTTTTTCTATCTGCATAAATTTAACAGGCCTATAGACAGCTAGACTTCTTAAATGTCAAAGCTGGAGAACCTATAGAAGCCCGGACGGATATTGGAGTCCCAGACAAATTAAAGCAAAACGAGCGAAAGGAAGCCTTAATATTATACAGTTCCAGGCAACGATATAGAACGAACAACACAGGTATTTCCTGAGCAACGAAATCTTTTCTTTCATTCACAAAAAGAAACAATACAATCTCTGTCGATATAAATTACAGTCCATACATAATTTTAATGTTGTCCAAGTTCAACAAGTTCGCAATGGGAAAACAGGTTAAAAAACCCTAACATGTAAACCCTACAATTGCAAACATAAATTGTGACAGTGCAAAACCAGAGGCCTACAGTAACAGTCGCTAACATAAACTAAGACAGAGCACAACCCGAGGTTTACAACAAGACTATACAGAAGTAAAGGCAGAGAACCCTATGCCTAAAACCTAACCGGGCCATCACTTAAGCCAACGACCATAGAAACAATCAAATAGACAGAGTATCAAGGAGCGACCCTACCGGGTCTTGCCAGCGCGCATAAGGTTGGAAGCCAGGGTCTCCAAAACTGTTACCACCTGCAAACATTCACCAAAGACTGGGAGTGAGGATCACTGTAAAGCAAGCTGTAGGAACGAAAAGACAGAATAGTTCCAGGTTCGAAACTTACCAGAGAGAAGACAGAGCTTCGAGGTCGCGGCCACTAGAGGATTCTCTACTCACAAGGAGCAGTTGTGTCAGTTAACGGAGGGAAAAGCAGAAGTTAATGATAGCTTGGAGCAACGACTTACCTTGTTGTTGTGGACAGAGCCGAAGCCATAAACCCCCGAGACCACAACCTGCAAATGCAACAGAGAAACATAACCTGATAAATTTCGAGAGAAACTGAATGAAAGAAATCGAGGAAAAGAGCAATCACTAACAGATAGGCAAAACAACTAGCTGAGAATGTATACAGAGGAACTGAAAGCCTCCACGACAAGCACACTTTCCACAGAGTGACAGAGCTCATCAAGTGTGGAGACAGAGGAACAAAATAAGCACAGAACAACGAGCATACTTACCAACCGGCAGAGCAGAGCATGCACCTAGACCAAGGCCGAACAAAAACAACAGTAGCAGCACATTCACACAGAGAAACCGCACCAGAGAACAAACAGTGAAACCCTCGAGCCACCACAGAACGACGAACAAATGACCAAGTGAGTAGGGTTTGAGAACATTAACCAAGGCGGGAGGGTGTTTTAAGAGGCAGGGACACATGTCCACCATCCAACGACGCAGGTACCAACAATAAATACCATAACCAAAATATCTATGTGAATCATTATAATTGCCAGTTGATTAAACTAATCACACAATTAATCACCAACGAAATCATTGAATTAATCGTCATCCACTTTGTATAGTTTGTTAAGGGTAAATAGGGGGCTGGACCCATCAGTTATAATGTTGACATGGTCATTTTAGGCCATCAACACAACCTTTTCTCTCATGAAGACACCTTAGGTAGATCATCATCAATAAGTGTTCCTTCTTCCTCCCGTCCCCCTATATTTCATTCGGATGAAGACATCATGGAAGCCATGACCACCCATAATTATCCTTGGGAGTATATGCACCATCGCACGTACTTCCTTCCGTAGTAAACCCATGATCATTATGTTGTGGAGTCCAAAGACTTCATCCATGGTGAAGGCGATTGATTCAAAAATCCCATTCTTGCACTGGATGCTTTCAAAGAAGGTAATATGACTAACATTTCACCAGCCATCAAGATTAACATTTCAAATAAACTAGGAGTTGAAGAAAATATCACCTTGGGGGCACAATATACCCCAGAAGAAATTTCAGCTTACGCTAAGTTATTTAAAGAATTTCATGATGTTTTCGCTTGGTCATATTCTTATATGCTCGGAATTGATCCTGCCATTGTTGAGTATCACATCGACACATGGCCTAATACCATTCTTGTTTTCCAAAAGCAGAGGCCTATCCATCCTTCCAAGTGTGATTCCATCAAAGCTAAAATCTATAAGTTCAAGCAATCCATATTCATTTACCCAACAAAGTATACCTCATGTGTTTCCAATTCTGTTCATGTTTTGAAAAAACAAGGCACCATACGTGTCTGCATTGACTTGTGTGATCTCAACAAAGCTTGTCCTAAAGACAAATTCCCCACACCTTACATTAACAAAATTATTCGTGAGTGTGTGGGACATGAGATCCTCTCCTTTATGGATGGATTCTCGGGGTACAATCAGATCCGTATTCGCTTTGGAGATCAACATAAGCATGCTTTTGTAGTCCGTGGGGAACTTTCGCTCATAAGGTCATGCCTTTCAATTTAAATAATGTTGGGTCCACTTTTCAACGTGCCATGTCCTATCGTTTTCATGAATTGGCTCACATTATCCTTGTGTATCTCAACGATCTCACTGCTCGTTCCAAGCTTAAGTCACAACACGTTAATGATTTGCGCACCATTTTTCTACGATGTTACAAGTATAACATTCACCTCAATCCCCTTAAGTGTGTCTTTTGAATTCCTTTCATTCGACTTTTGGTCTTCATTATGTCCAAAGCCATGATCTCCCTTGAACCTCTTAAAGTTCAAGCCATTCTTGAACTTCTACCTCCTCTCAACCTTCACCAATTGCAGAGCCTCCAAGGTAAAGCCACCTTTTTTTGTCGATTTGTTCCTGATTATGTTACCATTTCTCATGGGTTTCTTAGAGTTTTGTGATCTAACATTCCATTTATTTGGGATGATCAAGCTCAATAGTATTTTGATGCCCTCAAACATGCTCTTATGTCTACTCCTTTGATTAGTCCACCTAACTTTGAGAAGGATTTCATCCTATATATCTTGGCCTCCACCTATTCGGTTATCGAGGTCCTAATACAAGAAGATGAAACTAGTAATGAGTATGGAATCTATTATGTTAGTAAGAACCTTAGTGGACCCCTATGTCCTATTCCCATGAAGAAAAGTTATCTCTAGCTGTCATGTTATTTGTCTAGAAACTTCATCATTATATCCTCACGCATACCACCAAGGTTGTGACTAATTCCAACCCCATGGCCTTCTTATTGGGTTGGAAGTTTATCAATGGGGAGTATGCCTTCTAGATCATTATACTCCAAGAATTTGACTTGGAATTTGCCATGCCTAAGAGTAAGAAATGATTAACCCTTGTTGAGTTCATAACCAATTTTCCCACTAGTATGAAAGATTCACCGGTAAATGATGACCTTCATTATGAACACTTGTTCGCTATATATTCTGATGACCCATGGTATGGAAACATCCTCACTTATTTGCGAACCCAAAAATTTGCCTCCCATCTCACTTGTGATGATCGTCGGCACATTTAGCATGTAGCCCCTTTCTACCTTCTCATAGGTGATGATATTTATCGTCATGGTGTCAACACTATCCTTTGTCATTATCTTACCCATGTTGAAGCTGAGAAAGTGCTCAATGCTTGTCATAGTGGTGCTTGTGGTGGTCACCTCTTTGGAATGACCATTACCCAAAAAATCATGTGCGCCATATAATTCTATCCTTCTCCCTTTAGCGATTGCATTGAGGTAGTCAAACAATGTCCCAACTTCCAATTATACACCCTAAAGGTGTGAGATCCACTTTCTCCTCTCCACCCTATCGTTAGATTGGTCTTTTCTGCAAACGGGCCATCGATTTTATGGAGTGTCGACCCACATCTGCTAATGGCCATAAGTACATTATCGTGGTTGTCGACTATTTTACCAAATGGGTTGAAGCCATGCATACGTACAAAAATACAACTGCTGCAACCTTTTTCTTCTTTAACCACATCATCACTCAATTTGGGGTTCCGAAACAATTGTTTTGTAACCATGGTCGACACTTTGAAGATGAGATCTGACATGAGCTATCCTCACTGTTGGGTTTTGAGCATCAATATTTATCATCCTATTACCCCCAAGGAAATTGACAAGTTGAATTTGTTAATAAAATCCTTAAAACAATGCTTCAACAAACAATGAAAAAGCACAAGAACAACTGACATTTAATTCTCTTCCATGTTTAGAAATTTTGTTAAAATCGTCACCAAGTTCACTCCTTTCCACCTTGTTTATGGAGAGGAAGCAATATTACCAATCGAGTGTGGAAACCCCTCCCTTCACCTTATTGTTAAACTCCTCCTAGACACTGAACCCTTAGAAAAAAGACTCATCATGTTGAAGCACATCAATGAAGACCACCGAGTTGCTTTGCAAACCATAGAAGTAGCTAAAACGTGCACCAAATCCTAGTATGACCATAAAGTACACCCGCATACCTTTCATGAAGGTGACCTTGTTATTTTTTACAACCAAGGTCATGATTGTTTGGGGCATGGGAAGTTCAAACCATTATGGCACAATTCTTACATAATTCGTAAATTTTTAGGAAAGGGGGGATATTTTTATAGGGCTTAGAAGGAGAATTTCTCCCTAACCCTCGCAATGCACTCTACTTGAATAAATTCTATCAATATAATTTCCCATTTAACTACATATTGTTTACTTTTCTTTTTGCACTTAGGTACATTGCATCTTCCCACACCTCATTGGTTTTCTTCTTGTGCCTTTTAGATGGATCCATCATCCACACCATATATCAGTTATGTCGATGGTGCGATTCACTTCTCCAGGGATCTAGCCTCGACAAATTGGGCCATTTTCTCCCCTTTGCATTCATTAGTCCACTCCAATGGTGAATGCATTAGATCTCCCGCCAACAATCATGCCGAATATGATGCAGTGATAGGTTTGTTAGTCATTTCCCTCGATCATCGCATCCTTCACATCCATTTTTGTCTCGATTCCTTGTTGCTCATCATGCAATTGAATAACGTTTATCATGTGCATAATCCCATTTTATTTAGAAAGTATCACTGGTACATGAATTTGAATCCATTTCATTTAATCATGTTCTTAGAGCCAAAAATAACTATATAGACACCATTGCAAATAACATCCTAGATTGGAATTTATCACATGTATACACAAGAAGGAATCCATAAAACAAAAAAAGGGTGAAACATAACGTCAAAATTATGCATAACCATATTATGTATAAGAATATCCATCATACAATGTTTGGATTCCACTACTCTAAATACATCCGACATGCCCATAGCGTGCTATAACCATACATACAAAAATGGGGGGCACATATGCCCCTATGCCTAATCATTATCCTCTAGATGGTCTCGAGCCAATGAGGCCACTCACCTAACTCGTAAGTCTCTGACTGCTTGACCAACCATAGTTGTGCACCTCATGGTAGATTTACATTCAAAGGAAAGACTAATACATGCCTCTGTGTACTGATCTTCCAACTCATGCCATCCACACTTTGTACAGTGCATCACTCTTTAAATGTAGGGACAAAGTTGATGCGATGGATGGATTGGAAATATGTCTATACTTGATCAGTTTTACTTATGAAAATTTGTACATAGGGTATATAATAAGAATATAATTAGTTTAGTTTTCTTTTTTCTCAAAGCAGTTATAATTTCTTATTAAGAAATCATAATGGAAACAATTTCTTGCTTATGTTTTTTTATCAATAAATACCTACAAGCCTTTATCATTACTTGTTTATAAACTTGTAAGCTTACAGAGAATTTACAATATCAACCCATTAAACAAGAATACTCATCTAGATTAATATTCATAAACATAACTTCATTATGGTTTTTATTTCAATAAGAAGCCAATTTAATTGATACTTCACAAGACAAAGACAATTTGATCTTGACATAAACACTATTTCACACAAAATTTTATGTTAAGACCTTACTTCATCTTATCTTATGAATGCATTTGGCTCAAAATTTTGCTTATCCTTTTTGGTTAGTCTTTTACTTTTGTCACACATTTTGTTCTTTTTGTTTTCTAGTTTAGTGTGACTTGATAGGTTCATTTTCCTCTGGGGGGGTATTTATCTTCTCCCAGTAATAGGGGTCATATTTCTAGGAAAAGTTGGTTTGAGTCTAACTCAATCAATCCTACACATCCCACCACTACAAATTGCACAAGTTAGATCCATCCACTAGTGTCTTGGTTGTTATTTTTATAATAATTTGTGACAAGATGATCTTCTATATCTCATTTATATTGTCGGAAGAGAATAAATCTTGTAGATAGGTTGAAAGTTGTGACTCATTTTGATCATGTCAATCTAGTTTTGATTGATTCATCATTAATAGTAAAAGGATTCTTCAAGATTCTTTGTCAGTCTTTATCTTTTCATAATCATTGTTTTAAAAGATAGAGGTATAAATAAATAAATAATGCAAATCATAAGACAAAAGACAAATTAAAATCCATGATATGTAGTGAATTTTACATAACTTTTTGTGTCACCCTACTCTCTTCACTCAATTGAAAAAATATATACTAAAAACAATTCTCTAAATTAATAATCAAAATGGTGGTAAAAGAGAGTTGTGGGAAGTGTATGCAAACCCATCGGGGCTATGGACGCTCGCTGACAGTGGGTAAATGCATGCATGATACTAAGGAAACTTCGTCGGGGTTATGGACACTCGTTGGCAAAGAAGCGATGCCAGGCTAAGAAAGTCAAATATGAACAAATCATGCATTTGATTGGTATTATATGTTGTTAAGTAGTTAAACCTTAAGCATTTCTCTTCATGTAACTTTCATTTTTTTATTTATTTTTTATTATTTATTATTTATTTATTTTTTCAGATGAAGGTAGATTGTAAATTATTTTGAAGATCTATTTTCCTATAATTTATTTTGACATGAAAATTTTTAAGATACAGTTTCTCTTATTTACAAGCTAATATTTACTCTCTTGCTTTTGATGTGAACAAAGATAGCTAGTTCTCCTAGTTTGTCGCCAGTTGCTGTAGCTGCAACAACGCCCCCCATTTTTGGTCTTGCCTTATGAAAATAAATGAGGACCCTTATTCTCTTTTAAATAAAATTGCTTCTCATTTCTCTTTAAGTTTTCTTTTGGTCTTGATTTCGTTGTTTTCTACTTTTCTCACATGACACCTATGTCACTTCACATTATCATTCCTCTCCACATAATGACATTTGCGTCATTGGTCTCATTTTGCCATATCACCTCACATTTTGCATTTGGTTTGCTCGATGACATTTCCTCCACATCACCTCAATTGGCTTTGCCTCTATCACCACCTTTTGGTCACTTAAAGCTTTCTTGACTGTGAATGATCTTGGTGTTTTATTTGATGCATAGAATCTAGGCTCATCCCTTTGAAAATTTGATTATTTTTTTATGATGCCTCGTTTCAATGATTTTTTTTAATTTTATTGATGGGCTTTAGTCCAGCTTTCATCTTACATGGAATTTCAATAATTTGAGAACATGTAAAACAACCAATAGATTGTTTATGTATATAAACACACCATCACTAAATATAAATACAATAATATTTATATATTATATTCATACTAAAATTATCAAATATTAATTATATATACAAATTATTCCCTCTTTATTATATAAAGAACATCGCATAAACCCATATCTCATTATATTAAACTATATATGATTGTATTATTCATATTACACTTCGAGAACATCACATAAACCCATATCTCATTATATTAAACTATATATGATTGTATTATTCATATTACACTTCCATATGTATATAAATGTAGTGAATTTAGATTTTTTTTATATAATATTATTATTATATACATAATTCATGTGTAAAGTAAGATTTTAAAATATGTATTTAACATTTTACATATTTTTCAAAACATACATATACATTAAAAAAAAATACATATAATCCATATGTGAAAACATAACACCATATAACATAAAACATGATACATATAATCCATATTTGAAAACATAACAACATATAACAACGTAAATATTATATTGTCACTTTGTAAGGTAACATATAACAACGTAAATATTATATTGTCACTTTGTAAGGTTAACCTTTATGGATTAATTGTAAATATTAATATAAGGTATATATTATTGTAAATATTAATATAAGGTATGTATTACAAGATAATTTTAGTAAACAGGTGTTAAATAGTAGTTACTCTTTGTTATTTAGTTTAAATATATTTAAATTAAAATAAAAATATTAAATTCAAAGTAGTATTAAAGTTTTTAGATTTCATTGATTGGTATATTGATGTATTTTGTTATTTGTAATTTGACACCGTAGTGGTGGAGAATCTAATTCTACCCAATAACAATAATAATATCTTATTAATCCCTCACATAGCACTAAGTATAAAAATCGATTTCCATAAACATTTTCAATAACTATGATTGTTTTTTTAAAATATATTAGATTTTCTACAATTTATTATATTGTTTTGGAAAATGAAATAATTATGAAATTGTTATTGTTAAAGATTTATTTATTTATTTAAAAAACATAAAATGGTAAATTTTTGAATTTTTTGAAAGATATGGAAACATTAATTAATTCTAGTGGAATGTTACATAATAAAAACATAAAATTAGAAAAATATATTTTTAATTTAAAAACATAATTAAATAATTATAAAATATCATAGTTATTGAAAATATTTTTTAATTTCAAAAATAAAATTAGTGAAAACATACCATTAATTATAATAAATATTTAACAAATATACGTGATATAGAGATTTATTTTGTTCTATCTGCCCCTTCTGTTTAAATTATTTGTGCTAATAGTTTGATTGATGATGCCCACCATTAGGCCTCCTTGAAATGATTTGTTTTTACCTTAGTGTAAAAATAAAATAAAATTACTAAAAACATACCATTAATTGTAATTTAATATTTAATAAATATATGTGGATTAGAGATTGATGCCCACCATTAAGCATGATCCCCACCATCGG
The DNA here is from genome assembly GCA_031772625.1 of Pinus tabuliformis. Classification (NCBI taxonomy): domain Eukaryota; kingdom Viridiplantae; phylum Streptophyta; class Pinopsida; order Pinales; family Pinaceae; genus Pinus; species Pinus tabuliformis. The sequence goes on from CM062815.1 coordinate 838,138,026, forward strand.
GCCTTGCAATGATTTGTTCCTTTATGGATGTTGGGATTTTAATTGTTTAAGCTTCGATCAAATGAAACTTAATTATATCCCATTGTGCATTTACAACCAATTTTAGGTGGTGGCAGGTTTGGAATTATCTACCAGGTTTGGCAGAGCTCGTGGCAGACATCACAAGGGTCGTAAAGAAAAAACAGACAATACAACCATAATTTATTTTCAATGTGACTTGTTTGCTATGAAGTAATTGGTATGATCTACACCACCTCATTATAAAACCAGAGAAATTATAAAGTTGATTAAGGAATTAATATTAGTTATATTGCTATATTAATATTATAGTGTTTATATATAAATATATTGTTTTATTAAAATTAATTATATTTTTAATATAGTTTATAAGGTGTATAATAAATTATGATAAGGTATATGGTTAAGATATTTTTTGTATTAAATTTTTAGGTTTGAAATTTTGTAGGTATAAATTTAACAATGTTCAAAATTGATGTAGCTTCAGCTAAATGCAATCCTCAACTAATTTTAACAACACTAATCTTCTATATTATAAACAAACTAACTTAAAAACAATGTACTCTCCATACATATTTCTTACTACTTTTCAGTTAACATAAAACAAATCATATTTATTCTAGTCATTATAACTAATTTAAATTTTATTTTATTTTATTGTAATTAGTATTAAAAACAATATGTTAGCGTTCATATCTCAACCCTCGTGGCCAACAAAAGGGTTCATTTAATTTGAAAAATCTATGAAAACGGTTGGAGTAACATTCCCCTTACTTCGCATTAATCTCGACCTTTTACGACTTTAGTGTGAATGGCATATGCCTTATACAGGTGGCATCTTTACAAAACTGAATTTAATAATTTAAACACCATAAAAGAAGGCCACATAACGTCCCAAAAAAACAAAAGTTCAAAAATGAAACCTTGAAATAATAAACATTGGACGGGCTGAAGTGGGCTCTCGTAGTGCGTGTATCATTAAACGCATGGTTCCATAGCAAATGATGTGATCACAGATAGTAAATGGACTTTTAAACCATACTAATTTGCAGGTTATATAGGATTGCAATGATGGGATCAACCTTTGTACGAAGCCATGTGATTGGTCCAGGGGGATTTTGGTGGCCACACACCTATCCCACTTGGACCCCCACAGTTGAATCTTTCAATTTTGTAGTTTCCTTAATTGTAGCACAATTTACTATTTTTAGTAGCTTTTCGGTTCCTGAACTTCCAGAGCCATTTTGAGGTCCTAAACGACATTTTTTGGGAAATCTGGGAGCAACATGGGTCTATGGACCTCCCAAAGTTGTATTCCTCGGATAGATCTTTCTAACGAGCTATTGCGCACGTCAAACGAAGATCCTATGGCAAAGTTACAACCCCGAGAAGTTGATGTACCAATTTACCCGAAACGGGGCCCACAGTTTGGCGTTTCATCTCCTACGGTTAGCTTTTTGGATGTTTAGGGTTTCCCATTGTTTCTCAACCATATATAGGCTTTCGAGCCTTATTATAACACAGTTCAGAGGCATGTAGCCACCACATCTCTTCTCAAAGATAAGCTACTGTCGCCCTAGCTAGTTTATTTCCATTTTTATTTATAAGCATATTTCAGTATTTTACAGTAATGAAATGAAGTATTATTTCTGCTGCGTATCTATATGTATGGTTATCTGTAATTTGTTGTGTTCCCGTTTAAATTCGGATCAGTGGTATCACAGTGGTCTGCTTTTTCTTTGTTTTTCTTTGCATGTCCCCAACAAGGTTAGGATATAAGGAGTTAGGGCTTGAACTGGTCGAACCATTGCATGACCAGCCTCACAAATTCTGACGGCCTGCCATGGCAGATGAAAAGAAAGATGAAGGGGTAGGAGATCCTATTAAAATCTTGCTTGAAGAGTCCCTTGAGTGACAAAGGAACACAATGATGGAAAACCTCGCCCAAATCCTTCAGCGGCTACCCAGAGGCGACGCATCGGCTCCCAAAAGCTACTCTGGAAACGCCACACCCTTTAAGGTACAAGTTAACGTTGAAATCCGCATATTCGAGGTTCAGATAGATGAAGATGTTGTAAATAAATGGTTAAATCTGCTAGAGGGTTATTTTTCTGTTCATGATTTTTCCAGCCGGGAAAAGATTTTTTTCGCTCTTCTCAAAGCAGGCCCCCACGTCAAGGACTGGTGGGAAACCTATTACGAGTAGAAGGATGAAATTACGGGCTCACTGTTTTCAGCCGCACCCACTTGGAATTCATTCCGGGATGCCATTAAGGAGCAGTACTACCCTGTCAAAAGCTACGAGGACCAATACATAAGTGGACCATGCTGCGACAGGGAAGGGACCAAGACGTGCCGGAGTTCACCAATATTTTTCATGCCCTTCACACAAAGTTGGGTATCAAGGATTCTGAGCTGCATTTGGTACTCAAATACCGCAGATGCTTACATAGGTACATCTAGGACGAGATGGAGTTCCTGGACATCTCCTCGCTCAGCAAGGCATACCGATACGCTGTCGAGATCGAGTAGAAGTTTAAACAGAAGAAGTGAGACTTTGGATCTGCGAATTCAAAGACCAAAGGACAAAGCCAAGGCGAGGTTACCCAAGACAACCTATCGAAGCCATAAGAAAAGAACAACACCAAGAAGTCGAAGAAGGACACAGGAAAGTGGTGTGAGTTCCATAAGAGCCCCACTCACAACACAAGTGAGTGTCAGACCAAGCAGTCGCTGGTGGCCGAGTTGAAGGCTTTAGAATGAGATGCATGTTTTGACCCTAAGTCAGAAACCAACAAGGGGAATAGCAAATGGAAGCAAATCATTGATGTGGAGCCCAGCGCCATAGTTGCGACCGCCAAGGTCTAGAAGAATGAGCCCGAAGATCCAGAGGAGGGGGAGCATCTTTTCCACTCACAGATCTGGGTGAACGATTTGCCGCTGCAATTCATTGTTGACAGTGGGAGCCAAAAGAACCTCATTTCAACAGACGTCGTGAAGTGGTTGGGCCTACCAACTACACCACACCCGCAACCGTACAGTATCAGGTGGCTTCACCAAGGACGAGATCTCCGAGATTGCCAGTAGTGTCGCCTTCCCTACAACATCAAGCCCTTCATAGACGAGGTATTGTGTGATGTTGCACCTCTAGATGTTTGTGATGTATTATTGGGACAACCATACTTGTGGAGGCAACATGCTGTGTATGAGTCAAGGCTCTGAGATGTTATTATTTCTTTGGGTAATACATTATACAAGATACCGGAGGTAGCCCCACCTACTGCCACCTCTGTGATCACTGCTAAGAAATGCAACAAGCTCATCTCCCAGACTAGGAAATTCATTTTCTGTTTGGTTCGATCCCAAAGTAGGGGGAATATCGTCGCCACATCCATGACCCCCGCGAAGATTTCCTCCATGCAGTAGCAACAGAAGATGGATACGGTCATGAAAGCAAACAGGAACATCTTCTCCTCACCCACAGGGACACCGTTGCGGTATCAGGTCAAGCATTCATTCGATCTGACTCCTAGAGAACCTCTACCCAATATATCGATATATCTTTGCTCCATTTTGGAAAATTCCAAGTACAAGCAGCGACATGATTAGCATTAGGTACCACACAAGTTTCAAGTGGGCAATAAAGTCTGGTTGCATCTGCAAAAAGAACGCCTTACAAGAGCCCATACAAAGGTTGTGGGAAAAAATGCTTTGGAGCACATCATTCCCCCATTCCTTCGCTTGCATTGAGTGTTCAATGTGGACTACCCTCGACTAAGCTTCCCACCATAATTGGACACATCAAAAGTTGCAAAACATCTCACCAGGGACCAAGTTCAACATAAGTTTCCTCATCTCATGGAGGAACTCAACGCAATGGGGACCATTGCTTCCTAAATGGGGAGGAATGATCCATGTGGATGTTGGTGGCCACCCACCTATCCCACTTGGACCCCCACAATTGTCTCTTTCAGTTTTGCAGTTTCCTTAATTGTAGCACAATTTACTATTTTTAGTAGTTTTTCGAGTCCTCAACTTCCGGAGCTGTTTTGAGGCCCTAAATGACATTTTTTGGGAAATCTGGGAGAAACATGGGTCCATCGACCGATGTTTCTCTTTCCAAAGTTGTATTCCTCAGATAGATCTTTTTAATGAGCTATTGTGCTTGTCAAACGGAGATCGTATGCCAAACTTACGATCCTGAGAAGTTGATGTACCAATTTATCCAAAAATGGGCCCACAGTTTGGCGTTTCATCTCCAAGGGTTAGGTTTTTGGATGTTTAGGGTTTTCCATTGTTTTTCAACAATAAATAGGCCTTCAGGCCTCATTTTAACACAGTTCAGAGGCATGTAGTTGCCACATCTCTTCTCAGAGATAAGCTACCGTCGCCCTAGCTAGTTTATTTCCATTTCTGTTTGTAAGCATATTTCAATGTTTTACACTAATAAAATAAAGTATTATTTCTGCTGCATCTCTATATGTATGGTTATATCTATAATTTGCTGCGTTCATATTTAAATTCTGATCATTGGTATCAGAGCGGTTTGTTGTTTCTCTGTTTTTCTTTGCATGTCCCCAACGAGGTCGGGATATAAGGAGTTAGGGCTTGAACTAGTCGAACCTTTGCAAGCCCAATCTCGCAAAGCCCGACGGCCTCCCATGGCGGAAGAAAAGAAAGATGAGGGGGCAAGAGATACTATTAAAATCTTGCTCGAAGAGGCCCTCGAGCGATAAAGGAACGCGATGATGGAAAACTTCGCCTGGATCCTTTAGCGGCTACCCAGAGGAGACACATCGGCTTCCAACAGCTACTCTGGAAATGCCACACCCTTTAAGGTACAAGTTAACTTTGAAATCCTCATATTCGAGGGTCAAATAGACATAGATGCCGTAGATAAACTGTTAAATCTGCTAGAGGGTTATTTTTCTGTTCATGATTTTCCAGCCAGGAAAAGATTATTTTCGCTCTTCTAAAAGCAACCCACCACATCAAGGACTGGTGGGAAACCCACTGGGAGTAGAAGGATGAAAGTACGGGCTCACTATTTTCAACCGCACCCACTTGGAATTCATTCCGGGATGCCATTAGGGAGTAGTACTACCCTGTCAAAAGCTATGAGGACCAATACATAAAGTGGAAACAATGTAAACTTTGAAACGGGAACTGATATTGTTACCCGTTTCGTAGAGATAGCAAAAAAATGACCCGATTTTCAAAAGTGGTGCTGCATAATACACATGTTTTTTTTAGAACATGGTTTTTGGAACTTTAATTTTTTTTCATGTTCAAGGATGAAATCAAGTTTTAGAATGGTAGTGATTTTCATGCTGATTTTAAAAAGTGAGTATTCTGCATCACACCCTTTTTTTAAAAGACCTATTTTTTGACTTTTAATTTTCTAGTGTGTGAAATGTAAAAAATTATTTTCTAAATTTGATAGTTTTTGAAGTCGTCATTTTATTCATATTTTCTTGTTCTCTATCTTAATTTTTTTATTTTTTTTTAGGGGGGTTTTTATTGTTTTGTGTTTTTAAATTAGAAAGTCGATAGTTTGAATTTTAGATAATCTACATATTTATACATCCTTAATTAATTTTTCAATCCACATGAAATAATTGTTTCTAAAAAACAACATTTTTTAACAATGGACATAAAAATAACCATTTTTAACATAAATATAACAAAAAAACTAAACGTTTTGATAATTTTTTGCTAGAATTAACATGTCAAAATCACAATTTTTATACAAAAATATTAACTAAAAATGGTCAAATAATAGTTTTTTTTATGAATTTCATGTCAAAAAAATAATAATAACAACTTTTTTTTCAAAAAATAATAATTAACTTTAAAATCAATGCGAAAATCACAAATTACAAATATTGAACACATAACAACTTTAATTCATTGATTATTCTTTTCATGAAATGTGAGAGTCAAAACATTGCAAAGCTTGATTTCCAGGTATAACTTAAATTTAATCAACAATGTCACGTAATCCAAACTCTTCGTCCTCTAGAGTTTCATCATTGTCATCTTCCACAATATTTTCTGCTTCCTTTTGCGCAATTTCCTCTTCTAATGGGCCTTTGATGTCTGCAAATCTCCCAATATATGTCTTTCCAAACATTCCATGTAATGGTGGTTGGGGTTCCTTTGCCTTTTTTGCCACACGTGATTCATTAAAGTCCCCTTTCCTCAACCCAATTTCTTGCATTTCATCTGGAAGAAATTGAAGAGCATTAATTCTTTGCTGAATGAAATTGCATTGTAATGGATCTTTCTCAATTGCAATTCAATTTCTTCCTTTTTGAAGGCAGCATGCTAGTGTTGTACCTAATTATCAAGCACAAAAAAATAATGAAGTAAATTAGTACAATGACATATTAATTAAAAAAAAAAAACATATTGAAATTCAATTCCATGTGGCAAAACCTACCTGAGCCAGAAAATAAATCCAGAACCCAATCTCCTTCATTTGAACATATGTCTATAAGATAGTTAATCAATAATTGTGGTTTCTGATAAATGTTAACTATCTCTCCTTTCGTTTCTTTGTCTTCATATGTTAGTTTTCTCACAATAGCATCATAAGTCAGTATTTGGCTATGACTCTTTCTCTCCACCCGATTAAAAATCATAGACATATGGCTATCATCTTTTGCCCAACTATCAATATGAATGAACTCACAGTCATTTATAAATTGTTGATCTTCATTGTTAAGAAGATTTGACTTTTGCCTGTAACATAAAATAGTAAAAGTTCAATTAACTTGTACATAAATGAATTTTTCAACATTAATCAAATCTACCTTTAAACATCTTACCATGTAAGCTGCATCCTTGAATTTGTTTTCCCCTTGAAGCTTGACAATACCATTGCCAATTGTGTGTCTGAATGAAATGTCACAAATCTCCATAATGGTAATGACATCACTTCCATAAATCCCGCCACCACTTTATTAAAAGCTTGATAAGTATAAGGGTCACTATCATAGTAAATGTTTGGAATATTGAAACCATGGGGAATATCTGCAATAACCAGGGCATAATCCCTTTTTGGTACGAGTTTAGCAATGTCTTCACAGTCGCCTTGTATTACTTGATATTGAATAGTGTCTAGCCCATTCCAAATGAAATGATTAAGAGTTGGATCAAGTACAACATTCTTAATACGTTGCTTTCTCAGTCTTTCAATCTTTATTTTTTCAATAAAAGTCTTGAAACTGTCTGGTGCTCCATTATCTTCTTTCTTCATCTTTTATCAAACAAACAAATGTATGTGTAAATTTTAAATTAAAAATAGTACACAGATGATTAAAACTGAATGTATAAATCAAGTTACCTTTTTAAATGCAAGATAAAAAGCTTTTAATGTTGATGTAGAACTTGAATCTGGATAGTTGCGTACAACATCATCCCAACTATCTTCATTCAACAGTTTAACCATTTGTTCCTGAATTTTCATGTAAACTTTGTGACTGCATAGATAAAGTAAGAAAAAGTTAATATAATGATATGTATAACAAATACTACTAATAACAACATGTTTTATTTAAAAGATAACTATAATCCTGGAAATAAGTAAAAATAATTCAACAAACTTACTTTTGAAATTCTTCAGACATTTCTTCCAATGATAATTCCCCTGACCTCACACGAGATAATATTGTTTTGACAATTTTTTCATCTTTCACTCCTTGCATCGCCCTCCAAGGCGTGATGGTCATATCGTCTAGAAGTTGCTTCAGTTCAGGAGCTGATTTATTGTTGCTACATATCAATGGCTTAGACTTTTTGACCCTCTGGTTTTTAATGCCAATGTCTTCCCACATGCTAAAAATGTCATCAATCAAATTCCAAATATCTCCAGTTCTAAATGCCAATTGGAAAATGTTATCAATACCTCTGAATAAATCGCTATATCTGCTGTCTTTTCCACCTTTTGAATTGGTTTTCTCTTCAATTTGATAGCCTATTTCCATACAACATTCCTTTCGGAAATCTGCAGTAATATTTATCTTATCCCCACCACATTTTTCTAGGAATTCACTATGAATAAATCTAACCTTTTGGATCAAAGTCATAGACATCCTATATTCATTATCTGAATTATGATCCAATGCCACTAACTTTGCTTCTGTTTCATTTAAACCAGCATAAATGACACATTTCATTGTTTCAAAACGTGGGTTATTAGGATATTCCTCCATCAATTGTCTTTGAGCTTCAACAGAATGGTTCCCCCCAAGCACATAATAATTGTATTCAAAACATTTTGACTTATCAAATGCTTCTTTGTTGGGAACTTGAAGTGGATCAACAAGAAGCACATAACTAACCACATGAGCATATGGATTGTACCTCATCAATGTCTTCAAGTTGTGAACATGCAGATGATGTGGCTTTCTGATTTGATATTGGCACTGTCCTTCACTTGCCTTATAGGTTTGTCTGACATTTAATTGAAATGTACGACCACCATCAATTAAGTTTCTCTTTGTCAAATTCTGTCGAATGGCATTTTGTTTTGTTTTTATTATGCCATCATCTAAATCAGCTCCTGGTGTAATGATTTCTCTGCTTTCTTTTGAAGTTTCACTAGGTTCTTAACTGCTGATAATGACTACTTCAAGATCTTCAACTCTACTTTTTTTTGTCATAACATTCTCAAGAGATCTATTCTTGGGCATTGTTACTTTTGGTCTTTTACGACCTTCTTCAGTTCCAATGTCATCTTCAGTAATGGCAACATATGCTTCATTGTCAATTTCAACTTCATCGTCCTCAAAAGTAACTTGTTTACCCTTGCTAGATTTATCCACCAGAGGCCTTTTTTTTCTGATTCTTTGGATGTAGTTTTGTAGCATCATCAATTATTACATTTTCCATGTTGTCCATATCTTCTTCTGACACTGAGTAAAAATGGCTGACAACTTTCATGATATCATTCTCTATGTAATGAATGCCTCCCAACCTAATTGAACAGCTTTCAACAAAATTCTGCCAAACAAAATATCATATGTTAATATAAACAAAGTTAAAAAAATATAGCGAGACACTTTCAAAACGCAAAATAAAAATACAAATAACAATACTTACGATGTTTTGTGTCATCTCATTTACGATTTGTTTACACAACTTTGTAGATACCTCTCTCGTGTCATATAACGAATATGATAGTCGGTATTTAATCCTTTCATGTGACTTGGGAGCTTTTGTAAGTACGTAAACAACTTCAGTGTTTGGTACCGAACACATATCTATGACTCTTCCCATCACCTCCAAATTTTCATTATTTTGGGGTATATCAATGTATAGATATATATTCACAGTTGTGCTCTCTCTTTCTTTCACATACCAGACTCTTGATGGAAATTTCACCTCTTTTGAACTTTTCCAATCTGAGATTAGCTTCTTATCACTTGAAGCACTTGAAATATTTGTAGGCATGAGCTCAGGTGGAGTTCGTTCACCAATGTTTATTGAAGATACACCTTTAAGACTCTTTGGTCCAGAAAGATTCACAGAAATTTTCCTTGATGCCATTTTCCTAAAAAAAAACACATAAATTAATAAACAAAAAAACATATTAACTTAAATTAATAACAAAAATATACCATAAATTTTTTATTTGTATAATCAGAATTGCCCAGCCACCTCTAACGGGCAGGCGGGTCGATGGGCGAGCGGGAGGTCAGGTGAGGGATAATGAGGCTAAGTAGACATTTAGGCAAGTATGGGCGAGTCCCTACCCACGCGCCCCCCACAACCCCCTAAGCTTCCCCCCTCCCCGCCCCTCACCCCACCCCCTACCGTCCCCCCACACCCCCGCCCCCAAAACCCCCTCCCCCCCATCCCCCGCCCTCAAACCCCCTACACCCCCCAACACCTCCCCGCGGCCGCCCCTCCCCACTGCGCCCATCACTCCCCACACCACGCGCCCCCCTTACCCCATCCCCCCCCACCATCCCCGCGCCCTACCGCACCCCTCCCCCAACCCTTATCCCCCCCCTACACCCTACCCGCGCCCTACCCCCCCCATCCCCCCCCACCCCCTATCCTACCCCCCCATCCCCCCCACCCTATCCCCCCCTACCCTACCCCTACGCCCCCCATTCCCCCTAACCTACCCCCCCCCCAACCCCCCCCCCCCCACACCCCCTATCCTACCCCCCCCATCCCCCCACCCTACCCCTACCCCCCCCCCCCGCCCTACCCCATCCCCCCGCCCCCTATGCCACCCCATCCCCACCCGCCCTACCCGGCCCTACCCGGCCCACTCGGCCCACCCGCCCAACCCCGCCCACCCGCGCCCACCCGCCCGACCCCTTCCGACCCGGCCCACCTGCCCGATCCCGCCCACCCGGCCCTACCCGCCCACCCAGCCCACCCGCCCACCCCGCCTGACCCGGCCCACCCGCCCACCCCGCCCGACCGGCCCACCCGCCCGACTCCGCCCACCCTGCCCCACCCGGCCCACCCGCCCACCCCGCCCACCTGCCCACCCGGCCCACCCTGTCGCCCCTCCCCCTCCGCCTCCCCCTCCCCCGCCCCTCCCCCGGGCCCCTCCGCAGCCCCTCCCCCTCCGCCTCCCCCTCCCCCGCCCCTCCCCGGCCCCCTCCGCCGCCCCTCCCCCTCCCCCTCCCCCGCCCCTCCCCGGCCCCCTCCGCCTCCCCATCCGCCCGCGCAGGGCCACCCCCGGGCCGCCTCGCCCCGCCCGACCGGCGGCGGGTCGATTACCCCGCCTGACCCGGCCCACCCGCCCACCCCGCCCGACCGGCCCACCCGCCCGACTCCGCCCACCCTGCCCCACCCGGCCCACCCGCCCACCCCGCCCACCTGCCCACCCGGCCCACCCTGTCGCCCCTCCCCCTCCGCCTCCCCCTCCCCCGCCCCTCCCCGGGCCCCTCCGCAGCCCCTCCCCCTCCGCCTCCCCCTCCCCCGCCCCTCCCCGGCCCCCTCCGCCGCCCCTCCCCCTCCCCCTCCCCCGCCCCTCCCCGGCCCCCTCCGCCTCCCCATCCGCCCGCGCAGGGCCACCCCCGGGCCGCCTCGCCCCGCCCGACCGGCGGCGGGTCGATTAGAATCGACCCGCCGCCGGTCGGGCGGGGCGAGGCGGCCCGGGGGTGGCCCTGCGCGGGCGGATGGGGAGGCGGAGGGGGCCGGGGAGGGGCGGGGGAGGGGGAGGGGGAGGGGCGGCGGAGGGGGCCGGGGAGGGGCGGGGGAGGGGGAGGGGGAGGGGGAGGGGAGGCGGAGGGGGCCGGGGAGGGGCGGCGGAGGGGGAGGGGCGGCGGAGGGGGCCGGGGAGGGGCAGCGGGGTGGACCGGGTGGGGCGGGTGGGGATGGGGTGGGATAGGGGGCGGGGAATGGGTTAGGGCGGGGGGGGGTAGGGTAGGGGGAATGGGGGGGGGGGTAGGGGTAGGGTGGGGGGATGGGGGGGGGTAGGATAGGGGGCGTGGAGGGGGGCATGGGGGGGGTAGGGTAGGGGTAGGGTGGGGTAGGGGGGGTAGGGGGCGGTAGGGTACGGGTACGGTACGGGTAGGGTAGGGGGGGTTGGGGGTGGGTAGGGTAGGGTACGGGTAGGTAGGGGGGGGTAGGGCTAGGGGCAGAAGGGGGGGGGGTAAGGGTAGGTGGGGGGTAGGGGCAGAAGGGGGGGGGGTAAGTGGGCACGGGGAAGGAGTTAGGGGGTGGGGCCCATGGGGCCGGCGTTAAGGAAGGGGGGGAGGAGTTGAGATTGGAGGGGAATGGGAGTTAGGGGGTGGGCTTATGGGGAGGAGAGTTGTGGGGTAGGGAAGGAAGAGTTGGGGAAAGGGTGCATGGGTGGGTGAGTTGGGGGTGGCAAGGGCTGGCACATGGGTAGGGTAGAAGGGGGAAGAGGGCATGGGTGAATGGGAAAGATCGGTAATGGGTTGGGGGAAGGGGGCACGACGACGACCTACCCACGGTTATTGGGTGATTGAGTTTGATTGGGCCCACCATGCTCACGATTGACATAATTGTTATTTTGGCTTGGAAAAATTATTAATTTAAAAAAAAAATCTTCTTCGACGTTAAATTAATTTAATATGAAAATTTTGAAAAAAAAATTGAACTTACCTTTCAATTGCGATAATTCTTCGTTGAATATGTTGTTGATAGCAATATAGCTGCTCCACAAATTCACGTCTTTCAACGAACTTCAGAAAACATGGATGTAAGGTAAGTAATAGTGATAACGAAATTTAATATATAAGTGAAAATACGAAGATGTTTTTCTGTACGATTAATGTGGGATAATTTGTTTTAAATTATTATAGAGCGAATATTGTAGAGTTATTTTACAATGGATTGAATGTGGGATTAATTTGTTTTAGAATATATTATAAAAATTTAAAAAAAAAAATTAGTTGTTTAGTAAATATTATATACTTTAACTATTAGAATAATTAATATAGAAGTTGTAGTTTACAATTTGAATTTCAGTGATTGATTTCATAAAAAAATTTAGTTTATGTTTTTCAATGAATTATAGAATAAAATAATAAAGGTAAATAAATCTAACAAACTTTTGGAGGGAAATATTTTCGCGAAAATTTTTGGAGGGAATAATTTTGGAGGGAATATTTCGAGACTCCATTTGTATCATTCAACATCTTCTATTTGAAATGGATGGATTGTTCTGATGGTGAAGTTTTGGTTTATACACCATCAACATCTTCATCGCGTAACAACTCTATTCATATTGATGAATATAGCGGGAATTCTTCCACTATGAATAGAAAGTCAATTCTTCCACTTAGTCCCGATTCTAAGGACTATGAAAGCAGCGGTGATGAAGAGCATGATGGTGAAGTTCAAAAGAATGGAGTGTCACGATGTCCACTTAGTCCTAATTCTGAGGACTATGAGAGTAGCAGTTTTGAAGAGCGTGATGGTGAAGTTCAAAAGATTGGAGGGTCACGGTGTCCACTCAGTGCTAATTCTGAAGACTATGAGAGCAGCAGTTTTGACGTGCATGATGGCGAATTTCAAAATAATGGAGTGTCACGCTGTCCACTTAGTCCTAATTCTAAGGACTATAAGAGCAGCGGTGATGAAGCGCGGGATGATGATTTTCAAAAGAATGGAGTGTCAAAGTGTCCAGTTAGTCCTGATTCTAAGGACTATGAGAGCAGCAGTGATGATGAGTGTGATAATGAATTTCAAAAGAATGGAGTGTCAAAGTGTCCAGTTAGTCCTAATTCTAAGGACTATGAGAGCAGCGATGATGAAGCGCGGGATGATGATTTTCAAAAGAATGGAGTGTCAAAGTGTCCAGTTAGTCCTGATTCTAAGGACTATGAGAGCAGCAGTGATGAAGTGCGGGATGATGATTTTCAAAAGATTGGAGTATCACAATGTCCTCTTAGTCCTGATTCTAAGGACTATGAGAGCAGCAGTGATGAAGCGCGGGATGATGATTTTCAAAAGATTGGAGTATCACAATGTCCTCTTAGTCCTGATTCTAAGGACTATGAGAGCAGCAGTGATGAAGCGCGGGATGATGATTTTCAAAAGATTGGAGTATCACAATCTCCTCTTAGTCCTGATTCTAAGGACTATGAGAGAAGCAGTGATGAAGCGCGGGATGATGATTTTCAAAATATTGGAGTATCACAATCTCCTCTTAGTCCTGATTCTAAGGACTATGAGAGCAGCAGTGATGAAGAACAGGATGAGAGCAGCGGTGATGATCCAATGATGGAGATGTTGCCAAGAAATATTGTATCGAGGAGTAGGAGCAGACCTTTTCGTATCAATGCAAACTATTCTAGTTATACAAGGGGTAGAGCAGAATATCTGACGAGAAGAAGTTCTATCAGTGCTCTCATTTCAAGTGAATGTTGCCAAAAAAATTGCTTGAAATGTATGGATTTCACATTTGCATTAGAAAGCAGGAAGAGATATTTGTCAATGAATAAAAGCATGCAAAACTCATATTTAGTTGGCTGCATGCAATCTACATTGTCAGGTTATGATTATCATATTAGGAATTTATTATTGTGTAGAAAAGCTTTCAAAATGTTTCATTCAATTGGGAATTTTCGTCTCTCGAGAATTCAAGAAAATTTGGAAAAGGATCCCACATTTTATTCAGAAGTACGTTATAAAAGACAGTTTGGGCCATTATCAAATACTGCAATGTCATGGATGAAAGATTTCTTTTCAAAGCATGGAGAGTGTATGCCAAATAGAGAGACAATACATATTCCAGATAATTTTTCAAGACGAGAAATCTACAACTTATACAAAGAATATGCAGAAAGTGCTGAGGGACAGGGCCAATTTATTACATATCAATATTTTGTGAAGATATGGAAGAAAGAATTCAATAATGTTCGTATTCCTAAGAAGACAAGGATGGGGATTTGCAGTACATGTGCTTCTCTTAAATCAAAAAGGGACAAATGTGAAGGCTCAGAAAGAGGTAAGTGTTCATAACTTTTACTTTCAAAATTGTATAGTCATCAACTATGAAAACATATTTCTTAATGAATTTCTTTTATGTTGTGTAGATTTAATTGTCAAAGAACTTCAGGAGCATCGCGAACAACAAACAAATGAAAGGAAGAAGTTGTACAAGCATCGAAAGAAGTGTTATGATAATCCAAATAAATATTTGGGTTTGATAATTGATGGTATGGACCAGAAGAAAACACTTTTACCACATTTTGTTCGCACACCCAAAAATCTACAAGAGGAAAATTTTATTCAGTTTCACTTGGTCGGTTGTATGGTCTTCAATGGGAAAATGTTGCCAATGGTGTACTTCACAGCTCCAAATATTCATAATGATGCAAATTTTACCATAACCATAATTCATGATGTGATTTCTCATTGGTCTGGTAATCTTCCTGAAGTTTTGTATCTACAATTGGACAATACTTGCCGTGAAAACAAAAATCAGGTTGTTTTTGGGTATCTGAACAGCTTGTTGAATTGAGAATTTTTCAAAAGGTAAAGGTTGGTTTCCTTCTTGTTGAGCACACTCATGACCATATTGATCAGATGTTCAGTCGTTTTTCAGTCACATTGAGGAGGAAGGAAGTTGGGAGCTTGCCATCACTAATTGAATGTATTAAGAAATCATACATGCCAGAGCCTGCTTTTGAAGTTGTTATCACAAAATCACTACTGAGGGCTGCAACCAAGCAAGATTTCATGTAACTCTTTCAACCTAGCTTTAGATCAAAGCTTAGCCTCTTTGATCAGAGAGGGCTCTCTCACAAACTCTTGATAAAAATCATTCACTATAAAAGATGGCTAACTCTTTACTTATTCATGAAAGCAAAAGCTGGTTGGATACATGTCAAACTGGTTCTCATTGGGCTATGGAGTCTCATACACTAAGTAAACAAGAAAAACATGATCATTTCATAGAAGTCAAGGCTCTTTGCATTAAGTGTCAAACATACTCCATCAAAACCACAAAACCACAGCTTGCTAAACACACAGGAAGTCAGAGCATAAGATTATGAATTCTGAGTGATTGTGTTACAACAAGGCTGTAAATGAACATAAAACATAAAACACCATCCTTATATTTGACCACAATAATCCATCGAGAATCTTGAGAAGAAATCAACACTGTTTTACTATTACTGTCATAAGCTTTACAATGGCCCAAAACAACTCTGTTTTTCTATAAAATGTCCAACCTTTTTTACATAAGAGTCATTTCTATATATAGCCAATCAAAACACTACTACCTGAGACTCCTCAACAAGCATGAAGGGAGCTCGGAATTCTATCATTAATTACCTTATCTATATCATAAACAAACTTATTAATTACAAGAGATATTGTGCTACGAAAACAGAGGACTCCATTACATTGAGACTTCAAGTCTATCTCCTCGTGTACATTGTTGCGTTCTTGAAACTTGACACCTGTAGCACTTCAATAATAGCCAAACCAAACTGAAAACACATTCAATGGATGAGCAGCTTCGGATGCCTGAGGTGTAGATGATTCATCAACCAATAAGAATATGTACCCTATGTTCACGGTTTCTGCCTCCCATTAGTGTTCATGCATTTAAGATCATGTTTCAAGCCATTTAATCCTCTGATAGTCCCGTATAACTGAAGAAAACTCATGATCTGGCCATCCCATAACTGAACAGGTGTACCACTCAACACCTCGGCAGCTCTACCAGAACCCTAAAAATTCGGACATAAAGTGAAAACTTTCAACAAAAGACAAAATTTCACCTTTTCTTCGAATACTTACACCTGGCACCTTTTTAAACATCTGAATGACTTTCTATGGTCTCCATGCTGGCCTTAAGTCATTCCTTTAAATATTTGCTGACCTCAGCATTCAAACTCAAGTTTTCAACGTAAACAGTCATCTACAGCAGTTTCGTAGCGCGCTACGAAACTGCTGTAGGTAATCAAAACTAAGCATATGAACCTTAAAGCAACAATAACTTAACTCTGTGATTTCTTCAGCCATTCTACACAGGTGTAAGGACATCAAAAAGTCTCAAAAATTTTTAAAATGATGACAGCCAAAATATACCAAAATTTGGAAAGCAAATTTCTCCTTGGATCATTTAGCTAGTTTGCCTAGCTTCCCTTTCAAACTGCTGACTTCTTCCTTTAACATCTTGTTTTCTGCTCTTAAACTTGTATTCATTTGTTTCATGATTTTTGCCTGCTTCAGAGCTGGCACTGTCCACACATATGCATCAGATACCGAGTCAGCTTGGCTAATCAAACTTGTTCTGCCTTTCATTACAGCCTTTTTATAACTTGTATATCTTACTGCCTTTTCCTTAAAAACATTTTCAATCTGAGGTATTCTTTCCTTTGTTGCTCCAGCTTGTTTCTTAATAGCAATAACATTTCCACTTTGACTGATAATAACCTTATTATCCTTGTTCTTGCTTTTGGCTGCTTGAACTATTTCAGAGAAAACTTCAAGTGCCTCTGTCCTAGGCATTTCTAAAGGTGCTTTCTCTTTCTGAGCTTTCTCCACTTCTTTAATTTGCCTTCTTGTCACTGGTCTGCGTGGTTTAAAGGCATATTCTTCACTTGGCTCTTCAAACTTTAACCTTTTAGAAGCCCTTGATTTTTTAGAACTTTCAGGTGAGGACTGAGTTAGATCAATATGCATTGGTGGCACCAATTGATCTTGCTCAAGTTCTAGTGGTTCAATTTGAATTGGATGATCTTGCTCTAGTTCAATGGCTTCAAGTAAGTCATTTAAACTACCCTTTGAAATAGGACTTTCTTCCACAGGGACTGACTTTCCTTTCTCTTTGCTTAGTTGGCCTCTAGTTCTCACCCTTGAAACCCTTTCAACTTCACTGGATTTAGTTTCATCTTTCCTTTTGTGAGTCTTCTGCTTTGATGACTGAGGTGTTTCCTTAGGTGATGACTTAGGGGTTTCCTTTTCAGATACTCTAGATGACTTAGGAGTTTTATCTACTGATGCTTCAGGTGTTTCTTTAGCTGCCACAGACCTCTCTGATTTCTTTGCTTTAGTTTTAGGCTTCTTATGGTCTGTCACTTCTCTTCTAAGTTCAGCCAAAGTAGGTTCCTCACTCCTTTCTTCTCTTTCTCTCACAGGTAATGGAGTGAGGCCTGTTTTGCTTGGGAAACCGGCCATAAACACAAATGAATCCCAATCTTTACCAATTTTTTGTAAACTATCCAACACCAGCAATTTTACTAGACCATGATGAAAAAGGGATGTTTCACAAGCATCTTTCTTTAACTGAATCTTATCACACATTTTGCTAATACTCCTGAACAAATAGAAAGGTATGTCTATTGAAACCTTACCTGTGAAGTGTAACAGAAGTTTGAAGTGGTAGGAGTAAACTTTATTGTACCTACCCTCACATGTCAGGTACTTCTGGATACATGTCAATAGCATAGCATAATTCTCTTTTAGATAACTCCTTGGGACTGCTTTGGTGAGATCTTCATCTACATAAGGTGCCTTCAAAAACTCTTTGCAGGGACCCATGTCAAACTTGAAGTTTTTGAACCATTCTTGGCCACCCCTCGGAATTTTTGTGACAGTGGAAATAACTTCAGGAGACACCGGAAACTCCAACATTGCCACCTTCGAATTCAGTCCAGTGAAGTTTAATGTGAAAGCCTTGGTCACTTCTGCATGTCCTCCCTTCAATTTTTCACAAAACCGCCAGCAGCCAGCACTTCGAAAGACCTTTGCCACCTCCTCATCCCTGAGAGTAACATCTAACCCCTCCGGCTCTGTCCTCGCACATTTACCAGATCGGTGTTCCTTTCTTTCCATGCTGATTTGAATATTTTTACACAAGAAACTAATGGTGGCTTGTAGCACGAAAACAAACTTCGGCTTTGGAGAGCAGGCTCGCTTGCAGTAGTCCTTTTAAATAAGAGCTTGGGCTTTTCATATAGCAAACACGTTCACATGATATGAAGAACCCATTATGACATAACCACCTCTTATAACATTCCCTAAACTAACACTCAAATACATGACTTCGGACCTTATGGTGAAATAATGGCTTATCATGACATGGAGAGGGTGTGAACTGACAATCATGAATGGACCTATGACTCACTATTCTCGGATTTGACATTCAGAGAAAAAGCGCTGCAAAATACCCTGAAACCCCGATTTCGTAGCGCGGGCAGTTCAAATTTAACAGGATGCGCTACGAAATCGCTGACAAACAGAGCGCTGCGAAAACACGAAAACATCATTTTGCAGCTAAACTGACCAATCAAACCTGCGCTGCGAAACTGCGCAAGTTCCAATGACATCAAACCCGCGCTGCGAAACTGCGCAAAGTACCAATGACATGACATGCTTTAACTAACAATGATGGAGGGTGTCTAATGATTTTTCCTTTACACGAATTCACATCAATAGCTCTTGAATTTCAAATTTCAAATTGACATATACTAATGAACCTATTCACAAGACTTCAAAACCTTATATAAAACTTATGGACAACCTTATATACATGAACTATAGTTCCAAGTGATAACAGAATTGTTGGAAGAAATTGTTGACATGCGAAGGTTTATTCTAGGATCATATGGTGAGGGGAAATGCATTGAACAACTTAATGATATTAGCTTCCAACGTCAATTTCGTATAAAAAAAATTGATGGGAAAACACTAATATGGGGCAAGAAGTTTTCAACTACTACAGAATGGGCACCGTCATCAGGTTTGCAATTTTTGAAGTTCATTCCAGATCGTCCAATATTTGCATCAAAAATATTGTTATTACAATCAGTTGGTGAAGTTCAGAATGCACGTAGACAGAATAGACATATAAATTATTCTGATTGCCTAGAAGAAATTAAAAAATGTATTAGATATACATATGAGTACTTTGACATTGCTGATTCAGTTTGGTGGGAGTCATTTTTCAATAATCAAAGTGATATCATTTCAACAACAACCAATGAAGATATACCTTTGAAAAATCCATTTATTTGGCCACAAAATGTGTCGAATGAACAAGAGGAAGTAAACATTGTTGAACAGCAACAAACTCAAGGTATTATTAATTCTTCACAGGCAATGGAAAGAGAGATGTATATTGGTTCCAGAAGATCTCGTGCACAACGTGAAGCCATGGAAGACTTTTATAGGGGTTCAGTACATGATATTAAGGAGGGTTGCATGATTGCAGTGCTAGCAGATGGAGATCCCAAAGGCTATCCATTTTGGGTTGCTAAAGTTATAAAGGTCTTTACAGAAAATGAGGATGTTACAAGTGTTGAAGTACATTGGTATGCCACAAATACACACCCATTCAATGGTGTTTATAAGCCAGAGATGGTAGTTGACAAAAAAAATGGTAGAAAAAGAAAAAGAAAGGGTACAAATATAAATCGCCACTGCACAGACAAATTACAATTGGAGGATGTTGACATACTTGTTTATGACTTCAGTTTAACAAAGAGAGGAACTCTTCGCTTCAAGACGATAGAGATTCTGAAAAGGTTGTTACCAGAAGGAATAGTGTTGACATGGGAGTCTGCTGAAACCAGTCGTAGATCTAGAAGACTTTTGAAACCTGGAATGTTGGGCATGCATGTGGACTCAGATGGGGCACTAGTTGATGAAAGAGAAGAATATGGAACATCTTCGTCAGCATCCAGTCACTCATCTGAAGATGTGAATTGTGATGGTGTGCAAGAAAATATGAGTGATTTTGAATAATTGTTTAAGACAGATTATATAACTGATGTATGCATCATATCTTCAAATAAAATTAATGTTTTCCATATGTTGTTAAATGAGAAGTTATGAAGAATTTTTATGTTGTTGGATTATGTCTTAAGTATGATAAATTTTATTGTTTAAATATCTACAATGCAATATCAAATTAGAGATATAATGTCTGTTTTATTCAGTATACAAATAAAGACTTTTGATTTCATTGAGTGATATACTTTGTTCATAATGTCATGGTTTTTTAATTTTATAGTTGAAAAAATTTCAATTTCTTTTGTATCTAGCATGGTGTGGTTGAAAACATGTTAAATTTATACTTAGGAAAGAAAAATGATATTCTACCAGAAACATTAATGTGTTTTTTCCTTAAAAATTAACTTTGTTTGAGACATAAAAAATTGGTTTTATTAGCATTTTTTAAAAAGTTTGAAAATTGACCCTAAAAAAAAAAAAAATGTTATTCCAGTAGCATCACTTTCGTTTTGAAGCTATATTTTGCACGAAAATTTCGTAGTAAATTTCGTAGTCACCGCCATTTTTAAAACACGTTCAAAATTGGCACCTAAAAAAAAAACATCGTTCCAGTATACACATTTTTCGTTTTTAGCACTGTTTTTGATGTTTTTTTGGGGTTTTTGGGCCAGAGTTCCCGTTTTGAGTTTATAGTTCCCGTTTCAAAGTTTACATTGTTTGGACCACACTGCGGCAGGGAAGGGACCAAGACGTGCCAGAGTTCACCAATATTTTTCATACCCTTCGCACAAAGTTGGGTATCAAGGATTCTGAGCTACATTTGGTACTCAAATACCGCGGTTGCCTAAACAGGTACATCCAGGACGAGATGGAGTTCCTAGACATCTCCTCGCTCGGCAAGGCATTCCGATATGCTGTCAAGATCAAGCAGAAGTTTAAACAAAAGAAGCGAGACTTTGGATCTGCGAATAATAAGACCAAAGGACGAAGCCAACGTGGGGTGACCCAAGACAACCCGTCGAAGCCGCAAGAAAAGAACAACACCACAAAGGTGAAGAAGGACACAGGAAAGTGGTGTGAGTTCCATAAGAGCCCCACTCACAACACAAGTGAGTGTCGGACCAAGCAGTCACTGGTGGCCGAGTTCAAGGCTTTAGAATCAGATGCATGTTCTGACCCTGAGTCAGAACCTGACAAGGGGAATGGAAAAGGGAAGCAAATCATTTATGCAAAGCCCAGCGCCACTGTTGCCACCACCAAGGTCTAGAAGAATGAGCTCGAAGATCCAGAGGAGGGGGAGCATCTTTTCACTCATAGATGTGGGTGAAGGGTTTGCCGCTGCAATTCATTATTGAAAGTGGGAGCCAAAAGAACCTCATTTCAGCAAAGGTCATGAAGCGGTTGGGCCTACTGACTACACCACAACCACAGCCGTATAGTGTCGGGTGGCTTCACCAAAGACAATATCTCTGAGTTCGCCAGCAGTGCCGCCTTCCCTACAGGATCAAGTCCTTCACAGATGAGGTATTGTGTGATGTTGCACCTCTAGATGTTTGTGATGTATTATTAGGCCAGCCATACTTGTGGAGGCGACATGATATGTATGAGTCAAGGCCCCGAGCTGTTATTATTTCTTTGGGTAATTCATTATACAAGATACTGGAGGTAGCCCCATCTGTCGCCACCTCTGTGATCACTGCTACGAAATGCAGCAAGCTCATCTCCAAGACTAGGAAATTAATTTTATGTCTTGTTCGCTCGCAAAGTAAGGGGAATATCATCGCCACATCCATGACCCTCATGAAGGGTTCCTCCACGCAGTAGCAACAGCAGATGGATACGGTCATGAAAGCAGACAGGAACATCTTCTCCTCACCCACAAGGACATTGTTGCACTATCAGGTCAAGCATTCATTTGATCTGACTCCTAGAGCACCTCTACCCAATAGGTCGATATATCACCGCTCCATTCTAGAAAATGCCAAGTACAAGCAGCGACATGATCAACATCAGGTACCACACAAGTTTCAAGTGGGCGATAAAGTCTGGTTGCATCTGCAGAAAGAACGCCTTACAAGAGCCCATACCAAGGTTGTGGGAAACAATGCTTTGGATCACAGAATTCCCCCATTCCTTCGCTTCCACTGAGTGTTCAATGTGGACCACCCTCAACAAAGCTTACCACTGTTACTGGACACATCAAAAGTTGTAGAACAGCTCACCAGGGACCACGTTCAACAGAAGTTTCCTCATCTCATGAAGGAACTCAACGCAATGGGGACCATTGCTTCCTAAGGGGGAGGAATGATCCAGGTGGATGTTGGTGGCCACCCACCTATCCCACTTGGACCCCCACAACTGTCTCTTTCAATTTTTCAGTTTCCTTAATTGTAGCACAATTTACTAATTTTAGTAGGTTTTCGGGTCGTGAACTTCCGGAGCCGTTTTGAGGCCCTAAACGACGTTTTTTGGGAAATCTGGGAGCAACATCGGTGTGTGGATTAAATTTTATCCTCCCAAAGTTGTAGTCCTCGGATAGATATTTATAATGAGCTATTGTGTGCATCAAACGTAGATCGTATGGTAAAGTTACGACCTCGGGAAGTTGATGTGCCAATTTACCCGAAACGGGGCCCACAGTTTAGCGTTTCATCTCCTAGGGTTAGGTTTTTGGATGTTTAGGGGTTTCCATTGTTTCTCAATAATAAATATGCCTTTGAGCCTCATTGTAACACAGTTTAGAGGTATGTAGCCATCACATCTCTTCTCAGAGATAAACTATCGTCGCCCTAGCTAGTTTATTTCCATTTATGTTTGTAAGCATATTTCAGTATTTTATAGTAATGAAATGAAGTATTATTTCTATTGCATCTCTATATGTATGGTTAGATCTGTAATTTGTTGCATTCCTATTTAAATTCATATCAGTGGTATCATAGCAGTCTATTTTTTCTCTATGTTTCTTTGCATGTCCCCAACTAGTTCAGGATATAAGGAGTTAGGGCTTGAACTCGTAGAACCTTTGCAAGACTAGCCTCGCAAATCCCGACGGCCTCCTATGGCAGATGAAAAGAAAGATGAGGGGGCAGGAGATCCTATTAAAATCTTTCTCAAAGAGGCCCTTGAGCGACAAAGGAACGCGATGATGGAAAACTTTGCCCAGATCCTTTAGCAGCCACCCAGAGGCGACACATAGGCTTCCAACAGCTACTTTGGAAACCCCACGCCCTTTAAAGTACAAGTTAACTTTGAAATCCACATATTCAAGGGTCAGATAGATGCAGATGCTGTAGATAAATGGTTAAATATGCTAGAGGGTTATTTTTCTGTTCATGATTTTTCCAGCCGGGAAAAGATTATTTTCACTCTTCTCAAAGTAGCCCCCCACATTAAGGACTAGTGGGAAACCTATTGCAAGCAGAAGGATCAAAGTACGGGCTCACTGTTTTCAGCCACACCCACTTGGAATTCATTCCGGGATGCCACTAAGGAGAAGTACTACCTTGTCAAAAGATATGAGGACCAATACATAAAGTGGACCACGCTGTAGCAGGGAAGGGACCAAGACGTGCCAGATTTCACCAATATTTTTCATATCCTTCACACAAAGTTGGGTATCAAGGATTCTGAGCTTCATTTGGTACTCAAATACTGTGGCTGCCTACACAGGTACATCTAGGATGAGATGGAGTTCTTGGACTTCATCTTGCTCGGCAAGGCTTACCAATACGTTGAGAAGATCGAGCAGAAGTTTAAACAGAAGAAGCGAGACTTTGGATTTGTGAATTCGAAGACCAAAGGACAAAGCCAAGGCGGGGTGACCCAAGACAACCCGTCAAAGCCACAAGAAAATAACAACACCACGAAGTCGAAGAAGGACACATGAAAGTGGTGTGAGTTCCATAAGAGCCCCACTCATAACACAAGTGAGTGTCGGACCAAGCAGTCACTGGTGGTTGAGTTGAAGGCTTCAGAATTAGATGCATGTTACGACCTTGAGTTAGAACCCAACAAGGGGAATGGCAAAGGGAAGCAAATCATTGATGCAGAGCCCAGTGCCACTGTTGCCACCACCAACGTCGAGAAGAATGAGCTCGAAGATCCAGAGGAGGGGGAGCGTCTTTTCCACTCACATATGTGGGTGAAGGTTTTGCCGCTGCAATTCATTGTTGACAGTGGGAGCCAAAAGAACCTCATTTCAGCAGAGGTCGTGAAGTAGTTGGGCCTACTAACTACACCACACCCACAGTCATAAAGTATCGGGTGGCTTCACGAAGGATGAGATCTCCGAGTTCGCGAGCAGTGTCGCCTTCCCTAGAACATCAAGCCCTTCACAGACGAGGTATTGTGTGATGTTGCACCTCTGGATGTTTGTGATGTATTATTAGGCCAGCCATACTTATGGAGGCGACATGTTATGTATTAGTCAAGGCCCCCAACTGTTATTATTTCTTTGGGTAATTCATTATACAGGATACCAGAGGTAGCCTCACCTACCACCACCTTTGTGATCACTGCAAAGAAATGCAACAAGCTCATCTCCCATACTAGGAAATTCATTTTCTGTCTGGCTTGATCCAGAAGTAAGGGAAAGATCATCACCACATCCATGACCCCCATGAAGGGTTCCTCCATGCAGTAGCAACAGTTGGATATGGTCATGAAAGGAGACAGGAACATCTTCTCCTCACCCACAGGGACACCATTGCACGATCAGGTCAAGCATTCATTCAATCTGACTCTTAGAGCACCTATACCCAACAGATCAATATATCTTCGCTCCATTCTAGAAAATTCAAAGTACAAGCAGCGACATGATCAACATTAGGTACCACACAAGTTTCAAGTGGGCGATAAAGTATGGTTGCATCTGCAGAAAGAACGCCTTATAAGAACCGATACCAAGGTTGTGGGAAACAATGCTTTGGAGCACAAAATTATTCCATTCCTTTGCTTGCACTGAGTGTTCAATGTGGATCGCCCTTGACCAAGCTTCCCACCATTACTGGATACATCAGAAGTTGCAGAACAGCTCACCAGGGACCAAGTTCAATAGAAGTTTCCTCATCTCATGGAGGAACTCAATGCAATGGGGACCGTTGGTTCCTAAGGGGGGAGGAAAGATCCAGGTGGATGTTGGTGGCCACACACCTATCCCACTTGGACCCCCACAAATTTCTCTTTCAGTTTTGCAGTTTCCTTAATTGTAGCACAATTTACTATTTTTAGTAGTTTTTCGGGTCTTGAACTTCCAGATCCATTTTGAGGCCCTAAATGACGTTTTTTTGGAAATCTGGGAGCAACATGGGACAATTTCCCATTCTTTCTCCTCCCAAAGTTGTATTCCTCGGATATATCTTTCTAACGAGCTATTGTGCACGTCAAACAGAGATCGTATGCGAAAGTTACAACGTCGGGAAGTTGATGTACCAATTTACCCGAAACGGGGCCCATAGTTTGATGTTTCATCTCCTAGGGTTAGGTTTTTGGATGTTTATGGTTTTCCATTGTTTCTCAACAATAAATAGGCCTTCGAGCGTCATTGTAACACAGTGCAGAGGCATGTAGCCACCACATCTCTTCTCAGAGATAAGCTACCGTCGCCCTAGCTAGTTTATTTCCATTTATGTTTGTAAGCATATTTCAGTATTTTACAGTAATGAAATGAAGTATTATTTCTGTTGCATCTCTATATGTATGGTTATATCTGTAATTTTTTGCGTTACTGTTTAAATTTGGATCAGTGGTATCAGAGCGGTCTGCTTTTTCTCTGTTTTTCCTTGCATGTCCCCAACGAGGTCGGGATATAAGGATTTAGGGCTTGAACTGGTCGAACCTTTTAAAGACCAGCCTCACAAATCTTGAAGGTCTCCCATGGCGGATGAAAAGAAAGATGAGGGGGCAGGAGATCCTATTAAAATCTTGGTCGAAGAGGCCCTCAAGTGACAAAGGAATGCGATGATGGAAAACTTTTCCTAGATCCTTCAATAGCTACCCAGAGGCGATGCATCGGCTTCCAATGACTACTCTGGAAACGACACACCTTTTAAGGTACAAGTTAACTTTCAAATCCCCATATTCAAGGGTCGGATAGACGTATATGTTGTAGATAAATGGTTAAATCTTCTAGAGGGTTATTTTTCTGTTCATGATTTTTCCAGCCGGGAAAAGATTATTTCTTCTCTTCACAAAACAACCCCCCACGTCAAGGATTGGTGGGAAACCTAATGCGAGCAGAAGGATGAAAGTATGGGATCACTATTTTCAGCTGCACCCACTTAGAATTTGTTCTAGGATGCCGATAAGGAGGTGTACTACCCTGTCAAAACCAATGAGGACCAATACATAAACTGGACCACGCTGCGACAGGGAAGGGACC
Source organism: Pinus tabuliformis (assembly GCA_031772625.1). Classification (NCBI taxonomy): domain Eukaryota; kingdom Viridiplantae; phylum Streptophyta; class Pinopsida; order Pinales; family Pinaceae; genus Pinus; species Pinus tabuliformis. The sequence goes on from CM062815.1 coordinate 838,164,616, forward strand.
AAGACGTGCCAGAGTTCACCAATATTTTTGATACCCTTCGCACGAAGTTGGGTATCAAGAATTCTGAGCTACATTTGTTACTCAAATACCGCCACTGCCTACATAGGTACATCTAGGATGAGATGGAGTTCCTCAACATCTCCTCGCTCGGCAAGGCATACCAATATGTTGTCAAGATCGAGCAGAAGTTTAAACAAAAGAAGCGAGACTTTGGATCTGCAAATTCGATGACGAAAGGACAAAGCTAAGGTGGGGTGACCCAATACAACCCGTTGAAGCTGCAAGAAAAGAACAACACCACAAAGTCGAAGAAGGACATAGGAAAGTGGTGTGAGTTCCATAAGAGCCCCACTCACAACACAAGTGAGTGTCAGACCAAGCAGTCGCTGGTGGCCGAGTTGAAGGCTTTAGAATGAGATGCATGTTCCGACCCTGAGTCAGAAACTGACAAGGGGAATGGCAAAGGGAAGCAAGTCATTGATGTTGTAGGGAAAAGTATCCGATTCGGATGACCCTATCCCACTCTAAGGGTGATAGTACCTCAGCAACAACTGTAAACAAAACTACTTAAGGTTTACTTCTTTATGAAAGCAAGAGAGAATGAAGAAATGCACTAACCGTTGCCTTGCGCTTAATATTTGCTCCAATCTCTTCTCTTTGCTGCTTGCTCCTAGCTCTTTGCTCTTTTGCTGGCCCAGCTACAATGAGATCCTGCAAAATAACAAAGAAGGAAACTACAAGAAGCATGCATCCATAACTGATTCAAGGATTAGCATAAATCAAATATACAATCATCACAATACATCATTGAAACAAATGCATATAGAAGAACCTCAATAGCTTTTATTAATGGAAGAAGTAAAGTTCTGAGAAGGTTACAACCATTGAAGGCCCCAATCCAGCAACACCTCCCAGTAGAAAGAATTTCTCCTCTTCACCTCCTTCAAGCAATCACCCAATAGTTCTATAGTGAAACCAACAGCATATCATTACTTTGCACAAAATTCCAGCCTCCTGAGCTCATAGGAGAGAGCTCAATATATAGATGAATTGAGAAAGGATGAGTCAGCTTGCAACTGATGTGTAGCTGCCTTGTGTCCTCTCTCTCTTCAGTTGATCTTCAGTTCTTGAGTCCACTTGGAGAACATTGCTTCCACTTGGAGAAACAGAGCCTCTGACTCATCACAAGGCGAAATCCCTGATCCAAGTGTCATTTTTGGAAGATTCCAGAGCAATGACTCAGTGTGCCACTTGTCCCATCTCGCTCAGCGCAGGTGGCCTTTGTTCTACCTGCTTTGCAACGCAGGTACACCATGGAGGAGTTGAGTTTCAGCGCAGAAGCCTAGTGGAGCACCTGCTTTGATTTCAGGATTGCTTGTTTTTGAGTGTTTTCAGGTGGAGAACTGATCTGAGAGCTGTTGGTTTGCTGACCTTGTTCCTCTAGGGGTAGGAACATCATGTTTTAGGGACTTTGGATCCCTTGGATTATTGACAATTCATGCCTGATGCTGCAAGGCACAAAATTGTCTATAACAGATGCCCCCTAAAGTATGAGGTCGTTTATCGGGTGAAATGCTTTATTAGGAGGATCCGAAGTTCATTCAATCTGCTGAGAAGTGTCCTGTAATAAGATACAATACAATACATTATTTTTCATACTTTTTCATGATCTAGCTGAGGCGGGCATTCCCATGCTCAGCTTTATAAATTCATTTTGGTACATAGAACAGACAATCGTCTGATGGTAGACTGATAATTCTCTGCTGAAATTATCATCCTTTGAGAAGGATGATCATCTGCTGCAATGATGTACACATCAAATGTCTTTATATCCTGAATATATATCGCAGCCCGGATGGATGAAACTAGATCCGGGGTCTTCAATCTCTTCCGATCTTCACTCGATGTACAAGTCGATCCATGTGAGAATTTCTTGAAGTCGAACATGGAAAGACATCGCTTGATTACTGGTCAATGATGTAAACCGTTAACAAGCGCGAGAGGAATCACCGATAAGGATGATGACCCTCAAGGTACAGCAGTACAATTCACATGGTGGGAATAAAGGACTTGGCGTCGACCACCATGCAAAATCCTCTGGTCGAAGGTCATTGATTTATACCTGTCGCCGGAAGTGAGAAACTTGCCATTGAGGCGTGCAAGCTTCAAAGTACTGAAGGGGTTGTTCCTAGATCAACTCCTTGGATAATGAGCTGATGTCGACAAGGAGCGATCCGTCAAAGGAGGGCCTTAAAGAATCCCACATCATTGACACGGAACGGAGCTAGTGATTGTGATGAGGTGAAAACAAACTGTGATGTATGATTCAGGGTGGCGGTCATGAAATGGATGAAGGACAATGTATGGCAGTGGATGGGACACGGTTGACTCTTTGCAGAACAACATCTCTTGAACATATAACGACACTGATGTGATGGATCGGTAGCATTACCCCAAATGTGGATGGTGTGGCGAGGACCATGGTGATGAGACCGGTGAATGAAACAACCCAACCCGATGTGATACGGAGGACAAAGTGTCATGTTCAAGAGCGACTTGCTACCATTAAAGCTGTGAGGTTCTCCCAATTTTTCCCCAGTCATTGTTGACCAGTACCTCTTTATTTTTGTCAAGCTTGAGGAGGATAACATATGCTTGTTCTATAACCTGCCCTTCGGGCAAGCCCATCGCTATGTTTTAACGAGCCTAGCGATAGGGAAACTCGTTCTCGTCTAAAGACAAGTTTGTCGCTATTTAATGAATTTAACAAGTCTAACGACAAGGATAACTCGGTCCTTTTCATTTTTAGAGAGTCTGAAAAGGTACGTAAAGTCAACTCCAGAATTCCTTTTTCGTCATCTAATCCCTTAAGTCCGAAAAAGTATAAAACAATACAGAAGGGATGAATTTTCGATTGCTTTAACGAGCCGAACAAAACAAGCGCTCGATCTTTTTGTGCAATAATCCCTCAGGTCCAAAAAGATTAAAATCTAAAGGAGGGATAGCTCTTCCTGTCGTTTAACGAGCTGGAAGGCCAAAACTCGGCAAACTTTTCATATTTTACGAGTCAGGAGAAAAGAGCTCAAAGGAGACTCGTCTTTTGAGGAACGAGTGATAAACAGGGCTAGCAGCAGATTCCAGGTACAGGTTGGAATTTTCCAATCACGGCAGTGTCACAAGGATGGCTAAGTGAAATCACTCTTCGCAGCTGTTCCTCAAAATGGGTAAACAATCATATGGAGATGAACGATTGGCCAAATGAACGGATGGAGGTGAGACTGCAAGAACACGACCAAGGGCTTTAATATGGCTGTCAAAGGTTACATTTACCAAGGTTATTTACCGGTTCATTTTTTCTGGGTGAGCTTGAACTCTAGGGGAAGATTGCTCACAACTTATGTTTATTTTTTAACGAGCATGAACTATGTGATAAAACTGCTCGGATCTTGCGTTTATTTTTTATCGAGCATGAACTGTGTGCTAAAACTGCTCGATTATACCAGTCATAATACAAGAAACGCCTCAGGTGAGATAGCTATTTTTTAAGGAGCTTTATCTCACGAAGCTATGCTCCTATTTGGCAAGTTTTGACTTTTGCCCAACATCCTTTCTTCATGCAAGTTCGGAAACGACTAATCCAAAAAACAGATAAATAACCGCTCTTTGCTTCCACTCCAAAAGGTTTGCATGCCCCCAGGTATAAAATATAATTTCAAGGCTACCCCTCCTCTGTCCCACCTCCATTTTTCTACTTGTCGTCTTGCTATATTTTTAACGATACTTGTCTTCTCGTTATTTTTCGGTGCCGACGGTACTTGTCTTCCCATCAGTTCACTTTTAGGTTTTTGCAAGATCGCAACAGATAAAACATTGGTGTTACGGAGGGAGGCGTGCCTCTTACTTATTATCCGAAAAATAGTTCTGTTCGCTGCCGCAAACTAAACCCTTTTTTTTTTCGGCGATGTCTATCACTAGGTTACTAAAGACGGTGACCACTTGTTGCAGCAATTTCATCTCTTTCTTTGGAGGCTGCCCCTACTTATCCTTCAAAACATATGTTTTAATGGGTGAGGCTTGCCTTCAAATATGGTGGCTACTTGCTGCTGCAAATGGTCCCCTTCCTCGGTATCCTACTTACCTAGACAAGGGGAGCGAGAAGCTGATTATCTCACTCACATAACTTTGACAAAAGAACTTTATCCTAGAACAACCCTCTCTTCCTTCTTTCGGACGGGGTACGGACTAGTCCCATTCTTCTGCGGAAATTAACTTTATACCCAAGGTTTCCTCTGCCCAAGGCAGGCCAGGGTGCATGCCCCCTGGGTCCCAGTTATATCTTTCCGAATCACTCGCATTCATCGGGAAGTAGAACTGGGGGTGGAGGCATTTCTTGAGTGAATAAGCCATTCAGGGATGGTATTTGACTATTTGCGATGCGAGATCCCGGAAATGAAAGTTGGTCTACGAGCTTGACCATCTTTCCTTCGTGTGGAAAACACATTACTCTAAAGAGTGAGGAGACTATAGCTCCCATGCAATATATATAGTCCCGTCCAAGGAGTAGGTTATAATCCAAGGGTCCTTGGACGACCATGACGTTCATATGAACTGTCTTCTTCCTCAATATAATCGGAACATTTGGGAGGATCCCTAAAGGGCGACTGGTTCCTTTATCAAAACCTGATAGATTTCTCATCTCAGGTAAAAGCGCCGGGGAACCCAGTGCTTTCCAAGCAATAGAGGAAAGGATACTCACAGATGCCCCTTCATCAATGATAGTTCCATCCATTACCATTCTCTAGATTTGGACAATGATTCTGAATGGTATATTGGCTGGTAACCGGGGTCTGCCTAGTTGGTTCCAATCAAAGGACACAACCAGGTTGCTTGGTGGTGGGACCGAATACACGGCCGGATACGACCCTGACGATGTTCCTTCCTGCGATAAAGGAAAGGGCGCATTGCCCTGATGCTCATCAGAGTCTGTGTTGATGAAAAGAATCTGGATGGTGTCATCCTTATTCTCTTCAGTGAGGGTATCATTTGAAGATGAGTCTTCAATGACGGAGTCATTTGAGGATGAAACCTCTGAAGGAAGAACCGGGTCAACTGCCGTTTCGACCTTTAGACTTTCGTCTGGTCTGGATTCAGCAGGTTCATTCTCAATGACCGACACTTCAGCTGACCACTTGAGCGGGCCAGCTGGATTTTCAACTATCGAGGGACTTGGCACGAGTTTTTGGTATCCAGGAGGAAGTCGTGACGGTGAAACCGGACGATCTTCCAAAACTCTCTTTGCCTCATCTAAGAATGGACAACGGTGGATGGCGTGATCGCCTTCACACAGCATGCAGGGTGATCTTGGTCTCCCTTTTCGTCCTTCACTCTCGCTAGTTGACGGACTGCAATCAACATGACTACCAGAGGTTGATGCTACCGGATTGTGCAACCTGGGGGACCAGTCCCTTAGTATCCGGGGAATACAAGGACAATCACGGTGGAAGTGGGTCCCTTTGCAAATGACACATGGTGATTTAGGCTCGGTCGGTGCAGTGTGTGGATTTTTGTCAGATGTCTTTTGCTTGCCCCCAGTCGCCTTCGCCATAGACCCCTTCTGCTTCTTTTCTCTCTTCTTCTTTTCCTTCTTCTCCATGGGAGGCTGACTTCTGCCGGCTCTACCTTGTGAAGATGAAGGATCAGAGGAAGAATTGTAAGAAGTGGAAGGCTGGTGGGCAGCTCTAGACTGGTCTGACTGTTGATTCGACCGCTCAGGATTTGTGGTGGTCTGAACTACATTAGTTGAAAAGAGCCATACAGGTAGGCCAATTGTCAATCCTGGGAGTGACAATGTGGCCATATGGGGCGCACCAACATCTCCCCAAGAGGAGAAGGGACTGGGACTTCCACCAAGGTGACTTCCTTGGTTGGTGGGCTCCATACTTTTCAACTGAAAGATCAACGTAGGAATAAGAGGTGATTATGTTCCGTTTAAAATAAATTTTATTAACGACGCTTTAGACACAACTTTGCTTTTTCATGTTTTAAGAGTCGAGAAAAAGCTAAAGATGACTCTAGTCTCCTTCGATGTTTTAACGAGCCCGAAGTGACAAATGCTCGAATGGACTTTTTCAGTTATAGAGTTTGAAAAAGGCCAAAAGAAACTGCTCTAGAGTTCTAGGCAGAGGGTGTGCCAAACTTTTCGCGAAACCACAGAATACGTTTTACGGTACGGGTGGTCGATCTTCGTGAATGCTGTGTTCACTGCATCGCGATCAGTAGGGCGTCCGACACGGCTTCCTATGGATAAAGGCTTTGTTCCTATAGGGGTCTCCCAATATATACGCGACGGTACGTGGGAGCACAAGTCCGTATTAGTGCCACCGACTCTCAGGAGGAATCACCCACCTTCGTAGAGATCGACAGTCACTACGTTTAACGACGCCGGAACACGTCTCTAGCTTAGACCTCTATGTGTTTGCGTTATGTTTCAATGCGTTGTTAGGTTCATTCAGTATATTTTAAGTTGATCTTTTTAAAGTTTGCCTTTCAAGGTTCACCACGAGATGTATATGACAAATTCCTAAATGCAGCCTAAGATGAGAAGCAAGCTTTTTCAAATCTTTTTGACTGATGAAAATCTTAACTACTGAGGGAGAAGAAAGGCAAATCTTTTCACATAGATCATAGAGCACACACTAATGCAAAATTTCCTAAATCAGCATGCAAACAGTCAAATGCAAAATGCACAATGCATGTATTTTCTTTTCCCTTTCTTAATGTTGATGTATTACAAAAAGAAAGTTGTTATATAACTTTGATTTCGATTTCAAGCGAAAGTAAACAAGCTTGTCCAAAATCAAAAGACACCTTAAGATTTACTTGTTTAATCATTGGAAATACGTGAAATCAAACCATAATGACGAAATTAAAAAGACTAATCAGCTATGGACAGCAAACAAGCTAACTCTTTAGACCAGCAAAATGCTTAACACAGGTTCAGATCTAAGAGGCCAAAGCAAGACTAGTTCACTTTCGTTATGGGAAATTGTAAATGATGTAAGAAATACAAAAGAACAAGTACAATTTCGTTATATAACAGAGGCGGAATGATGGCAAGTAAGGTTGGTTTCAGAACAGGTACAAGACTGGTAACTGGCTGCAAAATCTATAGTGAAAACAGGAAAGAAAAAGGGAGGAAACCCCAAATGCACAAGGCAAAATTGGGCCAACGCAGGTGCTGCACAGCCAGTCTGGCTCTTAGCGCAGGTAGCCCCTTCGGGACCTGCGTTGCAAAGCAGGTAGCCTGTGTACTACCTGCTTTGGAAAATGAAAGTTGCGTTTTCACAGTTTCCGGGTCACAATTTTCTCAAAAAATCACAGTTTTTGCTCAAATCAGAAGCTATCAGTCAAGCACACACTAAGGGATGACAAGGAAGATGAAAAGCTATCACTAAGAGCTTACAAGGATCCTTGTAGATCAGCTCTTCAAATCATGAACATGCTCAGAAATGAGCTAGAGTAGCTGCCCTCTACTTCGCTTTTGATATAGTCAAAAGCTTTTCGATTTGGTACTCTTTTGTTCAGGAAATGAATAGCAAAATACTACAAACAATCAAACAGATACGATCCCCAGCGGAGTCGCCAGTTTGTTGTAGGGAAAAGTATCCGATTCAGATGACCCTATCCCACTCTAAGGGTGATAGTACCTCAGCAACAACTGTAAACAAAACTACTTAAGGTTTACTTCTTTATGAAAGCAAGAGAGAATGAAGAAATGCACTAACCGTTGCCTTGCGCTTAATATTTGCTCCAATCTCTTCTCTTTGCTGCTTGCTCCTAGCTCTTTGCTCTTTTGCTGGCCCAGCTATAATGAGATCCTGCAAAATAACAAAGAAGGAAACTACAAGAAGCATGCATCCATAACTGATTCAAGGATTAGCATAAATCAAATATACAATCATCACAATACATCATTGAAACAAATGCATATAGAAGAACCTCAATAGCTTTTATTAATGGAAGAAGTAAAGTTCTGAGAAGGTTACAACCATTGAAGGCCCCAATCCAGCAACACCTCCCAGCAGAAAGAATTTCTCCTCTTCACCTCCTTCAAGCAATCACCCAATAGTTCTATAGTGAAACCAACAGCATATCATTACTTTGCACAAAATTCCAGCCTCCTGAGCTCATAGGAGAGAGCTCAATATATAGATGAATTGAGAAAGGATGAGTCAGCTTGCAACTGATGTGTAGCTGCCTTGTGTCCTCTCTCTCTTCAGTTGATCTTCAGTTCTTGAGTCCACTTGGAGAACTTTGCTTCCACTTGGAGAAACAGAGCCTCTGACTCATCACAAGGCGAAATCCCTGATCCAAGTGTCATTTTTGGAAGATTCCAGAGCAATGACTCAGTGTGCCACTTGTCCCATCTCGCTCAGCGCAGGTGGCCTTTGTTCTACCTGCTTTGCAACGCAGGTACACCATGGAGGAGTTGAGTTTCAGCGCAGAAGCCTAGTGGAGCACCTGCTTTGATTTCAGGATTGCTTGTTTTTGAGTGTTTTCAGGTGGAGAACTGATCTGAGAGCTGTTGGTTTGCTGACCTTGTTCCTCTAGGGGTAGGAACATCATGTTTTAGGGACTTTGGATCCCTTGGATTATTGACAATTCATGCCTGATGCTGCAAGGCACAAAATTGTCTATAACAATTGATGCAGAGCCCAGCGCCACAGTTGCCACTACCAAGGTCTAGAAGAATGAGCCCGAAGATCCAAAGGAGGGGGAGCGTCTTTTCCACTCACAGATGTGGGTGAAGCATTTGCCGCTGCAATTCATTGTTGACAGTGGGAGCCAAAAGAACCTCATTTCAACATGCGTCGTGAAGTGGTTGGGCCTACCAACTACACCACACCCGCAACCATACAGTATCGAGTGGCTTCACCAAGGATGAGATCTCTGAGATCGCCAGCAGTGTCGCCTTCCCTACAACATCAAGCCCTTCACAAACGAGGTATTTTGTGATGTTGCACCTCTAGATGTTTGCGATGTATTTTTGGGACAACCATACTTGTGGAGGCGACATGTTGTGTATGAGTCAAGGCTCCGAGATGTTATTATTTCTTTGGGTAATACATTATACAGGATATTGGACGTAGCCCCACCTATTGCCACCTCTGTGATCACTGCTAAGAAATGCAACAAGCTCCTCTCCCAGACTAGGAAATTCATTTTCTATTTGGTTCGATCCCAAAGTAATGGGAAGATCATCGCCACATCCATGATCCCCGCGAAGGGTTCCTCCACGCTGTAGTAGCAGTTGATGGATACGGTCATGAAGGTAGACAGCAACATCTTCTCCTCACCCATAGGGACACCATTGCACTATTAGGTCAAGCATTCATTCGATCTGACTCCTAGAGCACCTCTACCCAACAAATTGATATATTGCCGCTCCATTTTGGAAAATGCCAAGTACAAGAAGTGACATGATCAGCATCAAGTACCACACAAGTTTCAAGTGGGCAATAAAGTTTGGTTACATTTGCACAAAGACCGCCTTACAAGAGCCCATACCAAGGTTGTGGGAACAATGCTTTGTAGCACAACATTTCCCCATTCCTTCACTTGCACCGAGTGTTCAATGTGGACTGCCCTCGACCAAGCTTCCCACCATTACTGGACACATCAAAATTTGCAGAACAGCTCACCAGGGACCAAGTTCAGCAGAAGTTTCCTCATCTCATGGAGGAACTCAACGCAATGGGGACCATTGCTTCCTAAGGAGGGAGGAATGATCCAAGTGGATGTTGGTAGCCACCCACCAATCCCACTTGGACCCCCACAACTCTCTCTTTCAGTTTTTTAGTTTCCTTAATTGTAGCACAATTTACTATTTTTAGTAGTTTTTCCGGTCCTGAACTTCCGAAACCGCTTTGTGGCCCTAAATGACGTTTTTTAGGAAATATAGGAGCAACATGGTATTTTAGACTGATATTTCTCATCCCAAAATTGTACTCCTTGGATAGATCTTTCTAATGAGCTATTGTGCACGTCAAAGATAGATCGTATGCCAAAGTTACGACCCTGGAAAGTTAATGTGCCAATTTACCCGAAACAATGCCCACAATTTGGCGTTTCATCTCCTAGGGTTAGGTTTTTGGACGTTTAGGGTTTTCCATTATTTCTCAATAATAAATAGGCTTTCAAGCCTCATTGTAACATAGTTCAGAGGCATGTAGCTGCCACATCTCTTCTTAGAGATAAGCTACTGTCGCCCTAGCTAGTTTATTTCCATTTATGTATGTAAACATATTTCAGTATTTTACAGTAACGAAATGAAGTATTATTTATGTTGCATCTCTATATATATGGCTATATCTATAATTTGTTGCGTTCATGTTTAAATTCGGATCGGTGGTATCAAAGCAGTCTGCTTTTTCTCTGTTTTTCTTTACATGTCCCCATCGAGGTCGGGATATAAGGAGTTAGGGCTTGAATTGGTCGAACCTTTACAAGACCAGCCTCGCAAATCCCTACGACTTCCCATGGTGGATGAAAAGAAAGATGAGGGGGCAAGAGATCCTATTAAAATATTGCTTGAAGGGGCCCTCGAGCGACAAAGGAACGCGATGATGGAAAACTTCGCCTAGATCCTTCAGCGGCTACCCATAAGCGACACATCAGCTTCCAACAACTACTCTGAAAATGCCACACCATTTAAGATACAAGTTAACTTTGAAATTCCCACATTCGAGGGTCAGATAGACATAGATGGCGTAGATAAATGGTTAAATCTGCTAGAGGGTTATTTTTATGTTCATGATTTTTCCAGCCAGGAAAAGATTATTTTCGCTCTTCTCAAAGTAGCCCCCCAAATCAAGCATTGGTGGGAAACCTACTGCGAGCAGAAGGATGAATGTACGGGCTCACTGTTTTTAGCTGCACCCACTTGGAATTCGTTCCAGGATGCCATTAAGGAGCAGTACTACCCTGTCAAAATCTATAAGGACCAATACATAAAGTGGACCACGCTGTGGCACGGAAGAAACCAAGACGTGTGAGAGTCCACCAATATTTTTCATACCCTTCGCACAAAGTTGGGTATCAAGAATTCTGAGCTGCATTTGGTACTCAAATACCGCGACTGCCTACACAGGTACATTTAGGACGAGATGCAGTTCTTGGACATCTCCTCGCTCAACAAAGCGTACTGATACACTGTCAAGATCGAGCAGAAGTTTAAATAGAAGAAGTGAGACTTTGGATCTGCGAATTCGAAGACCAAAGGACAAAGCCAAGGCAGGGTGACCCAAGGCAACCCGTCGAAGCCGCAAGAAAAGAAAAACACCACGAAGTCAAAGAAGGACACAAGAAAGTGGTGTGAGTTTCATAAGAGCCCCACTAACAACACAAATGAGTGTCGGACCAAGTAGTCATTGGTGGTCGAATTGAAGGCTTCAGAATCAGATGAATGTTTCGACCCTGAGTCAGAATCTGACAAGGGGAATGGCAAAGGGAAGCAAATCATTGATGTGGATACCATTGCCACTATTGCCACCGCCAAGGTCTAGAAGAATGAGCCCGAAGATCCAGAGGAGGGGGAGCATATTTTCCACTCACAGATGTGGGTGAAGAGTTTGCCGTTGCAATTCATTGTTGACAGTGGGAGCCAAAAGAACCTCATTTCAACAGAGGTCGTGAAGCAGTTGGGCCTACCAACTACACCACACCCAAAGCCATACAATATTTGGTGGCTTCACCAAGGATGAGATCTCCGAGTTCACCAACAGTGTCACCTTTCCTACAACATCAAGCCCTTCACGGACGAGGTATTGTGTGATGTTGCACCTCTGGATGTTTGTGATGTATTATTAGGCCAGCCATACTTGTGGAGGTGACATGCTATGTATTAGTCAAGGCCCCCAGCTGTTATTATTTCTTTGGGTAATTCATTATACAAGATACCAGAGGTAGCCCCACCTACCACCACCTCTGTGATCACTGCTAAGAAATGCATGAAGCTCATCTCCCAGACTAGGAAATTCATTTTCCATCTGGTTCGCTCCTGAAGTAAGGGAAAGATCGTCGCCACATATATGACCACCATGAAGGGTCCTCCACGCAGCAGTAGTAGCAAATGGATACAGTCATGAAAGTAGACAGGAACATCTTCTCCTCACCCACAGGGACACCGTTGCACTATCAGGTCAAGCATTCATTCAATCTGACTCCTAGAGCACCTCTACCCAACGGATCGATATATCGCCGCTCCATTCTGGAAAATGCAAAGTACAAGCAGCAACATTATCAGCATCAGGTACCACACAAGTTTCAAGTGGGCGATAAAGTCTGGTTCATCTGCACACAGAACACCTACAAGAGCCCATACCAAGGCTGTGGGAAACAATGCTTTGGAGCACAACATTCCCCCATATCTTCGCTTGCACCGAGTGTTCAATGTGGACCACCCTCGACCAAGATTCCCACCATTACTGGACACATCAGAATTTGTAGAACAACTCACCAGGGACCAAGTTCAGCATAAGTTTCCTCATCTCATGGAGGAACTCAACGCAATGGGGACCATTGCTTCCTAAGGGGGGAGGAATGATATAGGTGGATTTTGGTGGCCACCCACCTATCCCACTTGACCCCCACAACTTTCTCTTTCAGTTTTGCAGTTTCCTTAATTGTAGCACAATTTACTATTTTTAGTAGTTTTTCCAGTCCTGAACTTTCGGAGCCGTTTTGAGGCCCTAAACGACGTTTTTTGGGAAATCTAGGAGCAACATGGGTCCATGAACTGATGTTGCTGGACCGATGTTTCTCTTCCCAAAGTTGTAGTCCTCAGATATATATTTCTAACGAGCTATTGTGCTTGTCAGACGAAGATCGTATGCCAATGTTATGACCCTGAAAAGTTGATGTACCAATTTACCCGAAACGGGGCCCACAGTTTGGCGTTTCATCTCCTAGGGTTAAGTTTTTGGATGTTTAGGGTTTTCCATTGTTTCTCAATAATAAATAGGCCTTTGAGCCTCATTGTAACATATTTCAGAGGCATGTAGCCGCCACATTTCTTCTCAGAGATAAGCTACCATCACCCTAGCTAGTTTATTTCCATTTATGTTTGTAAGCATCTTTCAGTGTTTTACAGTAATGAAATGAAGTATTATTTCTGCTGCATCTCTATATGTATGGTTATATCTATAATTTTTTGCATTCCTGTTTAAATTTGGATTAGTGGTATCAAACTAGTCTGCTTTTTCTCTTATTTTTCTTTTCATGTCCCCAACGAGGTCGAGATATAAGGAGTTAGGGCTTGAACTCGTCGAACATTTGCAAGACCAGCCTCGCAAATCCCGATGGCCTCCCATGGCGAATGAAAAGAAAGACAAGGGGGCAGGAGATCCTATTAAAATCTTGCTCGAAGAGGCCCTCGAGCGACAAAGGAACGCGATGATGGAAAACTTCGCCTAGATCCTTCAGCGGCTACCCAGAGACGATGCATCGGCTTCCATCAGCTACTCTGGAAATGCCACCCCTTTTAAGGTACAAGTTAACTTTGAAATCCCCATATTCGAGGGTCAGAAAGACGCAGATGTTGTAGATAAATGGTTAAATCTGCTAGAGGGTTATTTTTCTGTTCATGATTTTTCCAGCGAGGAAAAGATTATTTTCGCTCTTCTCAAAGTATCCCCCCACATCAAGGACTGGTGGGAAACCTACTGCAAGCAGAAGGATGAAAGTACGGGCTCATTGTTTTCAGTCGCACCCACTTGGAATTCGTTCCAGGATGCCATTAAGTAGAAGTACTACCCTGTCAAAAGCTATGAGGACCAATACATAAAGTGGACCATGCTGCGGTAGGGAAGGGACCAAGACGTGCCAAAGTTCACCAATATTTTTCATACCCTTCGCACAAAGTTGGGTATCAAGGATTCTGAGCTGCATTTTGTACTCAAATACCACTGCTACCTACACAGGTGCATCCAAGATGAGATGGAGTTCCTAGACATCTCCTTGCTCGGCAAGGCGTACCTATACGCTATCAAGATCGAGCAAAAGTTTAAATAGAAGAAGCGAGACTCCGGATCTGTGAATTTGATGACCAAAGGAAAAATCCAAGGCGGGGTGACCCAAGACAACCTGTTGAAGCCACAAGAAAAGAACAACACCAAGAAGTCAAACAAGGACACAGGAAAGTGGTGTGAGTTCCATAAGAGCCCCACTCACAACACAAGTGGGTGTCGGACCAAGTAGTTGCCGGTGGCCGAGTTTAAGGCTTCAGAATCAGATGCATGTTCCGACCCTGAGTTAGAACCTGACAAGGGGAATGACAAAGGGAAGCAAACCATTGATGTGAAGTCCAACGCCACTGTTGCCACTACCAGGGTCTAGAAGAATGAGCCCGAAGATCTAGAGGAGGGGGAGCGTCTTTTCCAGTCACAGATGTGGGTGAAGGGTTTGTCGTTGGAATTCATTGTTGACAGTGGGAGCCAAAAGAACCTCATTTCATGAGAGGTTGTGAAGTGGTTGGGCCTACCGACTACACAAAACCCACAACCATAGAGTATCGGGTGGCTTCACCAAGGACGAGATGTCCGAGTTCGCCAGCAGTGCCGCCTTCCCTACAGCATCAAGCCCTTCACAGACGAGGTATTGTGTGATGTTTCACCTCTGGATGTTTGTGATATATTATTAGGCTAGCCATACTTGTGGAAGCAACATGCTATGTATGAGTTAAGGCCCCGAGCTATTATTATTTCTTTGGGTAATTCATTATATAGGATACTGGAGGTAGCCCCACCTACCGCCACCTCTGTGATCACTGCTAAGAAATGTAGCAAGCTCATCTCCCAGACTAGGAAATTCATTTTCTGTCTTATTTGTTCCCAAAGTAAGGGGAACATCATTGCCACATCCACGACCCCCGCAAAGGGTTTCTCCATGCAGCAGCAGCGGCATATGGATACGGTCATGAAAGTAGACATGAACATCTTCTCCTCACCCATAGGGACACCGTTGCACTATTAGGTCAAGCATTCTTTCGATCTAACTCCTAGAGCACCTCTACCCAACAGATCGATATATCGCCACTCCATTCTGGAAAATGCCAAGTACAAGCAGCGACATGATCATCATCAGGTACCACACAAGTTTCAAGTGGGCGATAAAGTCTGGTTGCATCTGCACAAAGCACGCCTTACAAGATCCCATACCAAGGTCGTGGGAAACAATGCTTTGGAGCACAACATTCCCCCATTCCTTCGCTTGCACCGAGCGTTCAATGTGGACCGCCCTTGACCAATTTTCCCACCATTACTGGACACATCATAAGTTGTAGAACAAATCACCAGGGGCCAAGTTCAGCAAAAGTTTCCTCATCTTATGGAGGAACTCAACGCAATGGTTCCTCCATGCAATGGGGACCATTGCTTCCTAAGGGGGGAGGAATGATCTAGGTGGATGTTGGTGGCCACCCACCTATCCCACTTGGACCCCCACAACTGTCTCTTTTAGTTTTGCAGTTTGCTTAATTGTAGCACAATTTACTATTTTTAATAGTTTTTCCAGTCCTAAACTTCCAAAGCCATTTTGAGGCCTAAACGAGTTTTTCTGGGAAATTTGGGAGAAAAATGGGTCCATGGACCGATGTTTCTCTTTCTAAAGTCATAGTCCTCATATAGGTCTTTCTAACGACTTATTGTGCGCATCAAGCAAAGATTGTATGCCAAAGTTACGACCCTGGGAAGTTGATGTACCAATTTATCCGAAACGGGGCCCACAGTTTGGCGTTTCATCTCCTAGGTTTAAGTTTTTGGATGTTTAGGGTTTTCCATTGTTTCTCAACAATAAATAGGCCTTTGAGCCTCATTGTAACACAGTTCAGAGGCATGTAGTTGCCACATCTCTTCTCAGAGATAAGCTACCGTTGCCCTAACTAGTTTGTTTCCATTTCTGTTTGTAAGCATATTTCAGTATTTTATAGTAATGAAATGAAGTATTATTTCTATTGCATCTCTATATGTATGGTTATATATGTAATTTGTTGCATTCATATTTAAATTCGGATCAGTGGTATTAGAGCGGTCTGCTTTTTCTCTATTTTTCTTTGCATGTCCCCAACAAGGTCGAGATATAAGGAGTTAGGGCTTGAACTAGTCAAACCTTTGCAAGACCATCCTTGCAAATCCTGAAGGCCTCCCATGGTGGATGAAAAGAAAGACGAGGGGGTAGGAGATCCTATTAAAATATTGCTCGAAGAGGCCCTCGAGTGACAAAGGAATGTGATGATGGAAAACTTCGCCCAAATCCTTGAGTGGCTACTCATAGGCGACGTATTGGCTTCCAACAACCACAATGGAAACTCCACACCCTTTAAGGTACAAGTTAACTTTGAAATACCCATATTCGAGGGTCAGATATATGCAGATGCCGTAGATAAATGGTTAAATCTGCTAGAGGGTTATTTTTCTGTTCATGATTTTTCCAGTCGGGAAAAGATTATTTTCTGTCTTCTCAAAGTAGCCCCCCACGTCAAGGACTGGTGGGAAACCTAATGCGAGTAGAAGGATGAAAGTACGGGCTCACTGTTTTCAGCTGCACCCACTTGGAATTCTTTCCGGGATGCCATTAGGGAGCAGTACTACCCTATCAAAATATATGAGGACCAATACATAAAGTGGACCATGCTGCGACATGGAAGGGACCAAGACGTGCCAGAGTTCACCAATATTTTTCATACCCTTCGCACAAAGTTGGGTATCAATGATTCTTAGCTGCATTTGGTACTCAAATACCGAGGTTGCCTAAATAGGTACATCCATGATGAGATGGAGTTCCTGGACATCTCCTCGTTCGGCAAGGCGTACCAATACGCTATCAAGATCGAGAAGAAGTTTAAACAGAAGAAGCGAGACTTTGGATCTGCGAATACGAAGACCAAAGGACAAAGCCAAGGTGGGGTGACCCAAGACAACCCGTCAAAGCCGCAAGAAAAGAACAACACCACGAAGTTGAAGAAGGACACAAGAAAGTGGTGTGAGTTCCATAAGAGCCCCACTCACAACACAAGTGAGTGTCGGACCAAGCAGTCGCTGGTGGCCGAGTTGAAGGCTTTAGAATCAGATGCATGTTCTGACCCTGAGTCAGAACCCAACAAGGGGAATGGCAAAGGGAAGCAAATCATTGATGCAGATCCCAACACCACTGTTGCCACCACCAAGGTCCAGAAGAATGAGCCCGAAGATCCAGAGGAGGGGGAGCATCTTTTCACTCACAGATGTGGGTGAAGGGTTTGCCGCTGTAATTCATTGTTAACAATGGGAGCCAAAAGAACCTCATTTCACCAGAGGTCGTGAAGTGGTTGGGCCTACTGACTACACCACATCCGCAGCCGTATAGTGTCAGGTGGCTTCACCAAAGACGAGATCTCCGAGTTCGCCAGCAGTGCTGCCTTTCCTACAGCATCAAGTCCTTCAGAGACGAGGTATTTTGTGATGTTGCACCTCTAGATGTTTGTGATGTAATATTAGGTTAGCCATACTTGTGGAGGCGACATGCTGTGTATGAGTCAAGGCCCCGAGCTGTTATCATTTCTTTGGGTAATTCATTATACAAGATACTGGAGGTAGCCCCATCTACCGCCACCTCTGTGATCACTGCTACGAAATGCAGCAAGCTCATCTCCGAGACTAGGAAATTCATTTTATGTCTAGTTCGCTCCCAAAGTAAGGGGAATATCATCACCACATCCATGACCCCCATGAAGGGATCCTCCACGCAGTAGCAAAATCAGATGGATACGGTCATGAAAGCAGACAGGAACATCTTCTCCTCACCCACAAGGACATTGTTGCACTATTAGGTCAAGCATTGATTCGATCTGACTAATAGGGCACCTCTACCCAATAGATCGATATATCACTGCTCCATTCTAGAAAATGCCAAGTACAAGCAACGACATGATCAACATCAAGTACCACAGAAGTTCTAGTGGGCGATAAAGTCTGGTTGCATCTACAGAAAGAACTCCTTACAAGAGCCCATACCAAGGCTGTGGGAAACAATGCTTTGGAGCACAACATTCCCCTATTCCTTCGCTTCCACTGAGTTTTCAATGTGGACTGCCCTCGACAAAGCTTCCTACCATTACTGGACACATCAAAAGTTGTAGAACAACTCACCAGGGCCCACATTCAACAAAAATTTCCTCATCTCAGGAAGGAACTCAACACAATGGGGACCATTGCTTCCTAAAGGGGGAGGAATGATCCAAGTGGATGTTGGTGGCCACCCACCTATCCTACTTGGAACCCCACATCTGTCTCTTTCAATTTTTCAGTTTCCTTAATTGTAGTACAATTTACTAATTTTAGTAGTTTTTCGGGTCCTGAACTTCCGAAGTCGTTTTAAGGCCCTAAACGACGTTTTTTGGGAAATCTGGGAGCAACATTGGTGTGTGAACTAATTTTTCTTCTCCCAAAGTTGTAATCCTCAGACAGATATTTCAAACGAGCTATTGTGCACGTCAAACGTAGATCGTATGGCAAAGTTATGACCACGGGAAGTTGATGTACCAATTTACCCAAAACGGGGCCCACAGTTTGGCGTTTCATCTCCTAGGGTTAGGTTTTTGGATTTAGGGTTTTGCATTGTTTCTCAATAATAAATAGGCCTTTGAGCCTCATTGTAACACAGTTCAGAGGCATGTAGCCACCACATCTCTTCTCAGAGATAAGCTACCGTCGCCCTAGCTAGTTTATTTCCATTTCTGTTTGTAAGCATATTTCAGTATTTTACAGTAATGAAATGAAGTATTATTTCTGCTGCATCTCTATATGTATGGATATATCTGTAATTTGTTGCATTATTGTTTAAATTCATATCAGTGGTATCAGAGCGGTCTGTTTTTTCTTTGTTTTTCTTTGCATGTCCCCAACTAAGTCAGGATATAAGGAGTTAGGGCTTGAACTCGTCGAACCTTTGCAAGACCAGCCTCACAAATCCCGATGACCTCCCATGGCGGATGAAAAGAAAGATGAGGGGGCAAGAGATCCTATTAAAATATTGCTCGAAGAGGCCCTCGAGCGACAAAGGAACACGATGATGGAAAACTTCGCCCAGATCCTTCAGTGGCTACCCAGAGGCGACGCATCAACTTCCAACAGCTACTTTGGAAATTCCACACCCTTTAAAGTACAAGTTAACTTTGAAATCCCCATATTCGAGGGTCAGATAGATGCAGATGCTGTAGATAAATGGTTAAATCTACTAGAGGTTTATTTTTCTGTTCATGATTTTTCCAGCCAGGAAAAAATTATTTTCACTCTTCTCAAAGCAGCCCCCCATGTCAAGGACTGGTGGGAAACCTACTGCGAGCAGAAGGATGAAAGTATGAGCTCACTGTTTTCAGCCACACCCACTTGGAATTCATTCCAAGATGCCACTAAGGAGAAGTACTACCCTGTCAAAAGCTATGAGGACCAATACATAAAGTGGACCACGCTGCAGCAGGGAAGGGACCAAGACATGCCAGAGTTCACCAATATTTTTCATATCCTTCACACAAAGTTGGGTATCAAGGATTATGAGCTTCCTTTGGTACTCAAATACCGCAGCTGCCTACATAGGTACATCCAGGATGAGATGGAGTTCTTGGACATCATCTCGCTCGGCAAGGCTTACCGATATGCTGTCAGGATCGAGCATAAGTTTAAACAGAAGAAGTGAGACTTTGGATCTACAAATTTGAAGACCAAAGGACAAAGCCAAGGCAGGGTGACCCAGGACAACCCGTCGAAGCTGAAAAAAAATAATAACACCACGAAGTCGAAGAAGGACACAGGAAAGTGGTGTGAGTTCCATAAGAGCCCCACTCACAACACAAGTGAGTGTCGGACCAAGCAGTCGCTGGTGGCTGAGTTGAAGGCTTTAGAATTAGATGCATGTTACAACCCTGAGTCAGACCCCGACAAGGGGAATGGAAAAGGGAAGCAAATCATTGATGCAGAGCCCAGCGTCACTGTTGCCACCGCCAAGGTCAAGAAGAATGAGCCTGAAGATCCAGAGGAGGGGGAGCCTCTTTTCCACTCACAGATGTGGGTGAAGGATTTGTCGCTGCAATTCATTGTTGACAGTGGGAGCCAAAAGAACCTCATTTCAGCTGAGGTTGTGAAGCGGTTGGGCCTACTGATGACACCACACCCACAGTCGTACAGTATCGGGTGGCTTCACCAAGGATGAGATCTCCGAGTTTGAGAGCAGTGCCGCCTTCCCTAGAACATCAAGCCCTTCACAGATGAGGTATTGTGTGATGTTGCACCTCTGGATGTTTGTGATGTATTATTAGGCCAACCATACTTGTGGAGGCGACATGCTGTTATGAGTCAAGGTCCCGAGCTATTATTATTTCTTTAGGTAATTCATTATACAAGATACCGGAGGTAGCCTCACCTACCACCACCTCCGTGATCACTGCAAATAAATGCAGCAAGCTCATCTCCCATACTAGGAAATTCATTTTTTGTCTGGTTTGATCCCGAAGTAATGGAAAGATCGTCGCCACATCCATGACCCCCATGAAGGGTTCCTCCATGCAGCAACAACATATGGATATGGTCATGAAAGCAGACAGGAACATCTTCTCCTCACCCACAGGGACACCGTTGCACTATCAGGTCAAGCATTCATTCGATCTGACTCTTAGAGCATCTCTACCCAATAGATCGATATATCGCCGCTCCATTCTGGAAAATTCCAAGTACAAGCAGCGACATGATCAACATCAGGTACCACACAAGTTTCAAGTGGGCGATAAAGTCTGGTTGCATCTGCAGAAAGAATGCCTTACAAGAGCCCATACCAAGGTTGTGGGAAACAATGCTTTGGAGCACAACATTCTCCCATTCCTTCACTTGCACTGAGTGTTCAATGTGGATCGCCCTCGACCAAGCTTCCCACCATCATTGGACACAGCAGAAGTTGCAGAACAGCTCACCAGGGACCAAGTTCAACAAAAGTTTCCTCATCTCATGGAGGAACTCAATGCAATGGGGACCATTGCTTCCAGGTGGATGTTCGTGGCCACCCACCTATCCCACTTGGACCCCCACAAATTTCTCTTTTAATTTTGCAGTTTCCTTAATTGTAGCACAATTTACTATTTTTAGTAGTTTTTTGGGTCCTGGACTTTTGGAGCCGTCTTGAGGCCCTAAATGATGTTTTTTCGGAAAACTGGGAGCAACATGGGACCATTGTCCAATGTTTCTCCTCCAAAAGTTGTAGTCCTCAGATATATATTTCTAACGAGCTATTTTGCGCGTCAAACGGAGATCGTATGCCAAAGTTACAATGTCGGGAAGTTGATGTACCAATTTACCCGAAACGGGGCCCATAATTTGACGTTTCATCTCCTAGGGTTAGGTTTTTGGATGTTTAGGGTTTTCCATTGTTTCTCAACAATAAATAGGCCTTCGAGCCTCATTGTAACACAATGCAGACGCATGTAGCCACCACGTCTCTTCTTAGAGATAAGCTACCATCGCCCTAGCTAGTTTATTTCCATTTCTGTTTGTAAGCATATTTCAGTATTTTACAGTAATGAAATGAAGTATTATTTCTGCTGCATCTCTATATGTATGGTTATATCTGTAATTTTTTGTGCTCCTATTTAAATTCGGATCAATGGTATCAGAGTGGTCTGTTTTTTCTCTGTTTTTCCTTGCATGTCCCCAACGAGGTCGGAATATAAGGATTTAGGGCTTGAACTGGTCGAACCTTTTAAAGACAAGTGTCGCAAATCCTGAAGACCTCCCATGGCAGATGAAAAGAAAGACGAGGGGGTAGGAGATCCTATTAAAATCTTGGTCGAAGAGGCCCTCGAGCGACAAAGGAACACGATGATGGAAAACATCGCCCAGATCCTTCAGCGGCTACCCAAAGGCGATGCATCGGCTTCCAATAGTTACTCTAGAAACACCACACCTTTTAAGGTACAAGTTAATTTTGAAATCCCCATATTCGAGGGTTAGATAGATGTAGATGTCGTAGATAAATGGTTAAATCTGCTAGAGGGTTATTTTTCTGTTCATGATTTTTCCAGTCGGGAAAAGATTATTTTTGCTCTTCACAAAGCAGCACCCCACGTCAAGGACTCGTGGGAAACCTATTGCGAGTACAAGGATGAAAGTACGAGATCATTTTTTTCAGCTGCACCCACTTGGAATTTGTTCTGGGATGCCATTAAAGAGCTGTACTACCCTATCAAAAGTATTGAGGACTAATACATAAACTGGACCATGCTGCGGCAGGGAAGGGACCAAGACGTGCCAGAGTTCAGCAATATTTTTCATACCGTTTGCACAAAGTTGGGTATCAATAATTTTGAGCTGCATTTGGTACTCAAATACCGTGACTGCCTACACAGTTACATCCAGGACAAGATGGAGTTCCTCAACATCTCCTCGCTCAGCAAGGTGTACCAATACGCTATCAAGATCGAGCAGAAGTTTAAACAGAAGAAGCGAGACTTTGGATCTTCGAATTCGATGACCAAAGGACAAAGCTAAGGTGGGGTGATCCAAGACAACCCATCGAAGCCGTAAGAAAAGAACAAAACCACGAAGTCGAAGAAGGACACAGGAAAGTGGTGTGAGTTCCATAAGAGTCCCACTCACAACACAAGTGAGTGTCGGACCAAGAAGTTGTTGGTGGCCGAGTTGAAGGCTTCAAAATCATATGAATGTTCTGACCCTAAGTCAGAACCCGACAAGGGAAATGGCAAAGGGAAGCAAATCATTGATGCAGAGGCCAATGCCACTGTTGCCACCGCCAAGGTCCAAAAGAATGAGCCCAACGATCTAGAGGAGGGGGAACATCTTTTCCACTCACAAATGTGGGTGAAGAGTTTGCCGCTGCAATTCATTGTTGATAGTGGGAGCCAAAAGAACTTCATATTAGCAGAGGTCGTGAAGTGGTTGGGCCTACCGACTACACCACACCTGTAATCATATAGTATCGGGTGGCTTCAGCAAGGATGAGATCTTCGAGTTCACGAGCAGTGTCACCTTCCCTACAACATCAAGCCCTTCATAGACGAGGAATTGTGTGATGTTGCACCTCTGGATGTTTATGATGTATTATTAGGCCAACCATACTTGTGGAGGAAACATGCTGTGTATGAGTCAAGGCCCTGAGTTATTATTATTTCTTTTGGTAATTCATTATACAGGATACCGGAGGTAGCCCCACCTACCACCACCTCTGTGATCACTGCTAAGAAATGTAGCAAGCTCATCTCTAGGAAATTCATTTTCTGTTTGGGTCGCTCCCAAAGTAATGGGAATATCATCGCCACATCCATGACCCCCGCAAAGGGTTCCTCCACGCTTCAACAACAACATATGGATATGGTCATAAAAGCAGATAGTAACATCTTCTCCTCACCCACAGGGACACCGTTGCACTATTAGTTCAAGCACTCATTCGATCTGACTCCTAGAGCACCTCTACCCAACATATCGATATATCACCGCTCCATTATGGAAAATGCCAAGTACAAGTAGCGACATGATCAACATCAGGTACCACACAAGTTTCAAGTGGGCAATAAAGTTTGGTTGCATCTGCACAAAGAATGCCTTACAAGAGCGCATACCAAGGTTGTGGGACACAATGCTTTGGAGCACAACATTCCCCCATTCCTTCGCTTGCACCGAGTGTTCAATGTGGACCGCCCTCGACCAAGCTTCCCACCATTTCTAGACACATCAAAATTTGCAAAACAACTCACCAGGGACCAAGCTCAGCAAAAGTTTCCTCATCTCATGGAGGAACTCAACGCAATGGGAACCATTGCTTCCTAAGGGGGGAGGAATGATCCAGGTGGATGTTGGTAGTCACCCACCTATCCCACTTGGACCCCCACAACTCTCTCTTTCAGTTTTTCAGTTTCCTTAATTGTAGCACAATTTACTATTTTTAGTAGTTTTTCCGGTCTTGAACTTCCGGAGCCATTTTGAGGCCCTAAATGATGTTTTTTAGGAAATATGGGAGCAACATGATTTTTTGGACCAATGCTGCTCATCCAAAAGTTTTATTTCTCGGATAGATCTTTCTAAGGAGCTATTGTGCTTGTCAAACAGAGATCATATGCTAAAGTTACGACCCCGGAAAGTTGATGTACCAATTTACCCGAAACGGGGCCCACAGTTTGGCGTCTCATCTCCTAGGGTTAGGTTTTTGGATGTTTAGGGTTTTCCATTATTTCTCAACAATAAATAGGCCTTCGAGCCTCATTGTAACATAGTTCAGAGGCATGTAGCTGCCACATCTCTTCTGAGAGATAAGCTACCGTCGCCCTAGCTAGTTTATTTCCATTTATGTTTGTAAGCATATTTCAGTATTTTACAGTAATGAAATGAAGTATTATTTCTGTTGCATCTCTATATGTATGTTTATATCTATAATTTGTTGCATTCATGTTTGAATTTGGATTGGTGGTATCAGAACAGTCTGCTTTTTCTCTGTTTTTTCTTTACATGTCCCCAACGAGGTCGGGATATAAGCAGTTAGGGCTTGAACTGGTCAAACCTTTGCAAGACCAACCTCGCAAATCCCTATGACTTCCCATGGTGGATGAAAAGAAATATGAGGGGGCAGGAGATCCTATTAAAATATTGCTCGAAGAGGCCCTTGAGTGACAAAGGAATGTGATGATGGAAAACTTCGCCCAGATCCTTCAGCGGCTACTCATAGGTGACGTATCGGCTTCCAACAGCTACAATGGAAACTCCACACCCTTTAAGGTACAAGTTAACTTTGAAATCCCCATATTCGAGGGTTAGATATACATAGATGTCGTAGATAAATGGTTCAATATGAAAGAGGGTTATTTTTCTGTTCATGATTTTTCTAGCCGGGAAAAGTTTATTTTCGGTCTTCTCAAAGCAGCCCCCCACGTCAAGGACTGGTGGGAAACCTAATGCGAGTAGAAGGATGAAAGTATGGGCTCACTGTTTTCAGCTGCATCCACTTGGAATTCGTTCTGGTATGCCATTAAGGAGCAGTACTACCCTATCAAAAGCTATGAGGAACAATACATAAAGTGGACCACGCTGCAGCAGGGAAGGGACCAAGACGTGCCAGAGTTCACCAATATTTTTCATACTCTTCGCACAAAGTTGGGTATCAAGGATTCTGAGCTGCATTTGGTACTCAAATACCGCGGCTGCCTACACAGGTACATCTAGGACGAGATGGAGTTCTTAGACATCTCCTTTCTCGGTAAGGCGTACCGATACCTTATCAAGATCCAACAGAAGTTTACATAGAAGAAGCGAGACTTTGGATCTGTGAATTCAAAGACCAAAGGACAAAGCCAAGGCAGGGTGACCCAAGACAACCCGTCGAAGCCACAAGAAAAGAACAACACCATGAAGCCGAAGAAGGACACAAGAAAGTGGTGTGAGTTCCATAAGAGCCCCACTCACAACACAAGTGAGTGTCGGACGAAGAAGTCGTTGGTGGCCGAGTTGAAAGCTTTAGAATAAGATGGATGTTCTGACCTTGAGTCAGAACCCGACAAGGGGAATTGAAAAGAGAAGCAAATCATTGATGCGGAACCCAATTCCACTGTTGCCACTGCCAAGGTCCAGAAGAATGAGCTCGAAGATCCAGAGGAGGGGGAGCGTCTTTTCCACTCACAGATGTGGGTGAAGGGTTTGCTGTTGCAATTAATTGTTGACAATGGGAACCAAAAGATCCTTATTTCAGCAGAGGTTGTGAAGCGGTTGGGCCTACCAACTACACCACACCCGCAGCCTTACAGTATCGGGTGGCTTCACCAAGGACGAGATCTCCGAGTTCGCCAGCAGTGCCTCCGACCCTACAACATCAAGCCCTTCACATACGAGGTATTATGTGATGTTGCACCTCTGGATGTTTGTGATGTATTATTAGGCTAGCCATACTTGTGGAGGCGACATGTTGTGTATGAGTCAAATCCCTGAGCTATTACTATTTCTTTGCGTAATTCATTATACAGGATACCAGAGATAGCCCCACTTACTGCCACCTTTGTGATCACTGCTAAGAAATGCAGCAAGCTCATCTCCTCGACTAGGAAATTCATTTTCTGTCTAGTTCGCTCCCAAAGTAAGGGGAATATTGTCGCCACATCCATGAGGGCCGCGAAGGTTTCCTTCATGACAGGAACATCTTCTCGTCACCCACAAGGACGCCGTTGCACTATCAGGTCAAGCATTCATTCAATCTGACTCCTAGATGAGGGGGTAGGAGATCCTATTAAAATATTGCTCGAAAAGGCCCTCGAGCGACAAAGGAACACGATGATGAAGTGATGCATCAGCTTCCAACAACTACTCTGGAAACGTCACATCCTTTAAGGTACAAGTTAACTTTGAAATCCCCATATTCGTGGGTCAAATAGACATAGATGTCGTAGATACATGGTTAAATCTGCTAGAGGGTTATTTTTCTGTTCATGATTTTTCCAGCTGGGAAAAGATTATTTCCGTGCTTCTCAAAGCAACCCCAAACGTCAAGGACTGGTGGGAAACCTACTCGAATAGAAGGATAAAAGTATGGGTTAACTATTTTCAGCTACACCGACTTGGAATTCATTACGGGATGCCATTAAGGAGTAGTACTACCCTATCAAAATCTATGAGGATCAATACATAAAGTGGACCATGCTGCGGCAGGGAAGGGACCAAGATGTGCCAGAGTTCACCAATATTTTTCATACCCTTCGTACAAAGTTGGGTATCAAGGATTCTGAGCTGCATTTGGTACTCAAATACCATGAATGCCTACATAGGTACATCCAGGATGAAATGAAGTTCTTGGACATCTCCTCGCTCGGCAAGGCGTACCAATACGTTGTCAAGATCGAGCAGAAGTTTAAATAGAAGAATCGAGACTTTGGATCTGCGAATTCGAAGACCAAAGGACAAAGCCAAGGTGGGGTGACCCAAGACAACCCGTCGAAGCTGCAAGAAAAGAACAACACCACGAAGTTGAAGGACACAAGAAAGTGGTGTGAGTTCCATAAAAGCCCCACTCACAACACAAGTAAGTGTCAGAAAAAGCAATCACTGGTGGCCGAGTTGAAGGCTTCAGAATCAAATGCATGTTCCAACATTGAGTCAGAACCCGACAAGGGGAATGGCAAAGGGAAGTAAATCATTGATGCGGAGCCCCGCACCATTGTTGCCACCGCTAAGGTCCAAAATAATGACCCTGAAGATCCAGAGGAGGGGGAGCGTCTTTTCCACTCACAGATGTGGGTGAACGGTTTTCCGCTACAATTCATTGTTGAAAGTGGGAGTGAAAAGAACCTCATTTCAACAGAGGTCATGAAGCGATTGGGCCCACCGACTACACCAACCCATAGCTGTACAGTATCAGGTGGCTTCACCAAGGAAGAGATCTCCGAGTTCGCCAGTAGTGCCACCTTCCCTATAGCATCAAGCCCTTCACAGATGAGGTATTGTGTGATGTTGCACCAATGGATGTTTGTGATGTATTATTAGGCCAGCCATACTTGTGGAGGTGACATGTTATGTATGTGTCAAGGCCCCGAGCTGTTATTATTTCTTTGGGTAATTCGTTATGTAGGATACCAGAGGTAGCCCCACTTACTGCCACCTCTGTGATCACTGCTAAGAAATGCAACAAGCTCATCTCCCAGACTAGGAAATTCATTTTCTGTCTGGTTCACTCCCAAAATAAGGGGAAGATCGTCGCCACATCCATGATCCCCGCGAAGGGTTCCTCCACGTAGCAGCAGCAACAGATGGATACGGTCATGAAAGCAGACAAGAACATCTTCTCCTCACCCACAGGGACACTGTTGCACTATCAAGTCAAGCATTCATTCGATTTGACTCCTAGAGCACCTCTACCCAACAGATCGATATATCGCCGCTCCATTCTGGAAAATGCCAAGTACACGCAGTGGCATGATCAGCATTAGGTACCACACAAGTTTCAAGTGGGAAATAAAGTCTGGTTGCATCTGCAAAAAGAACGCCTTACAAGAGCCCATACCAAGGTTGTGGGAAAAAATGCTTTGGAGAACAACTCACCAAGGACCAAGGCCAATAGAAGTTTCTTCATCTCATGGAGGAACTCAACGCAATGGGGACCATTGCTTCCTAAGGGGGGAGGAATGATCCAGGTGGATGTTGGTGGCCACCCACCTATCCCACTTGGACCCCCACAACTGTCTCTTTTAGTTTTGCAGTTTTCTTAATTGTAACACAATTTACTATTTTTAGTAGTTTTTCGGGTCCTGAACTTCCGAAGCCGTTTTGAGGCCCTAAACGATGTTTTTTGGGAAATCTAGGAGTAACATGGGTCCATGGGCTAATGTTTCTCTTCCCAAAGTTGTAGTCCTTAGATAGATCTTTCTAATGAGCTATTGTGCGTGTCAAACGGAGATCGTATGCCAAAGTTACAACCCCGAGAAGTTGATGTACCAATTTACCCAAAACGGGGCCCACAATTTGACGTTTCATCTCCTAGGGTTAGGTTTTTGGATGTTTAGGGTTTTCCATTGTTTCTCAACAATAAATAGGCCTTCGAGCCTCATTGTAACACAGTGCAGAGGCATGTAGCCACCACATCTCTTCTGAGAGATAAGCTACCGTCGCCCTAGCTAGTTTATTTCTATTTCTGTTTGTAAGCATATTTCAATATTTTACAGTAATGAAATGAAGTATTATTTCTGTTGCATCTCTATATGTATGGTTATATCTGTAATTTGTTGTGTTCCTGTTTAAATTCGGATCAATGATCTTTGTACTGAAGGCTTTGTGAATAACGAGGCCATCTCCAATAACATGTTAAACTTTGGGAAGGAAGGTCTACAATTCTCTATCTTGTCGGAAGGAAGGACCATCCAAACAAAATACCGGACCTATGCTCGGGTCTTCGCCGAAGAGGATTTCGCTGGGTGGGTGGGTAAATAGATCTTAGATCTCGATGGCGGCGATGGCGGCCCTCACCATATGGCTGCTTCTCCCAATGTTTGTTTGTTTGTCGATACGACCGGTGCATCGGGATTGAATCCCTTTCCTACGGATTACCTTCCCTCAGCTGATGGGTTCGATCCTGCTAAAAGCAATAAGAGGTGGGAAGAATCCATGGAGCACAGCTGCACCTGTTCCCATACTGTTTGGAGGGCAGGGGGCAGAGATGCCAAACCTGACCCCTATCTATCGCTGTAGACGCTGTTTCTTTGAAAGATTATGTTTCTCGGGTATCCAATAAATTCATCCAAAGGCCCCTTTGATCTCCACTTGGGTCAGCAGTTGAACTCGTTGCCGAAGACCTTGAAGCTGCTCTTGCGGTCCTAATCCTAATAATGTGGGCAAGCGTTAGCGATCAATCACCAAACATGTAGGCAAGCGACATGGATCAAATATCCGAAAATCCCCCGTTTTGTAAGGGACGAAGTAAAAAGAAATACAGAAAAATTTGCACGACGAAAGGGCATTTACCATTCAACCATACCCGCATTTCAATTATATGAATATATAGATATTCATATAATTGAAATGGAAAATACATATATGTTCAATCCCATTCGTAAGTAGATACCACTTTTGAATGGTCCAATTATTAATTCAATTACGGATATGGAAAACCCCTCCTCATTGGACCTAAAATAAAAAACCCTTCAGAAAAACTATAAACAATGAATCCAATTAATAAAAAATAAATTTAATTATTTAAAAATTATAATAAATGTCGATTTCTAATGTTAAAGTCAAACCCAAAGTAATATGGGTTTGACCAAAAACTGAATGCATTATCCCTGATGGTGGGAATAATAAGATTGGAATGTCACATGTTCTACCTACCACAACTCAAGTAAAATCCAAGTGATTTTCAATAGACAATAAACCCATAAGGGTCTATAACGAGTTCAAATTTACACATGTGGATTATTATTCTGCCGCGCGGCAGGGTATAACACGTTTGGTAAATGTGTTGTATTTAAATTTTTTGATTTAATAAAAAAAATTAAACGTGCATGTATAATGTTAACCTTAAAACTAAAAAAATAATTTTTATTTTTAGATTATTTTAAATCTCATTTTTTACACCGTGATTGATTGCCTCAACTTACTTCGCTGACGTGAACTGATACTTCCAGCTCCGACATGTATGAACGCCAGCGTGAACTGGTACTACCAACTCCAACATTCATGAACGATGGTACGATTCTTTTGAGGGTGAAAAGCGCTATTTTACATCTCATCATGAATTATATCATAATTAATTTCTTTATGAATTAATTTTAGGATTTTATTTATACATTAAGGTGGAGAGCTCCACTTCCACTTTTCATTTGCAATTAATTTTACACTTAATTATGAGTGATATCGTATTTAATTTCATTGTGAATTGATATTATATTATTCATATTTATGAAAGGAATGATGTTCTATGGAGTTAAAAATAATTAAAATATTTTAATCTTTTGAAATTTAAATTCATAACTTCATAAATTCCGAAATCAATAATCAAATCTTTTACAAACATTTAAAACAATCCACTCACATTAATGATATAGTTCTTATAAAAATTCAAGATAATCTTTTTGCAGCCGAACTACTTTTCATCTATAATACCTCAATACGACAATGTATTGGAAGTTGCGATATTTATTTTTTATCGATCTCAAAATATCCCGAGGAGCTATCTTACTCATCCAAAAGTTATTTCTTAGGCATATTATACAGGTTTGTATATGATATAAAATAGATATAAAGTTCTTATGATACAAATTATTGATTACAAATTGGTGTGTAATATGATAGGTTAAAATCACTTTGAAAGTTAATTAAATTTTTTAACAATGGCATATTTTTATATAGGTGAAAATAAACAAAATTTTATATAATTTATTTATTTATTAAATATTTGAATTTAATTGAATAAATATTTAAATTAAATTAGGTTAAATTTACTGTATAATTAAACAAAAATAAAAAATTTCTTAAAATTTTATAACAAATTTGATTTTTTAGAATATTGAATAAATTTAAAATTAAAATTAACTTAAATTATATTTCTATTTCTATTGTTTCAAACTTTGAATTTATATTTACATTGTTTTATTTTTATTTTAAATCTATATTCATAATCTAATAAAGGTTTTGAGCCGAGAGACTTATTCTACCACCCAATGTGAAGGCGATGTGTAAGTATGTTTGAGTATGTCCATTCATCTTAAAATAAAAATAAAATATTCTCTAAATAAAAAAGCAATGTCTACTATAAGAATAATAAAAAATATGTTGTGCATATTTAATTAGTTGTCCATATGATCTAACATAATTTCATGTAAAGTAATTAGAAGTTAAAAATATATATGAGCAAGATGTTTAAATTAAAAAATGTGAATAGAAAAAAAATGTTAAAAGAAAATATTTTAATGTTGCATAGAATAAAATATTTTAATATGAATTAATATTGATGTATATTTAAAAACATATTAATAATAAAATAAATTAGTTTGATAGGCCCTGATAAAATAGCTCAATGCACACCCAGATGCGGGTGATCGGACTAGATGTTAATGCTCATGCGAGCAAGGAGGGCAGCTGGCTTCACGGCGTCACAGGTGGTTGAATGTATAGCAGGTCATTTAAGACCATTAATGAAACATTCGGCTCACGGCAGACGGGGTAAGTTTTTCAAGATGGGTAGCAGAACTAGCGGTGCATTTGTTAGGCATGCGACATTCTTTTTGCGGCATTCGGGCAGACATTCTCCCGGAAGAACTGGTTCGCGATATCCAGAGGCAGGGGTGTGCACCTGGAAGCCACCATGGCTCCATAGGGGCTATCTCCTTGCCAGCTTCATATATTGGTTCTCGGCTCATCTGACTCGCATCTGGTATGGTTTTTCTGTTGTCTTTTGGTTTCTCTTTGGTATAGGTAGTGTCTCTGTCTCTGTGGAAGTCGTCTGTACAAAGTATGGGTTGAGGTCTGTTAGTATAGGAATATATTCAGAGGTTCTGATTCATATTCGGGTGAAGTCTTTCCTGGGCATCTATTACTCTGGGTACTGTTATATTCTGTGTCTGTTTCCCTTTTGCACTCTAAGTCTGGTCAGCCCCTTTGCAATGGCTCCCCGAAGACGTGGAATTCCCCGAAGGGGCAGCAATTCAGGGGTTCGTGGGGGTATTAGAGGCAGAGGAGGACCTGCCCCTCGTAGTATCTCCCCGCTCGCTTCTGTCTCACCAACCTCTCCTTCTTCAGACCACTCTGGCCTGTCTTTGCACAGCTCCTTTCACTCCTGTCGTTTCAAGTTCAAAAGCAAGTTAAACAAGCCCACTATTTCTGCTCTCATTACTGCCATTTTCTCAGAGGAAGAAGAGGACCCCTCAGGCTCTGAGGATCATTACAGGGACAGATCTATCTCTCACAATTCTAGTGACTCTCAGGGAAGTAAAGCGGGTGACATACTCAATGTCCCAGAACCGCAACAGGTTGAAGATCAACAAGAGGATTTGCATCATTAGTAAACCTCTTCTAATGAAGAAATCATTCCTTGTGCTCCGGCGCCTTTCTCAGGCAATACATTGCACCTGGTGCTTCCTCCGGGCCGCACAGACAGGGACGTTGAGGACAACGTGATGGTAGAATGGATCAGCTCTCCTTGCAGAGACAATGAAGCAGATGTAGACATGCCACCTCAGGCATAACCCTTCCTGTCTCAGCAAGATTTCTCAAGATGGCGGCTTTTGATGTTGAACCTGCTCTCAGTGGTATATCCTACAGAATTTTCAGTATGGTCTACTTTAGTCTTCCAGCTTATAAGTCTGATTTTCTAGGTTTTTGTAATAGATCCATAGCATTAGAAGGGCGGGAATTAATGTATAGGGCGTTACTGTGTTTTGAACTCCTAGTCTTCATGTATGTAATCAGACATTTCAAAGCTGAATGCAGCAGACTTTTTGGAAGAGGGCAGGCTACAGCCCCCTCAGAGGTTCAAACCTCTTTGTAAATATTTTTTCCTCTTTTTATATAATAGAATAGTCTTTACACAGAAAAAAAAAAATAGCTCAATGCACATGTTATGTGATCACTATAACATTCAAAAATACAATTTAAAAAATAAAAAATTACACATTGTTTTATGTGATCTCTATAACATTCAAAAATGAAATTTAAACAATGAAAAATTACACATTATTTTTATGCACTGTAAAATAAATTTGCACCTGAAAAAATTTGATCCCTCTAGGCTCATGTTAGATCCGTGGTTAAAATAAATCTATGTTGATATAAAAACTCCTCTTCTCTTTCATTAAACCAAACACTCTAGAATGTATGAACCATGATTCCTCCCTATAGTATAATAAAAAATCACTTAAACTAAATATATGTCATACATAATTTGATTAGCTTAATAACTAAGTTTGAAAAAATAATTAAAATCTATATAATGTTATTTCACTTTTAACCTCTAGTTGGCCACGAATATTGTAATAGGAGGCAATGTGTGGCAGGACACTAGAAGATCCTCCATCTGGACAAAGAACGTCTTCCCAACTTCATTGGGAAAACAAAAATGCATTTGCCCAACCCTTGTGGAGGTATAACATGTACTTGCATTACTATCCTCCATTTATCATGACAACATGTACCAAAATGCATTTGCCCAACCCTTGTGGAGTTATAACATGTTCTTGCATTATTATCCTTCATTTATCATGACAACATGCATCTATTGGGATGGAGTTTTGTGATTTATAAAGTTTAAGTTTAAATTCTCAAACACTCTCAATCTTAACATAGTTATCGATCAAACAAGAAAATGACCCAGTCCTCGTTTTTTTGAGGTAGCAAAAAATCACCCGATTTTGAAAAGTGGTGATGCAGAATACACATTTTTTCTTGAGCATTTTTTTGGCACTTTAAATTTTCTTATGTATCAAGTATGAACATTTTTTTTTAGATGTTAGTGATTTTCATGCTGATTTTGAAAAGTGCTGATGCAACGTCAACCTCTATTTTTTAGAGGGTTTATTTTTGACACTTTAAATTTTCTAATGCCTTTCTCTTCCCATAAGATTTTTTTTTTTTTTTTTTTTTTTTGTAAGTGTATTTATGTATTTGTGTGTTTTCATTTTTCTATTCGATTTTTTTGTAATGAAATCTTATTTTTTCGCGTAGTAAAAAAAAAAAAAAAAAAAAAAATAGTCAATATTTCAAAGTTAGTATTTTCTATATGTTTATGTAATGTTAATCAATATTTCGATGGACATCAAATAATTATCACTAAAAACAATAATTTTAAACATTTGAAAAAAAATACACATTTTCAGACTTTTTGTCAAAAATGACATATCAAATAAACGATTTTTATGGGAAAATCCTAACAAAACAATTTTAAAAAAAATAACATTTTTTTATGAATTTTATGTTAAAAAATAATAGTAATCACAGGTTTTTTACAAAAAAAAAAATAAAATTGATTGACATAAAAATTAAAGTGAAAATAAGATAATACAAATAATGAACATATAACAACAATAATCAAATGCTCATTCTTCTCATAAAATCTCAAAGTAAAAACATTACAAGTAAAACTAATGAAGATCTCTCAAAATTGAGCTTGATTTGCAATCATAACTTAAATGTCATCAACAATATCATATAATCCATGTTCATCGTCTTCTTCAACTTCATTATTTTCTTCTTCCACAATATTTCCTGCTTGAGTTTCCTCATTTTACTCTTCTAATGGATCTTTCATGTCTACAAATATCCTAAAGTGTCATTTTCCAATCATTCCATATAATGGTGGTGGAGTTCCTTTGCTTTTTTTTCCACACGTGATTCATTAAAATCTCCTTTCCTCAAACCAACTTCTTGCATTGCATTTGGAAGAAATTGAATAACATTAATTCTTTGTTGAATAAAATTGCATTATAGTGGGTCTATTTCAATCACAATGCAATTTATTCTTTTTTGTAGGCAACATGCTAGTGTTGTACCTAATCATCAAGCACAAAAACAATAAGTAAGTAAATTCGTATAAACACATTCTATCTATATATCTATGTATATATATATATATATATATATATATATATATATATATATATATATATATATATATATATATATATATATATATATATATTAAATTCAGTTTTATATAATAAAACTTACCTGAACCTAAAAATAAATTCAAAACCCAATCTCCTTCATTTGAACATAAATTTGTAAGATAGTTAATCAATGTTTGTGGTTTTTGATAAATGTTAATTGTCTCTCCTTTTGCATCTTTATCCTCATATGTTAACTTTTTAACGACACCATCATGAACCAGTACTTGGCTATGCCTCTTTCCATCTACTTGGTTCAAAAGAATGGACTTATAGCTATCATCTTTTTCCCAACATTCAACATGGATGAACTCATAATCACTTGTAATTGGTTGATCTCTGGAAGAAATAAGATTTGACTTTTGCTAGTAACATGACATTGTAAAAGTTCAATCCACTTGTACATAATTTTTTTTACATTAATCAAACATACAATTTCAATGTCTTACCATGTAAGCTGCATCCTTGAGTTTGATTTTCCCTTGAAACTTGTTAATGACATTGCAAATTTTGTGTTTGAATGAAATGTCACAAATATCCAAAGTGGTGATGTTGTGACTTCTTGAAATCCCGTGACCACTTTATTAAAAGCTTGATAAGTGTAAGGATCACTATCATATCCAATGTTTGGGAAATTGAAACCATGAGGAATGTCTACAATAACCAGGGCATATTCCCTTTTAGGTATGAGTTTTGTAATGTCTTCACAGTCACCTTGTATTATTTGATATTGGATAGTGTCCAACCCATTCCAAATGAAATGAGTAAGAGTAGGATCAAGTTCAACATTCCTAAGACGTTGTTTTGTCAGCCTTTCCAACTTTATTTTTTCAATGAAGCTTTTGAAAGTATTTGGTACTCCATTCATATCTTTCTTTGACATCTTTAATGAAATAAACAAATATAAGTAATAAAACAAAATAAAAAATTATATGAATAAAATGAATGCAAAAATCAACATACCTTTTTGAATGCAAGATAAAAATCTTTAAGTGTTGTTGTAGAACTTGATTCTGGGTAGTTGAGTACAACATCATTCCAACTCTCTTCATTCAACATTTTAACCATATGTTCTTGTAATTTCATATAAATCTTATGACTAAATAAATAAAATAAAAATTGTTAATATAGTGATATGCGTAACAAATAATACCAACAACAATATGTTATATTTAAAAGAAAATTATAATCCAAGAAAAAGTAAAAATAATTCAACAAACTTACTTTTGAAATTCCAAACACATTTCCTCCAATGACAATTCACCTGACTTCACACGACATAATATTGATTTGACTAGTTGCCATCTTTCACTCCTTGCAATGTTCTTCAATGTGTGATAGTCATATCATCTAGAAGTTGCTTCATTTCACAACCTATCTTACTGTTGGTACATATTATGGGTTTAGACTTTTTTAACCTTCTGATTTTTTATGACAATATTCTCCCACATTTCGAAAATGTCATTAATTAATTCCCATATCTCCCCTATTCTAAATGCCAACTGGAAAATGTTATCTATGCCTCTGAATAGTTCCTAATTTAATTTTCCACCTTTTGATTTGATTATATCCTCAATTTGATAACTTGTTTCCATACAACATTCATTCCAAAAGCTTAAACTAACTTTTGTCTTATCCCCACCACATTTTTCTACAAATTCATTATGAATAAATCTGACCCTTTGGATGAAAGTCATAAACATTATATACTCATTATCAACATTATGATCCCATGCCAATAAATTTGCCTCTCTTTCTGTTAAACCAACATAAATGATGCATTTCATTGTTTCAAAAAGATAGTTTCTAGGATATTCCTCGATCAATTGTCTTTTGGTTTCTACCGAATGGTTCCCTCTAATTACATAATATATGTAGTCAAAACATTATGTCCTATCAAATGCCTCAGTATTGGGAACTTGATTTGAATAAACAAGAACCACATAATCCACCACATGTGCATATGGATTGTACCTAAATAATGTTTTCAAATTATGGACATGTAGGTGATGTGCCTTTCTAATTCGATATTGAGATTGTCCTTCATCTAACCTATAGAATTGTGTGACATTAAGCTCAAATGTTTTGCAACCATTAATTAATATATTCTTCCTCAAGTGATTCCGAATGGCATTTTGTTTTGTTTTCACAATGCCATCCTCTAAATCAGCACCTGGTGTTATGATTTCTTTGCTGCCTTTAGAACTTTCACTTTGTTCTTCACTGTTGCTTATGATTTTAACAGATTCACCAATTTTTGATTTCTTCTTCTTCCTAGTTAACATATCTTCTTCTACATAAATAATCTCCTCATCATCAAGTGGAAGAGCGACATCTATGGGCATTTTTCTTTTCAGTGTTTTATTTCTTTTCTCCTTTTCAACAATAGTTCTAACCTTGTCCTCACTAATGGAAACATATTTTTGAGTTTCATCATCGGTTACAACTGCCACATATTCAAAAGAAACATGTTTACCTTTGTTATATTGACCACCGTATGGATTCTTTGTTGATCCCCTATATGTACCATTGCAGTGTTATGGATTGTTGTTATTTGCTTCATTCTCTTTTCTTGTTTTGAGTCTATATGGAAACTGTTGATTACATTCATAATATTTGTCTCTACATAATAAATACCCTCCAACATCATTGAAAAACTCTCAGTAAAATCCTATCAAAGAAAATACAATATGTCAATGATCAATTATTTATAAAAAATTTAATGATCCTTACAATAATACATAACACATAAATATAAATAAGCATACTTACAATGTTATTTGAAATGTTGGATGTGATTTGTTCACACAATAGTGTAGATTCTTTATCTGTGTCATACTTGTTCTTGGAGAGACGATATCTAACATTTTCATGTGACTTTGGCAATTTTGCAAGAACATAAACATTGTTTGAATTCAACACCAAACATATGTCTCGTACTATGCCTATAACCTCTTATGGTTCACCCATGTAAATCATACCACAGTATAGATAGAGATGTGTACTATCATCAGATTCAACATCTTTAACATGCCATGTAAAATTTGTTTTATTTAGTTCTCGTGAATTCATCCATTCAGAAATAATCTTTGGTGTACTTGATGTGCCAATTGGTCGACTTTTATGATGTTTCTCAGTTTGTGTATGTTCAACAGTGTTCAAAGCGTGTCCACTTGCAACTTTACATGATGGAATTATTGTCTTTGTTCCAGACATATTCATAGAGACCTTCCTTGATGTCATCTTCCTGAAAAAAAACACACACACATATATATTAGTTAATAAAAAAACCATATATATTACTTAAAAATTAAAATTAAAATAAATAAAAATAAATTTAACACTATAATTCTTATTTAAATATAAAAAAAGATTAAATTATATGTAATTTTTAAAAATTGTTATTTAATATATATATATACCAATTTATAAAAAAATTATTATATATCAATTATATATATATATATATATAATTTTGAAATTATTAAAAACATTTTATTAGATATAATTTTTTTAAATGATTTATATCTACATTTTTATAAAAATATTATTATATATTAAATTTTAAATTATTAAAATAAAAAAATTATATATATATAATTTTTTAAATATTATATATAATTTTTTATGTTAATTATATATATAAAAAAATGAAAACATTATATAAAAAAATTAATATTTAAAATTCTATATATAAAAAATCTTTTAATATTTTTAAATTATATAAAAAATTTATAATTAAAAATAAATTATTTTTTATTTTTTATTTTTTATTTTTTTTTTAAATTTCAAATTTTAATTTTATAAAAAAAAATTGGCCCTTGGTCGTTGGTCGGGGCTCGGGCAGGCGGAGGGGCAGCTTGCAACACCCCTCCCAAGGCCAATTTTTATTTTATAATATTTAATAATAATAAAAATTAATTAAAAAACTAATAATTTTATTTTAAAAAAAATGTTTTGTAATAATTAAAACAACAAATAATAAATTTATATATATATATATAATTCTATATATATATATATATATATATATATATATATATATATATATATATATATATATTTAAATTTTTAAATTAAATTTAAATTAAAAATTTGAATATTTTCAAAAATATATATTTTAATTTAAAAAAAAAAACTAAATAAGACTTAAAAAAATAAATAAAACTTTATTAATATAGTGTAATAAATATAATTTTAATTAAAAAAAATTACAAATCTATAACCAAAAAAAAAATGTACTTTTTTTCCTAATAGAACAATTTTTTTAATATTTAAATTTCAAAAAAAAAAAAAAAATCGGCCCTTGGTTGCTGGATAGGCCCAGGCAGGTGGAGGGGGTTGCGTGCAACACCCCTCCCCCCAGCCAGGGCCCCCGGTCAGCAGCCAAGGCCGATTTTTTTTAATTTTTTATTATAAAATTTAATAATAAAAAACTAATAATTTATTTTTAAAAAATGTTTTGTTATATATATATATATAATTAAATTTAAATAAATAAAAAATTGAATATTTTCAAAAATATATATTTTAATTTTTAAAAAAATCAATTAAAAAAAAACGAAATAAGAATTTAAAAAAATATATAATTAAAACTTTATTAATAAAGTGTAATAAATATAATTTCAATTAAAAAAAAAAAACTAAAAATTTAAAAATTACAAATATAAACCAAAAAAATAAATGTATTTTCTTGTAATAGAACCATTTTTTTTTTTTTTAATGCTCCCCAAACGGAATTTAAAAAAAAAATAGAAAAAAAAAGTAACACCCATTTTTCATTTCAAAAGCCTAAAAATTAAAAAAAATCTTAATTTTTCTCCTAAAAATCATACAAATTTGAGTTTTTTTTTTTTTTTTTTTCATCCCTATAAAAATATAAAAATAAAGAGTTTTGTATGTGGTTTTTCTCGTAAAAACACAAAATTTCCCAAAATTCATATGTAAATAGTCGAAATAGAAAGAAAACTAACCTTTAAAATGCGTACAACTCCCGTTGAATGTGCTATCTATGACAATGCAACTCCTTCGTAGCTCCTCCACAAAATCACTCCAAACTTTTTAGCAAGACCCAGAAGGCTTGATGTGATGTGATAAATAGAAACAATGAATTTTATTTTATAACGATGATTGTGGGATTGATTTAGCATTTCTTGAATGTGGGATTAAACTTAAAAAATAAAAAAAAATAAAATAAAAATTATAGTTAATATTATAGCTTTATGTTAGTTTTCATTCATTATGGGATAAAAAAATATTAATTATAAATATTAATTTAGTTACATAGCCAATGTTAAATAATTTAAATAGAAAAATTATTTTGAGTTTTTGTCAATATTTTGAATAGAAACATAGGTGAAATTTTTCAAAACCAAAAGTTTAGTAATATGTTTTCAAGTAAATTATAGATGAAAAAATTCGAGGGAATATTTAAAAACAAAATTTTTGGAGGGAAATTTTTCAGTGAAAGTTTTTGGGGGCAAACTTTGGAGGGAAAATTTTTGGCGAAAAAATTTGGGGGGAAAACTTTAAAGGGAAATTCTCAATCTCTAAGTTATATATTGTCATTGGGAGAGAGTGCATTTGTATCATTCAACATCTTCTGGTTGAAGGTCATGGATTCTTCTGATAGTGAAGTTTTTCTTTCTTTAGCATCGACATCTTCGTCATGCAACAACTCTATTCATTTTGATAAATGTAATAAGAATTCTTTCACTATGAATAGAAAGTCGAATTTTCCACTTAGTCTTAATCCTAAGGATGATGAGAGCAACATTAATGAAGGGCAGCAAAAAGAATTTCCTGTGAATAGAGAGTCATTTTTTCCACTTCCTCCTAATCCTAAGGATTATGAGAATGCCACTGATGAAGGGGGGGTTGAATAATTTCTAGAGTCAAAGTTTCCACATAGTCATAATCCTAAAGATTATGAGAGCAACATTGATGGGGGGGGGGATGAAGAATTTCTAGAGTCCATTCCCTCCTAACCATAAGGATTATGAGAGCACCACTAATGAAGGGGGGGATGGGAATTTGCAAAGTCAAAGTTTCCACATAGTCCTAATCCTAAGGATTATGAGAGCACCACTGATGAAGGGGTAGATAAAGAATTTGTAGAGTCAAAGTTTCCACTTCCTCCTAATCCTAAGGATTATGAGAGCACCACTCATGAAGGGGGGGGATGAAGAATTTTCAAAGTCAAAGTTTCCACATAGTTCTAATCCTAAGGATTATGAGAGCAACATTGATGAAGGGGGGGGGCTAAAGAATTTGCAGAGTCAAAGCTTCCACATAGTCCTAATCCTAAGTACTATGAGAGAAGAACTGACGAAGGTGGGGATGAAGAATTTGCAGAGTCAAAGTTTCCACATATTCCTAATCCTAAGGATTATGAGTGCACCACTGATTGGGGGGGGGGGGGGGGGGGGGCGGATGAAGAATTTGCAGAGTCAAAGTTTCCACATATTCCTAATCTTAAGGATTATGAGAGCACCACTGATGAAGGGGAGGGCGAGGATGAACAATTTCCAGTAAATAGAGATTCAAAGTTTCCACTTAGTCCTAATCCTAAGGATTATAAGAGCACCACTGATGCAGGGGAGGATGAAGAATTTCCATTAAATAGAAATTCAAAGTTTCCACTTATTCCTAATCCCAAGGATTATGAAATGACCACTGATGAAGGGGAGGATGAAGAATTTCGTGCAAATGATAATTTGACTATGAATAGAGAGTCATATTTTCCACTTAGTCATAATTCGAAGGATTATGCGAGCACCAGTGATGAAGGGGAGTATGAAGAGTTTCTTGCAAATGATAATTTTAGATGCACAAATGTGAATAAGGCATTTTCTTTAAGTGAGTGTTTCAAAGGTAGTCATGGTGATGATGAATTGAATCTAAGGGAGGTTTTCAAAAGCAGGGATGAAGATGGTGAAGAATTTCGTCTGAGCCAGGATTTCAAAAGCGTAGATGTTGGTAGTGAAGAATTTCCTTCAAGTGACGATGGCAGTGAATATTTTCCAAGCAATGATGGTGATGAATTTTCTAACTATGTTCGTCAGTATAATATTCCTCCTACTGATGATGAAAACGCTTCTGTAGATAATAATGAAATGAGGGAGACGTTGCAAGCAAATATTGTATCTAGGAGTAGGAGTATACCTTTCATATCAATCCAAAATATTCCAGTTGTAGAAGGGTTAGGACAAAATATCTCACAAGTAGAAGTTCTATCGGTGATCTGATTTCAAGTGAATGTTGTCGAAAGGATTGCTTGAAACATATGGATTTCAAGTTTGCTTTGTAGCAAAGGAATAAATATTTGTCAATGAATAAGAGCATGCAAAATTCATTTTTAGTGGGTTGCATGCAATCTACACTGGCAGGTTATGATTGTCATATTGGGAATGTATTGATTTGTAGAAAGGATTTCAAAATGTTGCATTTAGTTGGTAATTTTCGTTTGTCAAGAATCCAAGAAAGACTGGAAAAAGACCCTACATATTATTTAGAAGTACATTATAAAAGAGATGTTGGATCATCAACAATTACTGCAATGCCATGGATGAAAGACCAATTTTCAAAGCATGGAGAGTGTATGCCAAATAAAGACACAATACATATTCCAAATAATTTCTTAAGACGAAAAATCGACAACTTATACAGAGAATATGCAGAAGGTGCTGAAGGAGATGGTAATTTTATTACATATTCATATTTTACAAGGATATGGAGGAATGAATTCAACAATGTTTGTATTCCTAAGAAGACAAGGATGGGGATTCACAATACATGTGCTTGTCTTAAATAAAAAAGAGATAAATTTCGAGGGGCAGAAAGAGGTATGCATTCATAACATTGTTTTTAAAAATTGGATAGTTATCAACTACGAAAATGTATTTATTAATATATTTCTTTTATTTTATGTGCAGATTCCATTGTCAAAGCACTTCAAGAGCATCACAATCAGCACACAAGTGAAAGAAAAAAATTGTATAAACATAGAAAAAAGTGTTATGATAATCCAAATAAATATTTGGGTTTGATAATTGATGGTATGGACCAAAAGAAAACACTTCTTCCACATTTTGTCCGCACACAAAAAATTTACAAGAAGAAAATTTTATTCAGTTTCACTTGGTTGGCTATATGGTCTTTAATGGGAAGATGTTGCCAAGGGTTTACTTCACAGCTCCAAATATTCATAATGATGAAAATCTTACCCTAACTATAATCCATGATGTGCTTTATCATTGGTCTGATATTCTTCCTGAAGTTTTGTATCTGCAATTGGACAACACAAGCCGCGAAAATAAAAAACAAGTTCTTTTTGGATATCTAAACATGCTTGTTCAATTGAGAATTTTTAAAAAGGTAAAGGTTGTTTTCCTTCTTGTTGGCACACTCATGACCATATTGATCAAATGTTTAGTTGGTTTTTAGTAACATTGAGGAGCAAGAATGTTGGGAGCCTGCCATCATTGATTGAATGCATTAAGAAATCATACATTCCTAAGCCTGTTTTTCATGCGTTGGAAGAAACTATAGACATGAAAAGGTTTATTCTGGGATCGCATGGTGAGGAGAAATGCATTGAAAAACTTAATGACATTAGCTTCCATCATCTATTCCGTACCAAAAAAATTGATGGCAAAACACTTATATGGAGCAACAAGTATTCAACTGTTGCAGAATGGGGGTCGTCATCAGGTTTAACATTTTTGAAGTTCATTCCAGATCATCCAATATTTTCCTCAAAGATAATATTATTACAATCAGTTGCTGAACTCAATAATGCACGAAGGCATAAGAGAGAGATAAATTATTCTGAAAATCTGGAAGAAACACAAAGATGTATTAGAGTTACATATGACTACTTTGATGTTGTTGATTCAGTTTGGCGGGAGTCTTTTTTCAATGATCAAAGTGATATCATCTCAATATTAGGAAATGAATATACACTGTTGAAGACTCCACTTATTTGGCCTCAAAATATGCCAAATGAATAGGAGGAAAGACACATTGTTGAACAACAACAATCCCAAGGCATTATTAATTCTCATCAG
The DNA here is from genome assembly GCA_031772625.1 of Pinus tabuliformis. NCBI lineage: Eukaryota > Viridiplantae > Streptophyta > Pinopsida > Pinales > Pinaceae > Pinus > Pinus tabuliformis. The sequence goes on from CM062815.1 coordinate 838,208,836, forward strand.
GAAGAGGAAAGAGAAATCTATATTGGTTTTAGAAGGTTGTGTGCACAACGTGAAGCCATGGAAGACCTTTATAGGAGTTTTGTGCAGGATGTTAAGGAGGGTTGCATGATAGCAGTATTAGCAGATGGAGATCCACTTGACTATCCATTTTGGGTTGCAAAGGTTATAAAAGTCAATGAAGATATTACAGTTGTTGAGATACATTGGTATGCCACAAATACCCACCCATTCAATGGTGTGTACAAGCCAGAGATGGTAGTTGATAAACAAATTCGCATAAAGAGAAAAAGAAAGGGTACAAATATAAATCGTCGCTACACATACCTATTAAAATTGGAGGATGTTGACATACTTGTCTATGACTTCAATTTAACAAAGAGAGCAACTCTTCGCTTCAATACCATAGATATTTTGAAGAAGTTGTTACCAGAAGGAACAATGTTGAGATGGGAGTCTGCTAAACCTAGTCGTAGATCTAGAAGACTTTTGAAATTGGAAATGGTGGGCATGCATGTTGACTCAGATGGGGCTCTAGTTGATGAAAGAGAAGAATATGGGTTATCTTCATTCACATCCAGTCATTCATCTGAAGATGTAGATTTTGATGGTGTCCTAGATCTTATGGATGATTTTGAATAAATGTCTAAGACATTTTATGTAAATGATGTTTGCATGGTAACTTGAAATAAATATTTTGACTTCCATATGATATTACATGAAGTTATGAGTCATTTCTATGTTTGTTGGATTTATTGTTTTAATTAAAAAAAATTCATGTCTTTAGAGATGTTTGCAGAGTAACTTGAAATAAATATTTTGACTTCCATATTATCTTACATGAAGTTATGGGTCATTTCTATGTCTTTTGGATTATATGTTTTAATGTATGTGATATTCAATCTACGAAAGTTGATATTTTGATTAAAAGTAAATAAATATTAGAAATTAATGTTGATTTTTTAAATTATACAGTGATATTGCCATGATATTATTTATTGTTATCATTTGGTATAAGATAGTTTTAAAATTGTTGAAATTTTAATGCCTCATTAAAAAGAACACTTCGTTTTGATGGTTGATTTTTAGGTTTTTGTTGCAATAGGATAAGTTGTCTTAGGCTAAAATTTGAAAAGAGTTACAGTTTTAGCCTTTGAAATAAAAATTACTCTTGGAATAATGAATCTTTCATTTACTTGTTCATTTTTAAAAATTGTTTTAGTCATATAATTTGTCCATAATTTCATGGTTGAAATGTGTTAAAAACTAAAGGTTTTTAATTACAAGGTTGAAAATTTGTCAAAATCTTAAGGTTTTTCTGAATTATGATATTTTATCTTTAATGCTATGGTTGAAAACAATTACAATTTCAAGGTTTTTTAGAGTCAAGATATTTTATCTTTAACAACATGGATGGAAATTGTTGGAATTATTAGGATTTGAGACATGATATTTTATCTTTAACATCATGTCTGAGAATTGTTGGAATTTTACAGTTTTTCAAAGTCCGGATATTTTATCTTTAACTCCATTGCTAAAAAATGTCAAAATTGTAACCCAATTATTTTTTTGTTATTCCAAAATAAACACTTATTTTTTTAAGGTTTTTTTTTCATCCATTTTTCAAAACAAAAATGGTTTTTACTTCCATTTAAAAAAATGTTGAAAATTTACCCTAAAAAAAAACATTGTTTTGGTATAGACAATTTTCATTTTTGGGTTGTTTTTTCATGTTTTTGTTGGGTTTTTGGGCTAGAGTATCCGTTTTAAAGTAATAGTTCCCGTTTGATCGGTAACTATGTTTCTTATTTATTATTAAATTATAAAATCAATTGAGTAATTTTAAAACAAGGTATAACATTTTTCAATTTTTATAATTTTTTTTAATAAAATCCATAAAAAAATATAACTCTTTGTTATTAAGAAAAAAATTAAATAGAAAATATCCTTATATAATATTTTATATTTTGAAATGAAATACTATTTATCCATTAAACTAAAATAAGTTTTATAATATATTAAAAATCTTTTATTTTAAAATTACCGTAATATATTAAAACTCTAATATTTTGAGATATAAAATGGAGGCAATTTGTATGAATCTCAATCTAATAACAACTCTTCCCATATTGAAATGCAACAGGTTTATATTTATTTAAATCTAAGATTATTTTTCCATTTTTATTTTATTTTATGTAAAAACAAAATCTAATCAATTAACCTAATGTTACATTCTTAAAATTTAAAATGTTACATTCTTAAAATTTTGAAATTAAACTCTACGATCTAAAAGTATAAAGCCTTCATATACATATGATTTTTAATTAAAACAATTTCAATTATTAAAGTTCTTTTCTTTTATCACGGCAATTACTTGTGCTTCCTATTTCCATCAATCAATGAGAACATACTATTGAAATTCATGTAGCTATAATTTCCTTTCTACCTACTACAATGAGCATTCCATGTCAGTACAAAATTCTACATCACAACACTCCTGGCAGTATCTGACTGGTGGGGTAGCGACAACAGAGCCTGGTCATCATTCCATTGCTTAAAGAACTAACAGGCAATGCTAGGTCACCACATTGAAAGACATCACCTCATAAAAAGAAACACAATTTTACTATGCTATTTTGAAAAGCCGTAGTTTATTTGGGGTACATTTCGGAAAGTTTTCGTTATATTTTTTTATCTAATTTGTTTAGGTTAAGATTTTTTGGAATTACTAATTTGATTTATAAACTCTCCACAATCTAAATGTTCCAAGAATTTTTAAAATGCTAAACCCGTAAATGCAATCAAAAACCCATTTAATATATATATATATATATATATATACAATGAAATCTCTGAAACTTCATGTTTAGATTATACCTTTTTAAAATATAAACCTTAAATATCATTATTATTCTTGTCGCACTGTAGGATATAATGCATTTGGTAAATGCATTGACTCTGATTTTTTTTTATTTGACCAAAAAATTAAAGGTGCATGTATAATATTTACTTTAAAACTAAAAAATAATTTATTTTTTGGATTATTTTAAATCTAATTTTTTAAACCATGATTGGTTGCCTCGACTCTCGTCTTATTGAGTCATCATTGTACGCTTATACTCCGTCGGTCTGAGTGGGTACTCCTGACTCTAGTATTCATGAAGGATGGTATGATTCTTTTGATATTTTATTTATGTGAGTTTATCGTTTTGGCTGCTATTGGTCTTTCTAAACAATTTATATTATTATTTTTTAATTTTATTACCATCATCTCATTCCTGGTAACACATAGATACTAACCATGTGTAGTATACCTAGGGGGGATATTACCTTGGGTACCTCCCTTTGTACCCCACAATATCCCCAAAAGAATTTTTGTATTTCGATCTTGATATTTTTGGGCATATTTCCATTTTTAATATATTTGTAGGTCAGATCTATTACAAGTGGTATCAGAGCACTTTCTTGGGCGAAGAGGGCAAATAGTTTTTTTTCATTTTTTGCAAGAAATTTTCTGGGGCGATGAGTTTGCAGAGTAGATTTGAAAATTTTGGTGCTAAATATGCAAAAACAAATTGTAGATCTGGATTCTTTGTGGAAAACTACCAAAATCCAAAAAAAAAAAATCGGTCGAATCAAAGTCCGGATAAGGGAGATATCGTCGATTTAAAATCAATTGTTTTGCAGAAAATTTCTGACGAAAATTCATGGATGACGGCTCTCTAGTAAATTTTTGCAGTTTTTGTGGGAAATTTTGGGAAACTAGTTGTACATATGAGATCCTCTTGAAAAATTACCCAATTTGAAAAACAAATCGGTCGAATTGGAGTCTGAATGAGGGAGATATCGCTGATTTAAAATCAGCTATTTTTTTTTTTTGTGACGACGGGACAGTTGCAGCGCGAATATGAAATTCCAAAGTGCCTAGGTCGGGATTTCTTTCCCACAAGAAGATGTAGAATGGTTTTCCATTTTTGAAAACAAGCTATAATAAGGATTCTTAGCCATATTGATCGAGTTTTGACCATTTTAAATTTGCCTCATAAAGTAGGTAATTTTTTTTCAAAACCCTCATTCTACTTCATGGCTTCTACTAAGCTGATTTTTACAAGAAAAGATGATGGCCCTACTATTGAATAATTCATAAAAAGGGAAAAGTCAACATTTCAGAAATATTGAAGACCTTTAGCATGACTTAAGTTTAGAGATGAGGCTGCCATATAGTGGAAATCACTAGACTGCAAGAAGTATTTAAGCCTTCCTGATGAAGAATTTGAAAAATTCCTTTTAGAAAAATGGTCTCATGCTAGAAAATAGGAGAATGAAACATGTAAGCGGTTATTTTCTAATGGTATCTCCTTATTATAGGTTCATGGATGTATTCAGAAGGAGAATATCATTGTGTCTATAGATCCTAGTTGTAAGCAAAATTTTACCATTGTTAATTTGGTAAAAAAATTGCAAGTTCCAACAAAACACATTGACAACACACATGGACAAGTATGTATTGCATTTTGATTTTTATGCTTTAGATATGGCTAATGTGGATGTTGTTTTGGGATGCCCTTGGATGGAATCTATTGGTACTATCAATATTAATGTGCAGAAAAAATTCATGAAGCTCTGGTATAAAAAGAAGAAAATTACACTACAGGATATTTCTGTCAATAAACAGGTAGAGTCCAAGGAGGGTGAAGAAGAAAATGTTGCAAGTGTTGACACATTAGATGAGGAGTCTGTGGTTGAAGTAATACTGGAAGATAAGAAACAACTGCAGGAGCCACAACAGGTACCAGATACCAATCAGGCTCCATTAGGTGGTGAATTAAAGAAAGATACACAATTGGTTAACGCTTCAACAGATCACCACCCACATCACCCAGCAAGAAAACAACCAACAAGATGGTAATGAATTAGCAACAAGGACAACAACCCCTGCACGATAGATAGAGAGGTGCAACTATCCACCCACATCACAATAAAATAGAGGAATCACCAGGATCAACTCCCATCTCAAGCAAGAAAGGCACCGGCTAGATCGAGTAATCACTTCTCTCTGGGATGGCTAGATGCACGTGCATGGTACCATTGGACTACTCTTTTGAGTAGATCTTATTATTTTTGTTCTTCGTATGTTTCAGGGACGAAATATGTTTAAGGGGGGTGGAATGTAGTATGCCTAGGGGGGATATTATGGGGTACAAAGGGATAAGTGGGCCATAGTTAATAAATAAAGTGGTTAACCTGCATCATGTACGGGACCACAAGTAGTCAGGAATAATGTGATAAGGCCATTGTATTAGATATATGGCATTGAGGGACCCATGGTATTGTATGTATGAAGCCTATATAGAGGTTATATACTCTCCATTGAGATATGTCAAAGATTATTGTATTGGGAAACATATGGATTGTGGAGTGTTCTCCTTCCTTAAGGAGTGATTGTATGGTGTTACCTTACCTCAAGGGTTTTGATATTAATAAATAAGTATTTCTATTTCTCTTCTCGGATCGATCTCGATAATTCTAGGTATATTTCCATTTTTAATATATTTGCAAGTCATATATACTACACCATCCCTACAAAAATTAATCTGTAAATTAATACATGGTTTATTGATGTACTATCCATATCTTTTACTTGGTTAAATTATGTTCCACATTTGTACTTATCCTTTACTTGGTTAAATTTTGTTCCAAGTTTGTACTTATTCGCCTAACCAAATCCATTCGGGTTTTAATGAAATTGTACTTCACCATCCAGGTTACATTTAATGAGGTGTAATTCGTGGCAGGTAACAACTTCAAGGGACAATCACTTGGAGCGACTTGAATAATTGAATTATAGTAGGTGATCGACCAAACTAATTCTTCGGGTAGGGTTTCATTTAGATTTAACTTCTCCAAACATAATATCTTTGTAATAAAGCCTAACGTACAAAGCTTAATTCAAAAAGTATAAGTTTATTTAGATTTAACTTCAAAATAATTTTCACGGCTTTATAGGTTTATGTATTTTGTATATTTTATTTATTAATGTAATATATAATATTTTTATATAACTTTTTTTTAGAAGATAAATTATCATATTACTTGTATAATAATCACATATTCTCATCATTTCTATTATATTTAAAAAAATCTTAAATAGTTAGTTTTAGAACACATTTGTTTTGTTTTGTTTTTTTTAAGTACAATTATGTTTTTATTGTTCTATACTTTAATTTAATTATATTTAAACTCCGAGTCGGAGTCAGAGTTTTATAATTTTTATGTGTTGTTGCTATAAAAATCTATTGAAATTAAATCAATAGTGGGGGGATATAGTGGGGGATTTGAATCCATATAATAGGGGTATTCTCCACAATTTTGTTTCTTTTGGTTCATTTGCACTATTGTATTAAGTTGGGAGTTTGGTTGTAGGGAGGGATAGAGTAATTTGGCTATGAGATGGAAGGTTGTTTTGTACACTTGTAGAAATTTTCCTCATGGAGTCAAACGCTGCTCAAGGACCGTGAACTCTATAATGAAATTTTGGTTAGATTTTAATATATTGTCATTCCAGTGCACTTTTGTTTGAATGTAAATTAATCTATTGCTGCTAGAATTTCTCTGATTGATTTTAATTTTTCTCTAATTGGTATGCTACTCTCTGATGTCGATAACTCTTGTATGTATCAATTGTTATATGCCAATGAAGCTATGTTAAAGCTTTCGTTGCAGGGTAGAATGAAATTGAAATCAAGTTGAATTCATCAAAATGATAATATATTGGATAATAAATTTTTATTGTTCATTTACAAGCTTGCTTTGCTTTTATTTACATTGGTTGAAGTGAACTTTTTCTTTTAACAAATGAAAATAATTTAATTAGTTCTGCCTAAATGAATCCAGACATGCAAATGAAATTGCTTTCATAACTATTTATTAAAGCAAATTCACCTGCATAGGTGCATTAATCTTTTGTAAAATTTTCAAACTATTTTGAAATGTACAATTCAACATTAATTATGGGTTCAATTATAAGAACAATCCTTTCCCCTTTTTGTCAAATAACTAGCTCTTGATTGAGAATGAGGTTATCCTTTTCCTAATTAAGATATGTTTTCTTCTGTTATTTGCATTTTAGTCTTAGACTGTGGTTGCATTCACATCAAGTATTTTATTCTTTAAAGTCTCCTTACGTAAGAGAAAGTCTCACTATGGCCAGTATGAGCCCAAATTTTAGTCACACCAAAAGGATCACATTCTATAAAAGAAATATCACACAAATGATTCTATTTTCCTTCAATTGTTAAGTTTAAGTATCATTTCTCACAAACAAACTCAAGGATATCATCGTACATATTTTACATATTATGATGGTGTAGGCTATATTAACCTAGGATGGTCATGAGGTAACTGGAGACCCATTAACTAGTCAAGATTTCCATTTCAATGGAAAAATGGTCTAATTGTGGCCCCGGCCAGGAAATTCCTCACATGTTGAGCCAGGACATTCCCAACCCTACCTTAAAGGGGATGTGGCCTGTTGAGTTGCGAAGAGATCTGTTGTAGCTGTGTTGGACATAGGGGAGACTTTCATCTCATGTGCATGGATGCTTTGAGTTGTACATGTGTAGAATGTGTACGATCATCCTATTAACAACCTCTGTTTGGCCATTAGTTTGGGGATGGAAAGTCGTGGACTTAGTAAGTTTTGTATCCAAAATTGACCAGAGACTTGACCAAAATGCACTCAGGAATATGTTGTCCTGATATGAGATAATGGACTATGGGATCCCAAAGTGTACCCACACTCGCTCAAAGAAGATCTTAGTGGTGTCCTCTGCTGTGATACTATTCTTGCAGGCCACCATGATGGCCATCTTAGAGAATCTGTCGACGACCACGAAAACGCAATCGTTTCCATGCTTAGTATAAGGAAGGCTCGACATATAATGCATGGAGACAGATTCCCAAGGCTGACTAGGAGTAGGTAGAGGAGTATACAAACCTTTTTTCTTGATGGTTGGCTTGGAAATGGTGCAAGTGATGTAGAATCTAATGTACTTCCCAACATCTTGATGAAGTTTCCGCTAATAAAACTACATCTGCAATATCGCCGTTGTTTTCTCTACTCTGAAATGTCCAGTGACCCGAATGTAGTGCACCTCCAAAATCATCTTGGCACGCTCACTTGAAGGAACGCAAATGTGTCCCAGGTGGCATAACAATACATCCCGAAGGTGAAAATTTGGAACTTGCTTCCCTTCCAGGAGTGTCTGGTTTATGTTGCCAAATTCTGGATCATTCTTGTAAAGATGCGGCCACCCTGAGGTCTCGTGCCCACAGGAGTCGAGCACAATGATTAGCACCATGACCGGTGGTCAGTTGAGACAAACAACGACATTATTGGTGCTGCCCTTCTTATACTTAATGTTCAAATGGAACTGTTGCAGATAGGTGGACCATTTCTGATGGTGATCATTCTGAAACTTCCCTTGTGTCTGTATGAACTGCAGAGGCCAGTGGTTTGTGTGGATGACCGTTTCCTTCCCCAGAATGTAATTCTTCCATTGACGGCATGCTTGCACAATGGAATACATTTCTTTGTCGTAAGTGGGGTGCTTTTGGACTGTGTCTGAAAGTGTCTCACTGTGTTAAGCCATTGGATGCCCATGTTGAGTAAGAGCTGCACCAACAACATAATCAAAGGCATTTATCTCAATCTCAAATGGTTGTTGCAGGTCTCATAATGTGAGCACTGGTGTAGAACATAGACGATTATTCAACTTGGAGAACGCTCGTTGTTGGGTTTCCGACCAAAAGAACTTTTCTTTCGCTCCTCCCTTGGTGACTTGACTTAAAGGCCAAGTGATATGAGAGAAACCCAACATGAACCTATAGTAGAAATTGGCAGGACCCAAAAAGTTGTGGAGCTCTGTTAGAGTTGTTTGGGCTGGCTAATCCTGAATGACTTGTATCTTGTATGGGTCCACATGTACACCCTGCTCATCAATGATGTGCCATAGATATTGAACTTCAGTCAGGCCAAAGGTGCATTTCTCCATGTTAGCACACAACTTGTGTTTTCGAAGGGTTTGAATGACCTTTCAAATATGGTGGAATTTCTCTTCCCAACTCTGGTTGAAGATAAAAATGTCATCTAAATACACCACCACGAATACATTGGTGAAGGGCCACAAGATGTCGTCCATCAGTCTCATGAAGGTTGCATGGGCATTCGTCAATCCGAGAAACATGACCAACCATTCGAAAATGCCCTCCTTGGATTTGAAGGTAGTCTTCCACACATCAGAGGGTTCGATATGCACCTGGTGATAACCTGACTTCAAGTCAATCTTGCTGAAATATTTTGCCCCCTTGAGATGGTCCAGAAGGTCATCACTTGAAGGGATTGTGTACCTATTCCAGACAATGATCTTTTTCAGTGCTCGATAGTCAATACAGAGCCTCCAAGTCCCATCCTTATTCTATACCAATACAATTGGGCTCCCATGGGGTGATGAGCTTGGCCTGATGTGCCCTTCCTACAATAGTTCCTGAATCTGCCTCTTGATCTCATTGTTCTCTAGAACAGAGCGTCGATAGATCATTCCATTGGGAAGCAGTGTGCCAAGGGTCAGATCGATGGAGTGCTTGACCTTATAGTGCAGAGATACCCTTGTGGGTGAGGTGAACATATCCCTATACTCCTCCATGACCTTTCCATCTACTGTTGTTGTGCAGAGGAGCCCTGCCTAGAAGTCGTGGCCACAACCTTCTTCTTGCCTTGGGGGCAAATCATAACGAAAAAAATTTCCTAATTTGGGAAATGATCTTACTACATTGCTTTGCAATGATCAAAGAGATGGTGGTAGGCAGGGCTACCTTCGGTATCCTGTATAGCTTATTAGCCAAAGTAATAATCACAAAGCAAGGTCTAGACTCATATACAGCATGTCGCTTCCACAAGTATGGTTGTCCTAAAAATACATCAGAAACTTCAATAGGAGAAATGTCACATAGTACCTCATCTGTGAAGAGATTGATGTTGTAGGGAAGGCGACACTACTAGTTGACGCAAAGATCTCATCCTTGGTGAAGCCACTTGATTGTGTATGATTGTGGATGTGATGTAGTCTTTAGGTCCAACCGCTTCATAAATTCTACTGAAATGAGGCACTTTTGGCTCCCACTATCGACAATGAATTGTAACGGAGAACCATTCACCCACATACGTCAGTGGAATAGGCATTCCCCCTCCTCTGGATCTCTAGGCTCAATTTTATGGATCTTTGTGGTGGCCACGGTGGCACTGGCCTGCACATCAATGATCTGCTTCCCTTTGTCAGTCCCCTTATCAAGTTTTGATTCAAAGTTAGAACCTGCATCTGATTTGAAATCCTTCAACTCGGCCACCAATGACTGCTTGGCCTGACACTTAATTGTATTGTGAGTGGAGCTCTTATGGAACTCACCATTTTCTTGTGTCCTTCTTTGTCTTCATGGTGTTGTTCTTTTCTTGCGGCTTCGATGGGCTGTCTTGGGTAGCTCCACCTTCGCTTGGTCCCTTGTTTTATGGCTTGGGGGCGCCTTTTCCTTGCTTTGGATTCGTAGACCCAAAGTCCCACTTCTTCTGTTTAAACTTCTTCTCAATCTTCACGGTGTACTGATACGTCATGCCAAGCGAGGAAATGTCCAATAACTCCATCTCGTCCTGGATGTATTTGTGTAGATAGTTGCGGTAATTGAGCACCAAATTCCACTTAGTATCCTTGATACCTAGCTTCACGCAAAGGGTATGGAAAGTATTTGTGAACTCTGGCACATCTTGGTCCCTTCCCTGCCATTGCGTGGTCCACTTTATGTATTTATCTTCATAGCTCCTGATAGGGTAATATTGTTCCTTGATGGTGTCTCAGAAAGAATTCCAAGTAGGTGCAGCTCAAAACAACGAGGGTTCACTCTCATCCTTTTGTTCATAGTAGGTTTCCCACCAGTCCTTAACGTGTGGGGTGGCTTTAAGAAGTGAAAACATAATCTTTTCCTGATTGGAAAAGCCATAGATTTAACCATTTATCTACGACGTCTGCGTCTATCAGGCCTTCGAATATTTAAGTTAACTTGTACCTTAAAAGGTGTGGCACCTCCAAAGTGGTTGTTGGATGAAGATGCATCGCCTGTGGGTAGCCGTTGAAGGATTTGGGCAAAGTTATCCATTGTCATGTCCCTCTGTCACTTGAGGGCTTCCTCGAGCAACATTTTGAAATGATATCTTGCCCCCTTATCTTTCTTTTCTTCCACCATGGGAGGTCATCGAGTTTTGCGAGGCTGATCCTGCAATGGTTCAACCAGATCGAGTCCTAACTACTTATACCTTGGCCTCATTGGGGACATGCAAAGAAAAACAGAGAAAGAGAAGACCGCTCTGATACCATTGATCCGAACTTAAACAGGAACAAAAAAACTTACATATATAATCATAAACACATAGATGCAACAAAAAAACACTTCATTTCATTGATCTGAACTTAAACAAGAACAAAAAAACTTACATATATAATCATAAACACATAAATGCAACAAAAAAAAAATTCATTTCATTAATAGAAAAATACTGAACTATGCTTACAAACAGAATGGAAATAAGATAGCTCGGGCAATAGTACCTTATCTTTGAGAAGAGATGTTGCGGCTACATGCCCTGAATTGAGTTACAATAAGGTTCAAGGGCCTTTTTATTATTGAACAATAAGAGAAAATCCTACACAACCAAAACCCTAACCCGAGGAGATGTAACACTAAGAGTTTATGGGTCCCATTGGGGTTAGTTGGGCAGCCAACTTCCCGGGGTCGTAACTTGGTCATATTATCTCTGTTTGACATGTATGATACCTCATTGGAAAGATCTCTTCGAGGACTATGGCTATTGACATAATTACTAGAGTAATAATTGAGAAATTTTGCCAAAAAGAAATGTCGTTTAGGGCCTCAAAACGGCTCTGAAAGTTCAGGACCCGAGAAAATGCCAAAAATGGTAAATTGTGCTACAATTAAGGAAACGGATGAAACTGATTGGGGGGTCTAGGTGGACTAGGCGGGTGGCCCCCAATATCCACCTAGGTCAAATTATTTCAAAAGAGACCCGAGTATCTATCTATTCGGGATCCAACACTAGTAAGGCATATATACATAACGCATCTAAAAGGAATATGAAAGAAAGTTGGGCTGAGAGAAATTTATCCACCCCCTTTTGACTCCTCCAACTGTATTGAATCCTCCGACTTCTAGTAAGTTCTTCGTTGTAAATTAAGAGTGGAATTATATCCCAAAGGGGTTGAAGGAAGCATTTACGCGATTCAATTGTGATTGTGGGTAAGATAGTTTAGAATTAGATAATATCTAACTTAGATTTTCATTAAGATGTTTCACTTTATGACAATCACATGTACTTTGGTAGTCATTATTTCATCTACCTTGAATTTTTTTTAGATCTTGACACATGCCATAATGATTCATTTGGTCGTCATGCTTAAAATTCTATTTTAACTAGTTCAGATTTAACTCAAAAGAAAAATCATACAAATCAACAATGTTACACAGCAATTTGTCACTTTGTCCCTGTCAGTCACCTTGTTGTGCCAAGAATTCACACATAATCAAGTTCATGCCTTTTGAACTGGCCCAAAACCCACTTTTCCAAAGTTTTCCTCATCAGCGCGTCTGTCTCTAAAATATCCGCGCTGACCGGCGGCTCTTAGTGTATTCCGTGCGCTGCCAGCGCGGAAGCACACGACTTTTCCGCGCTGGTCGCCATCGCACCTCTACTTGTATTGAGTCGCGCTGACATGACTTTCCCAATTATTGAGGCGCGACGTCAGCGCGTCAGTTGCCTTATAATCCGCGCTGATCCTGTTTAGGCGAATTTGTTCCAACAACCAGCCTTCCAGATTATTCCAGGCCTGGTTGTTGGCTTTGTGAGTATCGACTCCCTTCTATGGCATGTCTGTTCGACCCTTTGCAACCACTTCCCTCAAGGATAAGCTCATCCTTCCACCCTTTTAGGAGGCTCCTTCTCCTATATAAACTTCCACCATTACCATGAGCAGCTAGTTTTTGAATAGCTTGGATTGTGTAGAGGTTATAGTGCTCAGATTGCTGCTACTATAGGTATTTGGTGTGCTAAGTGTGGAAGTGATTGATAGCTTAGGGGAGGTTGTTTTGTGTTGCTAGTGTGAGAGAGAGTTTCTTGTCTTGGGAGAATCATTTCCAAAGGTGAATGCTTGAGACGCTCGCTGACTGGCCCCTCCTGAGAAGGATACCGACGTCAGAACATTTGGTTGTACTCTTCTCTATTTCGATTAATAATAGATGACTACTACTATTGTTCCATTCTCGTTTGTCTATGCAATGATTAAATGTGAATTACATCTTTTCTGACTGATGTATGGTTGCTTTTACTAGATTTCACGCTTGCGTTTGTTTCCTCTTCGTGTGTGCAGGTATCTATTCGCGGGGATCGCGGAGGATTGTGACCAGCCGAAGCGAAGGAGCGAAGGCAACATCTCTTTGTCAAATGACAGCGCAGGAATCCAAGTAGGTGCTCTTTACCTCTTGTTTAATTGTAATTAGGAACATGCATAGCAGCATTGTGTGATTGTTGCTAGACCCTTGCTGGGCTAGTAGGGATCGCCTCTATCCGTAGAGGGGATTTACCTCACCAACAATTTGGCGACTCCACTGGGGAATCAGCCTTTTTGTTTCTTGAGTCCATCTTTGTGTTGAAATTTGATTGTTCTCTCTTGTCGAGATTCTGGGATTGTTTCTCTGCCTGCAAACTTTCTGGGTGCATCTGAGAAGTGTTTTAACTGTCAAAAGGTCTTTACCTTTAGTTTGGGAAGTTTTTGTTTTGGCTTTATTGGTTTTTTCCCTCAGCGTGCTTTAATTAAAAACAGACGCGTTGACGTCGCGTCCCTCCTTCTGTTCTGCCTTTGTCATCGCGCCTGTATCATCCATAGTCGCGCTGACCTCGTTTTCAGAGACAGCGCGCTTTATACGTGTGCTTCCGAACTGACATCGCGCGCTTGCTTCTTTGTCTTTCCCGTCATCGCGTCTGTGTGATTTATAACCGCGCTGACCTCGTTTTTCCGAGACAGCGCGCTTTATCCGTGTATTTCCGCGCTGACGTCGCAAAGTTGCTACGGGACCCCTCCTGTCAGCGCCAAGTTGCTGAAGGCCACCCGCGCTGATCCTGTAAAATTTGATTTTGTCCAGATCAGCCCACTGAACCTACTCCTTTAACTTTCCCCTCTTCTCTCCCCTTGGTTTGTGGCTTGTTTTTCATTTTTTGAACTCTGAGCTGCTTGCTTACGAAGTCTTGTTCCGCAAGGTTTCGTTTTGCTTATCTTTTCGATTTTGCAAATACCTTCCTCTTTGCTGTCGCTGCTTGGTTTGTGTTTCCATCATTACTTTTATAGTTGCTGGATTGTGTTGAGTCTCTAATTGACTGGTTGTGACTCTCATCCTTCGGGTGTTCGCTTTTCTCCATTGATTTCGCACTCTAGCCCTAAGACATCTAGAGGTCGTGTGTGTGTCAAGCCTTCCGTAGGGATCTTGTTTGCTCGTTTGACCAGCCAATTTCAGATTTGTTTGTGCACTTGTTCAGTGATTGTTGAAGTGTTTTGGGTTGTGTTTCCGAGTAGTTTTCGCTTCCTCCTTGCTTGCAATCCTTGCTTGTCTTGCCGAGCTTAGATCACATAGCTCGTGCAGAACTTAGTTTTCCTTTTGATTTGAAAGCTTTTGTTGGGTGTTTTGGGAACTTTGTGTGCTTTCATTAAGTAATTTGCTTGGTGTTCCGGTTCCTCCAAATTCATTTAGATGCTTTGTGCCATTGAAAGGAAATCAAACTAGTAGCTTTGCTTTAAAAATTGAAAAGGAAAAGAACATTTCGTGGATTTGCATTTTCAAAAGAAAAAGTTTCCTTTCCTCGCTTTAGTTGCATTAAGTTGCTTGTTTGCTTGTATTTGTTTTGTTTGGTCAAGATTCTTTACCCTCTCATAGCTAGAATTCATCGAACAAAATGAAATTCTTTGGCATGTAGTTCGCATCTAGGTAATTGTGAGAGAACATACGATAGAGCCTGAAATCGAAACTTAATCTCAAGATCAACTGTAAAATGAACCAAATGAATCTAAAAACGCATTGGAACTAAACGTAAATATCTAGAGGTCTAGGTTAGAGACGTGTTCCGGCGTCTTTAAACATAGTCACTTTTGTTTCACATTAGGTTGGGTGATTCCTCCTTCTGTGACTCGATAGTGATCTAATACGGACTGTGCTCCCACGTACCGTCGCGTATATAGGGAGACCCCACTAGGCTTTTATCCTTTATCCATAGGAAGCCGAGTCTGCCGCCTTGTGAACCGTAACGCACCGAACACAGCATTCGGGAAGATTGACTGCAGTACGGAAAGTCCTTGGCTCTCATACGATTGTTGAGGTGTATAAGCAGTTTTACGGGTTGCTTGGTAAACCTTATACCTAGAGTCTCCAGAGTAGTCACTTTTGATCCTTTTCGGACTCCCTAAATGAAAAGGTGCCTGTGAGCGTCTTGTCACTTCGTGCTCATTAAACATTCGGAGGAGACTGGAGTCATCTTTTCGTCCTTTTCTCGACTCCTGAAACATGAAAAGGTCAAGTTTGGTTCTTGTGTCTTAAAATTAATTTGGCCACGATAACATTACCTGTTTTAGATCTTGTGTGCGATAGTTTTGAGTAGGGTTTTATCGTTATTTTCCTTTAGATTCTAAGGGGTCTGGTCATCCTGGCTGACCCATCAACTCCCGGTCCAAGTGATCAAGGTTCTCCATCTTCTGTTGCTCCAGAGGTACCAGTTGTAAGCGGTACTCTTCCTATTGTTCCGAGTATCCAGCCTATCAACGTACGTGCCCCAGGCGACGAAGATTACATAGAAGATTGGAATCCTATCTGGGAGCCCGATTATACCCCTCGTACCCCTCGTACCCCTCTCGGTATGTCGTCTCCAATGTCTACTTCCCCCATGGCTGAGACAGCTTCTAGCACCGGTGAGACGCCCGTGGTGACAGATATCGAGACCCCGATCCCGGCTTCCTCCCCCCTCCCTCCATGATATCAATCAGTGAGGGATAGGATAGCCGCTAGAACTACTTCTACGACTATATGGGATCCTAGTCTTATTGCCTCCACCGGGCCCTTTGTTTCGCAGCCGCTTAGTACACCCCTTACGACAGGGCTTAACACGCCCGTTACCTCAGTTCCCACTAGACCTACTATCTGTGTAGCACGTCCGACTCCGGTTGTCAGTGCTGAACCGACATCCTCGTCTGCAAACCCTCAAGCTGGTCCCTTTTCTGGTGGCATTCCAGGAGCGGGGCCGTATGATGCTTTTGGGCAACCCATAACGGACCCAGATTACGAAGGTCCCCTCTTTTACTATGATGAAAACGGTGAGTACCTCGAGACCATTTCGGTCCTTCCTCATCGTCCTTTCGAAGAAAACGAGGAACCGTTGAACGTTACGTATGATCCCGCTACTCACATTCTCCATGGGAGCCGGGATCCTCCCAGACAACCCCAAGGACCACCCAATCAAGGCCAGCCACTCTATGTGCAAACCCCTCAGGGGCAACCACTTTATGGCCCGCCTTACCCAGGACAATCTGGGGGCCCACAGGGTCAACCTTACCAGGGACAACCCACGGGCATTGGAGGTCCGTCATATTCGCATCAGAGTCAACCTACTGGACAACCAGGGCAGCCTTCCATTCAGCAAGGCCAACTCGGTTTCCAGCAAGGGTACCCATCTGGACAAACTGGGTCAGTTTACAATCCTCAAAATCAACCAGTAGTCCAGCAGGGGTATCCTCTTGGGCAGGGTGGACAACCCTATGTACAACAGGGCCAACCTACCGCCCAGTCTAGTCATATTCCTGGGCAGGGTGGACAACCCTATGTTCAACAGGGTCAACCCACCGCTCAATTCACAAATCCTTTTGGGCAAGGGGGGCAACCTACTATACAGCAAGGCCAACCCTCTGCTCAGCCCATGCACCAAGGAGGGCAGCCTGCCATGCAGCAAGCCCAGCCCTTTTCTCAATCTGTTCACACTGGGGGGCAAACGGGCCAACCGTCTATACAGCAAGGTCAACCCGTTGTCCACCCTAATCATCAATCTGGACAAGCTGGCCAACCTCGGCGTCAACCAGCTATCCAGCTAGTTCAGTCATCCGTTCCGCAAGGACAACCCTTGGTGGCGCATGGACAACCGGGTGCCCAGCAAGTCTATCCTGCTGGCCAACTAGGTCCATCTCAAATCCAACCAGGTCAACCTTTGGGACAAATGGTTCAACCCCAGCCGGTTCAAGGAAATTACCATGGGCCTCAAACTCAAACAGGTTATCAACCTTCTTACCAAACGCAGCCTGCTTACCAGGCTCCGTATGGGGCCCAACAGTCATATGGCTACCAACAACCCCAGGGGCAAAATCAGTTTGCTCCTTATCAAAATTATCAACAACCACAGGTCACCCCTTATCAAAATTACCAATATGGTGCACCTGTCCGGCAAGCTGCTGGTACATGGGGAGCTGGGGGGCAGACACAGGGACAGCCGTCCGCATATGGCCAGAATCCATACGGACAGAACCCCTACGGACAAACTCCCTATGCGCCAGGCCCTTTTGGACCAGGTCCATCGGGACAAAATTCTTACGCACCAGGCCCTTTTGGGCCGGGTCCGTCCGGACAAAGTTCGTGGGGGCAACCACAATCTGGGTGGAACCCTAATGTCGCCTCGAATCCACAGCCACAGATGTCCTTTAACCCGCAGCTACCATTTTTAGCAACATTGGAACTACCTGATGTGTCCAAGTTAACAAACGACCCTATTTTGCATAATCCGTATTGGCCACCGGTTCCAACCAAAATACCAGGTGACTGTCCAAAGTTTGACGACAAGGCCGGTGAGGACCCTCAGGCCCACGTAATGACTTATCACCTTTGGTGCTCATCCAACTCGTGGCTTGATGATTCCATCTGGCTTCGCCTCTTTCAGAGAACTCTCACTGGTTCCGCTGCTAAATGGTACATTGAACTCAATCGCGGCATGTTTTCAGATTTTAACTCGTTAGCTATGGCCTTTTTGACTCATTTACAGTTACCCATTCGGTACGAGACTGGGACCCATCTTCTCACGTCTCTCAAACAGGATACGGCTACGCACATCTCTGATCATATACATGAATGGAGAAGGCGTCGTCGCTTGATTAAATTTTGGATTCCTGATCAACTCCTGACCGAATGGTTCACGACTTCCTTTTTCCCTAAAATTGCAAAAGATATCGCAATGGGAGCGTGTGTAACTGAGGAGCAAGCGATTGCGCGAGCTCAGTACCTCGACTTAGTATATTCTCAGTCAGGTACTTTGTATGAGTATTTGCCAGACGCCCCGAGGCCCGGACAACCCAAAGCTCCACCAAAGCCTTCTGTTGATGGAGTCATTGGTTCTGTAAATTCATCATCTAAGAAATCGGCCGCGAACCCTGGGAAGCAGAAACAGAACACCTCTAACGAGAATGCTCCTCAGGGCCAATCTATTTCTGGGAATACCTCCGAGGTAAACGCCGTTCAGTCCACCGCGGCAGACAAATCCTCGAAAGGCAAAAAGAAAGGGAAGGCTAAGGATAAATCTGGACAGCCCAAGCAGAACCCTCCTAAACCTCCCTCTGAGGAAGGAGCCAAACGAAAGCCTAAGTATCCTTGTCTCATCTGCGAGGAGGATCACTACACCAAGGATTTCCCTAGGCGTTCCGAGGTTAGTCGGCTTTTGAAAGGTGCTCCAGGGCCTCCTGCTGTGCTTAAAGAGCCTTTCCCGTCCCAGCAGACGCATCAGGTGGCAGATCCCTCTCAATCCTCTTCCTCGTTCGGTTCTCAAGTGTTCATGGCTGGAACCATCCCCATCCATGTTTCAACTCGAGCGAAAGATTATCCATCTCCAGCCGGGAAAGAGCCGGATGTTCCCTCCAGCGCTCCTCCGTCCAGTTCTAGTCCGCTTCACATCGAACGGCCCAGCACCGAGACGATCCCCCGACCCCCTCTCAAAGGTGTACTCAGGAAGTCATCTTATAACCCCAATGCTCGTGCTACCCAACATTATAGAATTGTCGAGGACTTAGCTCAGGCTCCGTCTGCTATGTCTGCATTAGAAGTCCTCCAGAGTTGCCCCTCCCAGAGGAAGTCCTTGCTATCAGCGATTGGTGGCATAGACCCGGCAGATTCGGATTTAATTTCTTTTGATCTCGAGGGTTTCACACAGAGACTGCCTCATCAGGTGGCCTTCCTTATACAGGTTCTCATCAACGGCAAAACGATCCATCGTACAGTCATTGATGAAGGTGCCTCAACCTGCATCATGTCGGTTGCTTGCTGGAAGGCTATTGGTTCTCCTGCTCTGAGCCAGTCTCCTATGACCCTGGAGGCTTTCGATGGAAGAGAATCTCATCCATATGGTATCCTCCCGCGATTGCCTATCTCTTTAGAAGGGAAAATGGTAGAAGTAGAGGTTGAAGTCGTTGACGCTAATCTCACTTACAACCTCCTCCTTGGACGAAGCTGCACATATGCCATGCAAGCCGTGGCTTCCTCCTTATTCCGTGTCGTTCGCTTCCCCCATCAAGGAAGAATCGTCACGGTGGACCAGCTGTCCTTTTTTGCTTCCTCTTCTGAAGGGAATGTGCCATTCGTAGACCATACCTCCAAGTCGTTAGTGAGTGTGGGTGCTGGATTATTCAAAGATCCCTCCTTGATGGGAGTCTTTCCGCTCCCACCTCCAAATCTCGCCTCCGTTAACATGATTACAGTGCGTTCCGATCCATGGGTTCTCCCTCCCTTGAATCAGGAAGACTCTTGGGGCGAGATGATGCCGTTGAGTCCTGCCGAGCTCAACTACATCGAGATTGTCGCTGCATCGGCTCCCCCTCCTGAACCTGCTTTTCCAAGCAGCGTTCCCGACTCATATGACCACTTCCCTTGGTTGGGAGAGGAGGCCACTTCGGATCCCCTGAAGGAATCATTTCCATCCGATGAGGCTATCATTGAGACTATGTCTCTCGAGGAGCTCCCTTGGTTAGATCACCACCATCGCTCTTCTTTTCTCCCTCCTCATTCGGAAATGGTCGCATGTCTCGAGCGGTTTGCTTCATGCGTCCCATCTCCGCCTCTCCAAACGCCTGTTCAGTTATATCAAGTGTCCTCGGAAGGCAATATGGGTAACATTACGCAAACCCGACCTATCGACATCTCTGTCAAACCAGGGATTGTCGAGAATATTTTCATTGGAGTCACATGCACTCCTGAGGAAGTTCAACTTTATACCGCTTTATTTCGTGAATTCCGTGATGTTTTCGCATGGTCTTACGAGGAAATTCCCGGCATCGACCCTAGTATTGTGGTGCACGAAATAACTACTTATCCTGGAGCTAAGCCTGTTCGTCAGCATTTACGCCCAGTGCACCCTCGAAAGGCTGCAGCCATCAAGGCCGAAGTTGAAAAACTCCTTCAAGCTGGTTTTATCTATGCTATTCCCCTCACGGAATGGGTATCCAATATAGTCCCTGTGAATAAAAAGCAGGGCACTATCCGGGTCTGTGTTGATTATCGCGATATCAATCGCGCCTGTCCAAAAGATAACTTTCCTACGCCTTTTATTGATCAGCTTATTGATGACTGCGCAGGAAGCGAGATTTATTCGTTTATGGACGGCTTCTCTGGTTACAATCAGATCAACATAGCCCCTGCAGACCAGCATAAGACAGCTTTCATTTGTCCTTGGGGCACCTTCGCTTATAAGAAGCTACCTTTCGGTCTTAAAAATGCCGGTGCCACTTTCCAGCGTGCGATGTCGTATGCTTTTCTTGATATCCGACACATCGTCCAACCTTACCTGGATGACCTTCCGGCTCATTCAGCTAAACGTCAAGACCATCCATCTCATTTACGCGAAATATTTCTCCGTTGTCGACACTACCGTATTCGACTCAATCCGCATAAGTGTGTATTCTGCGAAGAATCTGGCCGACTGCTCGGGTTCATCGTCGCCCGGGAAGGTATCCGTCTGGATCCCCTTAAGGTCGAGGCCATTTTGAATCTTCCTCCCCCTGCCTCTCTACAGCAGTTACAGAGCTTGCAGGGAAAAGCTAATTTTCTCAGACGATTCATTCCAAATTATGCCGAGGTGGCTAAGGGTTTCACACGGTTATTAAAGCGAGACACGCCCTTTCGCTGGGACACTATCGCTCAGGAATCTTTCGAGCGTCTTAAAGACCTTCTTGTCTCAGCCCCGCTCTTAAGACCTCCGAATTACCACCGTGACTACACCCTCTATCTGGCCGCCGCCGATACCACCATCGGCATGGTTTTAGTGCAAGACGATGATGCTGGCACCGAGCATGTTGTATATTATATTAGCCGCAACCTACTGGATACGGAAACTCGCTATGCATATGTCGAGAAGTTGGCATTGGCAGCTGTCTGTGCCGTCCAACGATTCCGTCATTATATCATGTTGCGCACGACGACCGTGATCTCTGATTGCAACCCCATGACCTACATTTTGTCACGTCAGTTGCTGGGGGGCAAATACTCGAAGTGGATCGTAATCCTCCAAGAGTTCGACTTGGAATTCACTGCAGCCAAGTCTAAGAAATCTCTGGTCTTTGCTGAACTGCTTTGTTCCTTACCATCTCAGTCTGCACCATCTCGCTCAGAGGAGCATATTCTGGATGAAACACTGTTTCTCATCAGCACCCTCGACCCGTGGTATGGGGACATTATCGTATATTTACAGACGTCTTCCTTCCGTCCGAATGCATCGAAAGATGCTCGACGGCGAATTCGTCACCAAGCTCAACCCTATTGCATCTTGGGCGATACCCTGTACCGCCTCGGCGTTGACTCTGTTCTCCGCCGATGTTTGACTCTCGAGGAGGCGGAGCGGGTTTTGAATGACTGCCACTCCGGCGCTTGTGGAGGCCATATGTCCGGCTATGCTACCGCTCAGAAGATCCTCCGTGCGGGTTATTTCTGGCCTTCCATCTTCAAGAATTGTATCCTTGTTGTACGAGCATGTCACGAATGCCAGGTTTACCACCGGAAGATGCGTGCACCTGTTGCACCACTGCACCATGTTGTCACCGTAGGACCATTTGCCAAATGGGGCATCGATTATACATCCTGTAACCCTCGTTCGGCCGGGGGGCATGGGTACATTATCGTTGCTGTGGATTATTTCACCAAGTGGGCCGAAGCGATGCCTACATTAAATGAAGACGGTTACACAGCGGCACAGTTTTTATTCAATCATGTCATTACTCGTTTCGGAGTCCCTCAGGCTATTGTCACAGATCACGGAAATCATTTCCGTAATCACTTGATGACAGAACTAACGACCCAACTAGGCTTGCGCCAGGACAGTTCGACACCGTACTATCCACAATCTAATGGTCAAGTTGAAGCCGTGAACAAAGTTTTGATCACTATGCTTCAACGCACAGTAAATACGCACAAGTCTAATTGGCATCTGATGCTGTTCCCAGCCTTGTGGGCCTACCGGACTTCCGTAAAGGATGCCACTGGTTTCACTCCATTTCAATTGGTTTATGGACTGGAGGCTACCCTTCCTGTCGAATGCAAGATTCCTTCGTTGAAATTAGTTGTCGAGTTGCTTCCCAACACCACTCCGGTGGAGGAATGGCTTCTGTACCTAGAATGGTTGGACGAGACTCGTCGTTTAGCTTCTCTGGCCATCGAAGCGTAAAAGAAGAGAGTCAAAGCTCACTTTGACCAGAATATTCATCCCCGTTCCTTCGTTGAGGGAGATCTAGTACTGCTCTACGATCAAGCCAAAGATAAGCTGGGGGCAGGAAAACTCGAGTCCATGTGGCAGTTGTCCCGGTTCTTCCTTCAGAGGTTTCATCCTCAAATGACACCGTCATTGAAGATTCATCTTCAAATGACACCCTCACTGAAGAGAACAAGGATGACACCATCCAGATTATTTTCATCAACACAGACTCTGATGAGCATCAGGGCAACGCGCCCATTCCTTTATCGCAGGAAAGAACATCGCCAGGGTCGTATCCGGCCGTGTATTCGGTCCCACCACCAAGCAACCTGGTTGTGTCCTTTGATTGGAATCAACTAGGCACACCCCGGTTACCAGCCAGTATCCCATTCAGAATCATCGTCCAAATCTACAGAATGGTGATGGTTGGAACTATCATTGATGAAGGGGCATCTATGAGTATCCTTTCCTCTATTGCTTGGAAAGCACTGGGTTCTCCGGCGCTTTTACCTGAGATGAGAAATCTATCAGGTTTTGATAAAGGAACCAGTCACCCGTTAGGGATTCTCCCCAATGTTCCCGTTATATTTAAAGGGAAGACAGTTCATATGAACGTCATGGTCGTCCAGGGACCCTTGGTGTATAACTTACTCCTTGGACGAGACTATATATATTGCATGGAAGCGATAGTGTCCTCACTCTTTAGAGTTATGTGTTTTCCGCACGAAGGAAGAATGGTCAAGCTCGTAGACCAACTTTCATTTCCAGGATCACGCATCGCAAATAGTCAAATACCATCCCTTAACGGTTTATTCACTCAAGGAATGCCTCCACCCCCGGTTCTACTTCCCGATGAATGCGAGTGATTCGGAAAGATGTAACTGGGACCCAGGGGGCATGCACCCTGGCCTGCCTTGGGCAGAGGAAACCTTGGGTATAAAGTTAATTTCCGCAGAAGAATGGGACTAGTCCGTACCCCATCCGAAGGAAGGAAGAGAGGGTTGTTCTAGGATAAAGTTCTTTTGTCAAAGTTATGTGAGTGAGATAATTAGCTTCTCGCTCCCCTTGTCTAGGTAAGTAGGCTCTCCTGAGGGAGGGGATCCATTTGTAGCGGCAAGTAGCCACCATCTTTGAAGGCAAGCCTCACCCATTAAAACATATGTTTTGAAGGATAAGTAGGGGCAGCCTCCAAAGAAAAAGATGAAATTGCTGCAACAAGTAGTCACCATCCTTAGCAACCTAATGATAGACATCGCCGGAAAAAAGAGTTTAGTTTGCGGCAGCGAACAGAACCATTTTTCGGGTAATAAGAAAGAGGAAGAGCCTTGAAATTATACTTTATACCTGGGGGCATGCAAACCTTTTGGAGTGAAAGCATGGGACGACTATTTATTTTTTTAAATTTTTAGGTCCTCCCTTTAAACCTGTAGGTCTAACCCGTTAAACTCGTAGGATTAGCCGTTTCCAGCTTGCATAAAGAAAGGATGTGGGGCAAAAGTTAAAACTTGCCAAATTGGAGTAACTAGTGAGGTATAGCTCCTTAAATATGACTACCTCACCTGAGGCGTTCCTTATATTATGACTGGTATAATTGAGCAAGGTTTGGTCGCATTCAAGCTCGTTAAAAAATGAACTGCCCCTTAAGGTTTAGGGGGCATATGCCTCATCTGCATTATTATGCTGGGGGCATCCATCATCGAGCAGTTTTAGAACGTAGTTCATGCTCGTTAAAAAATAAACATAAGCTGTGAGCAATCTTCCCCTAGAGTTCAAGCTCACCCAGAAAAAATGAACCGGTAAATAACCTTGGTAAATGTAACCTTTGACAGCCATATTAAAGCCCTTGGTCGTGTTCTTGCAGTATCACCTCCATCCGTTCATTTGGCCAATTCATCTCCATATGTTCATCTCCATATGTTTGTTTACCCATTTTGAGGAACAGCTGCGAAGAGTGATTTCACTTAGCCATCCTTGTGACACTGCCGTGATTGGAAAATTCCAACCTGTACCTGGAATCTGCTGCTATCCCTGTTTATCACTCGTTCCTCAAAAGACGAGTCTTCTTTAAGCTCTTTTCACTGACTCGTAAAATATGAAAACATTGCCGAGTTTTGGCCTTCCAGCTCGTTAAAGCGACCGGAAGAGCTATCCCTCCTCTAGATTTTAATCTTTTTGGACCTGAGGGATTATTGCACAAAAAGATCGAGCGCTTGTTTTGTTCGGCTCGTTAAAGCAATCGAAAACTCATCCCTTCTGTATTGTTTTATACTTTTTCGGACTTAAGGGATTAGATGACGAAAAAGGAATTTTGGAGTTGACTTTACGTACCTTTTCAGACTCTCTAAAAATGAAAAGGACCGAGTTATCCTTGTCGTTAGACTCGTTAAATTCATTAAATAGCGACAAACTTGTCTTTAGACGAGAACGAGTTTCCCTATCGCTAGGCTCGTTAAAACATAGCGATGGGCTTGCCCGAAGGGCAGGTTATAGAACAAGCATATGTTATCCTCCTCAAGCTTGACAAAAATAAAGAGGTACTGGTCAGCAATGACTGGGGAAAAATTGGGAGAACCTCACAGCTTTAATGGTAGCAAGTCGCTCTTGAACATGACACTTTGTCCTCCGTATCACATCGGGTTGGGTTGTTTCATTCACCAGTTTCATCACCATGGTCCTCGCCACACCATCCAAATTTGGGGTAATGTTACCAATCCATCACAGCAGTGTCGTTATATGTTCAAGAGATGTTGTTCTGCAAAGAGTCAACCGTGTCCCATCCACTGCCATACATTGTCCTTCATCCATTTCATGACCGCCACCCTGAATCATACATCAAAGTTTGTTTTCACCTCATCACAATCACTAGCTCCGTTCCGTGTCACTGATGTGGGATTCATTAAGGCCCTCCTTTGACGGATCGCTCCTTGTCGACATCAACTCATTATCCAAGGAGTTGATCTAGGAACAACCCCTTCAGTACTTTGAAGCTTGCATGCCTCAATGGCAAGTTTCTCACTTCCGGCGATAGGTATACATCAATGGCCTTCGACCAGAAGATTTTGCATGGTGGTCGACGCCAAGTCCTTTATTCCCACCATGTGAATTGTACTGCCGTACCTTGAGGGTCATCATCCTTATCGGTGATTCCTCTCGCGCTTGTTAACGGTTTACATCATTGACCGGTAATCAAGCGATGTCTTTCCATGTTCGACTTCAAGAAATTCTCACATGGATCGACTTGTACATCGAGTGAAGATCGGAAGAGATTGAAGACCCCGGATCTAGTTTCATCCATCCGGGCTGCGATATATATTCAGGATATAAAGACATTTGATATGTACATCATTGCAGCAGATGATCATCCTTCTCAAAGGATGATAATTTCAGCAGAGAATTATCAGTCTACCATCAGACGATCGTCTGTGCTATGTACCAAAATGAATTTATAAAGCCGAGCATGGGAATGCCCGCCTCAGCTAGATCATGAAAAAGAATGAAAAATAATGTATTGTATTGTATCTTATTACAGGACACTTCTCAGCAGATTGAATGAACTTCGGATCCTCCTAATAAAGCATTTCACCCGATAAACGACCTCATACTTTAGGGGGCATCTGTTATAGACAATTTTGTGCCTGGCAGCATCGGGCATGAATTGTCAATAATCCAGGGGATCCAAAGTCCCTAAACATGATGTTCCTACCCCTAGAGGAACAAGGTCAGCAAGCCAACAGCTCTCAGATCAGTTCTCCACCTGAAAACACTAAAAAACAAGCAATCCTGAAATCAAAGCAGGTGCTCCACTAGGCTTCTGCGCTGAAACTCAACTCCTCCATGGTGTACCTGCGTTGCAAAGCAGGTAGAACAAAGGCCACCTGCGCTGAGCGAGATGGGACAAGTGGCACACTGATTCATTGCTCTGGAATCTTCCAAAAATGACACTTGGATCAGGGATTTTGCCTTGTGATGAGTCAGAGGCTCTGTTTCTCCAAGTGGAAGCAAGGTTCTCCAAGTGGACTCAAGAACTGAAGATCAACTGAAGAGAGAGAGGACACAAGGTAGCTACACATCAGTTGCAAGCTGACTCATCCTTTCTCAATTCATCTATATATTGAGCTCTCTCCTATGAGCTCAGGAGGCTGGAATTTTGTGTAAAGTAATGATATGCTGTTGGTTTCACTATAGAACTATTGGATGATTGCTTGAAGGAGGTGAAGAGGAGAAATTCTTTCTGCTGGGAGGTGTTGCTGGATTGGGGCCTTCAATGGTTGTAACCTTCTCAGAACTTTACTTCTTCTATTAATAAAAGCTATTGAGGTTCTTCTATATGCACTTGTTTCAATGATGTGTTGTGATAATTGTATATTTGATTTATGCTAATCCTTGAATCAGTTATGATTGCATGCTTCTTGTAGTTTCCTTCTTTGTTATTTTGCAGGATCTCATTGTAGCTGGGCCAGCAAAAGAGCAAGGAGCTGGGAGCAAGCAGCAAGGAGAAGAGTCTGGATTCGACATTAAGCGCAAGGCAACGGTTAGTGCATTTCTCCACTCTCTCTTGCTTTCATAAAGAGGTAAACCTTAAGTAGTTTTCTTTACAGTTGTTGCTGAGGTACTATCACCCTTAGAGTGGGATAGGGTCATCCGAATCGGATACTTTTCCCTACAACACCTCCGCGTGGCATGATGCGAGCCCATCGAGTGGCCCGTGTCTCCTGAGGACTCCTGGGAGGATCCACGGCTATAGTCTACAGCCGCATGACTGGTACCCGCTCCAGAATGAGTGGGAGTAGGATCGACCCATAGCCGAACTGTTTCGACTCTCCGCGTCGACAGTTGTTGAGCTGCCTCTTCATGTTGTTAGTCACCGCAGTGGCCCAATCAAACACTGTAGGCTGTAGACAGTCGAGAGCTAGCAGCAAGTGGGTCTTCGAGGCCTCATGGTTGGCCAAGCTTCCCGCTGCCCGGGTCACCATAAACAGGATGGTGCGAAGAACTATGTCTCCCACCGTGGGAATTGCCACCTTCCCACTCCGCGTCTTCTCCGCCAATGGACATACTCGAGCCATGAGCTCGTCGAGAGTCTCGCCGCTGGGCCGCTGCCCCTCCAAAATGGGCCTCGCACCCCGGCGTGACAAACCGGTCAAGAAATATATGTCCATGAAGTCGAACTCAATATCCTTACCACGGATGGTGAATTTACCGTCTATATGGTTCCATGACCGGATCAGGAACTCCAGTAAGTCATGATGAGCTCTTAGGCGTGGAGTCAAGAAGAATTTTAAAAATCCGCATTCCCGCATTTTATCTCGACAATCCGCTCTTTCAAAAGTGGAAATATCCTCAACATCGTGAGCCCTCTCTTGCCACTGGAAGGCCATTGTGCCCTACATAGCCAATAAGAACAATTAGAAAGTTGGTGGATAAAAATTTCACGTCCAAATCATCAAAAATAATATTTGGCCGCGCCAGTGCGGCTGTTTCTAAAACAGACGCGCTGAAAATGGCGGCCCTTTGTATTTTCTTCAGGTCAGCGCAGAAGAACACGGGTTTTCCGCGCTGACCCGAAATTTGGTATGTGTTATTTTCATCGGTCAGCGCGGTCCCGAGAGGGAAACCCGCGCTGACCGAGAGCGCACCCATGGCTGAAAAACTTGCCCAATTGGGCCAAACCAACCGTTAAATTACGAATTAAAATGCTCGAAAAAGGGCGCGTGGCAAGAGGAACCTACCTGGAGCAAGCCGTTCGCCAAATGGTGTCCGCACGAGGAAGAATTGGCTCCGTCAACTTCACAGCTTCACAATGTTCTCAGAGGCTCAATTTGGTAACAATGGTGAAAATGACTATTTACCTTTCTATTTATAGTAAAAGTGGCTTAATTGACTTTAATTTTTGCAAATATGGGTTTATGGTCACGTTTTTACCATGGATTTTACGCTTCTGTACTGTTTTATGCATGTTTTTAACATGTCGAACGGATTTATGCGGGTATGTTTTTGGTTGTGCAGGTCCTTCGACACGGTGAAAATCATAATGATCTTAACATCACTTGATCGCGAACAATGTCGTCTTTGAGCTCTTTTCCGACACAAAACAAGAAAAGATGGCCGAGCCTCCTTTCAGCTCATTAAAGGAATGAAAGGCGGTCATTTTAAGCTCCTCTTCTGACCGTGTAACTTAAAAAGATTGCCGGGTGTTTGTGGTTTCGCACCCGTTATCGGCTCTAAAACGACGTGTTTCCGACCGCTTTTTTACTTTTTCAGGTCGAAAGCACTATTTACGAAAAGTACTCCTTGATCATAATGGTCGGGTGGTTCTTTCGGGCATTGTTTTATACTTTTTCGGGCTCGAGAGACACAACTGCACGAAAAAGGACCCCCCTGGAGTCTCCTTTTCCGCTGTCTTTTCAGACTCTCTAAATAAGAAAAGACGCCGAGTTTTTCCTTTGTCAGGCTCGTTAAACCCTTGATGACATCGGACATTGTCAAAATGACACTCTTCAAGCATATGCTATCCCCGTCAAGCTTGTCATCCAAAAATAATCGGGGTACCTGCCAGAAATGGTGGGAAAAAAGGAATAGTAATCGTAGTCGGGTCGGTAGTATGTCGCTCTTGAACATGGCACTCCTCTGCTTCGTGTCTGGGTGGGACCATCTCATCTCGCTTTCCACTGGCTTCCGTGGGTTTGGGTTATCCTGTTTGGCTTATCATCTGCTCATTTCCATCGTTATCATACCCTTTGCTCATTTGATGTCAAATACTGCCAAATCCACTATGGTGTCGCCGATATGTTCAAGAGAAGTTGACCTCTGCAATAATACAACCTCATCTGCTATCTCACACAAATCATGTT
Source organism: Pinus tabuliformis (assembly GCA_031772625.1). NCBI lineage: Eukaryota > Viridiplantae > Streptophyta > Pinopsida > Pinales > Pinaceae > Pinus > Pinus tabuliformis. The sequence continues at coordinate 838,238,548 of CM062815.1, forward strand.
ACCTCTGTCTCGTGTCAATGATGTGGGAAACATCATGGCCCACCTTCGGTCAAGGTCACTTCCTGTCGACTTCAGCTCATTATCCGGGAAGGTGACTTAGAGACTCCCTTCAGGTGCCTTAGAGCCTGCATGCCTCAATGGCAGGTTCTTCGTGTTCGACGCGAGGTTTTCATCATTGACCTCCGATCGGATGATTCTGCGAGTGTTCGACACCAGCTCATTGCTTCACATGCCGTGGATTGTACCTATAGTACCTTGAGGGCCATTGTCATTATTGGTGGTACCTCTCGCGTCTGTTAACAATTTTCATCATTGGCTGGTAATCAGACGATGTTCACGCATGTTCGACTCCAACTCATGTATTCACATGCTTGAACTTGTACTTTGTTCGGGTCGGGACGGAGCGCAAGACCCTGCATCCCTGTCTGTTATGGTCCAGGCTGCGATTTTGTGGATGATCATTACATGACTCATTAATGGATGGCTGCGCCCATACCTGAGTCTTCATGGATGGCTGCGACCATACCTTATCATTATTTTGGTCTCTTTAGATGGGTGGCTGCGTCCATTCCACAGACCTTTTTCACATGTCTTTGGATGGCTGTGCCCATGCCTAGACTACATGTACTTGATTATCAGAGATATTCGGTCCTTCCTGGTGGTGGTCTAGTTCAGCAACGTGTTGTAAAGCATTTCACCCCTCCCACTCTCTCGGTCTTCATGCTTTAGGGGGCATCTGTTACACAGCAATTTGTCACTTTGTCCCTGTCAGTCACCTTGTTGTGCCAAGAATTCACACATAATCAAGTTCATGCCTTTTGAACTGGCCCAAAACCCACTTTTCCAAAGTTTTCCTCATCAGCGCGTCTGTCTCTAAAATATCCGCGCTGACCGGTGGCTCTTAGTGTATTCCGTGCGCTGCCAGCGCGGAAGCACACGACTTTTCCGCGCTGGTCGCCATCGCACCTCTACTTGTATTGAGTCGCGCTGACATGAATTTCCCAGTTATTGAGGCGCGACGTCAGCGCGTCAGTTGCCTTATAATCCGCGCTGATCCTGTTTAGGCGAATTTGTTCCAACAGCCAGCCTTCCAGATTATTCCAGGCCTGGTTGTTGGCTTTGTGAGTATCGACTCCCTTCTATGGCATGTCTGTTTGACCCTTTGCAACCACTTCCCTCAAGGATAAGCTCATCCTTCCACCCTTTTAGGAGGCTCCTTCTCTTATATAAACTTCCACCATTACCATGAGCAGCTAGTTTTTGGGAATAGCTTGGATTGTGTAGATCTTATAGTGCTCAGATTGCTGCTACTATAGGTATTTGGTGTGCTAAGTGTGGAAGTTATTGATAGCTTAGGGGAGGTTGTTTTGTGTTGCTAGTGTGAGAGAGAGTTTCTTGTCTTGGGAGAATCATTTCCAAAGGTGAATGCTTGAGACGCTCGCTGACTGGCCCCTCCTGAGAAGGATACCGACGTCAGAACATTTGGTTGTACTCTTCTCTATTTCGATTAATAATAGATGACTGCTACTATTGTTCCATTCTCGTTTGTCTATGCAATGATTAAATGTGAATTACATCTTTTCTGACTGATGTATGGTTGCTTTTACTAGATTTTACGCTTGCGTTTGTTTCCTCTTCGTGTGTGCAGGTATCTATTCGCGGGGATCGCGGAGGATTGTGACCAGCCAAAGCGAAGGAGCGAAGGCAACATCTCTTCGTCAAACGACAGCGCAGGAATCCAAGTAGGTGCTCTTTACCTCTTGTTTAATTGTAATTAGGAACATGCATAGCAGCATTGTGTGATTGTTGCTAGACCCTTGCTGGGCTAGTAGGGATCGCCTCTATCCGTAGAGGGGATTTACCTCTCCAACAAACACAATCAACTTGATGAGGTTTTGTTAGACCATGTTAATGAAATTGAGGTTAAAAGGAATTTACATGAATCTCTTGCATATCTATTCGTAGATGATATTGAGTCTGACCTTTGTTATGATTTGCAGGAGAGGGAAGTTCATTATGATTATTATGATGATGATTTTCCAGACAATGACATAAAACTTTCTAAACATAAGTCTGAAATCTCAAATTCATGTTCTTCTAATGATAATATTTCTTCCCCCTGACTTATTAATTCTTTATCAGTAAGGGGATTACGAAGTGGTTCATATCTAATTCTAAGTATCTCTCCAATTGGTTTGGGTGAATCTGTGTCTAATGAAGAATCTTTTTCTTATCATAATAAACCATTTGATTTTGAAAATGATATTTAATCAAAATTTATTATTAAGTGCCATCATGATATGAGTCATGAAATTTATACATTAAGTAGTGATGGTTTAGAATTATTGGTCAATTTTTCATTTCATCTCAAATGGTTGGATATGGGTTCAATAAGGATTATCAAGAAAATGGGACACTCTTTCAACCTACAATTAGCACACTTTATCATTATCTTGGTGTAATTTATGAAATGGACCTTGATTATAATACTAAGATTCTTGTACAAGATTATATTCATCACGATCAAGGATATTTTGCATCTCTAAATTATTTCAAACAATTCGATGCTAATAATTATACTTATCAGGATATGGTTGGAGATTGGCTTGAGCAATCATATCAAATAAAGTTCCCTGAGGATGGTAAGATCATACTTTACTTGTTTTTAGATGAAGACTTTCTAGGTAAGCATGATTTATTTATTTTTAATATCACTATGCACTAATTATTTTTTTAATTGAAAATATTTTTGGCATTGCAATATTGGAGTTGATTGTAGAAAATTTGTGATAGGTTAACTCGATAATGCAATATAAAAAAGCATAATACTATAACCTACTTCTACTATCAATTTGCGGAAGCTTAAATATAGAGTTGAACAATATAACTAGAAGAAGAAGAATCAATGACACAATACACATGAAAATACTTTAGGGAAAGTCTTAGATAAAACCCCACACTATTGTATTATCATACATGGTGGAAATACATAGGAATTATACAAAGCTTTAGCTCTCACATCTAGCCAAATCTCAGTACAATCCTCATAGATGCTCACAAGAAATCTTGGCTTCTCTCCAGCCTTCCTTTCTGTCCTCCAAGCTCCTATTTCATTGCGATATTCCTTGTGGATGATTAGCCTCCAAAACTGCGCAATCCTCAAGGATGAATCCTTAACTGCATGCATGAGTTTTCTCCATGAGAAAACACATGCAACTAATAGTACATTGTCCTTAAACATCAATCTCAACTGGGTCTTTCTCAGAATAGACATGCATGAGTTTCTGGTGAGGGAATCTTTAGTTAACTGGAGTAGCACTAGCTGAGTGCATTAATGCATCAACTGACTCTTAACTCACTATTAGTTATTCAAACAGTTTGGAACTAATTTAATTGGACTTAACTTAGTAAACTGATTTAACTAATTACAAATCAAATATAACTCAATCTTATCTCCTAAATTTAAGGGATAACTCTTGCATGACTTCAAAAAGACTTATAACTTGAATTTCTCCAACTAATTAATTTAAAATTAATTAATTAATTATTTCCAAGTCACTGTTAAGACTAAATTCGATTTTAATTCACAATTTAATTCAAGGACAAATTAAATTGGAATATTCTTGTTGCCATATCTCAACACTCCCTCTCAACAAGAAAGGGATTATCTGCCACCCCGATCCTGTCTCTATGGAACTCGAATTTACACGTTGACAATGCCTTTGTCAAAATGTCAACATCTTGCTCCTCTGTCGAAATATACTACAATAACATGATCCTCCTCGACCTGTGAAAAGCCATGGGCAACACATTTTACCTTATGCTTCTCCACACTATCATCAGCAGCTTTCTTTACCTTGTAAAGCCAACAGAAACTCACAATTGACTCGTTCTCCGGTCTTGGAACCACATCCCAAACACTGTTACGAACTATGGAGTCATACTCCTACACCATAGCATCAACCCAAATCAGTTGTTGCACTACTTCCTCAAAGGAAGATGGCTCGGTCTCAACACATTCCCCAGTAAGGGCCATGTATCCAGTGTACCTCTCAGGTGACCTCCTCTATCTACGCTAAGAAGATGGTGCTCCACATCCTCCAACAATCTGTCAGCTTCTCTTGTGCACTTCCATCCATCTCTGGAAGACTCTGCTTGAGTGGATGTCTCCACTCTTGGAACCTCTACATGTAGTTGTTCCACATCAGTCTGAGGCTCCTCCTCCTTAGGAACCAACAGTTCCTCCACGGCTTGTAGTTGGAGCTCTCTCTCAAGGGAAACTCGCATGGCCTTCTGCTCATCAAACTTGATATCTCTGCGAACCACTGTCCTCCGACTGGTAGGCAAGTACACCCGATAGTTGTGAGGTGTATCAGTGTACCCCACAAATATCTCCAACTCTGCTATTAGCTCAAGCTTCTTCTGTGCATCCTTTGTCACATGGCAATATACTGATGAGCCAAAGATCCTGAAGTGACCCACATTTGATCTCTTACTGGAGAAAGCTTCCTCTGGTGTCTTCATCCCAAGTATGCGATGTGGGCTTCTATTCTACAAATAGACCACTGTGTTGCATGCCTCAGCCCACAAGTGAAGTGGTAGGCCTTGGTCATGCAGCATTTCCCATGTTGCCCCTACAATAGTTCTGTTCTTCCTCTCGACCACCACATTCTATTGTGGGTTATGAGGTGTCGTCAACTCTCATTTAATTCCTTCCATTGCACAGAAGTCCTTAAACCCTTGAGAGACATATTCTCCACTGTTGCCGCTTTTCTAGGCCTTGATCTTCTTCCCTGACTCTTTCTGGACTAAATCTTTGAACTCACAAAACTTTGTGAAAGTTTTCTCCTTCTTCTACATGAAATAAACCCAAAATTTAAGAGAATAGTCATCAATGAAAATCACATAATACCTTTGCTTCGCTGTGGATGCCATCAAGAATGGTCCACACAAATCAGTATGAACTCGCTCTGAGATAGCCTCTACTCGACTATCTCTATCATGAAATGAAGACTTGGTGTACTTTCCCAAGGTACAACCTTTGCATGTGTCAACTTGCTCAAGCTTACCTTTGGGAAGTCCTATAGATATTTGCTGCATTATCTTCAAAACCCCATGATGCAAATGGTCGAACCGCCTGTGCCACAACTCGCCAATGTCTCGGCTTTGCACCAGTTCTTCTTTCATACTCAATGCTGCACATTCATCTACCTCTATTTTATAGAGATTCTTCACCCGAATCCCTATCCTCTTGGTCTAACCCGTGGCTATGTGTCTTAGGAACACCTTTCATTTATTGAAGACAACATTGTAGCCTTTGTCCTCCAACATCGCGACCGATACCAAGTTCTTCTTCAGTCCAGGCACATACATCACATCTGTCAAGGTGAGAGGAGCTCCATGCTCCCTCTGAAAAGCAACCGTGCCCACTCCTAAAACACTATACCTTCCGTCATCACCCATCTCTATGCGCATCTTGAGGTCTTTCTCCTCCAAGGCATTGAATAATTTTTTATCACCGGTCATGTGGAATGAGGCTCCATTATCAAGATACCAGACACAACCCATCATTGATGACACCATGCATGCGATGACGGTATATTCCATTTCGAATTGAGAGGCTAATGCCTCACCTTCCGATCCTTTCGAGGATCCCTTGTTGGACTTCTTCAATGGCTAATTAGTTGCATAATGTCCCATCTTGTGACAATTAAAGCATCTTACTTTAGACATGTCACCCTTCTTCCCTCCACGAGAAGAATTTGATTTGAAATGGGAATCCTTCCCCTTCCCTTTCCTTGCCTTACTTGCTAAGGCCAGATTTTATTCATCATTATTCTTGGATGAAGAACCATATCGTGTGCTCTTCCTGATCTCCACCTGCATAAGATCTTACCACAACCATTCCCAATCTGGCAGTTTATCTCTTCCATTCACAGAGTCCTGGTAGTTATTCCAACTCTTTGGAAGGCCAAGGAGAGATGGCTCACCATATCATCATCGGCAGTAGTTATTCCCACATTGCCAATCTCATCTCTGCAGGTGGTGAGCTTGTTCAAATATGTGGAAATAGTATCGCCCTTCTCCATCTTGATTCGTCGAAGCTTATCCTTGAGCGCCAATTTCCTCTAGTCTCTATTGTTCTAGTAGAGGTCCTTCAATTTCTTCTGTTATCACTTAAGAAAAAAATATTTTACATTCTGAACATCAAATTTTTAAGTTGGTCAAAAGGTTGGTGTTAGTTTTTGGGTCTAGTCTTTTCATCTTGTTTTAGAGTCTAAAGAGTCAAAATAGGAGTCTTGTTAAGAGTCTTGTTGGTATGTCAAAAGAGGTCAATTCTCTGCTTTAGTCTATTATTGGTCTCATATCTCACATGAATATCATTTGTCGAAACTCGTTTCAAAGTTCTCATGTGTTACAAAAAGGTTTAGGTGATTTCGCAGCGCAGAAACCCTGTCTAGGTGATTTCGTAGTGCATAACCCAGTTTTTACACTGGCTGTGCTACGAAATCGGAGATTCGTGCAATCCGTAGCAAATCTTTTCTAACTGTCATATCTGTCAGATCCAGTTATGGTTGCATCATCCACTGTCAGCTTATACACCTCGCCTATCATGTCCAACCGCTCATCTACATCATAGAGTCATTAGGTACCCTGGTACGCTCAGATTGCAAGTTCCAAGAACAGCCAGACATTCACAGTCATATTTATGATTGTATTCATTGCATGAGGGAAATATGTAAGCATTCAATTTGAATGCATTATGTATCAAGCGAGGTAGTCATCAAGCGAGCCAGGGATCGAGGATTGAGCAGTGCCAGTATTTCAAACCTTCATTACGCTGAAGTCTCATGGAAGGATCTGCAGAAAGAAAAGAGCACAGATCAGGCAGATGTTTAAGGAACGAACCTGAAGGTGTAGACATTATCTTGAAAAACAAAGAAGCTGAGCATGCATTCAAGCAGGTTGGATGTTGGAATTTTTGCGAGAAACTCCAGGGAGGTCATGCACAAATCACCAAGGAATTTGCCTTGAATTTCATGGAACTGAATTCAAAGGTTGGTATGCTTGAATTGCAAATTTCACCAGAGGTAATATCCACAGTTACTGAGATTCCCAGGGGACAAGAAAGTTGGTTTAAAATTTTCAAATTTGACATGACCCCCTGCAAAGAATTTCTAAAGCTGGAGTGATTGACTCAGATTTAAACAAGTCTGTGCCTAGAAATTATGTCAAGGACTCATATGCCAATTTGCTTACCTGCATACAGAGGTACCTTACCTGTGAAGGGAGATATAAAAAGGTGTATTCATATCATTTCAAGCTTCTGCTACATTTTACAGGAAAGATATCCCTTGATTTACCTTTCTACTTATTTCGTAGCCTAAGCAAAATGTGTGACAAGGTGCAGCTAAGGAAAGAACCCTGTGAGACCTCATTATTTCACCACGGCTTGGTAAGTTAATCGTTCTGCATGAACTCTAGAGAGTAGGTAGGGACTGGCCCACATTCATATTCATGCCTGTTTTCAAGAACGAGACTAGTCTTAGTCCTCAAGCTGCAAAAGATCTTCCAACAACAAATGGTCATCAGGCAGAAACAAGATCCAGGAGGTTTGCAAAGTTGAAGGCTAGGAAACAAGTAAGGGAACCCACCAAGCCACTGATGATCCAAGACACACCCCAACCATCCCAGAAAGAGAAAACTCATATCAGAGAGGGTGTACATGAATCATCTACAGGTGAAGTAGTCCAGAGAAGAATTACAAGGAGCCAGTTAGCTAAGGAAAAGGGCAAGACAATGGTCAACGAGGAAAGCCCTGTTTCAAAGAGAGACTTGAATGATTTACTGCAAGCCATTGATATTGAAGAATCTCCCCTGGTTTAAGCAGATTTGATAGAGTCAGGAAAAGACAAGGCTAAGAGAATCAAAGCCTCGAAAAAGCTCAAGTTTGATGATCAGGTTGCTCAATTTGTCTTTAATCCAAGAAGACCCATAATGAGGAATTTCAAACAGATACAAGAGATATTTCCAGAAGCAGATGAAACAGAGGAGATAACATGGTCTCATGAAGGAAAAGATAAAGGTAAAGCAGTTACCCTTCAAGAAGAAGATAGTGTTGAAGAGTTGAAAAAGAAGTTGGAATTGGCAAACCTTGAAATTGCTAGACTGAAGAAAGCCTCAAGGAAACATGCAATCAAGGAAGATTATTTTAACCAAATGCAAGCTTGGTGGGAGGACAAAAAATTTCAAATACCCGAGGTGGTCAACTGTAATGTTCAATTCCGTAGCTGGACTGTCCCTGCAATAAAGGAAGCACAATTCATCAGAAAGGTCAATACAAAGCTGAGAGCTGGGATCAGAGTCATGAAGAAGCAAATTGAAGAGTTGAAGCTGCAGCTAAGGCAGCGGGAAAGATCTCCTTAAGGAAACCACACAGCAAGTAAGGTTACATTCAAAGTTTTGATGATTTTCCTTGTTACAGTTTCTTGAAGAATGATACATCTCCACTCAGTTTTGATAGCTTCAGGGCAGTTGAAAGGGATATGTCAAGATAAAAGAGGCTCAAGTCAGTCAGATTTTGATGTTAAACTGTGTTTTGTGATTACACAGTAGTTTCGTAGCGCGCTACGAAACTGCTGTAGCTGCATAATTAAAGTTCAGTCGACCAAATTTTGAAGACTTTTCAATCAACGTTAAAGAAGTTTTTGTCATCACACATGTACATGGGAAAGGCTTACAGCACATGAAGGACGTGGCACTCCAATAGATTGTTGACTAATTCAAGAAGATCAACATGGTTAATTACTTCTGAATATCTTTGAGGAAACCAAAAGCATAAAAACAGGGGCAGTTTCCTATTTCTCAGCAGCGGTAAAGGGATAAGACATTAAGGACCAATAAGGAGCTTCGAACATCCACCACAGCTAAATTGAAGGAGACCACTTGTCAGGGAACGAGATTTGATTGTAATTAATGCCATTACCAGCATGATATGGAGTTAGACTCCTAATTGTCTTAGGTTTCTAAAAAATTTAGTTAGCAGTTTGTTGCATTTAATAAGTAGTTAAAGTTGAATAGGTGTCATAGCAAGCAGAATTCGAGTTTCCCTCACATAGGAGGAGAAATCTCAGCTTTGTAAAGAGTTCTATATATAGGAGAGAGAGCAATGTGCTCGGGGTTGGAAATTTATTGAAAAAGGCTCTGATATTTGGCTGTATGTAAAAAACTCTGTTTTAGTAATACAAGACTTGGCTTTACTTCTCAGGAATCAGAAGGAGTTTACTATTCAGAATGTTGTGTAATATCCTCTCCTCAGTATTTACAGGGGTATAGATGTGTGATTACTTAGAAATCACTGATGGTGCTCTAATTTCCTTCACATATTTATAAACTATGTTGTCCTATATGCTTCTGGTGTGTTCTGAAAGGTTGAATTCTAAATGTCCTGACTTCTATGTAAGGTTGATATCATTGTTATGCTGAAACAGATTTGACTCCATAAGCCTAATGGGTAGTTTCTAATTGTGTTTCCACCACTCTCATTTTTCTATCTTTGTTTCACAAGAGTTAGCCATCTTAATCATAATCAAAAATCATTAATCCTTTGAGAGAGCCCTCTCAGGTTGGGGAGGCTAAGCCTCAACCTAAAGTAGGTTTGAAATAGTTACTTAAGGTCTTCCTGGTCAGCAACCTTCCAGGGTCTAATTTTGAGATAACATCTTCCACATTGAAAATGGAGTATCCTTCCCATGGAGACTCGAGACAATATGGTCTCAAACTCCCTCAAGGATGATCTGTCTCGCCTTTGCCACACACTTATTCCACTCATCCAACTCTTGTGCATTAGTTGAAGCTGGTTTTGGGATTTCTTGATCAATGAATTCCTTCAAGCCATTGTCTTCTAATACAACCTCCATTCTGTCTTTCCATGCTATGTAATTCAAGCTACCTTCCAAGTCATACTCGAGTCTCAAGCCATAGAACTCCATTGGGCAACCTTGAAGTATGATATGAATTCGATTTGCACCTGCAACCCCGAACTTCAAACTTCGAATTCTCTTCTCAGTATACTGTTCATAGCTTCGATACCATGTAGAAAATTTGTGATAGGTTAACCCGATAATGCAATATAAATCAAAGCATAATACTATAACCTACTTCTACTATCAATTTGCAGAAGCTTAAAGATTGAGCTGAATAATATAACCAGAAGAAGAAGAATCAATGGTACAATACACATGAAAATACTTTGGGGAAAGTGTCAGATAAAACCCCACACTATTGTATTATCATACATGGTGGAAATACATAGGAATTATACAGAGCCTTAGCTCTCACAGCTAGCTAGCTCTCAGTACAATCCTCATAGATGCTCACAGGAAATCTTGGCTTCTCTCTAACCTTCCTCTCTACCCTCCAAGCTCTTATTTCCTTGCTATGTTCCTTGTGTATGATTAGCCTTCAAAACTGTGCAATCCTCAAGGATGAATCCTTGACTGCATGTATGAGTTTTCTCCATGAGAAAACACATGCAACTGATAGTACATTGTCCTTGAACATTAATATCAAATGGGTCTTTCTCAAAATAGACATGCATGAGTTCTGATGATGGAATCTTCAGATAACTGGAGTAGCACTAGTTGAGTGCATTAATGCATCAACTGATTGTTAACTCACTATTAGTTCCTCAAACAGTTTGGAACTAATTTAACTGGACTTAACTCAGTAAACTGAGTTAACTAATTACAACTCAAACATAACTCAATCTTATCTCCTTAATTTAAGGGATAACTCTTGCATGACTTCAGAAAGACTTATAACTTGAATTTCTCCAACTAATTAATTTAAAATAAATTAATTAATTATTTCCAAGTAGTTGTTAAGACTAAATTTGATTTTAATTCACAATTTAATTCAAGGACAAATTAAATTGGAATATTCTTGTTGCCATATTTCAACATTGATTTGATGGTTAGATTGGAAATACGACTTTGCTTGATGTTGTAACCATTGTGTAGTGTAGGGTAGGTTTAGAAGTAGACTAGTTTGTGTTTTGACTTTTGCTCTTTCTTGTTGAATAATGCAATTGTGGGAGTTGCTTGTGATAAAGCTAAGGATGAGTCATCATCACGACTATGTTAGGGAAGTTACTTAACTTTGTTTGTTACACTTTTTATTCTTGTTCATCTTGGAATATTTAATAACTATCGAATGACGATACTTAAGTGAATTAATCATTCATTAAACTTCTCTTATGGAAATCTAATTGTTATAGTTTTACTTTCTTTGAAATAAACCTTATAAATGCACATTTATTTTCAATTTGTGTAGTGCTTTATTTCTTTGGTGTAATGAAAGGTTAAATCATTAAACATCTCACACGATATCTAACTTTGAAGGCCAAGTGTATATTTATAAAAGGGATTAAATATTAAAGGGAATACAATATGTGAGTTTTCAAAACTTCGTATCATACCTACATTTTGATCATTCTTGGCTTATGATTTGATTAGTACATTAGTGGATGTTCATTTGCTTTTGGCCTATTTTCATGCTTTTGTTTTGGTTTGGTTTGTCATATGTAGATCTCCCTGGTCCTTCTCTTCTTGGTTTGAATAGGGGTAGATTTTAATGTTTTCGGGTTCTCCTTGGCATGATTATAGGGAAAAATGTTTATCCTCTGTTACAAATAAATGAAATCTTATCATTAAGGAAAAAAATTCTTTGAATATGTTTTCTTTTTGCTGACGCTCAACCCTCATGATAAGTTAAATTTATGATTTTGTAAACTTATTTGTTGAATTGTACTTAATGTTTGTCTTACTCTTTCCACCACTATTTAAAAGCTTCATCTTAAACCCAAGAGAAAGATATTGACATAATGGTTTGCTTATTAGTTTATGAGTCTTTAGGGAAGAAAGACTCACTAAACATTAGTCATTGAAAAAAATTTCACGCCATCTCTTGCTTTTAAGGAGAAGATTTGCCTCCTCATCTATTAAGTAACCCATTAAAGGTTAATCACAATCATAGTTAATTTTTAACATAAGAGGATTAATGGAGGCATAGGAAGTCCCATTACAAGTCAACCTACCATGATCATGGGTCCTGCCAAAAGTGACATTGCCTCTACTGGTTACCAAGCCAGGGTAATGACCTTTCGTCGTAAGACTAAAAGACAAGAGGTCTCATCACAAACCGACTTGTTCACTTTTGTTAGTTCTTGTGAATGACACTGTCGTTAGATGGTTACTGAGTTAGGACAACGACCTTAAGTTAATTTCCAAGTAATTCTCATAAGAAAAGAAATCATTCCCAAAAGAAAAAATTTGAATCTATATCTAATAGGTAGCATAAAGACATTTCATTGGGTTAAAAGGCATCCATGTCGAGGCTATAGATACTTGTTCGTAGTAGTGGCCATGCCTATGGTGTTAAAGTTGAATTAATACTATGATTTATGTGGTCTCCTTGTCCTTCCCTAAGCTCTTTTCCAAGAAAGTTTATTGTTTGCACTTTGGATTTATACTTATCTTGCTTTTGAATTATGGTGGAAAAGATTTAGGCATGCTGCAAATGTCCAAATATTGTTCATACAAATCAAACTGGAAACTTCTCAAGGTATTTAAGCATCAATATTCCATAACATCTTATATTTATTCCTTGATTTTCATAATTTTCGGATCACTTTACCAAAGATAATTGGTTCACCGAGTCAGTTGTCGGCCTTCCAACAAATCCCCTTCATTTTGGCACAAAATGATGAGGCCCCCATTCTGTTTTTTGGATAACTCCCTTCTTTACTTGCATTTGGGCGATTGTTGATACTTTTCATCTTTATTACTTGAATTTTCAACTTTTTGATGATTCAAGATTCGATCATGTTTTGATATATCCTTCATTATGGTCGTTGTGGTTCTCACTCCGGTTGCTTGATTTTACTTGATCTTCACATGTTTATCTTGGTTGCATGAAGCTTATTTGACTTCAAGAGATCACATATTTGATTAGATTCTTTCGATGGTTTCCTAATATATGCAACTTTGGCGCTTTCCATTTGTAATGTCAAAATTAAATTGCTTTCATGATTTCAATGCTTTGCTTCTGTGACTTCTTCTTTTAAATTGTTTGACAAGTTTATTTTAATTTTATGTGATATCTTCAATATTTTTAACCCTTTTATATATAAAATTATTCATATATATATATATACATTTTAAATACATTATTACTATAATTATATATATATATATATGAAAAAAAAGGGTCGGACATAACTTTGATTGTGTATATATGAAATATATATAGTGTAAAACCTACCAACTAAAATTTGTGTGGATATCACGTACGTATATATTGTATGAAATCCACGTATTAAAAAAAAAACACGGGAAACATACTTTATTCACCGTTTACAGCTCACAAATAATTTTTTTGTTATAAAACAGTGCGTCAATGAAACTCTCGGATTAATACATTTTTTAAAAACAAGCGAAACAATATAAGCGAAATCTGTATTGAGGTGGGAATATATAGTTGAAGGCTACACGTTTGTAACCAATGTAAGGATATTATCAAATCATGTAGTAAATTGTTTTATTTTTGATTCAAAATTTCACATGTGTCATGGTATTGTTTGTATGAAGTTTATATAGAGGTTAGAGATTTTCTATTGAGAGATGTCAAGGATTATTGTGTGGACAGGCATATGGTTTGTGGAGTGTTCTCCTTTTTTAAGGAGTAATTGTATGGTGTTATCCTATTTCAAGGGTTTGATATTAGTGAAGATCTAAAGTTTCTCTATCTTTCTCTTGTATTGGCTCTTGGATTTAATTGCATTATTGGGTATATTTTGCATTGTTATATATTTTTAAGTCATATCTATTACAACTTCAAGGGCTATTTTGAGGCCATAAACAACAATTTAAGGGAAATATCAAAGCATGATGTACCGTTGGCACATCAAAGCCATGTTTTCAAACAAAATTGATAAACGAGAGATTTCCAATGAGATATTTTGAGTGTAAAATAAAGTTATTATGCAAAATTTAAACCTAGAACAATTTCAGAAAATATTTCTAGTTTGCTAAGTAGATTGGTTTAGTTTTTTGCAATAGTAGCATACAATTGTTTCCCTACAACATGATGTAATTTTAGATTTTAGACTTCTGTGGGAGTTTTTTGATTCATCATCCGGATTAACCACAGTTCTCAGTTCATTCTGCCAACGTTTCAAACGCCAAAGGGGGTCCATCATCAGGACAAATAAGAAAGAATAAGAATGAGAGATTATTGAGAGAGAAGAGAATTGCGACCTGGAAATAAATACAAGAACCCTAAATTCATAAATAACGGCCGACATATGATTTTAATTATTATTTTCCTATTTATTAGAACAGGTTTTTATTATTTAAAATTATGGACACATATTAAAATTTTTACTATAATTTTTTATTATAATTAAAATATATTAATTATTAAAATTATGAACAAATATTAAAACCTTTACTATAATTAAATTGCAATAATTAATATAACTAAATTATATTAATTATATTATTATAATATTATAATTAATTTATAAATAGTATATATAATATAATATAAATTATAATTGAGTTATATAATTATTCTAATTAATTTATATATTTAATAAAAATTATTATTACTATGATTTAATATAAATTAATTAATATAGTTTATAAGATTTTAAAAATAGTTAATATAAATTAATTAATATGATTTATATAATTAATATAATTACAATAATCAATATAAATTAATTTATATTAATTTATATAATTAATATAATTATATAATAATATAAATTTGATTTAATTGTTTTAATTTATTCTTTTCCTTTTATTAGATCAGGATTTTATTATTTAAATTTTTATGAATTTAGGGTTCTTGTATTTATTTCCAGGTCGCAATTCTCTTCTCTCTCAATAATCTCTCATTCTTGTTCTTTCTTATTTGTCCTGATGATGGACCCCCTTTGGGGTTTGAAACGTTGGCAGAATGAACTGAGAATTGTGGTTAATCCGGATCATGAATGATGTAATTTATTGATTCCAGTAAGTATAGTTTTAATTCTTGCATCTTTACTTTCCATCATTATTCTTTTGCTAGAGGAATCAACAATTGGACTGGTCTCATACTCATGTGACATGGCGTCGACTCCACTATAACCCCTAGGTGGGTTTGTGCCACCCCCAACATGTGACCATGGGTTAGAAAATCTAAAGGATTTGAACATGGAACCTTGTCCTCACATTTACTTTAAATTTTCATGGTATTTCCAAGTGAGCTCCCCCAAGGGGGCTTACTTTCTAGCATTTTTATTTCTACAGTTTTATTTCATTTGTTTCCTACTTTAATTCTACAATTTCAATCCCTACACTTTGATTCTTTAATTTTTCACCTTCTAATAGGATATACCAATTAAGTTTAATACTAATTAGCCTAACCACTCCATTAACTTGATAAAGGAAGAAATAGTTCCCATAGATTAGATTGCATTGACAAAAAAGGAAAAAACTATAAATTGCATATATGTTGTACGATACCTCTTAAGTTTGCAAAAACCTCGAGTTGACATATTAAAGTTGAGACTCTTAAGGCTACAACATTGTTGCTAAAATATTGATGGCCATAAATCATTACAATGTTTCTTTAGTGGGTGGACTAGATGAATCCATTCGTTCAGATGTTGTGTGTTCCTCTTCTCTCTAAGAATCCTCATCTCAAATGCCCTGCCATTGAAATAATAAAAGTATAAGTGCACCATTTGCAAGTAAATATTAATATTTTCAATCATAATTATGATTTTATATCCATAATATCATCATGGTCGATTTTCACTCCACCATCATGCAGGAAGTGTTGTCAATTTTTTTCCTCACTAGTATTATTTCCCTCTTGATTAAAAGAAATATAAAAATTAATTTATGGGGAAAACCTATTGTGAATAAATTTTACAAGCAATCAACAATTAAAGTCCATTGATTTTAGTTACCATGTTTTTGATAAGGTAGATTGTGTTTACCCCATGCTTTGTCAATATTCAACCATGGTTTGAAATATGACCTTGTACCTAATCTGAAGATCTTCTTCGGTTGTCACAATGTTGAATTTATCCCCTACATTACATAAGATCACAAAATTTTCTTATTGGATAAAAGTTGGATTATGATAGGAGTGACATGGTTTTATGTTTCGGTACGTATAAACCATGCTTTTAGTTTCATGTAAGCTTCCTAACAAAGTTTATGTTTTCTATATTTTTTGAGCCTTTCCTTTTTCACTTTAGAGGTGTCTAGGAGTCAACAAAAGGTTTGAAATTTTTTAGATATCACAAATTTTAGGTTAACTAAAGGAAATTTTACAACTAATTCTGGATTTTAGGCATCTGTGGTTCATTTCTTTGAGCTTAGTCTTGGATTATCCACAGTAGAAACCATATTTGTCAACGTTTCAAATCCCAACAGGGATCCATCATTAGGACCAATTTGAATGATGATAGAAGAAGAGCTTTGTGGTAGGATAAATAGTTCTGCAGCTCTTCTTGTTATCTTCATTCTGAAATTTTCGAGTAAAATAGTTTCACTCCATGTATCCCCTCCGTACAGGGAAATGATTCTGGATTTTAGGCATCTGTGGTTCATTTCTTTTGAGCTTAGTCTCAGAGTATCCACAGTAGAAACCATATTTGTCAATGTTTCTAGACTAGGTGGCATCTTATTAAAATATCATATACCTTCCTAGACTAGGTGGAATCTTTCCCTCTTTTTTCATTCTCTTCTCCTTTTAATCCTCTAGTATATTCTCCCACTCCCACTCTAAGATCATTAAAGGATGCTCATACTTAGGATTTTTTTGCAAATAAACCCTATTGATCCCACACATGTTTTAAATATGTTCTAGAAAATTAGGTGACTCTACTTTTTTTGAAGAAATAATGAAACAAACCCTCTAAATAGTCCATGAGATGTTTCTTCACATTTGTATTTTAAGAATTCTACCCTATGTGTATCGTGGGCCCAAAAATTTGTATGAATTCTCATTAAGATACCTATAAAAATTGTTGTATCCTGCAAAACGATTTAATTAGTAATTTAACATAATTTAAGAGATGTACATTTAAATACTATAATATGAAACAATTGAGACATTTGTACTTACCTAGGATCTTTCATATCTTGATTAGAACAAGGTTCTCTTCCACCAAAAATGTAACTAACATTGTTCCCTTGCTAGTTACATGTGTAAATCTAAAAAAAAATCTATATAATCACTTAAATGGTCAATTCCATAACTTGATGTCACATCTTCCCTGTACATAATAAGGACATCCCCTACACAATTACATGTGTTATCACATGAATGCATGTATGCTTGACTCAGCATGACTTACAAAACACTTGGGAAATCAACTTGACTATGGCTAAGATTTACATATTGGAACAAAACTTATGGGTTGTCGGGTACATCCAATCATGCACCCCTACTCAATTACATCATTTTGTCTTAGGTACAAAAAATATTAAGTATTTCTTACAACAACACAAATGTTAGCACAACTTCTTTGTAGAAATCATAAGCTCAATATAAGGTCATTCACTCCACCGCCATGCATTATGTTTGTTCTACCTCTTCATTAGAGACTTCCTTATTTGTCCTTCTTTTTAAATTCTTCTTTGCCTTTCATTATTCATATTTGTCACAATTGTCCTCGTCATACTTCATCATGAGTCTATCTTTCATTGCTTCTTCTTTTCTCAATCTTTGTCTTCGATACTCATACTTCATCTGTCATTTGTTAGATTAGATCATTCTAACAAATTAGTTATGCCCATATTCATCCAAGATTCTAAAGACATAAAAATTATAAAATAAGTTCTCACCATCTTTCCCACATATCACTTCTCACTTCTTCTCTTTATCTCTTGTTCTACATCCCAATTAGAGCTCATCTCACTTTGCCCAATAAACTGCCGCAGATAGCACATAACAATAGCTAGAATCCATCCTAGTTGTTGTAAAATAGCCTCCCATAACAAATGCAGGTCATACTGGCCACTTAGCCCTCCAACATCCTCTTGATTCAACAACAATTTCTTCTGCTTCAAGTTGTAGTGATAAACCTATCAAATAAGGAAAAAATCAACAATACTGGCTTGCTTCTAAAAAAAAATTCATCTATGATAGCTAGTCTCTTCTCCTTCCATGCAATAAGTTTATTTGATGGAAAAACATACATACGTGTAAACAACACACTTAGCTCACAACACACTAGTTATTGTCTCTATGTTCCTAGGCCCTCTTTTGAAGTATTGAGGCCTAGACCTACTCTAATACCAAATTAGAATTTCATAAAAACATTCAATTAATCAAAATATTGTTACATAAATAAATACAAGAGTGTTATCTCAAGATAGAGAAGTTATCTTTATTGCACAATGTTTTCACCTACTGCAAAATGTGTTTCTAGCTGTCCAAAGAGTAAATGAATAGAGAAGTTTGTAGTCATATTCCAAGCCTCAAAAGGACTTAAAGCTAAAATTGGACCCTCTCCATTGGAAATTAATTTGAAAAATATTTCCAATGGTATGTGGAAGTCCAAAAATGGACTCTTGGATAAGAAGATATGGCATGTTAAAGTTTAAGGGTTTGAAGCCTTTGAAAGGAAGGAAAAGGAGCATATCAGAGGTTCAGAAGATATCACATATCACATATCGGAGGTCCATGGAGAATCAGAACATCGACGAGGTCTAGGGCACATAGGCGATCGACACATCAACAATCACATATCACATGTCAGAGGTCCATGCCGCATTGGAGCATATCGGAGATCGGCACATCGACAATCATATATTGGTGTTTTTCAAGGTTACAACCTTAGGAATGTTGCTATATGAAATCGCCAATAGTATTAAGAAATGCGGGAAAGAGTCGATAGTATTAAACCACCAAGGAACGCCAAAACAAGTTAACAAATAAATTCATCGCAAAATCAAAGTAGGACGTGCCTTTTCTATCTCCTCTAGCAGGACACATGGTAAAATATCATTGGTTCAAATGAAGCTATGTGGAATCTGATGTCAGTATGATGTGGTGGTACAAAAGGACATGTGGCAGGAAATTTTGGTATTTTGAGGGGTCCTGAGGGGGAAAAATTAGGGTGACATGTGTCACCACTCAAGAAGTGCCATGTGGCAATGATGACATCATAATCAAAGATTGACGATCAGAGAATGAGATTGTTGCAACTCCAAAGTTACTCCCCCGACAAAAAAACCTCCGATGAAGAGGGCCTCCGATATTAGGCTAGCACACGATCACTAGAATAAATTAAAGGAAAGGGGCACGAAACACTTTACAAAGGAAAAATGGCCTCCATGCAGGAACAAAAGGCCTTGGCACCTTAAGGCTAAACACTAGGTCACAACCCTTGGTCCTATGATGAAGAAATGCAGAAAGGGGCTAAACAAAAGGGGCCAAAGGATATCAAGACTCTTTGTTTTGTAACGTTTTTAAGAGTAAAATTTTTAATCAAGTATAAGCTCTAATATAACATTATGGTTGTATTACAGGGCATATAGAACTCCGATAGTGAAATACAGAGAAGTTAAAGAGATGGATGAGTTGGAAAATGTGTTATAGAGCATTACTAAGGCCATCACAGGTGATTTCTCATGGCTCCATAAAATGGGGAATTCAAGTTGTTAAGGCGGAAAGAGACAGGTGAACCAACCAAGTAATGGAAGAGGCACATTGTGTTATAGATGTGGCATGATCCGAGGCCATCACAAGAAGTGGCGTGGAGATATTTTCCTCTATCATCGTTTATTTTTCCTTTTGTCTTTTATTCTATCATTTTTGCATTTTCAAGAAAGGAATCAAAACCTTTGTAATCATTTCAGGCAGCAGAGCTATCGGACGCTGAGATAGCTAGTAGATCAGACAACTGGAGCTGAGGTTGAGATATTTTTGTAACTGTTTTCAAGCTCTCCCTCTCCTTATAAAAGGAGGGAAGAAACACTTAAAGAGGGTTCAAATTTTTTATAAAGACTTCTCTTAAGGGACCTTTCCTAGTTCCGTAAAGGAATATATGAATCTTGATGTACACTCTTTTTTCAAAAGATTAATACACGATTTCCGGTGATTCCAACTTATTGGATTGTAGTATGTTTCATCTCCCTCTGTATTTTCATATGTATTAAATATTCTTCTCAGATTGTAGTCACGTAGCAGTTAGATATATTTCCCATTAAATGAAAATTCATTTAGATCAAGCTATTGATGGATAATGCCTGTATTAATGTGGAAATTCAGTCTTTAAAAAGCGCTCCATGCATCTCAACATTCCATAATCATTTCCTTACTTTCACTTCTCTCCAAATCTAGATATACATAATTCTTAACATTTAAGCTCTGTATGATAGATTTCTCCTTTACTATCTTCTACCATTACATCTGTCTCAACAATTAATTTGCTGCAAATTCTTAATCTGATTTGGCCACCACTAGTTGAGGATTATCTTCTGTGTATTCCTATGTATAAGTTGCTTCATATGTTGTATCTTTATGAATGGTTATGAATCAATCAAATTTGAATTTCTTATGACAAACTATGGTGTTGTAAGTCTTTAAGATAAATCTGACATCATTAATTAAGATGTCATAGGCATTGTTCTCCCATCAACCCAGAGGTTGTCTCTAGGAGGCTTCTAAATATCATGAAGCACTTGTGTGATAGGTGATAGAAAAATATACAACATCTTTTTGGTGTCGTTTCCAAGGAATGAATCAGAATATTTTTCCCTAGGTGTAATTTTTTTTACATTCCATTTATCAAGTGGGAAAGGGAAGTGTGGGTTGAAGATCTCTCACCTTGGTGACTCCACTATTTGAATCTTATTGTAAATATCCTGATGAATACACTTTAAATTCATAATTTAATCACCATGGATTTCAAGAGGCCCCATACCCAGTCAGATACCTCTCGGCAAAGAATTCCATCTATATATGACCCAGAAAGGCTAATATTCAGAAGGATTTGCAAGGAAAAAACCACCGATAATAATGCACTCGAGGTAGAAATTTTACATCAACAAGGAAGTAAAGAAGCAGAATTGACCCTGGAGAGAAGAAAAAGTGGAAAAAGGAGCCAACTTCCTCAAGTCATGAAAGAGATGATGGAGGGTATGGAGAGGTTAATAAATAAAAGGATAAAAATGGATTTAGAAAATAGAAACTCTCAATAACAAAACTTCACGGATGCTAATCGAGGTTTCAATCCCCAATACATAAGGCCTCCCTTGTAGATATTTCCAAGGGAGAGGTAAGAACAACAAGACCACATCAATCCTCCATTATATATAGAAGATGATCCAGAGGAGTAGATGCTAGATGCCAATAAATTTCGGGGGAACTTGTATTCCTCTTTCTCAAATGAAGAAAAAGAAGTCAGAACGAAAGAAGAAGATGGGGATGATATTTATGCAACACTAAACGAGGGTGAGGTTGATGATTACTACAAGTAGTTCACTGATTTCAAGATGGCTCAAGTGCACAAGAAATATGATCTTCGGTCATTTAGAAAGAGATCAAGGGGACAAGACCAAAACGAAGGCACTTCCTCCCAAGAGCCTCCTAAGCGAGCTGACAAGGGGAAGGGGCCTTTAGATCCAACTATAAAAAGAAGAAGGAGTCCTAAGCTCCAAACTACTTTAAACCTGAAGTCCTCAAAGAAGAGAATCCACTTCCCCACTCTAGGCCCATCTATGAAAAAGAAAAAGAGCCAAGTAGTGTTTGTGGCTGCCCTAACCAAGAAGATATTGGTCAATAGAATTTTCAAGAAAATGAGGCAGCTGTAATTTTCTCTCGTTAGTTCTATGACCCAGTCGTTGACAACATGACAACATTCTTTGGTCAGCATTAGATTTTTTTTTTGGGGTATGTATCAAGTTTTTGTTTGAAGATTTTATGTAGTACATGCCTATTTTAACTAGTAAAAAATTCTAGAGAACGATGGCATAAGGTCCAGTACTCTGATGCTGGGATGGTATCATTGAAAGGTTAAGCTCACTTGGGTGACTTGAGCCTTGTACATAAGTAGGAGTTGTATATAAATAAGCTCACCAACTAAGCATTTGATTTCCAGTAGTTAGGGCTTATATTTATCCATTTCAATATTATAAGGAAAGGAATCCTAGCAAATAAAGTTCCATGGATATTTTCTATTTTTATAGATTCATTATATGTTTGACTCCATGCCCAATGGTGAAGGCTACTATTATGTAGGTTCTTAACACCTTGCCAACAAGGCATTGTCCCGAGTTGGAACCAGTGTTGTCACTTACTGCAAAATTTGTTTTCAGTTTTTCAAAGAGTAAATGCGTAGAGACGTTTTTATTCATATTCCAAGCCTCAAAAGGACTCAAAGCCCAAATCAAACCCTCTCCATTGGAAATTTCTCTAAAAACACTTTCCAACGGTATGTGGAAGTCCAAAATGGACTCCTTGATCAGGAGATATGGCTTGTTGAATTTTAAGGGTTTAAGGCCTTTGAAAGGAAGGGAAAAGAGCATCTCGAAGGTCTAGGAGATATCACATAGTGGATATCCATGGCGAATCGGCACATTGGCAAGGTCCAGGGGACATAGGTGATCGACACATTGTCGATCACATATTTCATGTTGGAGGTCCATGGTGCATCAGAGCATATCCGCGATTGACACATTGGAAATCACATATCAACGTTTTTCAAGGTGACAACTTTGAGAATGTTGCGATATGAAAGTGTCGATACTATTAAGAAATGTGGGAAAGCATCGATAGTGTTAAACCTCTGGGGAATGCTGAAACAGGTTAATAAAGAAATTTATCACAAAATTAAAGCGGGACTGGCCTTTTTTATCTCCTCTAGTGGGACGTGTGGTGGAATATGATTGGTTCCGAAGAAGCTATGTGGCATCTGATGTCAGTATGACATGGTGGTACATAAGGACGTGGCAGGAAATTTTTGTGTTTTGAGGGGTCCTAAGGGGGAAATCAAGGTGACATGTATCACCACTCAAGAAGTGCCACGTGGAAATGATGACATCATAATCAGAGATCGACGATTAGAGAATGCGCATTTAACAACTCCAAAGTTATTCCCTCGACTGGAAACATCCAATGAAGAGGGGCTTTGATATTAGGCTAGAAAATGGTCACTAGAAGTAATTAAAGGAAAGGGGTGCAAAGACCTTTACAAAGGAAAAATGGCCCTCGAGCAGGAATAGAAGGCCCTAGTGCCTTAAGGCTAAACACCAGGTCACAACCCTCAGTCCTATGATGAAGAAATGCAAAATGGGGCCAATGGATGTCAGGACTCATTGTGTTGTAACATTTTTAATAGTAAAAGTTCCAATAGGGTATAAGCTATGATATAATAGTATGGCTATATTATAGGGCATATAGCACTCCAATAGTGAAATACAGAGAATTTAAAGAGATGGATGAGGTGACAACTGTGTTATAGAGCATTACTAAGGCCATCACAGGTGATCTCTCCCAACTCCAAAAAATGGAGAATTCAAGTTGTTAAGGCGGAAAGAGACAAGTGAACTGGCCGAGTAATGGAAGAGGCACATTGTGGTAGATATGTTCCCTAATCATAGGCCATCATAGGAATTGGCGTGGAGATATTTTCCTATAATAATCATTTAGTTCTTCCCATGTTTTGTTATTCTGTTATGGTTATATTTTAAAGAAAGGAATCCTTTTGTTGCAATGATTTGGGTGACAAAGCCTTCGTACGTCAAGACAGTAAGTTGATCAGAAAGCTGGACCTCAGGCTAAGATATTTTTGTAATTGTTTTCAAGCTCTCCCTCTCCTTATAAAAGGAGGGAAGAAAAACTTAAAGAGGGTTCATAATTTTTGGAAAGACTTCTATTAAGGGACCTTTTCCTAGTTTCATAAAGGCATGTATGAATCTTGGTGTACACTCTTTTCTCAGAAGATTAATACAAGATTTTTGGTGATTCCAACTTATTGGATTGTAATATGTTTCACCTTCCTCTATATTTTCATATGTGTTAAATATTCTTCTCAGATTGTGTGTCACATAGAAGCTAGATATATTTCCCATTAAATGCAGATTCATTTAGATCAAGCTATTGATGGATAATGCATGTATTAATGTGGATATTCATGTTATAGACATATTTTGGCACTACAATCCCAATCACATATGTCCATAAACCAAGGGCTTCTAAACCCCTAAAATTGTTGTTTCATACCCTAAAGGAACAAGGTCAGCTGATTACATCATTTCCTAGAATTTCTCCCTGAAATTTGCTCCGAACTGGTCAAAACTGGACCATACAGACTGCTCCATGCTAAGGGTGTGATGCATCTCACTTGCAGCACACAAAGGGTGTGATGCATACTGAAAAGCCCTTCTGTAGGGTGCGATGAGCGAGAGTAGACAAATGGTAGAGGCAGTTTGCTAAGTGGAAACCCAGGGAATCTTCTAGAAACTTCCCCTGTGACACTTGCCTCTCTGAATTCGCCTAAGGATGAGTACGAGATCATGAAATCTCCAAGTGGAACCAAGAACTATCAATGAAATGACACTAATCAAAATCCTAGAAGCTGACTCACCCACCTGCAAGTATCTATATATGGATCCCTCATCCTAGAGATCCAGAGGCTAGAATTTTGTATTTTGTAAGGAAGTGCCATTGGTTTCTCTGTGCAACATTGTATTGTTGGGTGATCTAGCTTTTTATGAGGTGAAGAGGGCTTTCATGCTGGGAGGATGGCGTTGGATCAGGCAGCTTGGTTGTAATCCTCTCTTCTACTACTATAAATAAAGCTATTTGAGTTTTCCTCCATATACTTGTATATCTCTAAATCTTGTATTTGTGTATGCATCTGTATGGTTAATGTACATCTAATCCTATATTGTTTATGGTTATAGATCTCTATGCTTTGATGGTACTTTTCTTCTTTGACTCTACAGGTGTTCTTTGAAGCGGGACAAGTGAGAAAGGAGTGGCGAAAGCTCTATCAAGGGAGAGAGGAAACAAGCAAGGAGGCTAGCGAAAGACTGAGGTTGGTACTCTCTGCTTCTCTCTCATCTATCTCTCATAAAGGAAAACACAAGTGACTTTAAATTGTTTGTTTCTAATATAGCTACCCGTCTTAGTGGGACTAGTAGCTCTGAATGGACACTAGTTTTCCCGATAACAATTCAGTCTTTAAAAGTCGCTCCATGCATCTCAACATTCCACAAGAATTTCCCTTATCTCCAAATCTAGATATACATAATTATTAACATTTAAGCTTTTTATGATAGATTTCTCCTTTACTGTCTTCTACCATTACATATGTCTCTATAATTAATTTTCTACAAATTATTAATCTGATTTGGCCACCACTAGTTGAGAATTATTTATTGTGTTTAAGTTGCTTCATATATTGTATCTTTATGAATGGTTCTGAATCAATCCAATTTGAATTTCTTGTGACAAACTATGGTGTTGTAAGTCTTTAAGATAAATATGACAACATTAATTACAATGTCCTAGGCACTGGTCTCTCATCAACCCATAGGTTGTCTCTAGGAGAATTCTATATCTCCTAAAGCACTTACGCGACAGGTGATAGAAAAATATACAACACCCAATCAAAAAGTTAAGAAAATTTCTCAACTTCACAGTAATCTAAGAACTATCCATTTGAATATAAACTCTCACATCCAACTAGTTCCAACAACCTCCCACAAACTAGGAATATTTCCCTTTCCATAGAATTCAATTCTACCTATCCATGACCAATAATCGTAACGACCCAAATAAACTCCTCTCCCATGGAATATAAGTTCTTTAAATTTTAAATGACGACTTTGAGAAATCATTAGTTTGAAATATGTTCATAGAGAGAATAGTGCGAAGACAAAGGTGGTCAAATGTAATTGTCAATTCAAGTTTGGAAAATGTGTGTTTGAACATATGTTACTGCAGTTGGAGTTACAATAAAATGTTTTTGAGTAGAGTATTTTTCCTTAAAAGTATAATCTAACCATTAGATGTTTTTGACTTGAGGTATACTTTCTAGTTGATTTTGTTTGAAATCTAGTTTGGATTTCTTGGAATGGTCAGTTTCATCTATGTAATCTATAAAATTTAAGTGGCTTGGAGATTTTTAGGGAGCTAAATACATTCAAAAACACATTTTAAATAATAAAAATCATAATGTTCAATTCTTAATTATTGAAAAATTACTAATAATATTAAGTAAACTACTTTTTCTCGAAAGATTATTTCATTACAAGTAAATCTTTCCATGGTGCGAACAAGCATTAATATTTTTTTTTGTAAGTCGAAAAGTTTCTATTAATCAGAAAACATATATAGATATGTCAAAATGCATATGGTATCACCCCGTCCAGATTTGTTGACCAATGTGATAACCATACATCATACAAAAAACAAAATTGCCAACTGAGAGGTCCATAGCCTGAGAGGCCTAACATACCCGAAAACTAGAAGAACAAGAAAAACACCAGTGATCATAATTAGTCGTCTGAGGTAATTGAAGTAGGATTATTTGGTCCTATAATTGGAGGAGGGGGAGCGTGTAAATTCAATTGACATGGTGCTCACAGTGGGTAAGCCAAGTTTCTAGCTTTTCAACTTTCTCCATCAGCAAATTTTTCCCGCACTAGACAAACACTGCCCTTTCGCGAACATGGCACTGGGAGTATTGGATTTATTCAAGTTTGGCCATGACGACCTCATGCTCCTCCTTTTGGGCTTGATCGAGAGCTTCTAACTGAGAAATGACAGATTGCACCAGCTTCAAGATCGCCGTGGAGCTTCTTGTATGCATGGAAGGAGTCAATTTGCTGACCCAACACGCCCTTGACTGCTGCAACTTTGAGAAGCCATAGCACAACTTCAACCCTGGCCTTGACCACCTCTACCTATGCCACATCCACACTAAATAGACATAGTGCTACGATTACCCGCCAAGGAGGTTGTCGAGGATCTACGACCACCACAGGTTTCACATCTCCCACGTCCCACACCCCTCGATGGACCCACACCCCACATGGAACTTTCACCACACACAATTGCGATACCACCTCAAGAACCAGCCTAAGAAAGTGAACGTTATGACTTTGCTAGGTCCAAGACGTGTGAGGAGCAGAGATTAAGCTTCATGACGGAGGCTAGAAGGAAGCTAAAGTCCCAGAGGAATGATAGCCCCAAAGTGCAATGATTTAAGTGGATATTGGTGGCCACCCACCTATTCCACCTAGACCTCGGGTCGGTTTCATCCATTCCTTGTTTATTGCATCATTTACTATTTTTAGTAGTTTTTCGGGTCCTAAACTTCTAGAGCAATTTTGACCCCCTAAACGTCATTTCTTTGTGGTTCACAATAGGCCCAAGGCCCATAGTCTTGTTGCAAATCCTGTAGTACTCAGATATATATTTCCAAAAAGGTATCGTACGTGCCAAACAGGGATAATATGACCAAATTACAACCTCGGGAAGTTAGCTACCCAGCTAACCCTAATGGGCCCCACAAATTCTTGGTGTTCCATCTTCTAGGGTTAAGGTTTTGGTTGTTTAGGGTTTTCCCTTATTGTTCAATAATAAATATTCCTTTGAGCCCCATTGTAACACAGTTCAGAGGCATGTAGCCGCCACAAGCTACCATTTCCTGAGCTAGTTTATTTCGATTATGTTTGTAAACATATTTCAATATTTTTTTTTTTTTTTTCTTTTTCCGCATCTTTGTATTTATGGTTATATATGTAATTTTTGTGTTCTTTTTTAAGTTTAGATTAGTAGTATCAGAGCGATATGCTCTTTCTCGGTTTTTTCTTTGCATGTCCCCAACGAGGTCGAGATATAAGGAGTTAGGGATCAAACTGGTCGAACCTTTGGAAAAATAGCCTCACAAACCCTGGCGGCCTCCCATGGCAGAAGAGGAGAAAGAAGAGGGGGTGGGAGATTCTTTCAAAATCTTGCTCGAATAAGCACTCGAGCGATAGAGGGACATGATGATGGACAACTTTACCTAGATCCTTCAACATCTACCCAAACGCAACACATCTCCTTCCCGAAACCACTCTGGAATGACCACACCATTTAAGGTACAAGTTAACTTTGACATCCCCATATTTGAAGGTAAGATAGATGCAAACGTCGTAGATAAATGGTTAAATCTTCTAGAAGGATATTTTTCTGTTCATGGTCTTTCCAGCTGGGAAAAGATTACTTTTGGACTTCTCAAAGCTACCCCCCATGTCAAAGACTGGTGGGAAACCTACTGTGAGAAGAAGGACGAAAGCACACCCTCACTATTTTCAGCCACACGCACTTGGAATTCATTTTGGGACTCCATTAAGGAGCAGTACTACTCTGTCGGGAGCTATGAGGATAAATACATAAATTGGACTATGCTACGACAGGGAAGGGACCAAGATGTGCCGAAGTTTACTAACGTTTTTCATACCCATCGCACAAAGTTGAGTATCAAGGATTCTGAGCGACATTTGGTACTTAAGTATCGTGACTGTCTACAAAGGTACATTTGGGATGAGATGGATTTCCTAGACATCTCCTCACTTGGCATGACGTACCGATACACTGGCAAGATTGAGCGGAAGTTTAAACAAAAGAAATGATACTTTGGATCTGTGAATCCGAAATAAGGGAAAGGCACCCCCAAACAGCAGAGCAAAGGAAAAATCCAAGGCGAGGCGACCCGAGACAATTTGCTGAAGCCGCAAGAAAAGAAAAACACCATGAAGACAAAGAAGGACATGGAAAATGGTGTGAGCTCCATAAGAGCTCCACTCACAAAACAAGTGAGTGTCGAGCCAAGCAGTCATTGGTGGGTGAGTTGAAGGATTTTGAATTAGATGCATGTTTCGAATCAAAGTTAGAACTCAACAAGGGGAATGAAAAAGGGAAGCTAATAATTGATGTAGAGCCCAATGCCACCGTGGCCACCACCAAGATCCAAAGGGATGATCCTAAAGATCCAGAGGAGGAAGAATGCCTCTTCCACTTACAAATGTGGGTGAAGGGTTCTCTGCTGTAGTTCATTGTCAGTAACGGGAGCGAAAAGAACCTCATTTCGGTAGAGGTCATGAAGTGACTGGTCCTACTGACTACAACACATCCGCAACTGTACACTATCGGGTGGCTTCACCAAGGACGAGATCTCCACATCAACCAATCACCTTCCCTACAGAATAAATCCCTTCATGGATGAGGTACCATGCAGTGTTTCTCCTCTTAAAGTCTTTGATGTATTATTAGGACAACCATA
This sequence comes from Pinus tabuliformis, assembly GCA_031772625.1. Taxonomy (NCBI): domain Eukaryota; kingdom Viridiplantae; phylum Streptophyta; class Pinopsida; order Pinales; family Pinaceae; genus Pinus; species Pinus tabuliformis. The sequence continues at coordinate 838,267,898 of CM062815.1, forward strand.
CTTGTGGAAGCGACATGCTGTATATGAGTCTATACCTCGCTCTGTGATTATTACTTTGGGAAATAAGTTATACAGGATACTAGAGGTGGCCTCGCCTACTTCCATCTCTTTGATCACTGTAAAGCAATGCAGTAAGATCATTTCACAAACTAGGAAATTTATTTTCCTAATGGTTATCCCTCAAGGAAAGATGAATATTGTGGCCACAACTTCCAAACAGGGATCCTCTGCATAGCAGCAACATATGGACAAGGTCGTGGAGGATTATAGGGACATTTTCGCCTCATCTACGGGGGTACCTTTGCAGTGTCAGGTCAAGCACTCCATCGATCTAACCTTAGGAGAGCAGCTACCCAATGGAGCGAGTTATTGACATTCTGTTTTGGAGAACGATGAGATCAAGAGGCATATTCAAGAATTTTTGCAGAAAGGGCACATTAAGCCAAGCGCATCACCTTGTGGGAGCCCAATTGTATTGGTACAGAAGAAGGACGGGATCTGGAGACTTTGTATTAACTATCAGGAGATGAACAAGATCACTGTCTAGAATAGGTACCCAATCCCACAGATTGATGACCTTCTAGACTAGCTCAAGGGGGCCAAATATTTCAGCAAGATTGACTTGGAGTTTGGTTATCACCAGGTTCCTATTGAACCTTGCGATGTGTGGAAGACTGCCTTCAAATCTGAGGAGGGCCTTTTCGAATGGTTGGTCATGCCTTTTGGGTTAACGAATTCCCCCACAACCGTCAGGAGATTGATGGACGACGTCTTGTGACCCTTCACCAATGCATTCGTGGTGGTGTATTAAGGTGACATCTTGATCTTCAGCCAGAGTTAGGAAGAGAACCTCCACCATATTCGACAGGTCCTCAAACCCTGCGACAATACAAGCTATGTGCGAAGGAGAAATGCATTTTTGGCATGACCTAGGTTCAATATCTGGGGTACATCATTGATGAGCAGGGTGTGCATGTGGACCCTACCAAGATACAAGTCATTTGTGATTTGAAAGCTCCAACCACTCTAACAGAGCTCTGCAACTTTCTAGGTCTTGCCAATATCTATCACAGGTTCATTTTGGGGTTCTCTCATATCACTTGGCCTTTAAGTCAAGTCACCAAGGGTGGAGAAAAAGCAAAGTTCTTTTGGCCCGAAACCTAAGAGAAGGCGTTTACCGATTGGAAGCTCACCTATAATTTGCACCAATTCTCACATTACCAGACATACAACAACCATTTCAGATTGAGACAAATGCCTCTGATTATGCTATTGGTGCAGTTCTTACTCAACAAGTGCATCTAATGGCTTACCACAATGAGACACTTTCAGACACAGTCTGAAAGTATCCCACCTATGACAAAGAAATGTATTCCATTGTGTAGGCCTACCATCAATGGAAGCATTACATTTCGGGGAAGGAAACGGTCATCCACAGAAACCACTAATACTTGTAGTTCATATAGACACAAGGGAAGTTGCAAAATGATCGCCATCAGAAATGGTCCACATACCTGCAATAGTTCCATTTGAAAATTAAGAATAAGAAGGGCAACACTAATAGTGTTGCATACTGCCTCAGCTGACCACCAGTCATGGCCCTAATCACTGTGCTTGACTCCTATGGGCATGAGACTTCAGTGTGGACGCATCTTTACAAGAGTGATCCAGAATTCGACAACACATACTAGACACTCCTGGAAGGTAAGCAAATTCCAAAATTTCACCTCTAGGATGCACTGTTATACCACTTGGGACACATCTGTGTTCCTTCAAGAGAGCATGCTAAGATGATTTGGGAGGTGCACTACAGTCGGGTTGCTAGATATTTCAAAGTAGAGAAACCGGTGTCAGTATTGTAGAAGTAGTTTTATTGGTCGAACCTTTGTTAGGATGTCGGGAAGTACATTAGATCCTGCACTACCTGCACCATTAACAAACCAACGATCAAGAAGCAAGGCCTATAGATTCCTCTACTACTCCTAGTCGACCTTGGGAATCTATCTCCATGGATTACATGTCAGGATTTCCTTCAACTAAGCATGAAAACGACTACGTTTTTATGGCCATCGACAAATTCTCTAAGATGGCCATCATGGCGGCCTGCAAGAAGAGTGTCACATCAGAGGCCACTGCTAAGCTCTTCTTTGAGCGAGTGTGGGAACAATTTGGGATCCCACAGTCCATTGTCTTAGATTGGGACAATAGATTCCTAAGTGAATTTTGGTCAAGTCTCTGGTCGATGCTGGATACAAAACTTACTAAGTCCATGACTTTCCACCCCCAAATTGATGGTCAAATGGAGGTCGTCAACAGGATGATCGTACACATTCTTCTCATGTACAACTCGAAGCATCCATGCACATGGGATGAAAGCCTCCCCTATGTCCAGCACAACTACAATAGAGCTCTCCATAGCTCAACGGGCCATAACCACTTTCAGGTAGGACTTGGATTTCAACCATTATGCCCCATTGATGTGGCCATACCATTTGCAACTACTCAGGCAAATTCAGCTCACGTCTAGTCTGAAGTTGACAGGGCTAACAACTTCACTGAGCGTATTTAACACATCTACCAGCAGGTCCATGATATATTGGACATAGCCAATGCTAAGTACAAGCAGCGCCATGATCATCATCGGGTGTCACACAAGTTCCAAGTGGGCGACAAAGTTTGGCTACATTTGCAGAAGGAGTGCCTCGTTGGATCCCACCGCAAGCTTCGCCCGCTCTAATATGGTCCATACACCATCACTAAGGTTGTAGGGGATAATTCCTTTGAAATCAACATTCCACTATTCCTTGGTCTGCACCCAGTGTTTAATGTAGACTGCCTTCGACCATACTTTGCACCATTGTTGGACACATCCGACATTGAAGAACGACTCACACCAACAAAGATAAACCCATATTGCATGCAGAAAGCCACAACTAATGAGATAATGGACATTCAAATCAAGAGCACTCGCCAACAAAGGATCCAACTATATCGAGGTATCAAATCAGGCCAACTCCTTCACCACGGCAAGTGGTTCACCGAGAACCAGGTTCAACAAAAATTTTCTCATCTCATGGAGGCTCAGCATGCAATGGGAACCATTGCTTCTTAAGGAGGAAGGGACGATCTAGGTGGATATTGGTGGCCACCTGTCTATTCCACCTAGACCTCTAGTTGGTTTCATCCATTTCCTTGTTTATTGCAACATTTACGAGTTTTAGTAGTTTTTTGGGTCCTGAACTTTCGGAGCAGTTTTGACCCCCTAAATGACATTTTTTTAGGTCCGTAGTAAGCCTACAGTCTTAAGCAAGGGCTTATAAAAAATATTGTAGTGCTCAGAGATATTTTTCCAACAAGGTATCATACACACCAAACGAAGCTAATATGACCAAGTTACGGCCCCGGGAAGTTAGTTGCCTAATTAACCCCAACGAGGTCCACAAACTCTGTGTTCCATCTCCTAGGGTTAGGGTTTTGATTGTTTAGGGTTTTCCCTTGTTGTTCAATAATAAATAGGCCCTTGAGCCTCATTGTAACATAGTTCAAAGACATGTGGCCACCACATCTCTTCTCAGAGATAAGCTACCATCACTTGAGCTACTTTATTTCCATTCTGTTTGTAAGCTTATTTTAGTATTTAGTAATGAAATGAAGTGTTATTTATGATGCATCTATGTATTTATGGTTTTATCTATAATTTGTTGTGTTCTTGTTTAAGTTCGGACCACGCAACCACCTTCTACTAGGGACCAAGCAGACCCCAGCGCAAACCAAGCAAGGAGGATTATCCAAGGCAAAAATTTCCACCACCGGGAATTCACCACCAAACTAGAACCAAACCAGACTAGAACAAATGAGAGAGACAAAAACATAAAAGACTAGATGGGAAATACCAAACAACCCACGAGAGAAAATTGAAATGCGGGTTCCCAGATTCCAAACGGATGCCAAAGTCGCAACGGGATGACAAAGGGAGGTATGGAACCAGTGACTGCGAAAAGGAGGAACCGAGAAGTGAGAACGCCTAGATACCAACACCACCCTTGAGCCAATTCCGCAACCCAAGAGGAAATAACACCACCAACAGACCCAAAGCCAGTAAAACAAGCAGTAGACACCCAACATAAACAACACAAGAATCACCCACCAAAGGACCAATGTGAGAAACCCAGAGAGCGCAATGCGATTAACCCGAAACCAACCAGAGTCGTAGATGACACACACTCTAGCATAGAGCATAGAGAGAAAGTTTCTCAAATTGAAGGAATGAGCGAGAGAATGTCGCATTAGACTCGCAGGAAGAGCATAAGACAAATGACCACCAACTTAGCCCCAAACCAAAAAAATAAAAGCAGAGAGAAATACACAATACTCAGTGATAGAAAAATCAAAAAACTTTACAAACCATGCAATATAATCGAGTGTGTGACGACACCATTAAATCCAATTTTGAAGCAAATGAATTGCACGCAAACGAGGATGAATAGTTCACACAAGCGAGCACAAAAGAAATTACTATTGCCTAGTGGGGGCCTAATGTCATGCACTCCCCATTAGCTAAGAGCCATCCATCACGGAACAGGTGGCTTTCGTAGCCCAACATCGCATCAGGGAAAACAAACATTAATACTTAATACATAATCATTCATCATTTTTGGATGAAAAGTTGAAAATAAAAATTCAATATATCATTGTATTAATATTTTATTTTCAAATATTTTATATTAATAGTTTAATCATTTTCGATTAAAATCATTTAAAGCTTTTTATCCGCAATTCAATGCATCGTTGTATCAATATGACAACATTAATTTTTAATACATGGAAATGCGGAAAATAGTAAAAATAATAAAATAATAAATGAAAAAAGAGATGGTGAAATTATAAAGAAGATGATTTCATGGAAAGGATGAAACCTTAATCATGGAATAATATGTCATTTGTGAACGATGTTATATTATAAAGAAGAGGATTTCATGTGAAAGGATGAATCCTTGGGCATGGAATAATAAGTTTTTTGTTTTTGAGTTTTTGAAATTGGCACGATGATTAAAAAAAAATTCTAAAATCATTTGGAAATAAGATAAAAGTATAAAGGATTATATTATAATAAGATAAAAGTATAAAGGATTATATTATAAGTTATAATTTGTATTATTTAATATTTAAAAATTATGTTTTGTTTTTGAATTGAAAAAATAATATGAGAAATAAAAATAATTAAATTATTATTTTATTATAACTAAATATTTTTATGGTGTGAAAAACATTGAAATTCAATATATAGGTATTTCTTTTTTTGATAAAATATTGAAAATAAAAATTTAATGTATCATTGTATTAATATTTTATTTTCAAAAATTTTATATTAATATTTTGATAATTTCAATTAAAATTATTTTAAGTTTTTAATCTGAAATTCAATGCATCGTTGTAATATGATAATTTTAATTTTTAATATATAGAAAAGTAAGAAAATAATAAAAAGTGAAAATTTTTAAATAAAAAAAAGGACAAGTGAACGATGTTCTATTATAAAGAGGATGATTTCATGTGAAAGCATGAATCCTTAAGCATGGAATGATAAGTCATTTGTTTTTGAATTTTCATATTTTTTCTCAAATGAAATTTTTATAGTATAACATGGAAATAAGATAAAAGTATAAATGATTATATTATATGTCAATGGATTTTGGGATATTAATTATTAATTGGGTAGTACTTTGTTTTTAATTTATTATGTATTGATTTTGTATTATTTAATATTTTATAATAATGTTTTATTTTTAAATTGAGAGAATGATATAAAAATTAAAAAAATAATAAATATTATTATTATTAAGAGAATAAATTGCTTAATTATTTTCTTAATCTTAATTTTTTTGTGAGATAAATATTAATTATCTTTGTTGTCAAAGACATGGAGTGCACATGTCTCACTGAAGTGAAGATCTAGAGGGTTTTATCTTAGCCACTTGCACAAACTAAGTCCCAACTCTTCTTAATAGCTTGTCTTCACATGGCCAACCTTGTCCTACCGTGTGCATTTTCCAAGTGTTTAACTAGAATGGTAGTGGTGGTTTCCTCATCCCTAATCAATTCTCCCCTACTTCTTTTGACATATGTATGGTAATGGATCTTTTAGCTATGGATAGATTCAACTCTCTCTATTCTAATGGTAATTTGAGTACTTGGCCACACTTAATGATATTTTGAAGAAAATTCCATTTTCTCATCCCTTAAATCAATTTTGGTTTAAGAGGCTTTACCCTTAACCATTCCCATGGGGAAATATGTTGTAGAACATGCATGATCTAATAGAACCATTGGTCTTTTGTGTCACTTCAACAATCTTTAGCCATGTTTAGTAGATTTGCACAAATGGATATTGGATAATTGGAAACTTGGAAACTTGAGATAAAAGAAGAGGTTTTCATTTGTCCATATGGAAAGGGATTCTTCATTGTTGAGTTTGGTCTTGCAAAAGACAAGCATTTGATTTTAAATTCAAACCCATAGTTTTAGGGAATTTTTGGCCCTTAGTTTTAGGGAAATTCTATATTGTGTATGAAACCCTAAACCCCATATTTCGATCCAATGGTAAATATTCCATCCTTAACTTTCCATATGGGTTAGACTTGCACATCTACCTTTGAATTTTTTTGGATTTAGCCTCTATTTGAGCCACTGGCAAAGTCCTTATAGTATTAAAGTAATGAATTATAACACGACATAAAATGGCACTAGAATATGCATGGAAATGGACTTCAACAAAGCGTTTATGACATAAAAAAATTTAACAGGTGAAAACTATTCTTGGACACTAAAGTTGGACTATGGAAATGTATCTTGCCACTATAAAAACTTCTTTAGAAATAAGGTTTTTAGCAACACACTGACCACAAGGACACTTAACTTGGATCCACCCATGGAAGAGCCAAGAGTGGATTTAAAGGAAATTAGGGACATACCATCAAAAGAATACATTTCATTACAATTGGGTTCAACACCACGAGTGGAAGAGGAATTTGCTTATCCTATTGATTCGAATTAGGACGCAAAGCTCCAGCTTAGCCCTTGGACTGATGCGAATTGGGCGAAGTATGCTTAAGAAGATGAGACTCTAAAACAAATAGAACCACTAAACCAAGACAATATGGGGCCAGACGGGAAAGAAAGGACTTCATCAAAAGCAAAAGAAGATTGGATGACAATAGTAAAGATGAAAAATATCCTTCAATAGCACAGTGAAAGGTGACAAGAAGTTGGACACTTAATTCAATTTAGTTGTGTTCTTCTATCTTTTGTTATGTCAACAATTTGTCATAATCTAGTCATTCAAAAAAATTGAGAATGTAGCTCATATGGCCATAAATATTTTCCATTTTTTTGACAAATGAAGAAACATTAAAAACCCAAAACTAACCATCTTTATAATGTTGCTATCATCCTTGCCTACAACTCTTTTATATATATATAATCTTCTATTATAATTTACCATATTTATTTAATTATAAATAAAGATAATTTAAATTGTAACTGTTTTAGTTTTTAAATATTTCAGATATCTTTTTTATAATTTTATAATTTAACTAAAAATATATAAATATATAAATTATTTTTTCGCAATGCTATTCTTTTAAAAATATTTTTTAATTATACATAAATAGCTTCCACGCTCACTCCTCAACTCAAATTTAAAACCATCACATCATAAAAACTAAACTCCATATAACATAAATATCTAAATTATAATAACCCATTACTTAAAGTTATCCCATATCATTATTACTTCAATGTTCACCATATTTACAACTACCAGCTGTCTTACAAGTGTTCACCATATTTACAACCACCAGCTGTCTTTGAGGCACTATGTCTCAGTCAAAGTGGTACATTGAATTGACAAATATAATCATTCCTCAAAAAGAAAAGCAGTGAACTGTGCAAAGAATCTCAAGGTGATAAATCTATCTGTACCATCCCATTTTACAATTTCAACTAATTCGATAATTAATTTCTCCACAAAGATTGAATTAAAAAAATATTCCTTGACCTGACACCTTACTTAAACAGCACTCAACCATATCTATCCTCGGCCTGTATAATAGCCCCCTGTTTAGTAATTTCCATTTTCATGTTTTGACACATATGTGCCCTCTCATAATTCTTGGAAATTGTAATCCAGGACACCCAAATACAGATGTTCCAATCCTATAGCCAGTGCTTATCGGAACTTGGCCACTCCACATAAAAAGCCAAAGCTGTCATAATCCAAATATTCTTGGCATCCTCCTGATGTGTCCACTACCATATCAAAGAATATAATATATGAATGGTTCTTGTGCCTGCAAGTCAGAGGAAGAAGAAGCCCAGGCAATTTCTGCAGCCTCCATGGCTTTGATTCCACCAGCTAAAGCAATGTTGCTATACGACAGCAGGTACATAAGGCTGGTTTTCATGCTAGAAACGAACCATGAAAACCATAGCTGTTCAGAAAGTGATGTCATCCTCTTTCCGCAATATCTTTTTATACGCACTTCTGACAGGGAGGAGTGTTTGAATGATGCGAAAATTGATTCAGATGTACAAGGAACGGGATTTGCAGAATGGGATGAGATTTTAAAATTGATCCAAAAATGTACACACCGCGGAGATTTTCCACCCAAAAAATCCCACGTAACCCGTGATAATTCCTTTCTCCATGCTCTGGTGCAAGTCGTGTCATACGAGTTGATAGGATCAGGGCAAAATCCATAAATCCTCGTACCCACGCACATAGACACCTCTGACCTAGTATTTGAATGCCTGTACTCTCAAAAACTGGCTACTGGCTATTTGAATCAGCATTATGAGTTTGTCGCTTTGGAAAAAAAATCTACACAGATCAGTCAAGTTAGAAATTTAGTGAAAAGTATTATTGGCTTGTCGTATGGTGGATAAACAATGTGTATGCACTCATGTAAGCTTTCAAGTTGCCTATTTGATGAAATTGTTCTCAAGCAGATTTGATGGGATAGCTGGACCCCTTTTGTTATAGAAAGTTATGATTCATGAAGGTCTCCGGGCAAGGAAAAAATCTCCTTGCTTCCAAATAATAATATGGGTCTTAGTTGAGGGAGTACAGTTTAAGCTAGTTGTTGCATCGTAACCAGATCTTTCTTTATTCTCTTGTTGATGGAGAAGGATGCTTAACTCCTTTGTCATAGAAGGTCATAATTCAAGTAGGAGAAGGATGCTTAACTCCTTTGTCATAGAAGGTCTTAACTCCTTTGTCATAGAAGGTCATAATTCAAGCCCTTAAGGTCATAATTCAAGTAGGGATTGAGGCAAAACAATTTCATTGCTTGTAAATGATAAGTAGGGCTTGAGGCAAAACAATTTCCTTGCTTTTAAATGATAAGTATGTTCTTACTCGATGGACTAAAGCTTAGTTAGTAGTTGCTTTGTGAAGGAGATCTTTCTTTATTTTCTTGTTGATGGAGAAGGATGTTAGACTTTTTTGTTATAGAAGGTCATAATTCATGAAGGTTCTAAAGTTTTGTTAGTAGTTGCTTCGGAAGGAGATCTTTCTTTATTTTCTTCTTGATGGAGAAGGGTGTTAGACTTTTTTGTTATAGAAGGTCATAATTCATGAAGGTTCTCTAGGCAAAAAGGTCTCCTTGCTTCGAAATGATAGGTATGTGCCTTAGTTGATGGAGTAAAGTCTAGCTAGTAGTTGCTTTGTAAATGATATATTTATTTATTCTCTTGTCGATGGAGAACGATGCTAATGAGCTTAACCTCAAACTTGATTTAGTCTTTATCAGATTTCAAGTTCAAATCTTTGGGGAGAGGTTGAGGACGAGAGTCAATTGTGGGGGTTACAATGTCCGAAGGGGTTTCCAGGCTTGATCAAGTCTCACAAAATCTTGGTAATAACATCTTATTGTTAGGTAGATTATTCTTCCATCCAATATTAGGGCTAGCCTCAGCCTAGGCACAACTTAGCCACGATAAGAAAGAAAAAAAGGAAGGATACTAGTGTCTCATCTAAGATTTTAGATGAGATTGGGAAAACACCTTACATGTGGAAGAAGTATCATCTTTGTTATTATTATTTATTTATAATAATAATTAATTTGTCAATTATTTGTTCATAATAATAATTTAAATAATAATAATAATAACAATAATAATAATAATAATAATAATTTATTATTTATAAATATAATAATAATAATAATACTAATCATAATAATAATAATTAATCATAAATTTAGGTTTAGATTTTATGAATTTTAGTGTTAGCTGACCTTTTAATCTGACCATTTATTTTTTGTTCATATAACTGTGTATTCATCTTTTGCTCTAGCTCTTCTATCATTCATCCAAAACTTTTGATGATGGACCCCCTTTGGGATTTGAAACATCGACAAAATATGATCACTATTGTGGATATTCTAAAATTTAACTCAACAGAAATTAACCACATAAGTCTGAAATCCAACATCTTTGCTATTGCTTAACTCCACCTCCATTGGACAACACCTTAAGGATTTCAAGGATTGAGCTAAAATGTTAGGAAAAATTGTTTCTACTTCTTGGAATAATAGAAACCCTCAATCTCTTATCCATAGACACCTTTTAGAAGTCCTTTGGATTGAGTGGGGAAGGAATGTATGTCTGTTATACTTTGCATCGCTCTCCTAAAGAATTAATTAGATGATGATCTAACCTAAGGATAAGCACATCCACTTTAGCACTCTAAAATCAAGATAGGAATTGTTGATTCACTGACTACTCAAGTATAACACTAGAAACATTAGGTATCCTTTCCATCCATTATTGATCGAAAGAAGAATTCTACCACAAATCTACATCAATTAATTTAGCTAGAGGTAGAAACTCCAAGGTATCCTAAGAAGCACACTTATCATTGGTCATGGTGCATCCTTCCTAACTTTGAAAATTCTAGGGATCAACTCTCATAAAACCTTCACCTTTTTATCCCTTATATGCTACTTTCCTTCTAGTGAATTACTATCAACTGTGCTCATTATTGTGATAAAAATAACACTCAATTGACATATTTTCACAATCTATTTCTTGAATGCACTCCACTTTGTGCCATTCTAAGTCTATTTTTTGTTTGATGCCCTCATTTGTATCCATAAAAACCAAAATACAAGGAACATCTTCCATCTATTTTTTTGTTCTAGGGTAATATATTGAAAAGTGTCAGGGGAGTCTTGAGAAATTTTGGATGTCAATGAAATATTCTTTTTAGTCTTAACTTAAATATACGTTTTCCTTCCTCTTTTGATGCGATCAAGGATACAATATAATAAAAACCCACATGTACTCACACTCACGAAGAAAAGGACACTAGGAGAATATACTTCAAATCCCCCTAAAGGGGAAATTATATTAATTAAATCATTCTCTCAGATATATTTTTATAGTATACAAATGGTCCATTTATATAACAATAGGGGACCATAATGACCATATCATAATTTAGCTAATTAGTTCAACAATATGCTCAGTTAGCTCCACAATTTCTCTCAAAATCTCTCCCAAAATCTTTCCATGGATATCTCAAAGGATACTCATCCCTAACATCTCTCAACGGACTTTCTCAAATATGTCTACATTATTACATTTTTCATCATATTTATTCATTAAATATTGTAAATAGAGATGCCCTCTTTTTCATGATAAATCTTCATTAAATTGGTCATTTCTTTGTTTTAGATTTCATACCTTATTCACTCTTTGTCTAATCTTTGACTTTCCACAATCTTTGTTCTTCTTCATTCTCAATTTTTCCCACCTTCTATCACGTACTTGGGAACATAAACATGAGTTAAATTCCATATAAAATTTTTTCCATCCACTAGAATACATGGGTTGTTAGCCATTGTATCAGTTGGTTCTCTAGGAAACTCCTTGTACCTAGTTCATAAACCATTCTTCCATTGCAAGTCTACATAGATGTACTTGTTACTCCCCCTGTATCATCATCATCATCATTCTATTGGGTTGTTGGCATACCAATAACCTTATTTTCAATGCCCTTGCATCATCTTTGCATCCACTAAGGTTCCTCCTTAGAAGAAATAACATCACTATTTGTTTTTGGGAAGTTTTAGTGTCTACGGATAAACGCTTAAACCCCTAGACTAGTAGCTAAGTCTAGAACAACAGTTCAGAACATTCTCTACTTTTTCTATGACCAATAGATTAAATAAGAGGTAAAGAAGCCTACCTGTAGCTTTCGCTTACTCCTTATCTCCCTTGACCAATTATGTCACTCCTTTTCATACTTAATCCGCTTGAAGAGTACCTGCACACAGACAAAAGACAAAAACTGATTAAAGCATATGATAATTATCTATTGATTAAAAATAGCATGGAATCAAGTACATGATACACATATGAAAGCATCAATGGATAATACAAGCACATGGAAAAAGCTTTGAACACTTTATTAGTAAAAAGAAGAGTTACAACCCAATTTGCTTGATTCAACATCACTCCTCTAGTTCAATCCCATCCTCTCCTCATAACAAGCAAGACATTTTGACATCATTACAATACTTGAAATCAACTCAAGTCTCATACTAACATCATCTCCCTATAATTCAATGATTTCCAACCCTTGATCACTTAGATGAGTGGCCTTTTTATAGGTGAATGAAGGAAGTTATGCCATAAATGGTGATAATGAATGCCCTCCCAAACTTAGAATTTAGTTCCATGGAGGAAGGGATAAAGGGATTGATGTTCCTTAACTCCCTTCCTCATCCAAATACGAACCCAAAGGAGTGGATAGCCTTGAGAAACTTCTAGAGGCACCCAATGGATAAGGAATCTTTCAAACCCTCATGGAAATTCGCTCAAATTCGCCCAGCGCAGGCCAAAGAGAGACCAAGTGCGCTGCAATGCACATTAACAGTGTATTGGCTGCACTGTAGTGCACCCTAATGAAGGCCTGCCTGCGCTGACTTCTTAGAGGCAGTTTCTGGATGATCTCAGTCATGGAACTTCTTGGGAAGCTAGGCATTCTGATGGTTGAATTCTTTAGGGCATCTAATAACTGAATTAGGGTTTGATGGGCCCTAATAGTACTGATCTGTAAGTTGGGGTTGATGTGCCCAAATGGATCTGTAACAGTTGCCTCCTAAAGCATGAAGTTGTAAATATGTATGTCGAGTGAAATGCTTTATCATGTGGGAAGGAGGTTTCGAAGCGGAAGGTGACCTGCATCAATTACAATACATATATCATGATAATTTGATTTTTTCTCATGAACTCGCTGAGGGAAGGCATACCCATGCTCAGCTTATAAACTTTCATTACATGTACAAATATAGTCATCTACAGATATAGACCCATGAATGGATGACCATGAATGTAAGGCCATTGTACATTTGATTTGGTACTCCTGAAAATATCGCAGCTTGGATGGATGAAACTAGATCCAGGGTCTTCAATCTCGTTCAATCTTTCACTCAAGTACAAGTCTAACCATGTGAATAGATGATCTGAAGTCGAACATGGGAAGACATCATTTGATTACCAGCTAATGATGTAATCCATTAACAGACGTGAGAGGAATCGCCGATAATGATAATGACCCTCAAGGTACTACAGTACATTTCTCATGGTGTGAATAAATGATTTGATGTCGAACACCATAGAAAGTCTTTCGGTCGAAGGCCAGTGATGTCAACCTATCGCCGGAAGTGAGAAACCTGCCATTGATGTATGCAAGCCTCAAGGCATTGAAGGGGTGTTTCTAAGTCAACTTCTTGGATAATGTGTTGATGTCGAAAAGAAGTGACTCGTCGCAGGAGGGCCTTGATATATCCCACATCAACGACACGAAACGAGGTAAATGATTTTGGAGATGAAAAATCAACTGACGATAGAAGGTTCAGGAATGGCAGTCATGACAATGAAGGTTTACAGTATTGCAAAAGATGAAGTTTGAACTGAATGACTTCTCTTGAACATGTCAGCGACACTAAAATGAATTGGTAGCGTTGACCCACAACAAAGTAATGGATGGTATCATAGACCAACGCTATGATAACCATCAAGCTGAATGACCCAACCCACATAGTCACGGTGATGAGGTGAAATTGTCATGTTTAAGAGCAACTTGCTACCATAAAGTGTTTTCCCCTTTTTCCAATTTCCCTAGTCATTGTTGACCAGTACCTCTTTATTTTTAATCAAGCTTGAGGAGGATAACATATGCTTGTTGTATAATTTCACCCTTCAGGTGAATCCATCGCTATTTGATGTTTTTAACGAGTTTAACGATAAAGATAACTCGGTCCTTTTCATGTTTAGAGAGTTTAAAAAGGGACGAAAAGAAAATTCCATAGGTTCTTTTTCGTAAATTAATCTCTCAAGTCCAAAAAAAATGTAAAATAATACAAGAGAGATATCGTTTCCAATCCTTTAACGAGCTGGAATAGACAAGTGCTCGGAAATCTTTTCATATTTAGAGTCTGAAAAGAGCTTAAAGAGGACTCCAAGGGGGTTCCTTTTTCGTTTTTAACAAAGCTCGAAAAAGAGATAAAAATTTGCTTTGTGGTCAAAGATGTTCAATTTACATTTGAGCACGTCAAATTCTACATTTCAATTGTTAAACCTTCTCAAAAAACCATCAAAATAGATTAAAATTAACTGTTTCATGGATAAAATGAAGAAAAACTAATGTTTACTTGATTAATGTGCAAGAAATAAACATAAAAACAAGTTTTACCATTCATTTTTACCATTTCACATTTACCCTTTGATTTTGGTGCTTTGGAGCAGTTTTTACCTCGAAGTTCACCAGCTGATTGCGGAGGATTCAGTGGACCATTCCTTGTGTCGTCTGAACTAGGTAGGAGATATCTCTGTTCTCTTTCATTTCATTCCATTTATTTTTAGTTTCAAGCAAAAATGTTGAGTTTTTGAGGCCCCTAGGATTTCAATTTTGAACTCTGGGATCAACACCCTTTCAACATCGAAAGGTGTGCTGCATTGCACACACATAAAAGGCTACATGCATTGCATTGCACTGTCTCTAAGGCAGGGGTGCGTTGGGCGCAAAACCCAAATTTACATAGCTGTTTTTTTCCCAAATTTTGCTCTGTTTTTTGCAAGAAATGGATCCTAATTTGTCTAATGTTTGTATTGCAGACATTCATTGGATCAAAATGGTGATTATATGGAGAGAACAAGAGCACGAAGAACAAGATACAGTTGCCCTAAATAATCAGGGTACGGTTGAGGCCCTAAGGAATTGCGGGTTACTCAAGTATTTCCGACTATCTAGCATGTAGCAGCAGATTGAGCTTCTACAATTCATTTTTCATTCATGGGATCCGACTGATCAGGCCTTCCACATTAGGGACAAAGTGATCCCATTTACCATTGATGACATTTACTTTCTGACTGGACTGTCGAGGCGGGGTGCCCCCATCTCACTATCTGGATTTGCCAAAGGTGGTGAATTAGTGAGAGACTACATACGACAGTTCTACTGTGAAGGTGCACAACCTAGCATAGATGGAAAGATTAACATCAGGGATGTTAGTGATTTACCATTGAGGACGACCCTCTTTACCCTTGCCAAAATGGCTAGCAGCACGACACTACATTTGGCAAACAGATCATACATGCAGTATGCTTTAGAGTGGTTAGAGCCAAAAGTGTTCAACTGGTGCGAGGCAGTTATTTCATCCACGAAAGAACTGATCAAGGTGAAAAACGGAAAGACAAAGAACTTTGGCTATGGGTCGGTTCTGATTTCTTTCGCCTTGGAGAGAATTCCACTTATGCAGCCACAACTTGTTTCACTAAGTGTATCTGGACCTAGGGATCCATGGATGCAGAGATGGGTAGATCTTATGGCTAGGCATTCTAGTCAGTCATTGATCTCATTCACCCCTGCATTCTTTGAGTGTTTTAATCGACAGGATATGGTCGTCGCAGAGTATCCATATTCAGGAATGGATTTCTGTGGAGATCTAGACTTGATGTTACTAGTTGGAGCATAGTGGGGTGCTATCGATACATTGTTTGACCAAAGTGTTTTTTGATTTTAAAGTTTCTACGTTTTTTTGTGTTTTTTTATTATTTCCAAGGCCAAACAAAATCATTTTTTATGTATACAGACATTGGACTTGTTATACTTGTGGGACACCTATGAGAGGCAGGTTGGCCAAGACAGAGACCTGTAGGGAGAGCAGTTCTCCGAGACTTAGATTTAGCCGATACATTGGCTGAGCTACAGGATCACATAGAGGGTTTGACCCTAGGCATTTCGAATATCTAGATCAAGGAGTTGCCTATGCGACTGCAGCGCCACACCATTGGTGTGCCGAGTCGTTGGATGAGACTTTTATGCATGATAGCACAGGCTGTGACCTGTTATCATGAGCAACACTAGTCTACTTAGATGTTTTCTGCATACATTTTGAGTTTTTGGGTCAGATGACCAATTTTTGTCTTGGACACAAACTGTTTGTAAAAACTTTTAAAACAACTATCTATTTTACTTTCAGAGTTTTATTATGGTTAAGTGATGCAATCCTATTCAACTGATGATGTGAATTGAAAATATTTACTTTACATATGTTGCAAATGTCTATTTAACACATAATTCGCTAGAGAATCAGTTAATGTGTTTAGATTTATGGAAATATGTTGATATTGAATAAACTCAAAATACCTTTCCAAAATACGAACTCTAAGGAACATGCGATGAATTGCTGGTTTCGAACGGTATAAACGCCAGTAAGTTGTAGTACAATGAGTTGTGAGTCTAGCCTAATGATGATTCGGCGTATGCCAAGTGAAATGGCATCAGAGAGGAGTTCAATCAACGCGCTATACTCAACGATATTGTTTGTCTATCATCCAGTACATATCCCTCTAAAAATCACTAACCCGCCGCTTGGAGCGAAAATGGCCCATGCTACAGAGGATAGATTCTGCGTACTACGACTAGCCCCATCAGCATAACCAAAAAATGGTTCCAAAAAGTTCGACATCTGCAACAAATGTGAAGTGGATTACTTAACCAAATAGGAACTCTAAAAGAAACACACACACACATGCAACCAAAGCATATATACAGTGAGTTTTACTACATTTAACTAAGCATAGTAATGTTTAAGGTACAACCTGTTTCGGTGCTACGACAATGGAATCCCATCATAGTCCACTAACTCATAGGCACCTTTTGTCAAAAAACGTTTAACAATATAAGAGCCCATCCATAGTGGTTCAAATTTTCCCACTCCAAGTTTATCGGACTCCTGATCATAAACCAAGACCAGGTCACCTTATGAGAAGACACGAGGCTTGACATTTTTATCATATTGCGCCTTAATACTTTTCTTATGCGCTTCGTTAGCCAATGCGGCATCATGACGGGTTTTATCCAGATGGATTAATTCTAAGAAACACGCTTCTTCTTCATAAGTGTCAAGTAGCAGGTCAATCGCGAGTTTGAGAGACGAGATTTCACATTGGATTGGTAAGATTGCTTCCAAACCATACACCAATTGAAAGGGTGTGAATCCGGTCGCATTTCTCATTGAGGTTCGATATGCCCATAGAGCCAAGTACATGATTAAATACCAATTTCTTTTATGAACTCCAATCATTCTTTGCAACATGCGCTTAAGGAATTTGTTGATGGCCTCAACTTGTCCATTAGCTTGCGGGTAGTATGGAGTAGAACTATCATGTGACAGTCCTAACTTGGCGGTCAACTCAACCATCATGTGATTGTGAAAATGCGATCCATGATCTGTAACTATGGCTTGTGGTACACCAAACCTGGCAACCACATGGTTGAAGAAAAACAAAGCAGTTGTTTCGCCACTGTTGTTCATGTTGGCATCGCCTCAGCCCATTTAGTAACATAGTCAACGACGACTATAATATACCCATGCCCCTTGGCTGAGGTGGGGTTACATGTCATAAAGTCAATGCCCCATTTGGCGAATGGGCCAACAACAACGACTGGATGTAGTGGTGCAGGTGGTAATCTAGTTTTTCGATCAAATATTTGGCAAGCATGGCAACTTCTGACAGTAAGAATGCAATCTTTGAATATGGTTGGCCAGAAGTAACCAGCATAGAGAATTCTCTGTGCGGTAGCGTAACCAGATAAATGTCCACCACAAGCACCTGAATGACATTCATTCAAAGCTTTTTCGACTTCCTCATGAGTGAGGCACCTACGTAAAATCGTATCGACACCACGATGATAAAGCGTATCACCAATGATCAGATAATCTTTGGCTTGGTATCAGGTACATTGCTATTCAGAGCAAGAGGTATTAGGCCGAAAATCTTGGGTCTGGAGATAGACCAGTATATCTCCATACCATGGATCACTTGACGAGATAAGAAACAGAGACTCATCCAAGATTGATGCTTCTGATGTTAAATCATTGGAGGATGAGGGAAGGTCGCAAAGTAAATCAGCGAAGACAAGAGATTTCTTTGATTTAGATTTGATGAACTCCAAATCAAACTCTTACAAAATGACTATCCATTTGGAATATTTGCCCCCCAGCAATTGACATGACAAAATGTATGTCATATGGTTGCAATCCGATATGATGGTAGTTTTACGAAGGAGGATGTAATGACGAAATATTTGCACAGCTTGAACCGCTGCCAAAGCTAAATTTTCGACATATGAATACTTACTTTCTGTATCGTTGAGATTACGACTCAAGTAGTAAATAGGATGTTCAGTTCCACTTTCTTCTTGGATTAAAACCATGCCAATGGTTGTATCTGCAGCGGCGAGATACAGGTAATAGTCTTTTTGATAGTTTGGGGCATACATTAATGATGCTCTAATCAGAGAATCTTTAAGAGCATCAAAGGAAGCTTGTGAAACCTGATCCCAATAAAATGGTACCCCTTTCTTCAATAGAAGCGTAAAATTTTTAGCTAACTCAACGTAGTTTGGAATGAACCTCCTCAGAAAGTTTGCCTTCCCTTGAAGTCTATGTAACTGTAACAAGTTTGAAGGTGGAGGCAAGTTAAGGATTGCCTAAACCTTAATTGGATCGAGTCGAATTCTGTCTTTTGAAACCATGAATCAAAGCAATTGACCAGAGCTAACACAAAACACACACTTGTGTGGATTGAGTCTTATCTTGTAGTGTCGACACCGTAAAAATATTGCTCTTAAATGTTGCGAGTGATCAATCCACTTTCGTGAATGATCAGGGAAATCATCAAGATAAGGTTTAACAATGTGCTTGATGTCATGGAAGGCATAATTCATTGCCCTCTGAAATGTAGCCCCTGCATTCTTCAAACCAAAGGGTAAATTTCGATAGGCGAATGTGCCCCATGGATAAATAAAAGCTATTTTCGATTGGTCCTGTGGGCGGATATTGATTTGATTGTAGCCAGAAAATCCATCCATGAATGAGAATATTTCACATCCGGCACATTCGTCAATAATCTGGTCGATAAAAGGTGTAGGATAATTGTCTTTTGGACATGCTTGATTTACATCCCTATAATCAATGCACACTCGAATTGTCCCTTGTTTTTTCATAACTGGAACAATGTTAGATACCCAATCGGTAAGAGGTACAAGGAAAATGAAGCCAACACGCAAAAGTTTTTCAACCTCTGCTTTAATGGCAATGACTTTCTTAGGATGAACAGGTCGAAGCCGCTGTCATACTAGTTTGACATCAGGGTACATTTTAATCTCATGTTCAACAATGCTTGAGTCAATTCCTGGCATCTCCTCGTAAGACCATGCAAAAATATCTCTAAATTCATGAAACAGAGCACGATAATTATCAAGTTCCAATGGAGAACAAGATTTGCTGACATGAATGTTCTCTACAATGTTAGGCTTGGTCAAAATGTTTATAGAAATTGTTTCTTCTATGTTTGACAAATTATGCTCAGAATCTACAGTATCTATCCTAACAGAATTCGACAAGAAATCAATGATTGATGGGTGGTTTAGTTCATTTGAATAATCTTCATTGTCATCTGGAAGGTGGGAACGATGATGATAATCCTCCCACGGTTCCTCTCCTATAATCATTGATTGGATGATTCCTTCATCCATAGAATGTATATGTGAAAAAGGATCCGAAGAGGTAACATATTCTAACGATCTATCCACCTATACAATTGTTGGGTGCAGATTTGGGTTTGCCGCACAAGCCCGGAAGATTGATTGCTATGATTATTCAATGGGGCTTAACGGCAACACCTCAATATTACTATCAACTTCAACTTGGTTGGAAATCCTTCTTAAATCAGATGAGGTGGAAGAAATCATGTTGCAAGTCTCTACTCTTACCACTTCCGTCAAATCAGATGGTGATGGGAGGGTAAAAGTGCCCATTAGGGAAGGATCTTTAAAGATACCTACTCCAACACTTTGATGTGATAGCGGGGATCCATGTACCAGCAAAATGCTTCTCGTAGCCTGTGAACTATTAGAAAAGAAGGCTAGTTGATCAATGACTGTGATTCCACCCTTAAAAGGGAATGCAATAGTACGAATGTACATGGAAACCATAGCAACCATAACATATACCCAAGGCCTTCCCAGTGAAATGTTGTAATCAAGGGGTCTGTCAACTACCTCAACTTCAACAGTAACCATTTTGACCCCTAGTTTGATTTGCAAGTTACTCAAAATCCCACATGGAGTATATGTTCTTGCATCAAAGGATTTTAACGTAGTTGGTGATTGTGACAATGGCGGTGAACCAAGTGTCTTCCAGAAGCTCATGGACATAATGCAAGTAGATGCCCCCTTAATAATAGTTCAATGAACATTTTTATTGAGAGATTTTACTTGGATTAGGAAATCTAATTGCGCTGGTAACTGTGGTGAATATCCCGCATGGTTAAAAACCACAAGATTTGAATCTGTAGGATCTATTCCGCCTATTGTTGACAGTAAAGCCTGTTTCTGGGAGGGACAGTTTTGCAACACCTCGAGTGTCGACATAACGGAAGGTGATTGAGCAAGATCTTCCATTATGTTATAGTTTTGAGCTGCTCGATCCCAAGGGTTGAATGTCGACTTTTGCACAACTACCTTTGGTGGTTTTATTGTCAATTCAGGTACAATGAGTGGAACAACTTCAGATGAAGTCAAGGTCGAAGGATTAGGTTGATCAGGGGCCTAATTATTTGACGATGACATATTTCCATAATCCTTGTTTTTTGTTGACACCAAAACTTCATTTTCTGGATTTTTAATGGATAACATGAGTACTTGGGATGTGGAAGCATGGTCTGTTGCAACCAAATGTGTCTCTGGGGTTGGAAACAGATCAGTCAACACTGTTGATGTTTTTGTAGTCTTTAAGAGTTTAGAGACTTCAGAGTGATGTGGAAAATCTCTTGTATAATGCTCATCATTACATATCAGACATGGATAACGAGGTTTCCTTGCTGAAGTAGACGAATCATATGAGGTTTCCTTGCCGAAGTAGATGAATCAGATGATTTCTCTGGAGGGGAATTTTCTTGTTTCTTTTTGTTTTTCCCCTTTTTCTTACTTCTTGGTTGCTTTGGATTTTTGCCTTTGTCAGATGACATGGCATTAATCTTAGAGGCAAGAGTATTTTCTGATGCATTGGTATTTTGATTGGAAACAGCAAGAGTTTGACCAGATGGTCTCCCCGTTGTTCGTGTGCTTGAAGAACCGATCACACTGTCACCGGCATGAGAGTCTTTAGTCGATTGTGGAGGAGGTGGAACAGTGAAATCTAGTCGAGGTGAATTAGGAATTTTATCATAAAGCGTGCCGGATTGTGTGTAAATCAAATCCAAGTATTGGGTATCAGTAATGACTTGCTCTTCTCTGACAACTCCACCTTTTTCCACTTCCTCGGTGATTGATGGAAACAAGGATTTTATGAAACACTAAGCTAAAAGCTGATCGGGAACATATGTCTTAACCATTCGATGATGACGCCGCCATTTATGAATATGATCTGATATATGGGTAGCAGTAGTCTATTTAAAGTTGGTTAGGATTTTTGTTCCAGTCTCGTATATGATAGGTAACTGGAAGTGGGTCAAAAAAGTAGTGGCTAAAGTGGTGAAGTTATCGAAAGAAGCTCTTGGTAATTCAATGTACCATTTAGAAGCTGGACCAGTAAGTGTTCTTTGGAAAAGACAAAGTCTGACCGAATTGTCATTCAGGGTGTGTGATGAACACCACAAATGAAAGGTCATAACATGATTTGATGGGTCTTCTTCAAGATTTCCATTAAACTTCGGAATGTTAGATGGCAACTTATGTGGAATTATCGACCACCAAGGTGCATATAAAATTGGATCATTAGTGAGTCGATTTAAATCTGGTAATTCTAAAGTTGCTACAAATGGCAACTGTCGATTCTCAAGTCAGGTTGAGCATACCTAAGATATGATGGAATGGCCTAAGCAATAGGCCTTTGCATACCGACATAGGGCATTTGCATTTGGTAACCTTGGTATGGTTGTTTAATAAAACAAGTATAAGGTGATTGTTGATAACCAGGTTGGATGTTTGGTTGTCCATAACCTGCAAAGCCTTGTTGATCAGGACATTGGTAAGCTTGAGATTGACCAAAACTAGGTTGAGCTTATGAAACAAGTCCAAACTAGGGTTGGAACTGCTGGAATTGGGGTTGTTGAAATTGAGGCTACCACGGTTGTTGAATCAACTATTGTTGTTTTTGGTACAATTGTTGTGGACTTAATGGTTGTTGTTGTCCAGCAATGAAAGGTTGGCCAGGTTGTGAGTAAACTATACCAGTGTAAGCCTAGGTTAGTCCAGATAAGGGTACACTAACTTGAGGTTGTTGCTGAACTCCAGAAATAAGTGGTTGTTGTACAACAACTTGAGGAACTTGAACTTCTTGACTTGAAACTTGTGGTTGCAAGGTAGAAGGACGAGTTTGTACCGGTTGAGATACAACAATTTGAACTTGTAACTATGGTATAGTAGTAACAACAGGTATAATAAGAATAGCTGACACAGTTTGCATTGGTTGTGTTGGATACACAAGCCTTGGTTGAACTGGCATTGTTCGTTGCCATTGACAAACTCTAATTCCAGATTGACTTGAATATTGTTGGATATTACCATATGTTTTTCCCCAGGAATAAGGAGGATATGGTGAATAAGCAAATTGCTCTCCATATGGTGGAAATCTAGTATTTAATGGATACATAGGTTTTTGTTGACCAGATTGCCCAGCTTGATACTGATATGCAGGATCAAACTGTTGAGTTCCCATTAGAGAAGAACCAGGTAAAATTCCAGTTGAGGACATGGGTGATGACCATGGTGTAGAAGCAACCCCTGAGTGGGTTCCAGACAATGATTGGTAACCAACTAGGATGGATGATTCACCATACAGGTGCGACTCAGGTGTGGTAGAAAACATCGAAGAGGTTACAACAGAAGATTTTGCTGCAGTTGCATTAGATGATACAGTCTAAGATGTTGACAGTTGTTCAGCCATAGTTAACTAACCCAAAAGTTGTCCTAAATATTCGACAAGTACTTGAAAAGAAGCAGGATCAAATGAAGCAAATAAATCAGGAGTATTAGGGTAAATATAAAGCCCATCTCCAAAGTGAAATTGGG
Organism: Pinus tabuliformis; assembly: GCA_031772625.1. Lineage (NCBI taxonomy): Eukaryota > Viridiplantae > Streptophyta > Pinopsida > Pinales > Pinaceae > Pinus > Pinus tabuliformis. The sequence continues at coordinate 838,291,548 of CM062815.1, forward strand.
TTCCAGGCGTGGAATCTTCTTCCAATTCCTCCTCTGTGGCAATCAAACTTGGTGGAAGAACTTCACTGTCAGGTCCGTAAAAGATTTTTGGTGTTGATGAAGTTGAAGTTTCAATAGTTACTGATGTCTGAGGGGTAACCAGTTGATTGTCTCCCGATAAAGTAACAACTTCTGAATGTTCAAATTCGAAGTCCAGATGCTCAAGTAAACGAACAACAGTTTCAGAGAGAGATTCCTGAACAACTTCAGGTTCAGATGTAACTTCTGTTTGAACTGGGATAGATTCTGGATTACCTTCTAGTTGAACCGATTCAAGTTCAGAAGTACTTTCTTGTTGAGGAACTTCAAGTTGAGGATCAACTTTTTGTTGAACAACTTTGGTTACTGTTTCACTAGGATCAGTGCTAATGTCCTTAGGTAATTGTGAAACTTCTTCTTCAGGAAAGGATGTACTAGAAATAGTTGGAGTAATTGGAGTCTCTGTACTTACCAAAATAGATGATTCAGGTAACTCAGATGAAGAACTAGGAGTTCTTGATGTACTAGACTCAGTTAAGTGAGACCACTTTGCCCGAATTGGTGTTGCTTTGGGAGGCAAAGGTGGTTTGCTTGCTATTCTCCACGAACGATGGGGTATGGGTTGATGTTCCTCCACGATTGCTGATTAATTTTATTATCAAAAAAGAAATAAACAAAAAGGGGTATACTAGGCAAAAGGTTTACCAAGCAACTATGAACTATAGAATACCTCCTGGCGAACCAAGAAGTACAAGCAGGAAATCTCCCTGAATGTTGTGTTCGGTGTATCAAAGTTTACAAGGCGGCTGACTCGGTTACTTAAGGATGGATAGCAACCTAGAGTTGTCCTCCCATATATACTCGAAGGTACGTGGAGACCCAGTCCATATAATCGTTATCTAATGCAAAACTGCATAGTGAGAGCATTCTCATATAATTTACATACTGTAACACCGCACTATATACCCGAAGGTACGTGAATGAGCTACGATATACTCACGTACGTGGAATGAGGTATAACACTCGAGATGTATTGCATACAAGTTAGCGAGAACTGCTTTGTTTTACAATGTCGGAACACGTCTCTAGCCTAGAACCACTAAATGTTCTCATTAATGACAATGCTCCATTAGGTAAATTGATGTTTATTTTAAGTTGATCTTGCTTATGAATTTTCCTTTCAAGTTCACCATGTGATGTATTCTAAAATTCTTAGGAATGCAAATATCATGATAAGCATTCTTTCCATTTAGTTTAACGATGAAAATCCTAGCTACTTAGGGATACAACAATTAGATTTCCTTTGATCAAAGAGCAAAGAGCACAATCTAAATGCAAATTCCCTACACTATTCCTATCAGCACACACAAACTTTTTTCAATGCAACATGCATGTATTTCTTTTCAATTTCCCTTAATGTGAATGAACAAAAAGGAAAACTAAAGCATAATCAATCAATAAACTCTTTTCATAAAAATGACAATTTTGTGACAATTTATTTTCAAGGAAAGGAAGACTCTACGACACTTTCGTTTTCAAAGAAATGAGGAATTATGACACTTTCAACAAAAATAATAATCATATGCACACATCAATCAATCAATCTTTTATGAATGAAGATTTGACGACAATTCAATTTTCGAAGGAAAATACTATTTTATGACACTTTCTTTCGCTAAAGATCAATCGATCAAAAACTAACTTTCGACTATAGATTGAAAATGAAAAAGTAAATACATAAGAAACATTTATCAATCCTAGTCTAAGTAGGGCCAAGTAAGAAGTTGAAAAACTATTTTCAGAGACTAGACATTGTTGACATTCAACAAATCATTCAAACAAGAGAAAATTGGCAAAAACATTTTGTTCCTAGATGCGAAACTGACCCTCAAGGGATCAGCGCAGGCAGCAGTGAGAGATAGTGCGATTCTACGCACTAGATCTATGCGGGAAGTGCACTACAGTGCACTGTGTCCTTCATTGGATTGCGCTGGTGATAGTAAGCCATTTTGAAGGCAATTTGACAAAGTTTCGACTCAATTTTCAATGAAAGAAGACTGAAATTCAATCAACGACCACAAGTACAGTATGTAGAAATGCCTTAAGAGGTTGATAAGCTACTAAGATGGATGATCGCTCCCCAATGGAGTCGCCAATTTGTTTTTGGGAAGTTTTAGTGTCTACGGATAAACCCTTAAACCCCTAGACTAGTAGCTAAGTCTAGAACAATAGTTCAAAGCATTCTCTACTTTTTCTATGACCAATAGATTAAATAAGAGGTAAAGAAGCCTACCTGTAGCTTTCGCTTACTCCTTATCTCCCTTGACCAATTATGTCACTCCTTTTCGTACTTAACCCGCTTGAAGAGTTCCTGCACACAAACAGAAGACAAAAACCGATCAAAGCATATGATAATGACCTATTGATTAAACATAGCATGGAATCAAGTACATGATACACATATGAAAGCATCAATGGACAATACAAGCATATGGAAAAAGCTTTGAACACTTTATTAGTAAAAGGAAGAGTTACAACCCAATTTGCTTGATTCAGCATCACTCCTCCAGTTCAATCCCATCCTCTCCTCATAACAAGCAAGACATTTTGACATCATTACAATACTTGAAATCAACTCAAGTCTCATACTAATAACATCTCCCTATAATTCAATGATTTCCAGCCCCTGATCACTTAGATGAGTGGTCTTTTTATAGGTGAATGAAGGAAGTTATGCCATAAATGGTGATAATGAATGCCCTCCCAAACTTAGAATTTAGTTCCATGGAGGAAGGGATAAAGGGATTGATGTTCCTTAACTCCCTTCCTCATCCAAATATGAACCCAAAGGAGTGGATAGCCTTGAGAAACTTCTAGAGGCACCCAATGGATAAGGAATCTTTCAAACCCTCATGGAAATTCACTCAAATTCGCCCAGTGCAGGCCAAAGAGAGACCAAGTGCGCTGCAATGCACACTGACAGTGTATTGGCTGCACTGCAGCGCACCCTAATGAAGGCCTACCTACACTAATCTTCTTAGAGGCAGTTTCTGGATGATTTTAGTCATGGAACTTCTTGGGAAGCTAGACATTTTGATGGTTGACTTCCTTAGGGCATGCAACAACTAAATTAGGGTTTGATGGGCCCTAATAGTACTGATCTATAAGTTGGGGTTGATGTGCCCAAATGGATCTGTAATACTATTAGAAAGAAAAGATATGTTACCTCCTTCAAAAAGGATAAAACCTTTCTTGGAAAACCCTAATAATCCTTCTCTCTCCTTGACCATTAAAGAATCCCTCTTCCTCCCATTTTTACAGCCTAATATTGATCTATATATTTTTGCAAATGCTTCCTCTTCAGGAATCCTAAACTACCCACCCTCCCCGTTTCCCTTCATCTCTCCAATCAAGGTCTAGATAATTCTTATCCTCATTAAGTATTCTAGGGTTACCAACTAATTATTTGGTTAGAGGTTAATATCATCCTTCATTCAATAAATTAAATAAAGAGAATGAAATATAATGGATTGTGTTGGACAAGTACTAGCACGACTTCTTTTCTTAAGTATGAGAGGTGAGACAATGCTCCTCCAAAATATGGGCACGTGCACACACACACACACACACATATAATGAAAACCTTGGGGGATCCCCTCCCTCTTCATATCCAAATGCAGGGTGACTTAATTTCTGGCCACAATAGTAGCTAGAAGCTAGATTAGAATAGGAGACTTCATACTAAATTCCACCTCGAAACAAATCATTCAAACCAATTGAGTTAGCCCACTAAGCTATAATGAGGTTGGATCAATCATCAACCATAATAATAAGTTGTAATCTAGTGGGACTCGAGTGGACTTAAACCCCTATTAGATTTGAACTAAAGGCCTCACACAAACTCCACCTTGAAATAGTTTGTTCAAGTAAATTGAGCTATATTTTGACAAATTTTGTATGAAATTTCTCAAACACTCACCCACATTTAAAAAATGATATCAAATGTGAACTCATTAGTGTTGATTAGAGCACCTAAAATAATAGGGAATTTGAGTGAGACATGTAGTAGAGGTAGAAAACCTTGAGAATTAACCCTGTGACCTCCTACATGAAGCTCAAAGTACTTAACCACTCAAGCTAGCCCATTGGGCTCACACACACATATCAAATCAAGGCAATGATCATAAGTTGAAAGGAAGGGCTATGGAAAATATGCAAATCCTAAAACCTCATGCTACACACATGGCTACACATCCCATCACTATTTTAAATAAACCCTCCTACCTTTAGAGTAGGTAGATTGGGGTGAGTTGGATTGTAGCAAACCCACTAGATTAGCACCACAGGAGCTTCACTCAATGAACCTATGGCATAACACGTGCGTTTGTGATATACTAAACAATACCCTTAATTTGACTACATATTAGAAAATAGATGTGAAAATCACTTTATTTAACCCCTTACCAATACAAACCCAATACACCTTTCTAATTTAAAAAACTCCTACTTTCACTAGATATTGTAGGCATCAATTTTTTCATTAACATTTTTATACCCCTTAATATTTTTTCATTAACTTTGAGCTCCATTTTTTATACATAACATATAAAAACCCTTTATCCCCTATTATATTCTCAATGTATTATGCCATTTTTCCTCAATATATATCCCCTAATATGAACCCATGTGGTATGGTATTGCTCCCCTAGTGAAGCCTTGATGATTAGCACAAAGTTTATTAAAATATTGCAAGGTCCCAACATATTCATTCCAAACCAAGGTGGATTTGGTGTATGCAATCAAACTAACCTACCTCAGAGTCCCCAAATCTAACCATTTTCCACATTACCTGACCCACCTTAAAATACATAGGACCTTATTCCTCTAAAGACCTTGATTAATACCATCACTTCTACGCCAACCTTTAACCAACTTGCACATAGTATAAATATATGCATTATAAAGTGGAAACCAAGGTGCATGGAGAAAGAAAGTAAAATATGAATGTGATGATCAACGCAAGGTTTTACGAAGAAAATGTCAACCTATACATGGAGCGATTCATTATTGGGTATTTCCATGCTTGGAGATACTAGGAATTGATGGATGAAAAGAACACGGGACAATATTTTTGGTTATACTCCTACTATACATGTAAAGGTGAGGGGATAGAATACTTTTGTATTTAACTCTACTAAGGAATGACAAATATTAGTATGGAAGGTCCATAGTTTTTTGGGGAATAACATATTGACCATATTGAGATAACATGTTGTTTTGACCTAATTTTTGAATACATACACAAAATTACTTTATGGGTCAAGATGTTGTGTTTACCCATAGAGATATGGAAGCCAAAAATATTTAATATTATGAGGGATAGTTTTCTTATTTAAAAACATATCCAAATATGTAAAAAGTGGGAGAAGCATTTATTTGTGTTGAAATGGACATATCACAAGAGTAATTATATCTTATTATGGTTGAGGTGGGAGATAACCATTTCATGTAAACCTTCAACTATAGGAATGTACCCTCTCAATACACCCACTCATTGTCCCTTATGTGGTCATCTAAAGAGACTCACCCTTATGACAATAAGACTAATGAGAGAGGGAACCCATCATGTTATGAACCCATCTAACTTTTTAGTGGAAACACACAATGCACAACATCAAAAAGGAAATTTAAACTAAGAATAAAGGAAGCATACCCAAAATGGTTCAAAAAATCAAAAGCACATGTGAATGCTAAGATAATTAAGATTGATAGAAAAATAACAAACTGCATAATACTCTTAAAATCTAGAATTCTGAATTTGAACCTAGCCCCTTTTCTAAATGCCCCATATCAATAGAAAGTAGGATGGGGCTTAACATAGAGGGAACATAGGGTACCTTGAAACATATCATCCCAAAAGAGGCAAATATTGTAGAGGCGGAGACCTAAGAAACGTTTCCTAAGCTTATAAGTAATAATAACATACATGCAACACCATCCACACAAAAATAATACTTAACAAGATCCTAATCTAGAGAAACTAATAAAAAATGAAGACGACTAGAGATTGTGGCTATAAGTATCCTTATGGAAATAATGGGAAAATGAACTCATTTATCACATGCTAAAAAAATGTAGAGCACAAACTATTATTTGGATGACAACTCACCATCCTTGAGGCCCTTAACAGAGCAAGCACTAAATGGGTGTCTTGATTATTCTTATCGCATATAACTCAAGAGATATTGGGATGGCCTTGAAGCAACAAGCTCATGGAAGATTTATATTCAATAAGAAACCAAGAATATTGATGTCGTATGAGACTATCTACTCAAAATTGGAAAAAAAAGGGACTTAAAAAAAGTCTTTGTAGAATTTAATATGTATATTCAAAGCTGCTCATGAAATTTACTAGATCACAATACTTGAAGCTACTCTGCTCATCTACAAAAAACAAATCATGATTGAGAACATAAATCTTTAACATGCATCAAGATTCAACACAAATACACAAATATTTTTGTAGGGGAGCGCAACTGCTCAAAACCCCTTACTATCAATATTGTATTAATCAAAGAATAGAGAAGCAATATAATGCTTGCTCAAGCCTAAGAAACCCCTACACTAACATAATCTATCTCACTGCCTCATAAACTGACTCAAGCCAATACTTAGCCAATTTCTCAGCTTTCCAAGCTCCTATTTCCTTGTGTTGTTTGATGAGGAATTAGCCCCCTATTAATTAGGGAAATTACTCATTGAGAATTACACAATTCCTTTAGGCCCTTCTTTGACTGCATGCACCACCTGTACAACTTGGAAAATTCTACAACTGATAGTACATTGCCCTTGAACTCCAATATCAATTGGGTAACTCAAATTATTTGCATGTATGAGTTAATTTAGACTGATTGATAAGTTAACTGGATGATCACTCAATGTGAAAAAAGTTACACACCCTTGACTAAACCTCCACTAGTTCTACTAATAGTGAGAACTAGTTACATTGACAATAACTCAAAATTAACTAAAATAGATTGATACAAACAACCTATCAATCATGTAGAACTGAACTCAAGTGTCTCCAACTGAAATTAACTAAGTTAACTGAGTGACAAGAGCTATTTTACCTCAATTAACTATCTCCAAGTATTATGCTGAAATTAAAATTCGAATTTCTCCTAATTTAATCAAGGAATAATTAAATTAGGATTTTCTTGCTACATTTCAGCACTCCCTCTCAGCAAGAAAGAGATTATCAGATACCCCAATCTTGCTTCTATGGAACTCGATTTTTCCTATTGACAAATCCTTTGACAAAATATTTGCATCATGTTCCTCTGTCGGAATGTACTGCAACAACATAATCCGCCTTTGCATACAATCTTATAAATTGTGATATTGGATGTCGATATGCTTGGAACGATCATGAAATACTGGGTTCTAAGAGAGTTTGATACAACTTTTATTGTCATGGTAAATCAATATAAGATCCATCTTCTGACCAAATAGCCCAACAATAATATTTCTCATCCAGATAGCCTCACATGTTGCTTGACTGGTAGCCATGTATTTTGCTTCTACTGAGCTGAGTGCCACATTTCTCTGCTTCCCGCTGTACCAAGAAATTGCTATTGACCCAACACTGAAAATTCCTCCTGAAATTCTCTTCCTATCTGATGGACTCCCCACCCAATCTGCATCTGTGAATCCTTGCAACTTCACTACCTCTGTCTATCTGTACCAAAGACCAAACTGAGTAGCGCCTCTGAGATATCTCAACATATGCTTTGCTTCATTCCAATACAGTTTGGTTGGCTTAACCATTGCTTGACTAAGATGGTTAACTACATAACACATTAAACAAATTCTTTCGGTAGAAATCACATGAGAGAATTTTTTGGCTGACGCGTTTCGAACCAACAAGTGTGGTTCATCATTAGGACCAGATGACGAGGCAGACCATGGCAAAGGCTTAAATAGAGAGCAATGTAGAGACATAATTTCAAGTAACGGCTATATCTGAACAATAATGTTTAAATTATAATATTAATTTATTAATATATTAAAAACAAATATTATTAAGTAACGGCTATATTAAACAACTAAATTTTGAAAAAAATATTTAAATAATGATATTATTTCATTAATTTATTAAAAATATTAATAGGTAACGGATATATTAATATTTTTAATAAATTAATGAAATAATATCATTATTTAAATATTTTTTTTTCAAAAACTAGCCGTTTAATATAGTCGTTACTTAATAATATTTGTTTTTAATATATTAATAAATTAATATTATAATTTAAACATTATTGTTCAAATATAGCCGTTACTTGAAATTATTTCTCTACATTGCTCTCTATTTAAGCCTTTGCCATGGTCTGCCTCTTCATTTGGTCCTGATGATGAACCACACTTGTTGGTTCGAAACGCGTCGGCCAAAAAAATTCTCTCATGTGATTTCTACCGAAAGACTTTGTTTAATTAATTATGGATGACAGAAGCTTGAATACAAAAATTACATAACACATGTTCGGTCGTGTGTTCACCAAATACATGAGTGAACCCACAAGATTCTTGTAAATAGTAGCCTCCACTTCCTCACCTAAAGTGGCATCCTCTTTCTTCTAGTTACCCGCTAGAGGAGTGTCCATGGTTTTGCTACTCTCCATGCAGAAATTCTTTAGTGTCTCATTGGCATACTTTCCTCGAGAGACAAAAAGTTACCCATCCCCTTTCCATACTTCCAAATTGAGGAAATAATGCATGAGTCCCATGTCGTTCATATCAAACTCTCTTGCAACATCCTCCTTATAAGATATGATCAACTGCTCATCACTAGTAAAGGATCAAGTTATCAACATATAACACAATAATCAATAATTTAACTTCTACCACAATGTAATAAAGGTTTTCATCTGCTTCACTTTTGGTGAAGCCCAAACCAGTGATATAGTTATCGATCTTGGTATACCAAGCATGAGGTTCTTGCTTGAGTCCATACAACACTCGCTTGAGTCTGCACACATGTGACTCTCTGTCAAAGATCTCAACCCCTCCGACTGCTCAATATACACCTCCTCCTCAATATTTCCATTGAGGAATGTTGTGTTCACATCCATTTTGTGGATCTTTCACCCCATCTATGCTGACAATGCTAGAATTGACCTAATGGATGAGTACCTTGCTACTAGAGCAAAGGTCTCCTCATATTCATTTCCCTCCACTTGAGAGAACCCCTTGGCCACAAATATGGCCTTTTGTTTCTCTATGCTCCCATTTGCTGCATACTTTAATTTGTAAATCCATATCGAACCAACTAATGATTTGTCTGCTGGCCTTAGGACCACTTCCCAAACATTGTTTTTAACAATGGAATTATATTCCTCTACCACAACATCAACCCATACTGGTTGTTGCACTGCTTCCTTGAATGAGGATGGTTCTATCTCAACTAGATCACTCATCAGAGCCATGTACCTAGTGTATCGATCTAGTGACCTCCTTTTCTTGCGCTGTGATGTGGGTACTCCCACATTCTCTCTAGCATCCAACAATAGTTTGTTAGCTTCCTTGGTCAGCTTCCTTTTTTCTCTAGATGTCTTTGCTTGATTAGATGTCGCCACTCTCTCTTCCTTTGCTCGTGGATGCTCCACAACTTCCCGAAGTTCTTCCTTTGGAGTCAAAATCTACTGATCAAGCTGCAACTAAAACTCCCTCTCAAGAGAACACCTCATTAAATTCTCCTCATCAAAATTCACATCCTATCTGACCATTATCATCCTGAGGGATGACAAGCACACCCGATAGTTGTGAGGTGTATTTGTGTACCCCACAAATATGCCCAAATATGTTGTTGGCTCTAGCTTTTTCCTTGCTTCCTTGGAAACATGACAATAAAATGATGATCCAAATATCCTGAAGTTTGGCACATCTAGTTTCTTCCTTGAAAAATATTCATTTGGTGTACTCATGCCAAGAATCTTATGAGTACTAAGGTTCTGCAAATAGACTGTTGTGTTGCATGCTTCAACCCACAAGTGTAGAGGTAGGCTTTGGTCATGCAACATCACCCGTGCTGCTCCCACAATACTTATGTTCTTCCTCTCAGCCACCCCATTCTGTTGTGGGTTATGAGGTGTTGTCAACTCTCGTCGAATGCCTTCCTTTGCACATAAATTTTTAAACTCATTCGACATGTACTCACCACCGTTATCACTCCTGAGAGCCTTCACTTTCCTGCCAGTCTCTTTCTCAACAAGTGCTTTAAACTCAACAAATTTGGAGAATGTCTGGTCTTTCTTCTGCATGAAGTAGATCCAACACTTTTGTGAGAAATCATCCACAAATATAACATAATACCTATTCTTGGAAGTGGAGGTTGTCGAGAAAGGTCCACATACATTAGAGTGGATCCTTTCAAGGATTGCATGCGCCCTGTTGTCTCGATCATTGAAGGTGGATTTTGTGTACTTCCCCAATTTACGCTCTTTTCATATATCCCACTGCTTTAGTGCTCCATTGGGGAGGCTTGTAGAAATATGTTGCATGATTCTCAAAGCGCAATGATGCAAATGGCCAAGTCTTCTATGCCATATTCATCGACATCTTGACTTTGCACCTTCTCTCCTTTTGTGCTCAATGCTTCACAGTATTCAACATCTAATTTGTAGAGGTTGTTCACTCGAACCTTGATCTGATTCACTTGTCCTGTGGCGATGTGTCTTAAGAAATTCTTCCTTTTGCTAAATATCACATCATAGACATGGTCTTCTAACACCGTGACAAAAACTAGATTCTTCTTCAAACCCGGTACATACATCACATCCTTGAGTCTGAGAGGGGAGCCAAACTCCCTCTGAAAAGCAAATGTACCAATATCACTCGTGCTATACCTTCCATCATATCCCATATCAATGTGCATCTGGAGATCCTTCTCCTCTAATTCACTCAAGAATTCCCTTTTTCCCATCATGTGGAATGAGGCACCGCTATCGAGATACCACACACTACCCATCATTTTTCTTTCCATGCATGCAATGAGGGTAAAATAAAGTTTGAACTGTGAAGAAAGGATTTACCTGCTGCTCCTCCTGTAGTATTCTTGCTTTCCTTCTTGTGTGGAAATTTCGTAGAATAATTTCCTAGTTCATGACAATGAAAGCACTTGATTTTGGACAAGTATTTCTTCTTTCCCCCTTGACTCAAATCTGCTTTGGATTGGGATTTCTCCCCTTTCCATTTATTTTCCTTTCCATCCAAGGCACAATTCTCCTCATCCCCACCCTTGGATGAGGTCCCATCTTTGGTGCTCCACCTTATATATTCTTGCACCAAATTAGACCATAATCGTTCCCAATTTGGCAACTTCTCCCTCCCATTTACCGAATCTTGGAAGTTGTGCCAACACTTGAGAAGTCCTAGAAGTGCTAGGATTACTAGATCATCCTCTACTATAGTAACACCAACTTAACCAAGTTCATCATGACACAGTGTGAATCTTCTCAGGTACTATGGTATTGTGTCACCCTTGTGCGTCTTGATATCTCGAAGGTTTTCCTTCAGTGCCAACTTCTTGTGGTAACTACTGTTTTGGAAAAAATCTATCAAGGCATGCCAGATAGCATATGGAGTCTCTTTCTTGTGGATATTCGAGACAATATGGCCTCTAAATCCCTCCAATATGATCCTACTCACCTTTTCTACACACTTATTCCAATCTTCTAGATCTTTAGCATCAATGTTGGAGGTTTCACAATATCATTATCTACGAATTCCTTCAGCCCATTATCTTCCAACACTACCTCCATCTTGTCCTTCCAAGAAACATAATTAGAGCTACCCTTAACGGCATACTCGAGCCTCAATCCATAGAAAGACATCCTACTAGATGTGAAGAATTGATCTTGCAAATTTGAACCACTTGCAAAGACAACTTCGAATTCTCTTCTCTATTGTGATTATTGTTGTGATACCATGTAGAAATTTAATGTGTAGATTCAAAACTGCTCATGAAATTTACTAGATCATAAGACTTGAAGCTACTCTAGTCATTTGCTGAAAGAAAATCACGATTAAAAACATAAATCATTAACATGCATCAAGATTCAACACACATACACATATATTTATCTACGGGAAAGAAACTACTCAAAACCCCTTACTATCTGTATTGCATTAATCAAAGAATAGATAAGAAATACAATGCTTTCCCAAGCCTAAGCAACCCTTGCACTAGTATAATCAATCTCACTGCTTCACAGACTGAATCAAGCCATTTCTTAGTCAATTTCTCTACCTTGCAAGCTCCTATTTCCTTGCACTGTTTAATGAGGAGTTAGCCCTTATTAATTAGGGGAATTACTGATTGATAATTGCACAATTCCTTTAGGCTCTTCTTTTACTACATGCAACACCTATACAACTTGGAAAATTCTACAACTAATAGTACACTTTCCTTGAACTCCAATTTCAACTGGGTAATTCGAATTCTCTGCATGCATGAGTTAATTTAAATTTTAGGTTGATTGATCAGTTACTGCATGATCACTTAATGTGAAAAAAGTTACACACCCTTGAGTGAACCTCCACTAGTTCTACTAATGGTAAGAACTAGTTACATTGACAAAAACTCAAATTAACTGAAATAGATTTCTATAATTTAGAAATCAATCATGTAGAACTGAAATCAAGAGTCTCCAACTCGAATTAACTGAGTTAACTGAGTGACAATATCTATGTCACCTCAGTTAACTACCTCCAAGTATTCTAATGAAATTAAAATTTGAATTTCTCCTAATTTAATCAAGGCAAAATTAAAGTAAGAATTTCTTTTTGCATTTTCAACAATCTCTACCGAGCTATAAATTCTACCAAGATAAAAAAAGTTGGAATTTTCTTGGACCAAATCACTATCCCTACATTATTTAGTTAGTTCCCCGCATTATATTTTAGCGACTTTATCTTTTCATTCCCTCAATTGTTGAAAATGGAACAAAAAAATCTAGTTTTTACTTTGCCTTGATCAAACTAGATTAAAATTTGAATTTGAATTTCAGCAGAATACTTGGAAGTAGTTAACTGAGGTGACATGGCACTTGTTATTCATTTAACTCAGCTAATTCAAGTTGTAGAAACTTGAGTTCAGTTCAGTTTGATTGATTGTTAATTTCTAGCAATTTATTTCAGTTAAATTGAGTTATTATGAATTAAACTAGTTCTAACTGTTAGAAGAACTAGTGGAAGGTCCAGTAGTGGGGTGTGACTTCAGTCATCTTTAGTGATCAACTAATTAACTCATCAATCAACCCAAAATAATTGATGCATGCAGAGAATTCGAGTTACCCAGTTGAGATTGGAGTTCAAGGGTAATGCACTATCAATTATAAATTATTCCAAGTTGTACAAGTGGTGCATGCAGTCAGAGATTGGCCTCAAGGAATTACACAATCTAGATTGAGGAATTTCCTAATTAATAGGGTCCTAATTCCTCAAGGAACAATGCAAAGATATAGGAGCTTGGCAGGCAAAGAAATCAACTAATTATTGGCCAGAGTTATTCATTGAAGCAACATGATCGACCATACAGGCGCAGGTTGTGCTCAAGCTTGAGCAAGCGTATGTATTCATCCAGATTCTTTGATTAATGAAATGCATATAGGAAGGGGTTTTGAGAAGTTTATTTCCCCTAGATAAATATATGTGTATGTGTGTTGAATCTTGATGCATGTTTATGATTTGTGCTCTCAGTCATGAATTTATTTCCACAGATGAGTAGAATAGATTTGAGTCTTATGTTTTAGTAAATTACATGAGCAGTTTTGAATCTACATAGGAATTTATACATGGTATCATGTCATGAATCACAGTAGAGAAGATAATTTGAAGTTGTCTTTGCAGGAGGATTGAATTTGTAGGTTCAATTCTTCAGACCTAGCAGGATGGCTTTCAATGGACTAAGACTCGAGTATGCTCTTGAGGGAAGCTCAAGTTATGTTGCTTGGAAGTACTGCATGGAGGCAATTTTGGAAGATAATGGGTTAAAGGAATTCATAGATAATGATATCCCGAAACCTCCAGCAGTTGATGCTCAAGATCTAGCAGAATGGAATAAGTGTGTAGCCAAGGCGTAGAGGATCGTATTGGAGGGAGTAGGAGACCATATTGTCTCTAATATCCATGTGAAAGAGACTTTGTATGCAATGTGGTATGATTTGAAATATTTTTTCCAGAATAGTAGTGACCATAGGAAGATGGCACTCAAGGACAAGCTTTAGAATATCAAGATGCAGAAGGGAAAAACAATACCACAGTACCTGATCAGGTTCACACAATGTCAAGATGAACTTGGGAGTGTTGGTTTTATAGTTGTAGAAGATCATCTGGAAAGTCTAGAACTTCTAAGCCTTCCCAAGATCTGGCACAACTACTAGGATTCGATAAATGGGAGGGACAAGCTACTAAATTGGGAACACATTTGGTTTGATTTGGTGTAAGAAGAAATAAGGTGGAACACCAAAGACAAAACCTCATCCAATTGTGATGATGAGGAGAACTGTTCTTTGGTTAGAAAAGAAAATAAAGGGAAAGGGAATAAATCCCAATCCAAAGAAGAATATTTTCAAGGGGGCACGAAGAAATACTTGTCCAAAATCAATTGCTTTCACTGTCATGAACTTGGACACTATGCCATGAAGTGTCCACACAAGAAGGCAGGAAAGAAGCCCTCAAGAGGAGTGGCAGGTGAAGCTTTGGCTTCATAATTCGAGTTGGAATTTACCCTCATTGCATGCATGGAAAGCACAATGATGGGTAGTGTGTGGTATATGGATAGGGGTGCCTCGTTCCACATGATGGGGAATACATAAATTTTTAGTGACTTGGAGGAGAAATTCTCCAGATGCACATCGAGACGAGAGATGATGGAGGGTACAACATGACCTCTATTGTCATAGTTACTTTTCAGAGGGAGTCTGGCTCCCCTCACAGGCTCAAGGACGTGATGTTTGTACCTAGTTTGAATAAGAATCTAGT
The DNA here is from genome assembly GCA_031772625.1 of Pinus tabuliformis. Classification (NCBI taxonomy): domain Eukaryota; kingdom Viridiplantae; phylum Streptophyta; class Pinopsida; order Pinales; family Pinaceae; genus Pinus; species Pinus tabuliformis. Next base: position 838,306,608 of record CM062815.1, read on the forward strand.
TTCCATAGCAGTGTTGGAAGACCGTGGCTACAATGTGATATTAAACAAAGGGAAGACTTTCTTGAGACATATCGCCATGGGACAAGTGAATCAGAGCAGTGTTTGAGTGAACAACTTCTAAAAATTAGATGTGGAAGACTGCACAACATTGAGCACAAAATCATAGAAGGTGCAAAGCCGAGATTTCTGTGAATTATTTCATAGAATACTTGGTCATTTGCATCATGACGTTTTGAATATCATGCAACATATTTCTACAAGCCTCTCCATTTGATCATTAGAGTAGCGAGAGATACATGTATAGGTTGCACATTAGGGAAGTACACAAAATATACCTTTAATGATCGATATAGTAAAGCATAAGAAGTCCTTGAAACGATTCACTCTGATGTGTGTGGACCTTTCTCGACAACCTCCACTTCCATGCACATGTATTATGTTATATTTGTAGATGATTTCTCACTAAACTTCTAGATTTTCTTCATGTAGAAGCAAGACCAGACATTCTCCAAGTTTGTTGAATTTAAATCACTTATTGAGAAATAAATTGTTGGGAAAGTGAAGGCCCTCAAAAGTGATAACAAAGGTGAGTGTGTTGAATGAGTTTAAAAATTTCTATGCAAAGGAAGGAATTTGATGGGAGTTGACAACAACCCACAACCCATAGAAGAATAGGGTGGCTGAGAGGAGGAACATAAGTATTGTGGGAGCTGCATGGGCGATGTTGCATGACCAAATCCTACCATTACACTTGTGGGATGAAGCATGCAACACAATTGCTTATTTGTAGAACAAGAGTCCTCATCGGATTCTTGGCATGAGTACACTAGAGGAAGATTTTTTAGGGAAGAAACCAGATGTGTCACACTTTAGGATCTTTGGATCATCAATTTACTATCATGTTTCCAAGGAATCAAGGAAAAATATAGAGCCTATAGCTAATTTAGGCATATTTGTGGGGTACATAGAAACACATCACAACTATCGTGTGTACTTTCCATCTCTCATGATGACATTTTTTAGGAGAGATGTGAAGTTTGATGAGGAGAAGGCAATGGGGTGTTCTCTTAAGATGAAGATTTAGTTGAATTCATATCAGGATATTTTAACTCCAAAGGAAAAACCTCAAGAAGTTGTGGAGCAGCCAGAAGGAGAGGAGCAGAGAGTGGAGACATCCAGAGAAGGAAGGAATTGAAGTAGGGACAATGACATATTATTACATGATGCTAGAGAGAATGTGTGAGTGCCCACATCACAATGTATAAAGAGGAGGTCTACACTAGCTACATAGCTTTGATGAGTGAGCTTGTAGAGACTGACCCATCCTCATTCGAGGAAGCTTTATAGAAACTAGTAAGGGTTGATGATATGATAGAGGAATATGATTCCATTATCAAAAACAATGTTTCAGAAGTGGTCCCAAGACTAGAGGACAAATCAATGGTGGGTTCAAGATGGATCGACAAGGTGAAGCAAGAAATAGATGGAAGCATTGAGAAACAAAAGCCTAGATTTGTGGCTTTGGGGTTCTCTCAGGTGGAGTGAGTTGACTATGAGGAGACCTTTGATCAAGTAGTAAGGTACTCATCCATCAGATCAATTCTAGCACTTACAATGTAGATGGGATGGAAGATTCATCAGATTGATGTGAAGACAACATTCCTAAATGGAGTTATTGAGGAGGAGGTGTACATTGAGCAACCAAAAGGTTTTTAGACCTTCTGTAGAAATTTTGAATAATTTAACACATATTCACAGAGATTATCGTGATCATACAATTATAAGCGGAACATGTATAATACATAATCTCCTCTACGCTGATCATCAATTTACAGAAGCAGAAACATTCACAGGCACACATAGAAGCATCAATCAAACTCATTAACACAGTATGTATCCCGGGGAAAGCATCTCGCTAAAAACCCCACACTATCTGTATATTATATTGATTGAATCATGTAACCTTACAAAGCATAATACTTCTCACAAGTATCTCCACCTGTTACACACAATACAACTCAGATTTGATCTCCAAATCTATCCCACTGCTTGCCTGCCTCCACTGCTCAATACCTGCTCAAGAACTGATGAGAATGGCTTCCCAAACTCGTTTTTCACCTGCAAAATAGTCACTCACTCTTTGTGGACGTGAGCAAAGGCTAAAATGTAGGCCAAATACGTGAGCAAACTCATTGGCATACTCAATCCCTTGATTGTGTAAGATCTGATGCACAACTATAGTCACAACTGATAGCAATCTGATTCTCTACCACTAGTCCCTGTTGAACTGAACATGCACTGACATGCAACTGAGTTAACTGATGTATTCTTTAGTTGTATTATGAGTTAATAGTTAGTTTAACAACTCATCATTAGTTTATCTGCAGTTAGACTAACTACAACTAGTTTAACTAAGTCAAACTGAACACAACTCCATCAACTGTACCTCCAGTCCACTAAACTCAACTCACTTGAGTTCTAACTAAAGTCATGCATGCACAAACTCAACTGACTCATAAGAAAAGCGTATTTCCTTCTGACAGCTGCATGTGCCACCTTTGTAGCTCAAACTGAAGTGCTCCAAGAGAATAAGATCAAGTTTATAGTCCAAATATTATTGTGAGATAATAATATTTGACTTTTCTATTTTTGACAGCCAGTCTAAAAATAGACTTTGATCACTCACACTTTCATCAAAAATAGAAGTCCATCTGTTTTTTCCCAACTTGATCAATCATCCATAAACATAGACATGATCCATATGTCTAAAAATAGACATAGTCTAAAAATAGACTTGCGCCAAAAATAGCCTGTGGGCCCACTTAGTGAAGGCGACTCTTTTCACTAAGCTCCATCATCTTGTTGCAATCTCAACAAGAATTTCTTGTTGCACACTTTTCAACACTCCCTCTCAACAAGAAGGGCTTCCTCTCAAACCCGATCCTGTAACTCTGGAATGTTCTCCATGCAACACATCTGGCGGGTCCACTTGCTCTGTCATCAAAGTCTCTGACTGCTATTGCCTCTGTCGACTGAAACTCTGCATCTTTGTGCTCTTCAGTATCTGACTGCTCTAGCCTCTGTCACTTTGATCTCTGACTGCATCCGTGCTGCTGCTGGTTCTATCTCCCAGCATTGCATCCGCACTGCACCTCCCAACTGACCTCCCTGTTGGGATAGAAACATCCTCTGATGCTGAAGCTCTACCTGCTGCTGACAAGTGCTCCCTCTCTGACATCTGCGCTACTGCAACATCTCCATGCATCTCGCACCATTGCACACCTCTCTGTGCCACCTAGCACTGTGCAAAACACTTGTGCCTCTTGCATTGCTACATCCTTCTAGCTATGCGCTGTCCTGGGATTCCCTGCACTGTCGCTCTCTCTGCCGCTCCATCCGCATCTGTCTCTACCCAATCAGTCAGTTCCTGCTACTACACATCGGGGCTCCCGTAGCAAGGCCTCATCCAAGAGGTTGGGTACCTCAAGGATCTTTCCCCTCCTCCTTGGGATGATCAATCCACATCACCCCACCTCCTACCTGGAGGTATGGATGCATGCGATCCCTCAACCCACCTGGCTTGAAGTTTCCCCCTACTGGAGGTCTCTGGATGAGTAGATGTCTCTACTCGATCTCCTCTCAGCTTCCCCTGTTGTGGATCCTCCACAATCTCCTGAAGCTGCTGCACCAATCGTGGCTCCTCCACAATCGTCTGAGACTTCTTCTGGCTCTGCATGTTGAGAGGTAATATACACTCCCTCTCAACCACCAAGTCTCCATCAGTTGCCTCGCTGCTCAAGGCTTTGCATGCATATTGAACCTCAAGAGCATACAGGTTCCTGACCCTTGAACCAATCTCATGACAACGAAAGCATCTCACCTTCAACTTATCAACCTTCTTCCCATCACTGGAAGAACCGGATTCGAAAAGAGAAACCTTCTCCTTCCCCTTCCTCACCTTACTCGCTAAGGCACAATTCTCCTCATCCTGCATGGATGAAGAACCATATCTGGTGCTCTGTCTAATCTCCTCCTGCATCAAATCCGACCATGGTCGTTCCCAATTTGGCAGTTTCTCCCTTCCATTCACCGAGTCCTGGTAGCTATGCCAACTCTTAGGAAGGTCAAGGAGTCCTAGACTCACCATCCTCATCATCAATAGTAACCCCCACACTTCCCAGCTCATCTCGACACTGAGTGAACCTCGTGAGATACTGGGGCATACTATCTCCATTCTCGAACTGAATGTTTCTGAGTTTTATCTCTTGCTTTGGAATTAAATTCGAATTCCACCAGCACAAAACTCAACTGATTCCGATCTAGAATTCGTGAGAACAAATTATTTCTTGTACAGAGATTGACTATATGGGCATTCACTGGATATCTCACCTTCCAAAAGAAGGATGAATCCAGAGGCTACCTGGCCCGATTACAGACTCTTCCTGAAGAAATAAAATGTAAACACTTCCTGAATAGTAGATCTGATGATCAATCCTCGCTTGATATCCTGTAAAAATCTCTTCTACAAATCAAGCAGCTCCGATACCATGTAGAAATTTTGAATAATTTAACACATATTCACAGAGATTATCCTGATCATACAATTATAAGCGGAACATGTATAATACATAATCTCCTCTACGTTGATCATCAATTTACAGAAGCAGAAACATTCATAGGCACACATAGAAGCATCAATCAAACTCATTAACACAGTATGTATCCCGGGGAAAGCATCTCGCTAAAAACCCCACACTATATGTATATTATATTGATTGAATCATGTAACATTACAAAGCATAATACTTCTCACAAGTATCTCCACCTGTTACACACAATACAACTCAGATTTGATCTCCAAATCTATCCCACTGCTTGCCTGCCTCCACTGCTCAATACCTGCTCAAGAACTAATGAGAATGGCTTCCCAAACTCGTTTTTCACCTGCAAAATAGTCACTCACTCTTTGTGGACGTGAGAAAAGGCTAAAATGTGGGCCAAATACGTGAGCAAACTCATTGGCATACTCAATCCCTTGATTGTGCAAGATCTGATGCACAACTATAGTCACAACTGATAGCAATCTGATTCTCTACCACTAGTCCCTGTTGAACTGAACATGCACTGACATGCAACTGAGTTAACTGATGTATTCTTTAGTTGTATTATGAGTTAATAATTAGTTTAACAACTCATCATTAGTCTATCTGCAGTTAGACTAACTACAACTAGTTTAACTAAGTCAAACTGAACACAACTCCATCAACTGTACCTCTAGTCCACTAAACTCAACTCACTTGAGTTCTAACTGAAGTCATGCATGCACAAACTCAACTGACTCATAAGAAAAGCGTATTTCCTTCTGACAGCTGCATGTGCCACCTCTGTAGCTCAAACTGAAGTGCTCCAAGAGAATAAGATCAAGTTTATAGTCCAAATATTATTGTGAGATAATAATATTTGACTTTTCTATTTTTGACAGCCAGTCTAAAAATAGACTTTGATCACTCACACTGTGATCACTCACACTTTCATTAAAAATAGAAGTCCATCTATTTTTTCCCAACTTGATCAATCATCCATAAACATAGACATGATCCATATGTCTAAAAATAGACATAGTCTAAAAATAGACTTGCGCCAAAAATAGCCTGCGAGCCCACTTAGTGAAGGCGACTCTTTTCACTAAGCTCCATCATCTTGTTGCAATCTCAACAAGAATTTCTTGTTGCACACTTTTCAACACCTTCGTCAGAGAGTCACGTGTGCAGACTCAAGCAAGCGTTGTATGGATTGAAGCAAGCACCCCGTACTTGGTACACCAAGATCAACAACTATCTCAACAAGTTGGAATTCACCAAAAGTGAAACAGATGAAAACCTTTATCACATTGTTGTTGAAGGTAAATAATTGTTTATTGTGTTATATGTCGATGATATAATTTTAACGGGTGATGAGAAGTTGATCAATTCTTGCAAAGAGGATTTTGCAAGAGAATTCGAGATGAAGGACATGGGACTCATGCATTATTTCCTCAACTTGGAAGTATGGTGAGGATGTGGGGAACTGTTGTCTCTTAAGGCAAGTATGCCAACGAAATATTGAAGAAGTTATGCATGGAGAGTAACAAACCCATTGAAACAACTCTAGAAGGAAGTTGGAGGAAATAGGATGCCACTTCAGGTGAGGAAGTGGAGGCTACCATTTACAGGTAGCTTGTGGGTTCACTTATGTATTTGGTGAATACACGACCATGCATGTGTTATGAAGTTATCCAACTTTCAAGCTATGTTTAAGACAACCAAACTATATTGGAAGGCAACAAAGCATGTGATGAGATACCTCAGAGGAACTACTCAATTTGGTCTTTGGTATAAATGTACAAAGGGAGTGAAGATGCAAGGCTTCACATATGCAGATTGGGCAGGGAATCCATAAGACATGAAGAGCACATCAGGAGGAATTTTCAATGTTGGTTCAACAATAGTTTCTTGGTACAGTAGGAAGAAGAGATCTGTGACACTTAACTTAGTAGAAGTGGAGTACATGGATGCAAGTCAAGAAAAATGTGAGGCAATCTGGATGAGAAATATTATTGTTGGGTTATTTGGTTAAATAATGGATCCTACTGTGATTTACTATGACAATCAAAGATGTATCAAACTCTATGAGAATCCAGTACTTCATGAACAATCCAAGAATATCGACATCCAGTATCACCATCTACGGGATTATGTGTAGAGGCATATCATGTTGTTGGAATACATTCCTACAGGGGAACAAGATGTAGATATTTTGACAAAGGCTTTGTTAAGAGAAAAATTCAAGTTCCATAGAGGCAGGATTGGGGTAATTGATAATCCCTTTCTTGTTGAGAGGGAGCGTTGAAAATGCATCAAGAAAATCTAGTTTTGACTTTTCCTTGGTCAAACTAGATTAAAATTTGAATTTTAATTTCAGCAAAACCCGTAGAGGTAGTTAACTAGGGTGACATGTCACTTGTCACTCACTTAACTCAGTTAATTTGAGCTGGAGACACTTGATTTCAGTTTAGTATGATTGATTACTAATTTCTAGCAATCTATTTCCGTTAAATAGAGTTATTGTGAGTTAAACTAGTTCTAACTGTTAGAAGAACTAGTGGAAGATGCAGTAGTGGGGTGCTACTTCAGTCATCTTCAGTGATCCACCAATTAACTCATCAATCAACCTAAAATAATTTATGCATGCAGATAATTCGAGTTACCCAATTGATTTTGAAGTTCAAGGGTAGTGTATTATCAGTTTTAAACTATCCCAAGTTGTATAAGTGGTGCATGAAGTGAGAGATTGGCCTAAAGGAATTGTGCAATCCAGGTTAAGGAATTTACTAATTAATAGGGGCCTAATCCTCAAGGAACAACGTAAGGAAATAGGAGCTTGGAAAGTTGATCAATTGGCTAATTATTGGCCAAAGTCATTCAATGAAGCAGCATGATAGACTATATAGGTGCAGGTTGTGCTTAAGCTTGAGCAAGCATATGTATTCATCCCTATTCTTTGATTAATGCAATACATATAGGAAGGGGGTTTGAGTAGTTTCTTTCCCCTAGATAAATCTCTGTGTATGTGTGTTAAGTCATGATGCTTGTTTATGATTTGTGTTCTTGATCATGAATTGCTTTCCACAGATGAGTATAATATATTTGAGTCTTATGTTTTAGTAAATTACATGAGCATTTTTGAATCTACATAGGAATTTATACGTAAATATGGAAGTGGATGTATAATTTATATGCACCAAACCATGGTAGGAATTAATCTAGTTCTAACCTTAAGGTCTCAAATATATTGTGCACACTCCATATTATTTTGGGGAATAATCTAAATTTCATAGTTCACCATTATGAAATGTACGGGAAAAAGCACTATTGAGATCCATTAATGAATTGATTCTTAATTATATGGATGAATGCATGTTAGTTTATGCAAATCCCATAGTGGTTGAACTTATATGGTCAAATAAAAATGTTTTTTTTTTTTTTTCTCCGTAAGTCTAGGCTAATTTATATTACAAAAAACAAAATTTACAGCAAAGTTACACCAGGGCTGTGGCCCTGCATCTTCAGCGGGATTGTCTCCATGAAAAACCTTCTGAGTAGCATCATTACAAAAATGATTCGACGCAGTAAACCTAGAAGCCGCCACAATGGATATGTGAACTGACACGGTGGATTGACAAACCGACACAATGGACATATTGACTGACATAGTGGATACAAAATCCGATATGGACGACACATAGACAGAAAGACAAAGAGCGCAGTATATCGACATGGAGCAAAAAGAGTTGCTTTCCTGGCAGCATTGAGCGAAATGACAGCGGAGTTAATCCTCATCGGTCGTTTGGGGCTCCTCCTTCGCCGGTCCTTTGAGCTTCTGCGAGACCTCCCCATCCTTCACCTGCCCTTTGGGCTTTTGTGAGACCCTCATTTCCGCGCTCAACGCTCTCTGAACCGGATCACTAGGGCCTGCTTCGTCCATTTGAGTGGCTGGGGGAGCGTAATTTGGGGGAGGCCCTCGCATATCGACCGCGGGGACCTGCATATCGACCACCGGCACGCCCAGATTATCCAGAGGTCCTCTGTGGTTATTGCAGTGTTCCACCATGACTGAAACTATAAGAGTATTGTTTTCCAGCGTACAAGGAATTCGGTAACGAACAGCCGGGTGCTCCAGATGCCCACATTCCGGAATTTCTCCCCACCCACGCATAGCTCCGCGTCCTACAGGTCTGTTTGAGCTTCTGATGTGCTCATATGCTATTTCCGCCGAGGAGGAGGGCGAATTGACTGGGCGCTGGGCGGCAGAGCTGCCCCGTGAACCACCCCTGCGACTACCCATCCTTGGCCTCTCCCGCGGCATCGTCAATTCAACCTTCGAACCAGAATCCCACAGAGAATTTGTGCTCAGAATCTCCTCCGCTAACCTCTGCTTGGAATGTTTGCAGGTATGAATCCAGGCGACCGGGGGAGCGTAAATAACGAGCGCCATTTGCCTCGAACTGAGCTGCGCAATGAATGCACATTGAACCAGCCATAAACCCAGCATTGAAGCCGAGTATGCGGAGCCTCCCATCGCTTTTATTTCCTCTGCGGTCGGGTGCGTCGTGGCATGTCCGGGCTTACGACTGCCCACGTGACTTGCCTCCGGCGACACCTGTCTATCCCGCTTGTTCTCCACCCGCATCCGGGAGGTCAAATAAAAATGTTGGGATCAAAGGAATCTCTAAAATACTTGAACAATTTTTATCGCAAAGGAAACCCTAGTTATGAGGGTCTATGCTTATGAATCATTAGTCCTAAAGGAGGAATCATTTGATCATTGCCCTATAAAATTGGAGCTTCCTATAGGAGGAGAAAAAAATCCTTCCCCTTTCACATTCAATACACACTAGATGACCTACAAGGATTACCCTACACTCATTAGAGAGAACTAGAGGGAAAAAAACAAGAAGCCATGAGAAGTCCACCATGACCTTATTTCAAAAGAGCCTAATGCATACCAATTCACTAACCAAGGAATGGGAAAAATTGACATTTTAATAGGATTAAAAAAACCTTCTGATAATGGAAGAGAAGATATCATTATTGCAGGAAATATTACATTAGGATGGGCTTTGATGAAGAAAAAATATAAGAATTAAACACTTTGGAGAAGCAAAAGGTGAGGAAACTAGCATGGCAAAAGGCTAAATGGCACACAAAAAGTAGAGTCACATGGTTGACAAAAAATGATGACAAAACCAAGTTCTCTCACAAGTAAGCTATGGCCTACAATATAGAAAAGTAGTAACATTATTCGATCAAATTGTGTATATTTTGGTTCAATCCCAAAGGCAATAATTACACATTATAAATTTGTACATAGAAACTCATAAGGATAATACTAGAGATATCATGGCCATAACTACATTATTTCATGAATGGATGAATGAGATAAAAAATTAGGTTCTAATGAGACTAATCACAATGGAGTTACATAAAAGCTTACAATTTTTTCAAGGTGGAAAAGTTTTTGAACTTGATGGATAAATCACAAAATTCTATTTATGCTTTGGACCTTAAAGAAAAATACCTACTAGAAATGGTGAAAGAATCCAAAAGATTAGGTAAAATATGTCCTTTTTTAAATTCCACTTTTACTACTAACATCCCCAAGGATGGACAACTGGATTGAGAATTACTATCTTGTAGCACTTTTCAGTTGTATCTATAAAGTAATATTAAGGTTAGAGAAACTCATGTCAATCCAATCCTATCTAGACCCACTTCCTCTAAACATTTCAATTTCTTAAATAATTAACACATCCATGACGTTATTGGTGTTCCCCAAGAAGCATTGCATATCTTGAAATCGAAAGCTAGATACACTTTTATGATAAATATTAACATGTCCAAGGCCTTTAGAAGATGGTAATTAATTATATTTTAGATTGATCCTCACTAGATGGGATTTTCAACACCTTTCATCAATTGGGTCAAATATTTCTTCCAAATTCTCTCATATGTTGCATTAGTTAATGGATTAGCCTCCTATATCTTCCACCCCACCTATGGGCTCCAACAAGGATGCTCTCTCTCCCATCTACCATTTATTATAATTATTTAAGCCATTAATTGATATGTATAACATCAACATCTCTCTATAAATATAAAGGGTGTCAAGATTGCAACTAATTTCCATATAAACCATCCTCCTTTTAGAGAATATTTTAGTTTTGGAAATAACACCAATGACCATTCAAGAAGCAAAATGTTTGGATAGAATACTAAAACTGTTATCATCATCTACTAGCATGATAATAAATGTTAAGAAATATTGGATCCACTTTTACCATGTTAATTTAACCACTTGAGATATGATTAATAAAGTCCTATCCTTCTCCACATGACCCATAGAAGATTGCATCAAATACTTAGGATTTCAATTGAAGGAAAACGAATACCATATCTTAGACTAGTTATGCATATTTGATAAGTTCTTTTTAAAAAATGAATTTTCCTTTAGTGTAATCATTGGGTTTCTATGGCAAGATAGTTGTTTGTCATAAAGAATGCGATGGAGGTAATTCCTATGTATTGGTTATCCCTACCTTACAATTCAAAGGTGATAGATACTAAAAATCAAGAAATTATGCCATCATTTTCTTTGGTTGAGAGACATGGAATACAATAGTACACCACTCATCAAGTGGGACACCATCTGATACCCAAAGTATACAAGGGAATGGGATTGAAGGACTTGTTAATCGTCTCCAAGGCCTTGAAAATTAAAGGTGTTTGATATTTAATTACAAAAATAGGTTTATCACAACAATGTTTGTTTCAGAAGTATATATATTTATGAGATTTTAATCCAATTCTTAGATAGAAAGTTATGACGATTTTCCCAACATCAAATGTTTGATATGGAATTCGGGAGCCTGCAAAAATGCTAACTTCCTCAGATCATATCTCCGAAAATATAGCAAATCAAGAACTGAATTTCGGTCACGAGGTTCATCAAGATTTCGGATAAAATGGGTTTTAATGTAATATTTTTAAGCTTCATAGAAAAAGTTATAGCGAAAATTCCATGATGACCTGTTTGAAGCCATAAAATCCCTACTAGAGGAGGATATGAGGGTCGTTATTTATATGAATCTCTTGAGTTGAGAGGGTCCTCAACAAGTGAATGTTGGAGGGATTTTAGGAGAAAAAAAAAACATTATTAATTATTGAATATTCAATGACCACAACCAGTTATGAGTGCTATGCCACAACCCCATAGGGTTTTAGCCTGCTAAATGAGGTTACTAACTTCAAACACAAATATCTCTCAATCCGTTAAGAATTATGTGGCGTGCCATATATTAACGGAAATATCTCGATGAGTAGAATCTATATAAAATATCCTTGACCCAGAATAGAGTAAGTTGTCAAGTTAAAATTCCCATTCAAGATCAGGGTAGCCCTTGGTGCTGCTTGGGTTGACATGAATAACAACCACTGATCAACAATCTCCCCCTTTGGAATTGATGGAAACAAAAGTACTCCACATGTGATAATGACACCTCTTCCTATTTCCTTCTCTTCCCCTTTGTCATCAATGGCAAGGGTAACTCCCCCTGACAAACTGGCATCTTGCAGACCTGTACACACCCTAACAAACTGTCATTGAATTCTAGAAAAACATTCTTCTCTACCTCCCACTGGAGGGATGCCCCAATGCCCTATTTTCTTCAGTAATCAACCAAATGGATGCCCCAACACTCTAGCTAGCTACAACTCGCCCTAGCACCACTCTACCACCCTGAAGTGTTCACAGGTCCCAACCTATAGGTGACTTCATGCACCTGCCTAACACCTCCATGCCACCCTATAATGACTGAAATAAGACAAGATTGTGGATTCCCAAACCAGGAACAACAATCCACGATACAATAAGATGTACATTGATTTTCGTGTGCTTGACCAAATATCCAATCACTCTATGACCTGCAACCCAACCATGACATCATCCCAACAATGACTCCTATACCTCCCAACACTGCCTCTTCGACTCTAGGCAGAATGACACTTTTACAATATTTACAATGATGACTCTTTTACAACTTTACAATGATCAATGCCAAAGGGGGATATTTTCAGCACAAATTTATGATTATTTACGAAATTTGAATCCTATTTTCAGAGAGAAAGTTATGACGATTTTCCCAAAGTTACCTATTTGACATGGAATTCAGGAGCCTGCAAAAACCCTAACTTCCCCAGATCATATCTCTGAAAATATAGTGAATCAAGATCTGAAATTTGGTCACGCGGTTCATCAAGATTTCAGATCAAATGGGTTTTAATGTTAGATTATAAATCTTCATAGAAACAAACTTATAGCAAAAATTCCACGATGACTTGTTTGAAGCCACAAAATCCCTACTAGAGGAGGATATGAGGGTCACTATTTATAAGAATGTCTTGAGTTGAGAGGGTCCTCAACAAGTGAACATTGAAGATATTTTAGGAGAATTTTTTCTATTATTGACTATTCAATGACCACAACCAATTATGAGTTCCATGCCACAACCCCATAGGGTTTTAGCTCACTAATTGGGGTTACTAACTTCAAACATGAATATCTCTCAAACCATGAAGAATAACGTGGCGTGTCATCTATCAACAAAAACATCTCAATGAGAAGAATCCATCTAGAATATACTTGACTCAAAATAGAGTAAGTTGTCAAGTCAAAATTCCCATGCAAGATTAGGTTAGCCCCTGGTGCTTCTTGGGTTGACATCAATGAAAACCACTGATCAACAATCTCCCCCTTTGGCATTGATGGCAACAAAAGTACTGCCCCTACAATCATAACACCTCTTCCTACTACCTTCTCTCCCACTTTGTCATCAATAAAAAAGGGTAACTACCCCTGAAAAACTATCATCTTGCGGGCCTGTACACACCCTGACAAAATGTCATTGAATTCTAGAAAAACATTCTTCTCCAGCTCCCATTGGAACGACACCCCAATGCCCTGGCTTCTTCAGTAATCAACTGAATGGATGCCCCAACACCTTAGCGAGCCATAACTCGCCCTAGCACCACCCTACCACCCTGAAGTGTTCACATGCCCCAACCTGTAGGCGACTTCATACACCTACCTAACACCTCCCTTCCACCCTATAATGTCTGAAATAAGACAAGATTGTGGATTCCCAAACCAGGGACAAAAATCCACGATACAATAAAATGTACAATGATTTTCTTGTGCTTGACCAAATACCTAATCACTCTATGACCTACAACTCAACCATGACATCATCCCAACAATGACTCCTATACCTCCTAACACTGCCTCTTTGACTCTAGGTAGAATGGCTCTTTTACAATCTTTACAATGATGACTCTTTTACAACTTTACAATGATGACTCTTTTACAAATGACTCTTTTACAACTTTGCAATGATGACTCTTTTACAACTTTATAATGATGACTCTTGGCCTTAACAATGCTTCACGTTATTTGGATGGTTGCCATGCCTTCAAAGATGTCCCGCTGCAACGTTTCCTTTTATTTGATACTTCTGCTCTTGAATTCTTGCTTGATGTTGTACTTGAATATTCTTCTACCTGCATGCAAAATTTTCCCAACGAAACCAATCCAAAAAAAAAACAAAAAACCCTTCAACTTACCTTTGCTTGCAAAACGCATGTAAGTGCATAATAATGAATAAATACAAATTAAAATTACAATGCATACATGAAGTGTGCCTGTCTTTGTTGTTGACTTGTTGTAGTAGTAGACAAAGACTCCCACTCTTGATAGAAGTTTGGATTATGCAAGACTATATCCAAAACTGACCTAAAGATATATACAATAAAAACTGATGACAGACCCTAGACTTGTGATGGACCAAGTTCTAAGTACAACAATAGAGACCATTCTATCAAATATGACAAGGCAAGTAACATGAACTTACAACATCATATAAATTTAGCAAACTTGGTGTAGCATCAAATGTGTAGTATCAAGAATAGGACATCCGAAATGTGGTATCAAAATTGACTGTGACATATAGAGACATTGAGATATAATCGAGACCCTGTATATACTTATGTTGTCCTGAAAAAACATACGTAAGAGATGATACTCAAAATTCAAACGTAAACACTAATTATACATACCTTGCTGTAGGAGACTTACCCTTGACTATTGATGTGTGGTCCTTACTGCAATGACCCTTGAATGCATGCTTTTTCTTGCCTTCTAGGAGCTCCATATTGAATGTGTTTTATCTATGCAATTTCGAATCTCCAGGGTTTGAAATTTCATCCTATGGTATCCCTCTGAGTCATATTTCCAACCCCACTAGTCTGATCAAGATTGGATTCTTCAAGAAAGAGTTATACCCAATCTCCCGTAATGACCTGAATATAGACTGGTTCAGTAATGCAAACTTGTACGAAGTTCCATGTGTCACTGTTGCGACCTTCAGACTAGAAAACGATACCCAACAAACTACAATCTGTCCTTTTTTTTCACTATTTACAAAATTTGAATCCAATGCTCGGAGAGAAAGTTATGACAATGTTCCCAGCATCACCTATTTGACATGAAATCTAGGAGCCTCCAAAAACCCTAAATTTCTTAGCTCATATCTCCAAAAATATAGCGAATCAAGATCTAAGATTCGGTCACGCAGTTCACCAAGATTTTGGCTCAAATGGGTTTTAATTTCAGCTTCCGAAGCTTCGCAGAAAAAGGTATAGAAAAATGCCACGATGACCTGTTTGAAGCCACAAAATCCCTACTAGAGGAGGATATGAGGGTCACTATTTATATTAATGCCTTGAGTTGAGAGGGTCCTCAACAAGTGAAAATTGGAGGGATTTTAGGAGCAAAAAAAACATTATTAATTATTTACTATTCAATGACCACAACCAATTATGAGTGCCATGCCACAACCCCATAGGGTTTTAGCCCACTAACTGGGGTTACTAACTTCCAATGTGAATATCTCTCAAACCGTGAAGAATTACATGGCGTGCCATATATCAACGGAAAGATCTCGACGTGTGGAATCCATCTAGAAGATCCTTGACTTGGAATAGAGTAAGTTGTGAAGTTAAAATGTGCATGCAAGATCAGGGTAGCCCCTGGTGCTGCTTGGGTTGACATCAATGACAACCAGTGATCAAAAACATGTTGACTACTATTAGTTTAGCATTGAATAATTCAAGTTATAATGTTTAACTTTGAAAAAAAAATATTTATACTTAAATATTATTGAAAAAATATTTTTCAAACATTTGATTGGACCATAACTTTGAAGGTCTTATTGCAACATATTTGCCATGTGGATAACTGCCTCATATTGTTTTTCCATAATTTTGGGATGTAATTGCAATATTTATGACATGATTTTTAAATATTCGTGCAATTACTTTTCATTGTTAATATTCATAGGAAAACCACCTAAAATTAAAATCCATGACAATAGTTAATATTAACATAAATAACTTATTTACCATCAGTTACTATGCACCATAATTTAAGCAAGTATTTGCTTATAAAATGTATAGGAAGAAGATGGAAATAAATATACCTATCCAAATGTGTCTTCAACCCTTCAACATGTATGAGTAAAAGTGTAAATGTGCAAATTTAGTAGTGGTTACTATAATTAAAATTCATTTTCTATCAAATTTAAAGAAATTAATATAACGTTTAAATTATGTGGAATTTTTAATTATGTTATAGTTTTTCCAATATTAAGTGAATAATCTACATTTTATCTAGGATAAATAAAATGATAAATAATGTTTGTGAAAAAAATTTAGATTATTGATTGAATTTAGGCTTCTGTGATCTATATCTTATGTGTTAGGAAATCTTTTCGAGAAATCGCAATACAGATAATTTATCACCCATTTCGAACCATCTAGTGTATTTCATCTTCCATACAAGATGGAGAATCATATCATGGCACTAGATTAAATAGAGAGACCAATGTAGAGATCCTTAACGGTTATAATAAACAACTAGTTTTGAAAAATAATTTTTAGGATGTTAAAATTGACTTAAGTCAAATTTTGAATAAGTCAAATATTTAGATGAAGTCTAAGTTGATTTTTTATTATTAAAATATAAATAAATAGGAATAAAATTGAATTAATAAAATAATATTTTATTATATAAAATCAAATATTTAGATTAAATTATATTAAAATTAAATCAATTATTAAGTTATGGTTAGATATTAAGTCAAATATTTATATTGAAGAATTAAATTATTTGGAATAAAATGTTTAAATCTAAATATTTATTTTACATAATAAAATGTTATATCAAATAATATAAAGTAAAATAAATATTTAGATTTAAACATTATTCCAAATAATTTAATTCTTCCATCTATCTAAATATTTGACTGAATATCCAATCATAACTTAATAATTAATTTAATTTTAATTTAATTCAATCTAGATATTTGATTTTATATAATAAAATATTATTTTATTAATTCAATTTTTTTCTTATTTATTTATATTTTAATCACTTTTTTAAACTTAGTCTTGATCTAAATATTGGACTTATTCGAAATTTGACTTAAGTCAATTTTAAGATCCTAAAATTATTTTTCAAAACTAGTTATTTATTATAACTGAAAGGTCTTTCTATATTGGTCTCTCTATTTAATCTTGTGCCATGATCTGATTCTCCATCTTGTCTTGAGGATAAATTGCACTAGATGGTTCGGAAGGCTTCCATAAATTATCTTTATTGTGATTTCTCTGGAAATATTTAGTAACACATAATTATATTATTGGTAAATAAAGAATGAAAAAAAAAAGTTTGATAAAGATAATGAAATAAAGAGGAGAAAATGAATTATGAAATTTAAAAAAAAGTTTGTTAATATAATTGTTTGTCTGGTAAACCAATGTTATGCTCATTGATATCTTTCCACAACCACATGAATCTCTTACCTCTGATACACAAGATTGCACAACCAAAAAACACAAAAAAACCAAATCAAAATATAGTAACTATGCATAACACATGTTTGTAAAACAATTTCAACTTTTATCTTGTAGAGGTTTAAATATATATATTAGGGATGTCATAACATACTTGTAGAATTTGTGAAAGAACTTTAAATTTTATCATGTAGGGATTTAATTACATTAATTAGGGATGTTATATAAGTATATCATAGGTTTCAATTGATATAATTCCTATGTGTAGTGACAAAAAATTCCAGTAAAAATAAACTACAAATTATTAGGCAAAGACAAAATATCATATTAGTTAACCAATATTTTTAATTTTTAATTAGGTTAACCCAAAACTTGATATTAGTTTAACTAATATTTTAACTTTTGTTCGTTCTCAACCAATCATAAATAATTTATATCAGAAGTCTTTACAAAAGAAGAATTGATGGCCATCCAAGCATTTGTATACCTACATTTTAATACAAACATTTCATAGTAATAAATATTTATTTGGTTGTTTTTGAGTTTTTTTTCTTGTTTCAGTTGCATCGCCTTGCATATA
Organism: Pinus tabuliformis; assembly: GCA_031772625.1. Classification (NCBI taxonomy): domain Eukaryota; kingdom Viridiplantae; phylum Streptophyta; class Pinopsida; order Pinales; family Pinaceae; genus Pinus; species Pinus tabuliformis. The sequence continues at coordinate 838,324,689 of CM062815.1, forward strand.
TATTTGTAAGCTTGGTAGGACCCTCTCATTTTCGAGTTTTTACATGTCTGTTATTCACCCCATTTCTGGGGAGGGTAGCACAAGAATCGAACCCAAGATCTCCGGTTCGGTGAGACTTCGTTTCCACGGCCATTGCCACTTGAGCTACCCCTTGCAGACTACAATAAAGTATATATTTTTATGTATATAAATTTTCCTAAAATTTATTTATAATTTTCTAACTCTATGTGAGACAGATAACCTTCGCTTAACTTTTATTTGAGTAAATAATTTTTATTTGTATTTATTTATATTTTTATGATTAAATTTGATAATATATATAATAAATTAATGTTTGTCTTTCTAAACTTAGAGTAATTAGTTTGTATTTTAATACATAATTGTTTTACTAAACACAATTTGTTAATGTTTTCAACCTTCTTCTATGATTCTTTAACTAACTCTATAACCCATACAACAACTATATAAAATTGTTATTGTTACTATTTTTTTTTCATTTACTATTTATAAAATAGATAACCTTCTTTTCAAGATTCTTTAACTAACTCTATAGCTCAAACAACAACCATATAAAATTGTTGTTGTTACTATTTTTTTTTTCATTTATTATGTATAGAATAGAGGGCATTCATGCTCATGGTTATCTATTTCTCTACACAAGAGTTTTAATAATAACAATGATATTACCTAAGAAGAAAATGTCACTATTATATGAAATGGTTATATTTTTATCACAAGTATTTTTATGATTTGTTAATAACATAACATCATCCACATAAATTAAAAATAACAAATCATAACTTTTTATATGAATACTTCCTTTATTCTTTATGATTCAATTTTCTAACTAATTTATATATAAGTCTATAATTCAAATAGATGAGACATTCTTATTTCATTTCTATTGTACTCTTGATTTTGTCTGGTTCTAATTTTATTATTTATTGGAATTCTCAATTTTACAATGAACTTTTCATATAATTAGAAAGTAACTCTTCTCCACTATATTTGAATTTCTACGTTCTCCATTTTTTTTTCAAATTTTTTAGGCAATGTATGATATTTTTAGAAATAACCAAAGAAACATTAATAAATATTGTTTCTTCATCTATTTTTCAAAACATCTACAAGTTATGAGATGGTCAATGGTTTAATTGTTAGGCCAAAAGAAACCCAAGAAAAATGCCTTACAATTTTCTCATGAATAGTCTTTGCCTAGGAAGTGTCATGCCAAATTGATCAACACTATATAATTGTACATTGTACTACAAAATTTGTAATTTAGATCTATATGAGTGTGACATCCATTTGGTTCTATATGCACATAATGTAAATATGAATTGAACAACTCCTACCAAAGTAAGTTACTACTTCGTCACTGAGTTACAAGATTTTGTCTTTTTCTAGGAAAATATAAATTGGCAAACTTTGTCATATTGATATGAATACAATCATGTTTTGTAAATCAATTTCATAGAATAATCATTTTTTGTTAGCTTAGATATATGAAAAATATATATTAATCTTCTCTTTATTATACTAATATTAGTTTAAATATTTTGTAGTATGCGTTATATGTATCATGCTAGTTGCTCCTATATGCAAATTTTGTAGCAACATAATCCTTAATTTCAATGGTAACGACTACATTGCCCTACAACACTTGTTAGTCATGTATGTGATTGAGGATGACTTTGTTCTAAGACCCAACAATCCACATAATCAATTATCCAATTTCGACCATACTTTTTAATTTTTTTATATGATCCTATTTTTTCATTTTCCATAAAACTAAAAAAAATGAAAATGTCGTCCAATAGAGAAAAATCCAATGGAACTAAACCCATATCTTGTGAAAATAGTGGGAACCCGACTAGGAAAAGTTACTCGAATATTTTTGTACTTTCAAAACTTTTTAAACACTCATTTAATAATTTAACAAGTGCTACATAGTAGCTAGTACCCGCAACTTAGTTTAATTTGTAATTATGCATTGTGATGGTAAGAATAAATTTTTGATTTGAATCAATTTTCACTTAATTATTAGTGAGTTTATCTCATTACATGTGTTTATGAATAAATTCATTTAATTTGATGAATAAAATTTTAAATTGTTAGCCCCGAGGGATAGCTCAAATGGTCGAGTTCCCGTTGTTAGTCCTCCGGATTTGGGAGGTCATGGGGTCAAATCTCCTCGACGCCCTCGGGGTTAGGCCGGATGTGGCCGAACGGCAGTTCCCTTCGGGTGGAGCTGCCCCGATTATCTACGTGGACGTAGCGGCCCACCTCTGGTGGCCCGTGAACCACACTGAAAAAAAAAAAAAAAAAAAATTAAATTGTTAACTAGCAATATTTCTTTAAATTTGTTAATTAATAATTCTAAAAGTGCTTGTGAGAGCTTCTTGCTTCATTTCTTCTTCTATGTTAGATTTTTTGGTCGTTGTCATTGCTTTTTTTCAACTAAGGTGTGGTGAAACTTCTCATTGAAATTGGAGCTAAACTATTAGTTTCTTTCCTTATAGTAAGGGTCATCTAATTACGTTGAAGAGGTGAGATGGAGAACATAATATGTAAAAAAAGAAATAATCAAAATTCAATTTATTTTTGAAACTAAGATATTTGATAAAGAAATAGTAAGTGATTCAATAAATATTTATATTATTTACTAAATGCTAACTTCTCTTTCTTATATTTAAGTAACTCAAGAAATTTATATAAAAAAATAAACTCCATTAATAAACCTTTCCAAATTTTAAAATTGATAACAATTAATTACTTAAAATAATGTACAAAATTTCACAACATATTATAACATAATTATTATAAAACCATTTGAATATTCATTAAAATTTGAAAATGCTATCATTAAAAAAAATTATTAAACAATTTTTTAAATAGTATAAAAAATTGAAAAATAACAAGATTGAATGGAAAACCTTTATGTATAATACAAATTAATTAAAATACATTTTGATATATAATTAATTACTTAAAATAATGTACAAAAGTTTATAACATATTTAAATATAATTATTTAAATAAATTATAATAATAATATTTTAAAATAAAACTATTTAAACATGAAAATGTTATCATTAAAAAAATATTATTATTATTATTATTTTTTAATAATATAAAAGAAATAAAACATAGCGGATTGAATTATGCAATTGTCATGTACAATGAAACCCTATTAAAATATATTTTTAAAATTTATAAGATGGCAGTACAATTATACTGCTGGTTTATCCTCTCTCGGACATTGAGGCCAAGCTAGTTAGAAAAGGTGGCAAAACAACTGAATATGAAAATTGGAAAGATAAAGTGAATGTAAATTTGGGAATGGGGAAATGCAATTGTCATGTACAATGCAACCCTATTAAAATATATTTTTAAAATTTATAAGATGGCAGTACAATTATACTGCTGGTTTATCCTCTCTCGGACATTGAGGCCAAGCTAGTTAGAAAAGGTGGCAAAACAACGTGAATATGAAAATTGGAAAGATAAAGTGAATGTGAATTTGGGAATGGGAAATGCTTTTTTATTGGTTAAGGTTAACATATAATTGTGGGAGAATCTTATTTCTACTTCTATTGCAAAGTTAATGCGCCTTGACATGCGGGGGCGATAGCCAGATATAACGCGCGCCGTAATGACTAAAGAAAAAAAAAACGGCGCGCGTTATATTTGGCTATCGCCCCCACATGTCAGGGTGCATTAACTTTGCAATAGAGGTGGAAATAGGATTCTCCATAATTCTGAGCTTATTGATCTGACCAAAGGACAGACGTACTTACATATAGTTGATGAAATTTATTGGCTCTGGTGGTCTAGTTTTTAATGGAAAATTAAAGTGAGGACTATGGCTAGGTTATCGAGATTACATAGGCTACAACATGATCTGATTGGATGGCCAATGACATGTAAAAATGGACAATCAATTATGTTACAGATAAATTGAAATAAAATAATGGACGATGGATTATGTTATAAAAAAATTGGAATAAAATAATTATTATAAAATATAAAAATGATTTTATTGGAATAAAATTATAATATATTTATCTTAAATACATATTTAATAGAGCTAAGAGAGATTGAATTTCTTTATATGTGATTTTTTTTATGAATTTAAGTTATTTAAATATTTTGTATATTTATTTATTTTTATTTTTAATTTTTATTTGGGCCGACATGAGCAAAATTTCAACTTTATGACAGACAGAGAGAATTACACATCTAGAGAGTCAACAAAATATATGAGATAGTTGACTAAATTAATAGAGAGTCAATCACTTACCCGTTGCAATATACCACCAGGTATAATATGTTAGAATTTTTGTTAGTTAATTTTGAGAAGTTTAATTGACAAGTGCATTAAAAATGAAGTGTATTAAAAGTTTTGAAGTTTAAATCTCTTGGTTTACTCATATTTATAAAAAAAGTATATTTAAGCACCTAAAAAATTATAATGATAGTAGTTAGAATCAATCCCATATTATGTAAATATAAATCCAACATAATTACCAATTTTTCTAATAACAAAAAAACACACAACCAAACACCAATTTTTATATAAATTTAAAATTTATATTTTTAATAACTATTTTTAACCTTCTAAACTATATAAATCTGAAATTTTTGATAGTACGTTATTAACATTCGTTTGGCAAGTAAAAGTGTTGGAAAAAGCTTAACATGTCAAATTAAACTCATGGAAAACATGTATTGAACTTTTAAATTTATAAATACGAACACATAAAAACAATTAAATTTATCATGATTATTCGAATATATTTTACATGTGATTTTGAAATATACAAATATATTTTTGTGAGTAAGAAAGTATTTATTAATTTAAAAGATGATATGTATCATTAGAGTGGGGTGGCTCGAGGCTCATACACCAGTTTCAACATTATTTTTTACCATAATTACAAAAATGTCTCTTTTACACTAGTTTCATATATTTTTTTAAAAATAGTTAACAAAAACGAAGTAGATTTTTCTTTTATAATGGTTAACAAAAAAGCTTTTATTTTTGGGTTGAAAGGAGAGATGGAGGTTTTGTTCGTCAATTTTGCAAAATTTACCATAATGCCCATTAACATAAGAGGGCAAGTACTGTGAGTATATGGGGAATTGAATCACATAGAGCATCATTATTGTCGAGAGTGCCATAGTTATAAGGATAGTTCCAAATACTTGCAAAAAGCATCATACACATATTCATTAAGCAATGTCGTCTGAGGGATTGTCATCCAACTTGATGAGCTTCTTTGGAGAGCTGCCAGCAGGGGTGTCTGTCGCAACTTGGTGATTGGTGGAGGCACCAACTGTCTCTTTCTTAATGCTTGAAGATCCACCGCTGCTGGCTTGTATGAGCAAAGCGTAATGTGGCAAATCCTTTGTGATGAAGTGTCGATGGTGGAAAAATTTCACATAGATAGTGAATTTATCATTCAACATGTCTAACTTTGCCTCCACAACTTTAGTATTTTCAAATTGTTCTTGCAATGTGAGTTAGAGAATGGTCTTGAGCTGCCATGAGAGCTCAATGGTGCGACTGTATAAATTCTCCCTAGCACGGGTGAGGCCTAGGTCGGGTATATACTGAAATTGAGCATCATATGCTTCCATGGTCACTCATCGTCTTATGTTCCACTCCTGGAGCTCCAGATTATGGATACGGTCTTGGGTTTCATGGTTAACGGAGACAACGTAATTGAGGGTTGCTCTTCTAACCGAAGCCTCAGGTCTTGTTTGGGGTTGCATGCTGGGTTTATCCCACCTAGTGTTGTTGCGATTGCGGTCATGGCTATGGTGGGGGACAGGGGTAGAGCTACGACGAGAGGCCATGATATGGAAGGGAGGGTAATTAGGAGATAAATCTATGGCAAAGGTGATGAAAGCAAAGGTTAAGGGAGAGAAGCGCAGTGGGGAAGAGCAAGCGAATCAGTGCATTCATAAGAGGAGTGGGCAACTGAGGTGGGAATGAAAAAGGTATGCATGAAAGAGCCATTAATTGTGGCTAGTAAGAGGTACAATGCAGTCATGAGAGAGCACGAAGCGATATTGGTTGAGGGATCAGGTTGGCAGTGGCTTTGAAGGATTGTTGCAATATGGTTACTTCCTACCTCATGCAAGGAGTTGAGACGACTGTTGTCTAAGGAAATCATTAAGAGGGGATGCAGGGATCATACCATTCATGTTCTGGAGATTGATAGGTGTTCTCATTATTGAGAGAAACTCGTACTCCTTTATCAATGTTATTTAATGCCTCACAATCCCAATGGAGAGGTCCATCCTCCAAGTCCCTCCATGTAAGGGAGCGGATTCTCATGATTCCAATTGTTCCTTCATTTTACAACCTGTTAGATAGGTTATTAGCCTTCCGTCTGACGGCTTGGAAGTGGAGCCCACTCATCTCTCCAACGTGTCGGCTAATGTGATGCAAGGTCTTGATGAGCCTCCAGTTGTCTGTTACCTTGGTAACAAGCATGCCTTGCTGAAGCTTCCGATGGGCTAGGGTGGTGAGAGTTGAGTCTCCTTCCACGATGAGCGGTCATAATCCTTGGACTTTGGCAATGTCCAGACTGTGTTCCTGAGCTTGAATTTCAACAACATTGTTAGTATCTATGCCCAGGTTTTTCGCGTATAACCATATAATCTCTCCTTGTAAGTTTCTAAAGGTGCCACAAAACATATAGCTCTAGGATTTCCTTTGGCAGCGCCATCGCAATTCGATTTGAGGATGTCTTTATCCGGAGGGTACCAATGACAGGGAGCTTCTTGATTTTTCATCGCTGGAGTTAAATTTTTCTAAGGAGGAGGGTGCAACTTGAAGAGTTGTAGGATCCTCAAATCAGCAGGATAAGGGGGTCACTGAAGATCATTAATTTAGAGATGGCTACAGATTCCTAGATTATTTGTTTAATTAAGGTGAGGATATTCTCTTCTGGCCTTTTTTCTTCTCTGAAAATTCGTGCATTTCGCTCTTTCCAAACAACCCAAAATATGGTTCTTGGGATAATGTTCCAGGCCCTATCAACCATTGGGTGTGAGGAGAAAGAAGTTCTCCAATTTTCAAGAGTGTTGAGGATGGAAACCCTCTCCCTATCAGAAGATCTGAAAACAACCTTAGCCCACTCCCAAATATTGTTGGAATATTCATAGTCATTCAGGAGATGGTTTATTGTTTCTTCACTCTCTTCACAGAGAGGGCATCTTGAGGGTCCGTTGAATCCTCTTCTACATAAATTTTCCCATGTTAGAATCTTCCTTTGCATGGTTAGCCAAAGAAAAAGGGTGATTTTGGGCCATAATTGTTTGCCCCACAGAGTTTTCCACTTTTGTTGAGGTTGTAGTTGATCATGGTTTTCCATATAGCCATAGGCTTCTTTGAGATTGAAATACCCTGCTGAGCTTTTACCCCATCTGATCTTATCTTCACCTCTCTTGAATTTGATTTGTCTTTCTTGAATGGTTTTGGCAAAAATGCTCCAACCAAATCCAATGGATAGAGGTTCCCAATCTTTGTCTTCCAACCATTCTTGCCATTTTTCCATTCCGTTGTTGGGCTTCTAGTAATGGGCTACCTTGTGCTTTCCTTTTTCTTTCATAACAATGCGAAATTGGGTGAATTGATTCCTATTTAGGTCGGGTAGTTATTGTCAGACATCTTCCCAAAAAAGGGTTTTTATCCATTACCAATCTCCCAGAAGCCATGATTTTGAATGATAGTCATATTCTCTCATGCTTGATTCCAAATCGCCTAACCTTTGATGTCACATGTGAGCCTGATGAGGTTGTCATTTGAGTGAGTTGGCGTACACTTTTCCTTACAGATGAGGCCCCAAGGTGTCTGTGGGTTGTCTAGCCAACGCCCCCAAGTCTTGGCCCCTAGGGCTTTCCCAAGAATATTCGGATCCCTAAGACCCAACCCTCCAGAAATATAAAACAATTAACCATGTTTAAATATATTTGATTAAATAAGGTTAATATGTAATTATATATTTTTGAAAATTTATAAAAGTACATGAATTTATTATATAATTATATTGATTGTTAATGTTTATTGAGATTTTTTTGGTTTATCAATCTTAAAAGAAAAATGTAAGAAATTATTTTGTTTGTTTAGAATTTTATTTATGTGCTAAAAAAAACTTGAGAAGAAGCATTTTTTAAAAATTTATAGCTTTAATAAGTTAAAATGTTAGGAAAGTTGGTATTATAAGAAATATTCCAAAATTGAGATATAATGTGGGTGCATGTAGGGAATTTTCAGCTACATGAATACTCTAACCACCCTGATTTGGGTAAGACTTCCAAACTTACCCCTCCAATGGATTCAACTGGATTTCCTTGAAGCTATTGGAAACACTATTAGACTCTTTGTCAAAATAGTCAGTTCTAGACTAGCTAATGGATTCATTTCATTTGTCCACATTTGTGTTGAACTGGATTGAACTGTAGGTTTCTCAGATAAAATCATCCTAAAATGGAATAAAAGGGAACACCTTCAGCCTCTAGACTATGAAAACATAAATTTTAGATATAGGTCTTGTCAGTAGCCTATGCATCTTTAGAGTGCATGCCTTGGCTCTAAAGTGGCATTAGGATCCCCAGAACTGCGAAAACCCAATCGTGGATGGCATGATAAAACGGAAACTTCAAATGTAAAAAAAAAACAAGTAATAAGAACTCAAGGACATTAAGCTTGACCTTGGGGACATTCTTGTGAGTTTTGATGTAGTTTCCCTGTTCACTTGCATCCCTATTAATGAGGCCATGGAGGTGATCAACCGCCTAACAGATCCTGACACCGCTTAGTTACTTGAGATCTGTCTCACTTCCACCTTTTTCAATTTTGAGGGAGAGTTCTTTGAGCAAACCTGTGGGGTTTCCATGGGCTCACCCCTATCCCCTGCTGTTGCTAATCTTTTTATGGAAGATTTTGAGTCCAAGGCTCTAAACACATCTCGTTTCCTGCCCAAGCTTTGGAAAAGGTATGTGGATGACACCAATGTCATCTGGTCTCACGGCCAAGAGGAATTAGATCTCTTCTTCGATCATCTCAACAAACAATCCTCGACCATTAAGTTCACTAAGGAGCAGGAAGTTGATGGTTGCCTCCCGTTCCTTGATATTCTTATTTCTAATAATAGTGATGGTTCCCTCACCCACCAAGCTTTTCGAAAGAAAACTTATACGAAGCAATATTTTCATGCCTATTCCCACCATTTCCCGGCTCAAAAGATGGGTGTTCTCAATACCCTTTCTACTCGTGCCTTGAGGATCTCGGATAAAAAGAGTTTTGAGAAAGAAAAATCCCATCTCCATGATGTCTTGGTCGAGAATGGTAATAGTAGATTCATGGGTCAGAAGGCTTTCCTAAAAGCTGCCAAGAATTTTCTTGCTAAAAGGGAACCGAAGGAGCAGATTCCAGGTGTCCATATTCCGTTTGTTCAGGGGACCACTAATAAGACTACAAGGATTCTCAAGATGCATAGTCTCCCCGTGACCTTTAGGCCCCTTAACACCATTCGTATGTCCCTCAGATTAGTGAAGGATCCTATTGACCCTAAAGATATGAAAGGGGTATATATTATCCCTTGTTCCTGTGGGACCCCCTATATTGGTGAGACTGGTCACTCCATTAATCAAAGGATTAGTGAGCACGCAGCTGACCTTAAGCATAGGAGAGCAAAGTCTTCCGCTTTAGCTAAACATGCGGAAAAAACCAATCATTATGTTTGTATTGACGGGGCTAGTGTTATTGCTAAAGTTTTACAGTTCCATCATCAGAAATTTAGGGAAGCTCTTGAGATTGAAAAGAGGCCGAGCAATCTCAATAGAGAGGATGGCTGGAAAATCAGTAGGTGTTGGGTCCCAACACTCTCTTCCTAGTCGCTTTTCCGTCCCCCTCCTGCCCTCCCCGCCCTCTCCTCGTTTCTTGGCTCATCTGATTTTTTAAGTTAAGTTAAGTTAGCATATACAATTATTTAATTAATTTTTTTGATCTGTTAGATTATTATAATATTAAGTTAAGTTAGCATATACAATTTTATTTTTTTTTTAAATATTTTTTCTTTCCACCCCTTGGCTTATTTTAATACTTTTATACTATTGGTACCTTTTATAACTAACTACGATCTTAATTAAATTAATTTATTTTATATATTTATGAATTTAATTTTGATAAGGTAGCTTAGTCCTTTAGGTATATTCATATATACAATTAATTTAAATCGGGATAATTTAGATTTATTTATTTATTTTTTAGGTTAATTTAACAATTAGATATTCGATTTAACTTAATATTATTTTCTCGTTCTAATATTTATATTTTTATGTATTTATTAAATGAATACCTTTTAACTAACTATTACCTTAACAACCTATTAAAAATTACTCTATCTCTCTCTCTCTCTCTCTCTATATATATATATAGGTAAGGTCCCTTAATTCCATTTAATTTACTAAATAATTTATTTTTGTTTTTAATGTATTTATTAAATAATACCTTTTTAACTAACTATGAACTTAACAACCAATTAAAATTACTTTATATATATATTTTATAGATATTAAAAGGCATGGTCACCTAATATAACTAACTTCCATTTAATTTATAAAAAGTTTTATGACCCTGGTCCAAAAGTCAAATTTACGTTGGTCAAGTTAGCTGTTGGAGGCTCTGCTCAAACTATTTAACATGCAAAGCTGGATCTGTTTCTTCAACTTGTCCTGACGATTAACCACACTGGTTGGTTCGAAACGCGTCGACAAATGATATTTCATGTGATTTACGCCGAAAAATCTCTCGTAAACTTGATATGGATCACAAAAGCCTCAATCCTACAAGTAATAAGAAGGTCAAGCCTCAGCAGGAAAAGACATTTCCTAATTCTTCAACCTCACAAGATCTTATGCAACCCATAGTCGATACGCCTTCACCCTCAGTGGAAAAGACTTCTTCGGCAATGGAGAATGAAAATTCATCAACATTAATTGTGGCTACAACCAATGGGAAGAAACAACCTCATGATTCTGATGATTCAGATAGCGATAGGGGTGTCACACACTCTTAGGAGGGGGTAAATCTTTTTTTAAAAACGAGGATATGTAATTATCATTTGTTGTATTTGATAAATTTGTAGGATGGGTAGATGTTCGTAGGAGAAAGGGGAAAAATAAAATCCCCTGAACTCCTCTGGTGTTTGATGAAAAGGTGTCTAGTATGTTATATTTGGCTGGAGGCAAGATCTCCAAGGTCATTTTTGTTGGTCCATTGTTAATTATATGTACCCAATGTAATATTTTTTTCTATTAATAGAAAATTTTGTATCAACTTACAAAAAAAAATGTAGGACATTCTAGAGAAAGTGCTTGTCAACTTCAACCTTCTCAATGTCACAAAAATGAAAAATTCTTCCAACCACAAAGTATTAAAATTTATGCGATGCCCTCTTCCACTATGGAGTGTGTGAGAGTTTATTCTTATTTTAGCAATGTTGATTTTTTCTTTACACTAAATTAAAAGATATATATATATATATATATATATATATATATATATATATATATATATATATATATATATAGATATATATATATATTTTTATTTTTTTTAAATTTTATTTTTATTAGGGTGAATCACCTCCTTATAATATCTTAATTTTCTCTTATCCTCTAATTCTTTGTTGTGCCACAATTTATCCTTAAATTTAGATGTAATAATATTTTAATATTATGTAAAGTGACGTCTTCTTCGAGTTCCCAATGATTTGGCAGAGATAGCTAGGTATATTTAGCCAACCCCGCTGGAGCTACAAGTAATTTTAATTGGAGTTTGAGACAATATTAGGAAGCCTCTTGTCATTCATGTAGTTTTTCTTGTTCTTGTACAATAGGTACCTAGTCATAGCCATGGTCTCAATGGGGAAAATAATATAAGGACAGGGTATATTATTTTTAAATTTAAGAGTATAAGTTATAAAACACTTTTGGATTTGCTTGAATTTCCCCATAATTTTATATGTATGTTGCAGCTCCAAACTTCACAATCATATAAGATAACATGAGTGACGAGAATCTCAAAGAGGAGTTTATTTTTATCCCATAGTAAAGGTCCATTGATTTACAATTACACTTTCCGCCCTCCATTTATCCTTTTTTCAATGTTATATTTTACTTAAGCTTGTAATGTAGATTGATTCCAAGATATTTGTATAAAGTCATTTCCTATAAATTGTTGTTGTTATACTTAAAATTACTATAAATGATCTTTTTGAATTTTATTATTGTAACCTATATCTTCTCAGTGTTAATGATGTTTCTCGTACTAGAGTAAAAATCCTTAATAATATTTAATTGCTTGTCAAGAACATATGTACACCTCACCATAAGAACAAGATCACCAACATAAAGTAGAAGAATGGTAATTATACAAAATAGGAACAAAATTACATATCACTATATAAAAACATTTAACAATGATGTCTGAGATCTTCATCCACATGTATTTATTAAGAGGATCTTCCTTACGGATCCTCATATGAGAAAAAATGTTCATTTTTATTTAACAAGCTCTCTCTCTAGTCCCTCCATTATAGGATCTCTAGTTGCATATCAACAAGATAAATAATTTTATGTTAGGGACCTTAGATTCTTCAAGCTCCCAAGTTTCAACAAGCAGTATCATATCAATTCCTCTTAGGATCCAACTTAACATGGAACCTATACTTCATGGAAAGCCATGCCATTTCCAAGAGAGGATCCAATGTCCTAAAATTAATATATGTTACTATCTTTTGATCTCTATCACTAGTAACAACTCTTCTATTTATAATTATTTCTCATTTCCTTCCTTCCTAGCTTCTTTTATCTTTCGAACTTCCTTAATTTCGCTTGAATTTTTTTTTTTTTTGTAAGCTAAGGAGTGACCATTCATATTCATTAAATCGAGTTGAAACCTTTACATACACATGGTGGCCTCAACCCGCCCCAAGGGGAAACCGGGTCTGTTGGCCATCTAAAGTTTTTAACAACCATCCAAAAACAAAAAATACTGAGTCTCCTTGTCCAAGCTAAGTATACTAGACATTTAAACAGATTACTACTAGTTCTTATCTGCATTATGAACAGTGTCCAAAATCTAGGGGCTATCATTCTACATCCAAAAACTAAAGAATTTTCTACTTATCTCCATGTATCAGTCTGCCATGGCCTCCCGCTGGTCTCCTTCTTCCTTTATTCCAGAGTTGGTCTCCCTTATCAGCTGCTTGATCTCTTCCAGTTTGTTGTCCTGCATTATGAGGGTTACCTGAATGTTTTGCATCTCTTTTTTCATGTTAGGAATTCCCTGAGCCAGTTCCGCCATCTCCATGGCAACCTGCTCCATTTCTTTTGCCAACAGTCTCTTCATAACCCAGTAAACATGTAATGCCTGTTTGTACAGTGTCATGCACGCTCTGGTATTTCCCGGATCCTGCAGTAGGTATTCCCAGTCCTCCTTTCTGAACCCGACTGACCCTGCGTGGCTTCCTCCTCCATTCTCTGAATTATTCTCCGGATATCCTCCTCTGTGTTTTCGTTGTATGTTTGTTCTGCGTACTGGACCCTCTTCTTTAAAGTTTTCCTATACTTCCTTTTCCCCACAGGAGTTTGCTCGCTATTCTCCCATTGTCCGGCTGGTCTTCCTCTCCCTCTACCGCCGCGGGTCCTTCCTCTTCTCGTTCTCCCTCTGTTATCCTCCTTTATTCTGTCACCCTGATCCTTCATACCAAAGGTGCCGCCCAGGTCGCCTCCCACTCTTTTCCCTCTATCTCTCCTTACTCCATACTTCCCTTCTTCTTGAATTTCAACCTTATGGGGCCCCTCTACCTCCAATACACTCTTCCCTGGCCACTCCCGATCGTCCTGTTCAGAGTTATACATTTCCTCTTCATCTTCCGTCTCTTCCATGCCTATCTGGTGTTGCTCCATGGCTTCCCACGATTCCATCTTTTTCCCTTTCTTCCCCAGCCCCTTTCCACCTCTGCTCTCCTCAGTCTCTTTCTTTCTCGTTCCTCTCACTATTGCCATTCGTCTCTTCCTCTTCGTAGTATGTGGTCAATCTTTCTGCCTTCCTTGTTTTATCTTAAGCTCTGTTATGGTCTTCGCCACCCTGCCTCTTTGCGCTCTCACTACAGTTGTTGTGATCACATTCTTTCCTTCACACCTCCTCTCTCCTTTATGATTTTTCCTTTGCTTCTCTTCCTCATTCCTCTTCACCACCTCCCACTGCCACTAGCTATTTCCATCATCTCCCACTTCTCCACGTCTGTCTTCTGTACCATCGTACCCACGTCCCATCTCTGCATCATTTCTGCCACCCCTTCTGCCTTTCATTACTCCATCCCTGCTTCGCCTTGGTATTATATCCTCTCTGCATATCTTCCTGCTCGCCGTCATGATTACCCATATCCCATATGACCTGTCATTATGTTTCAGTCTCATTATATTAATTGATCTCCTCGTCGCCGTTTTCACCCTGATCGAGGGAATTTTGCTTGAATTTTTGAAATAAAACTTTCATTTCTAAAAATTTCCCGACCTTTTTAAACTTGAATTTATACTAAGCATGTCATATTTATGGTCAATATAGTTTAACTTAACATGGATTAACTTATCCTTATGCTCTCATCATTTTTCCTAGCCTATTTATTTCCATAGGACAAGTTCTTTCAATTTTACCTTATTGTGTGATTCTTCATTGACTAGGACTAATGTGTTGTCTTATTTCTCCTCTTTCAAACAAAAAATATGATTTTTAAAGCCTTTCTATTATGCTCATGGTATAATTCTATAAATTTCTTCATATATTCTTTAATGGGCTTAGCATCCAATTCTCTTCTAAACTACTTAGCTAGATTTCTTATAGCTCTTTAGTATTGTTTTTCATTGTAAAAATTTCCTAAATTACCAAACATCTTTTTATTTGATTAGTTATTTTGTTCCTGAACTTACTTTTCCATTTTTTTTTAATCTAATCTCTCTAGTTTATAACTTATTCTCCAACCATATTATTTTATTTTCTATTTATTTTTTAATCTGATATTCAAAAGATGCCAACTTATTATACAACACTACCTCTAACTCTATTTTGCAGCTTAGCTTATTTTTCTTATCCATATTTTTCAAATAATTAAGTTATTCAGAAATTCTTAAAATTATTTTAAGAGATGCTCACTTTATGCCCACTTTATGATGGATTTTTCATATTAAAATAAAAAGAGAAAGGGGAAGAAATCTGTGCACTTGATGAAGCTCAAGCTTTATGCCTCCTTGGAGTAATTAAGAACACAACTCAAATTTTTTTGAATACCTATGTTTAAATGTGTGTTAGCTCTACTTAGTGATTGATTTTCCTCATGTAATATAAATGAGGGAATATATTATTGGTATTAGTTTATTGCTTGAATGATTTTCTCATCATCGTCAACCATAAAAGAAAGTTTCCTTTTTTAAATTTCTAGGAATAATGGCAATGGGAGGATTTGAAATAGAAATAAAAATCTTAAAACTTATAAACAAACCTTACAAAATAACTAAAAAAAATTCATATTTTTTTTAAATTTTGTACAACCTCCACAAAGTTTTATGCTTAATTACAATTTGCGGATAATGGTTGATAATGAGAATAACATTGAATTTATTTGAATAGGTAATTGAATTTTTTTAAAACAAAATAAATAATTTAACAAATACAATGGGTTGATAATGAGAATAACATTGAATTTATTGGAAAAATTGGTTAGAAATAGCTAATTGAAAAAATATTAAAACAACATAAATAATTTAACATTGAATATATGTATTATTACAATTTTAATTTAAGGAATTGAATTAATTGGTTGTCATTAATGTTATTGGGCATTTTCCTAATTTTGTAGAAATAGGCTTTTGATTTGAATTCCCCTTAATTTAACATTGAATATATGTATTATTACAATTTTAATTTAAGGAATTGAATTAATTGGTTGTCATTAATGTTATTGGGCATTTTCCTAATTTTGTAGAAATAAGCTTTTGATTTGAATTCCCCTTAATGAAACTTGCTAGTTTATGTGAATGGGTTTATTAGGATATTTTTTAAAATTGTGAAGAAGCATCCATTAACTATGTAAACCTGCATTACTTATATTAGAAAATTAACAAATTGGTAAACCATAATTATTTTAATATGATTAACATATTCTTAACATTTTCAAAGTTTTGTAAATAAAAATTTAACTTAAAAAAGTGGTCGATTATAATATATTAATCATGGTTAACATATTTTTAAATTTATATACAACAACAACAAGAAGAAGCAGTTTGAAATAAGTGCAATTTTACAAGTACTCAAAGTATTAGTTTCAATTCTCATTTGAACTAGAAACACTATATTCAGAAGATAATTATTGGTGATTGGAAATTTTATTATGATCTTAAAAATAACATAGAAACACCAAGCATTGGGATTGAGATAAAAAAAAAAATATTTTTAACATTTTAATTATTGTGATTAATATTTATAGTTATGAAGTTTGATTCTATATCATCTAGTATGAACTATGTACTTTAAAAATAATAATAAGCTAATAATTATAGTTTATTTTGAGGGAGAAACTTCATTTTATAATGAATATAATATATAAGACAAGATTTGATGATTCAAAGACTATATTTGCTATATATATAAAAAATGGTACAATTATAGTGGTACGATGAAAGATTCTAGCTGAGATTACGATATAACAATAGAAATGTAATAACTTAATATCTAGGGCTAAATAAGGTGTCTTATGGTTAAAATAGGGCTTATATAGGGTTTAACATGCCCCTCCCATTCAAGTTAGTGTTATCATCAACACTTCACTTACTATGGGTGTTTCTCCATGAACAACTCATCTTCCCATGTCACATTTTCCTATGATATGTTCTTCCATTTGATGAGGTACTCAATAATTGCTTGATTTCTTAGCTTCTTAATCATTATTTCTAGGATTGTTTTTTGTTCTAGTATTATTTTTCTTTCTTCATTAATCTTTGGTAAAATAGTTTGAACTGAGATCTTGTCATTGATTACCTTCTTTAAGAAAGAAATATGGAAGACTAGATGTACACATGAAGATGAAGATAATTCCAATTTGCAAACCATATTTCCAATCCTCTACAACACCTTATAGGTGCCATAATACCTTGGTGCTAATTTATTATCATTCTTTTGTTGCTTGAGGGAAATTTTCTTATATGGTCATGTTGCTTAAGAGGCATCTATTTATATGGTTATTATCTCACAAATGCACAATCCCCCCACTTTAAAGTCCCTTTCACTGTGATATTGATTTGCCTTTTTTTCATCCTATTTTGTGTTATAACCAAGTTGTCCTTCAATAGTTTGAGAACCTGTTTTTGGTGCCCTATTGATGTAGGAGCGTCTAACCCCCCTTAATTAAAGGAGGAATCCAAAGCGGAGAAGGAGGAGATGTGGACCATCGAGCAAAACAGGGGACAATTCTGTTTAAACAGAGCTAGATTGATGGCACTAATAAAGTCTCGAGAAGACTTTAGTTAATGTAATCTGCCATGTGTATGCATGTAGAGAGAATTAGGGACAGTTGAGAAATTCATGGAGAGGATTGATCAGATCCTTTTAGTGATCCGATCTAATGTTCCTTATATATATCATGAGCCTGCGTGTTCAAGGAGAGACAGAGAGGAATATAAAGTGATAGATTGAAACTGTAAAACCGGGAGTATTCAAATGTAGTCGAGGGAGAAAATATTCTAAGGCTGAAATTCCTTAGCTGTAATCATACTGTGTATAATGAATATATGTGTGCATTGTGTGGATCTCTATATGTCTAGGTAATGTCTATTTATCGTTTATATGATAGAGTTAAATGTTTAGTGTTGCATTGTTGATCGACCATCGATCACTCAAGGATCGATGGCGATCCAATATTAAACGAATTATGTATGGAGTGATATTGTGCATAAACTGAGTATGGCAGAGATCCGTGTTAAAACACAAAAACCCATTAATGGGATGAGAAATGAAGAAGTGATGCACAGGAACCGTTGATCTGGGAGATCAATGGCCGGGATCAAATAAGATCCAGAATGTTGCATCGCAATCATCCAAAGGGAGGAATGAACCTTGGCCAAAAGAAAGAGCGATATGCGATTTTGTAGCCAGACCTGAAACCTTATCAAACGTAATCGATAATCTTATTGGGTCCGTAAGGCATGTCGGATCAGCATATTCAAGCGGAAGAGGTCTGGCTGGAGGAAGTGCCGATTGTCGATGGCCCGATACTCCGATGGCCAATTAGCGATATGGTGATATGCCGATAGCTGATGGATCGGAGGATTCTCTGATTGGCGATTGGAGATCGGAGTGGCGCTGCGGAATGGTGCGAAGGAGCAGACTCGATGATTTATAGTGGGGTTTTTAATTATTTTGAGATCTGGCTATTGTTTCGGAGCGGGGTCTTCCTGTGTTTCCCTTTGTATTGCAATAAAGTGATGTAGTTCTGGTTCACAAAGGAAAATCCGAATAAATGTGTGGTCCATGGTTTTAAAGGCTTAAAGCCTCAAATACGCTTCTGATAGGGTCTGTGGGCCATAACCCACAGGCCTCAGGATCGATTATTTATAAAGAAAGGGGAAATGGATATACCCCTATTTTCCTTTTCATCAAGTGGTATCAAAGCAGGTTAAGGATTTCCTGCGAGAAGGGAGAAGAGGTACAGTTGATAAAGCTAGAGGGTTATGATCTTACTATCGTGCAGATAGCGGCAGCGGAAGGTGAGAAGACTTGCAGCAACCTAGAGCAAGGTGTGCTCAATTGGTTCCAGAGAAGAGAACTAGAAGGATGCCAAAAGCCTGAGTAAGGAGGTCTTGGTGAGGTATCGTGTAACAGAGGAAGACTATTACTATAGAGGTTGGTTGTAGAGCTCATAGAAGATCATAAAGGCAATTCCACAGAGATGTGGGTAGAATTGCTAAGGACAAGGAGAATCATATGACCAGGAGGTCATAAATTTTTGTGCCTCGGGAGTCTGATGTAGGAGCATCTAACCCCCCTTAATAAAAGAAGGAATCCAAAGCAGAGAAGGAGGAGATGTGGACCATCGAGCAAAACAGGGGACAATTTTGTTTAAACAGAGCTAGCTTGATGGAACTAATAAAGTCTCAAGAAGACTTTAGTTAATGTAATCTGCCATATGTATGCATGTAGAGAGAATTAGGGACAGTTGAGAAATTCATGGAGAGGATATCAAATCCTTTCAGTGGTCCAATCCAATTTTCCTTATATATATTATGAGCCTGTGTGTTCAAGGAGAGACAGAGAGGAATATAGAGTGATAGATAGAAAATGCAAAACCAAGAGTATTCAAATGTAGTCGAGGGAGAAACTGTTCTAAGGCTGAAATGCCTTAGCTGTAATCGTACTGTGTATAGTGAATATATGTGTGCATTGTGTGGATCTCTATATGTCTGAGTAATGTCTATTTATCGTTTATATGATAGAGTTAAATGTTTAGTGTTGCATTGTTGATTGACCATCGATCACTTAAGGATCGATGGCGATCTAATATTAAACAAATTACGTATGAAGTGATATCGTGCATAAACTGAGTATGGCAGAGATACGTGTTAAAAACATAAATCCATTAATGGGACGAGAAATGAAGAAGTGATGCACAGGAACCGTTGATCTGGGAGATCAACGACCGAGATCAAATCGGATCCAAAATGTCGCATCGCAATCATCCAAAGGGAGGAATGAACCTTGGCCAAAAGAAAGAGCGATATGCGATTTGGTAGCTGGACCCGAAACCTTATCAAACGTAACCGTTAATCGTATCGGGTTCATAAGGCATGTCGGATCAGCGCATTCAAGGGGAAGAGGTCTGGCTGGAGGAAGTGCCGATTGTTGATGGCCTGATACTCTGATGGCCGATTAGCGATATTTTGATACGCCGATAGCCAATGGATCGAAGGATTCTCCGATCGGCGATTGGAGATTGGAGTGGCACTGTGGAATGGTGCAAAGGAGTGGACCCAATGATTTATAGTGGGGTTTTTAATTATTTTGAGATCCGGCTATTGTTTCGGAGTGGGGTCTTCCCGTGTTTCCCTTTGTATTGCAATAAAGTGATGTAGTTTCGGTTCACAGAGGAAAATCCGAATAAATGTGTAGTTCATGTTTTTAAAGGCTTAAAGCCTCAAATACGCTTATGATAGGGTCTGTGGGCCATAGCCCACAGACCTCAGGATTGATTATTTATAAAGAAAGGGGAAATGGATATAGCCCTATTTTCCTTTTCATCACCTATGAAGTGTGTGAGACATTATAGTCCCTTTCAAAGGTGATGTGATAGATGGAGGATGATATCCATAAAGTTCATAAATGTGGAAATTTTTATGGGGTATGGAAAGATGTGTTACTACCATTCTACCAAGGGAAATAATTTTACCCATTGTGTTGGTTTGTCAAATACAAAGCAATGTAGAGATCCTTCTAAAAATTTATTCACAATCTTAATTTTCCCATTGGATTGATAATAGTAAGATTCGTGAGCCCATTGAGTACTCGAACAAGATAAATTAATTTAATCCAAATATTTCTATGAATGCGTTTTCCATTGTACTTGCTTTAAAAGGATGAAAAATAAAGTTAAAATGAACATATTTTTTCATTTGATATATGAATACCATAATGACATTATTTTCCTTAGATTTAGGTAAAACTATAATAAAAAACAATGAAACATCTCCCCAATATTGCCTTGGTATGGCTAATGGTAATAGGAGCCATCCATTCTTGATTATCTCTCCCTATTTTTGTTGGCATACTGCACATTCAACCATAAAAATTTTCACTCCTTCAAGAAAATCCCCAAAAAGTATTTCTTGTTCCTATGGTATGTTTTCAAGAACCCTAAATGTCCTCCTATAGGAGAAGTGTGTAATGCCAAAAGTACCTTTTGTTTAGATGAGAATTCTTACATAATTATAAGCGATATTGATACCACAATAAATCATTATTCCACATAAAATTTTCTAATACATTTGGGGTCCTCTTGTATTTGTTAAATGATCTTGCATACCTTCTCATCTTACTTACATTCTATCATTTTTTCTTCCACTCAATCATATTATCAAATGGAAATAGTGCATAGTGAAACCTTTGTATCTTCCTCTTGCCTTAAGAGTGAATTTACCAATATTTTGTTTTCCCTTTTTGTAGATAATTTCAAAGTCATAAACTCACATTTTTGTAAGTCATTTGTTTTCTCTTCTAAAGATAGTCTTCATTCCAAGAAGTACTTAAAACTATCATGATCTATTTTTACTTTTAAGTGTCTTCCCATTAGGTATGGAAATCATTTCTTAGCTACATGTAGTTTGGCCAACATTTCTTTTACATAGATGGGTATGACTAATTTCTTTCCTTCAAGTTTGTTATTTTCAAATCCAAGGGGCGTTCCTTCGTGCATAAAAAATACCCCAATACCATGGCCTAAGACATCGCACCCCATAATAAATGTTTTTTGAAGTGAAGTGTGGCCAGTATTGGAGTTGTACACATAGCCTCTTTAAGTTATTCAAAAGCTTTTGTTTCTTCTTTGGTCTAGAAAAAATGCTTCCTTATGCAATAATTTTGTTATAAGTCTTCTATTTGACCATAATTATTCACAAAATTGCAATAATATCTTGTCAATCTTAAGAATCCTTTGAGTTTCTTCAAGGTATTTGGGACTAACCATTCTTTAATACATTTGATTTTTTTTAAGGTCCACTTTGACATATTCATGGGATACAATATGACCCAAATATCCCACTTCTTGAACCCCAAATTCACGCTTAGAATATAATTTTTACTCTTCCAATAGTGTGAAGAATTTATCAATATGTTATACATGGCCTTCCCAAGATTTGTTGTTGATAGTGTGTCATCAAAAAAACCTAACACAAAGTTTCTAAGGGTTTGTAAACTAAATTCATCAATCTTTGAAATGGTGAATGTGCATTAGTAAGTCAAAATGGCATACGAAAAATAACATGATGACCTTCATGTGTTCTAAAGGATTTTTTGGGAATGTCTTCTTGCCTTATTCTAATTTAATGATATCCAGAATGAAGATCCACTTGCAAAGAAAATCACTCCATGCAATTAACCTAATAATTCATCAATGAAGGAATATAAAACTTACCCTTGATCGTCATTTTGTTGAGTTGTCTATAATTTGGACACATATGACATGACCCATCATTTTTTATAACCATTATTAGTAGAGAAGAGAAATAACTTTGGTTAGGTTGAATGATCTCAAACTCTAACATTTCTTTAATCGTACACTCAATCTCACTATTTTGTGCATATGGGTATTTGTAAGGCCTAATGTTAGTAGGTAAAATTTTAAGTTTCAAATGAATAACATTATAATGATCTCAAGTAGGTGGAAGACCCTTAGGAATTTCTCCAAATACCTCAGAATGATTTTTGATAACTTTTGGGGGATCCACTAGAGAAAAGGAAATAGATGTTTGAACATCTAGCAAACATAATTGTGCAATTACACCATGATATCCATTTTTTATTAATTTCATCATGCTATTATATATTATCAATTTAGAAGGTTTCCCTTGGATATCTCTAAGCTAAATTCAATTTCCTTCCAAAGAAAATATCATGAAAAAATCTTGAAAATTAAGGGCTTCTATTCCTAATGGTTGTAACCATTGGACCCATAATACACCATCAACACCATCCATTTTGATTGAAATCATAGGACTATCTAATAAATACTTCCCCAGGTTCAACTTAATACTATGGAACTACCCTAAGAAATTTATGGTACCTTCATCTACAATCATTACTTGAATTTTTGGTGTTGGAAACATAAAACAATTAATAAGTTCTTCCAATTTGTAATTAATGGAATTAAATTATGGGCACTACTTGAATCAATCAACACTACTACATATTTACTTATGATATATAATTCTATATAGAGGGTTTGTGAAGTATTAATGCCATCCAATACATGACAAGATACTATTGGAGTAGTCTCTTATAGCTCTAAATTTTGCTATAGTTCCAATTCTTGATCTTCTTGATATTCATAATCTATGTAGAACAATTTACTCTCATAAAATTTATGCCCCTTAGTATAATTTTTGTCATAGTTGAAGTATAGTCCGTTGGGTCTTCTTTCATCCATTTGCCAAGGTGTCAACCTTATCGATTAGGAGAGGGAGCATGATGTTTTCTATAGTTATTAGTGACCAATTTTCTAGTAGCCATATTTTTACCTTTGAATTTCCTTGCAAAGCTAAAATCATGCTCTACTAATCTAGGTTGAAAGAGGTGCACCTCATGATATATTATTTCTTTTAAAGTTCCTGTAAAGAGGTCTAACAATTATCCTTTGAAATTTTCTTTACCCTAAGACTTAACTTTTCAAAAGTATTGAATGTGTTTTGTAATTAGACATTTTTTCCAAATATTTACCAATTAACTAAATAATATATTGCTTTTAATATACCCATAGTGTGTTATTAATTCCTCCATAAAAATAGACCAAGATACAATAGAACCATTTTTCTTTAACAAATTCATTGATACCATACAGATTAATACTATTCTAAATACACAGATTCCACATTTACCGTTTATAGAGATACCACTTGGTATAGAACAAACTATTCCTCCATATGGAATATCCATGTTATAGGATCGTTACCATCAAACTTCCTAATATCGATCTTCAGAATGTAGTAGTTCCTTGGTATTGACTTAAATCCATAATGATGTGGATATTGGATTGAAAAGTCATGATTATGGTTTTGTGATTCAATATCTATGATCTCTAATTGTGAAAAAGTACTTCCCATATGTGATTGAGTCTCAACACCTTTCTTCTCCTTATGTTCATGATTTCCTTGGATCTCCATATCCCTTTTAGGGAGATTGTATGATAGTAATTTTTTTCCTTCATTTTTTTATTTTTCATTTTTCAGTCATTGATTTTTTTTATTTCTTTCTTATAAATTTGTATTTCTTCCTTTTTCTAGTCATGGACTTTTGAATTTATTCTTTTACATATTTTCGTATTTCTTCCTTGACAATTTTTTGTATTTTTTCCTTCGTTCAATCGATTTTTTGTTCTACATTATTTATTAATCCTTGCATATGAGATAATTGATCTTCCAATTTGGATACATGATATTGTACATTTTCTTTTCCTTCGTGAGTGATGGATGAGCCTTTAAGAGGTATAATTACAGTAGTATCTTTTTAATATTTCTATGGATTCATGTGAGAAAATAATAGTAGTACTCCTATTTATCACAAATTTTAGTCACAAAAAAAATGGATCTTCTAATTTAAGAGTTATGTCACTTATGAGTTACAGATCTTTAAAAATTTATTTTTGAGAATATTCGAATGATTGGCCATTTTCTTAATATATATCTGAGATTTGAGCCATTTTGAATTTGAAAATTTGGCTTGTAATACTCTAATATGTCTTCTCTACAATTCCACAGGTCTAACTAGAATTTGATGTGCCAAGTGAAAGTTATGGTAATTTTCTCAAAACTTGTTGATTTTTGGCCTCTTCGCAAGAGTTAATTTGTATAGCATGCCATGTTTCCCATTATTCAAATATGAATCTAAATTTTCTACTTGAGATGCCTCTTTATGTCTCTCCAGGTGTTTGACAATTGCATAGTTTGAGGTGCGTTAGAAAAAAAAGTTATAGTGAATATTCCATGATTAGTAATTTGCAACTAATTTCATGACCATTCACAAACCATAAATTCTATAATATATATATCCAAAATTATAGCAAAATAGACTCGAAAATTCTTACCAAATGCATCATGAGCTATCTTTTAAATTTGATCAAAATGTCATGGTCTAGAACATTCTAGAAAAAATAGAAACATATTTTAGAACCAATCATAAACCCTAATTTCCACAAAGCATATCTCATAAATTATAGCGAACCAAAATATGA